>OX155901.1:37494149-38694149 GCA_944588485.1 Phosphuga atrata
GCCCACGACGAGGCAGGACTGCAGAAGACACAAAAAATAATACTTAAGGGATAATTAGTCCTTAACCACAGAGGATGACGTCGAAAAAATCCTTTCAAATGAAGTTTGTTTCCTTTATTTATTGGACATGCAAACACATGGACAATAAGAATTTTGATAATATGTTATTATTTTTATTTTGCAGAATATTTGTTACATTTGAGGAAATGAATTAATAAATTTTGGTGTTTTGTGAATTTTAGGTTTTTATTGGTGAAACTTTGTTGTAGAAGATTTGTTTTACACAGTTTATTTATTTTCCACAAATTGAAACTTGCAAGAGAAATATAAGTTTATTGAGTTTTGACGAACAATCTCAAAGTGAATTATCAAGTATTGCTGTTGGAGAAACTTTGCAGAAGCAATTTTACTATTTTCGTTGTATTTTTATTATTTTGGATAATCCTTTGTTGATTTAATAATTGAGCAAATATTTTAATATAATTACAAAGAGCAAACTTTGTATAAAGTATTTTAATGCAGAAGGAGAGTCTGAATAGAAGATTAAGTCATTAAAATTTCAAATCGCTTGTACAACGAATAGAAAAGTTAATTGAGTTTCGCTTAAATTGCTTTCTGCTTCTCCAATTTCCAAAACAAAAAATTACCCTAATTATCCATAGCTTTAAGATTTTTTCTGCGTTGTAATTATTCAAATAAACTAATTTAACATTTTGAATAATTATAACATTTAATTATAAGGTTTGACAGATATTCTTAAATATTTTCAACGCGGAATTTGATAGATATAGAAAGTTAGTTTTATTTGTGTTGAATATTTGATGATAAAAAAGGTAAAATTCATTGTTTTAATACAAAAAAAAAACAAAATTGTTTTGATAATACAAAAAATTGAATTTACGTGAAAATATTCTGTGAGTAAATATCTCTATTTTGTAAGGAAAAGTTTGTTTTTATTTGAGAGAAATCAAATGAAAGAATGAATGTTTTATAGTCCTGTTAACCCAAATATGATTTGGATATCAGCCCAAAGGATCAGCGGTTGGATGTTACTTTTGGGAAAACTTCCCAGACTTTGTCTCATAAGAAACTACCAAACAATTTAGGGTAGTTTTTTATACCCTTTTTCCCTAAACTACATGGAGGATATGTTATGCATAGAGAAAGTTTCCGGACAGATTTTTCCACAGATAAACACAAAGTTAATATGAAAGTTAAATATTGAAAGTAATTATTTTGTACATTTTAAACAGTTTAAAATTAAAGATTTTTCTTTATGTGAATATAGATTGACGTATAAGTATAAACGTATAACGTATACGTAATAAGTATGACGTATAAGTATTGACGTATATTGAAGTATAAGAATAGATTGGCGTATTTCCAAGTCCATTTTCACCATTCCTAATGTTTGTAATTTATCTTCAAACACCTTTCCGTTCCCTTCTTTTTCGAAATTACAACCGATTTAAGACAATAACTCCCTCACTTTGAAAATAAAGCTGCTTTTACGTTCAATTCCAGGAAAATAAAAATCCCACCATCGAAACCCAAAACATTTTATTTCAACGAAAACCGCTCCTTCAAAACGTTTATTATCTGGTACAAGTTACTGAATATTTTCCGTGATCAGCTCTCCTAGATTAATGGGTTCCCTCGACGGTCGTTCGTTTCCCTCTCAAGATTTCCTGTGCGGCTCGACATTCCGGGATCGATGAACCCGAATCTTATCTTTTTGGATTACTTGGAGTCTTCTGTGATACTGGTCGGATTTGGTTTCAGAAATTCTGATCTTCTTTCATCTAATGTAATCGTTAACTAACCATCTTGAGATATCAAATCGCTTTTTAAATAGATATCGGTTTTAAATGGAATTTAAATATGTATTTATAAAACCATTTGGAACTTAATACCCAATTAAGAAAAAAAGTAAAAATTAGATATTGCAAGAAATATGAAAACTTAAATATAAATTTTATTTGTTTAAAAGGAAATTGATATATTGCCAAATAGCAACACAAAAAACTTGCATTTAAGAGCGTAATTTGAATGCTGATTTTATGTAAATATAAAAGGTTGTCGAGACGTCCCGGGTTTTTAAAATTGTTCCGATTTTGGGCTTCAAATAATTGTATCCCTATAAGCGGTTTTGAAAACCCCAAATTATCAAAACTAGTAAAATAATCGTGAATTAGATAGGATCTAGAAATTTTGCCAAACCTCTAACTGTCAAGATCTGACATATTACCATGTAGCACAACAGACCTCCATTAGTTTTACTAACTAAGCGGTCAAGACAGGATATAATATTTATGATTATTTATTTTTAAATTCATATGTTTATTTAAACAATAAATGGTATTAAATTTATTGTTTTCCACGAAATAATTCTGGTTTTTCAAATAATATTTCTCCTTCATTGTTGTTATTGTGATGGGATTAGATTGTAAATTTTCGACTAAATTAGCATAAAGTGAAAGGGAAAATATATGGAAAATCCCTTTTTCTCCCCCGGAACAATAAAATTTAATTCTTTGAATAATCCCGTTGATTTTCTACTTCTCTCTTGAAATTTTTCTGACTATCGTAACAAAGCCGATCGCATCTGCCATAAAACAACCCCTATCGAGTATTGTACGCTTTATGAATTGTAGATTTAAACCTAAAAAAAATCTATATCCGCAAAAGAGTTGAAGATTAAAGAACAAAGACAAAATGAAAATAATTCAATAAAAAAATGTTAAGAGAATATCAATAATATTACCAACTAAAACAGATTCTTTTCTCTCTCAATTAGTTTACTTAACAAAATTACTTACAATTAGTTTTAGTACTCAAACTAAGATAATTATTACAAAAATCTTTTTGATATAATCAGTAATGTACCATTTGAATAATATTTCGTAATTGAAACTTGAACTGAAGTTCAAATCTAATTTGTTCGCTTGGCAAGCGTCTTGCCCCTATGGGCTTGCTCTAAGCGTTATTAAACTTCACATAAAACTTGGCATTCAAACCCAATACATGAAATATTTAATTTCGTATCTCTGTTTAATTACATAATTAAATTTCTGATAATTTTTGGTGAATTTCCACAGTCAGTGTAAGTAGATAGCCTTTTCGAGTTCTTCCTAAGCCTTGTTATTTATAAGTTGTTAAGTGGTCTAATTATAGAATAAGGTTTTAATTTGTTAGTCTATTTTAGTTCCCCCTAATTTCGGGTATTACTCCTCGTTTGGTTACTTCAGTGTGTTTAGTCTCACTTATTTAGTTTTATTTTTGTTTCTGAAATGTCGGTCGGTTCTCACATTGCCGTAAATAGGCAAGGGAGGAGGTTTTCTTTAAGAATAAGTCGCTTTAGGTAGGATTACATTTACATGAAAGTCTCGTCTAGCTTTACAATTTCTTAAAGTATTATGTTTTGCAAATCTGTTTTTAAATAGATCGTTGAAATGATATTTTCATGTTATAAAACTTATGTGAAATCAATATTCTGGAATATTTTTGCTAAAATCAATAAACACGGAAAAAAGTACACTCTAAAAATTACAGTTTAAATAGTAGCAGCGGCCTTACAAATACAAATTTGTAGAGATTGCAGTCGCACACTGTAATTTTTAAAACTTATATACTAATAATACCGGAAACTGTAATTTAAAGAAAAAACCATTGTTAGTTTTTACAGGTCTAAATTCGAAAGGCCGATGCTACTATTTAAACTGTAATTTTTAAAGTGTACTTTTTCCGTGAAATTATACTAAAATTATATAATAATATATTTGAATTAAAAAAAAAATAGTTTTTATTATAACAATTACCAAAACATTCAGTCAAAAAAGTTGGAAAAAAAGTTCAAATTGCAATTTATTGTTCGATTTTTTGGAAAATTAAGGCTAAAAGTCAAATTTGGCAAATGTAAATTGGTCTGTAACTGTGTCTATAATTTGGAAAACTGTCTAGGTAGAACAAAACTGCAAGTTACAATTTTTTCGTTAGTTATTTGGTAATTAAAATTTCGTGTGTATATAACTTGCTATATTGAACTTAAGTTCAAATTTCAATTTGATCTTTGATTTTTCAACAATTTCAACAATCAAGATTTAAATGTTGAATTTTGCAAATGTAAATTTGACTGGCTATAACTTGTAAGTTGTGCAAGGTTTAACAAAATTTCCAATTTCAATATGTTGTTTGGTTATTTTGGAATGAAGCTTGGAATTTGGCAAATGTAAGTTCGTCCATTTCTAACAAGTATATTTAGATTTAGAACAGATTACATTTAGGATATTTAGAACAACATTTCAATTTGCAATTTTTCTTATGATTATTAGATTGGCTTATAAATCAAATTTGTGAAATGTAACGTACTCTGTATGTAACATGACACTATGTCTATGTAGAACAAAAGTTCAAATTGATATTTAATCTTTGGTCAGCTATTAAATTTGAAAGTCAAATTTGGAAATTTAAGTTGAAAATCAAATTTGGAAAAAAGGAAGATAAAAAGTCAATTTGGCAATTATTAGATAGTATTACAATAAAACGTGTTATCTTCAGAGAATGAACTTCCACATTGTTACCTGAAACAGGACTGAAGCTTGAGAATAAGAAAGACAATGTCAATGTACAGGCTACATTGACATAGCCTTTACTATTCATCAGCTACAGAGCCTCTACAATGTTGCGGCAAAAACCGGCTTGAGGGTCAACATACAGAAGACTGAGTTAGTTCATCACCAATATCAAGCAGGCTTCTTCTACAATCCCACTAGGAAACAATAATATTTCTAAAGTTCCTGCAGTCAATTACTTGGGAGAATGAACCACGCCAGGTGCACCAAGTTAGAGAGGACATATCATTCCTGTAATAACATCTATACCTCCTATCCAGGTACCTATCCAAGAACATAAAACTGAAGCACTACAACTTGGCAGTAAGACCCTCTGCACTCTATGCCTCTGAGTACGTCTTGATTAATCGAAAGGACCCACTCAGAAATCTAGAAATTAAAGAGAGGAAGATCCTGAGGAGAATACTAGGACCCATAAGAGAGGAGGACGGTACCTACAGAATCAGGCACAATAACGAGCTCTACGAACATCAGGAAAACAGAGTAACATGTATGAGGAAAAGACGACTGACCTTCTATGGGCCATGGGAATCACTCCAGGCTCACCAAGAGGATCCTCACAGTGACAAGTAGGCGAAAGGTGTCCAAAGTCAAGTGGTTCACCTCTGTTAAATCAGACTGCAGATCCCATTACAGACAACCGAGAACCCAAGTCATTACGGACAGGCCATCCTGCAGGAAGTCTTACCACTGTCTCTTAGAGGCAATAAGTGTACAGGCACTACCAGACCTAAATGGACGGATGAGAGGAAACAAGGTCGCAGCCAGAAGATGAATGCATACTGGGCCAAGAAAAAGCAGAAGACCCTAGCTGAGAGTTGACGAGTCCCGTGGTCCCTAGTAGGCCAAAACGAACTGAAAAAAAAAACTTATATGAGGGAAATTCTCATATAACACGAATATTATAAACAAAAATTGGGCATTACATAACTATTGCATATTGTGGGCACTATAGAATCCGTTTATATTAAAAAAGTCGTCGCAATATATTTAGTGTCAATTTGGTTGATCGAAAGAGTGGACTACTTTACCTACCTAGGTAGCACTGTTGCTGAAAGTGGCGGCACTGAAATAGATATTCAAGTAAGGGTACGGAAAGTGGGTATCGCATATGCACACCTACGCCCCATATGGCAATCTACCATATATAGCAAGAACACATCCTGCTGTATGGATGTCAAACGCGGAAGGTGACCAAACTCAGCGGCTCCAAACTTTCATTAACAAATGTCTAAGACGCATTCTGGGAATTTTCTGGACAAACATAATACCCAACGAAGAATTGCTAAAGCTGGCCGACCAAGAACCTATAGTCGTGCAAATAAAAAGCAGAGAGTGGAAATGGATGCGGCACACTCTTCGGCGGGACAACAGCGACATCGCACCATGGCCTTAGAGTGGAATCCGCAAGGCAGCAGTGGAAGGCCAAAAATAACATGAAGGCGAAGAACCGTCAGAAAAGAGACGGAAGATGTAGGAAAAACGTGGACGAAAGTTAAGCAACTCACAATCAACATGATCAGATGGAAGGCTTTTGTCGAGTCTCTATGTTCCAAAGGAATGTTTGAGAAAATATATTATATTATATGACTGGTTTTATACTCGCCCTTTTACGTGTTTTGGGGCGAATAAATTGCAATTTGTTTTCTGGTTATTCAAAAATTAAACATATATGTCAACTTTGGCAAATATAAGTGTGTCTATAAATAACATAAAGTTCAAATTGCAATGTGTTCCTTGATTCTTCAGTAATTAGGTTTAAAAGAAAAATTTTGCAAATGTAAGTTGGACTGGCTATAACTAGTATGTTTCGCTAGGTTTAACAAAAGTTAGAATTTCAATTTGTAGCTTGATTATTTTGGAATCGAGCTTGGAAGTTTAATTTGGCAAATATAGATATCTAGGTGGAACAACATTTCAAATTGCAATTTTTCTTATGGTCATGAGTTATTACAGCTTCAAGCCAAATTTGGGAGATGTAAATTGTAAATAGGTAGTAAAGGTAATAGGTAGTAAACGTAATAGGTAATTAGTAAAAAAAATTAGTGGTAAAAAAAACAAAGGGTTATTCCTTGCCCTATTCTAGGAATATTTTGTCTTATGATGACTTCTGAAAAACACTTTGTTTCGAAGATACAGGGTGAACCAAATTTATGACAATAACAACATTTTATTATCAAGAAGTACATTATTATCAACTTACAATAGATGTTCGAAATGACTTCCTCTAGCCTCGATACAAGCATTCAATCTTCTCGTCATTGAGTGCCGCACTCTTTGAAACACACCGGGGTTGTTTCTAATCATGTTATACCCGGCACTTGTCCGATTTTGCAATTCGTCCAAATTCTCCACTGGGGTAGCGTGAACTATTAACTACAGATAGCCCCGTAAGAAATAATCCAGGGGGTTTAAGTCTGGGGATCGAGCAGGTCATGAGTGTGGCCAACCTCGACCAATCCAGGGATCTCCGTATGTTGTTAAAATGTCACAAGTTAAATATGTCAGGAGCAACCAAACTGAAATGTGGTGGTGCACCATCGTGCATAAATCATATTGCCTATGAATAATGTTAATGCAGGATAGTGCACCACCTCATTGCAATTCTTGTCGTCAATTGTACATCCTGCAGAAACTCGGGTAGTGTTTCTTCCAAAAAGTTGCGGTCCAATTAGATAGTCGCCCACAATTCCAATCCAAACATTCAAGGAGAACGGATGTTTAAATCGATCTTCACATACCCCATTCGGATTTTCGTCTTCTTGAGAAACTGGCTTCATCGGTGAAAAGAATCTGTGTCAGGAATGAGGGATTAGAACTAATGTTTGCAAAATCCATTGGCATAACGCAATACGTGGACGATAATCAGCAGGTAGTAGTGCCTGAACACGTTGAATGTCCAACAAATTCTGTTCCAGTTGTACCGTTCTTTCTCTCATTATTCTTCCTGGCCCTCAATTTCTTTTCGATGTGCCTGTTTCACGAAGTCGTCGATGAATAAAACCGTTGATGAAACGATTGAAATCGTTCCATGTACCATCGTCTAGCTTGTAATGAATTGCCATCAGCAAGTCCATACATAAAATGCATGTCAGTCATCTCGGCGTTCGTATACATGGTAAGAAACTATTAAAGACACGTCAAACAGCCAAACGTCACTGAATGTAAACAACTGCGACCGATACAGGTGATGATCACTGACGAGAAGTATTCGTATCAAATCCACTTGTACGTTAGTAGATAAAACAGCCGTTCCAAGTTATCGTCAACATTTTTTTGTACTTGATAAACTCATTAATGTTTTGTACTTGATAAACTCATTGGCGTACGGCATACCTTTATTTACATTAATGATTTCAACAAATATCGAATATGATTGTTGCAAAGTTTGTTCTTCCCGTATCTTTCAAAGAAAGGGTTTTTTTCAGAAATCATCATAGGATAAAATATTCTTACAATAGACCAAGGAATAATCCCTTGAATTTTTGCCGCATGTTAACGTAACACCCTGTATAACATGGCAATCTGTCTATGTAGAACAAAACTTCAAATTGATATTTATTCTTTGATTCTTTCAATCTTAATCTTTCAGCAATGAAGATTGAAAGTCTAATTTGGCCAATCTATGCCAAAAATCAAATTTGGAAAAAGTCAATTTAACAAATATAAAATCACCTCTATGTAACTTACAACGTTTGTCTAGTTATATCGTATTACAATAAAACGTGTTAATACGAATAGTTAATACGAGAAAAAACCTCATATAACACGAATAGTATAAATAACATTGGGTATTCTGAGGAATACATATCTGGTTATATTAAAAAAAGTAGTCGCAATATCTTTAGAGTGAATTAGCGTGGTAAACGAGAGCAACATTACGCTCTTACGTCTGGAATGAACGGCACTCTTCTTTGCACTTTTGAGTGTGGGCAAAAATGTGGTGCGCATAATAGAGATAACTCTTCTACCAACATTCTTACATCTTGAATTATATTTATTTTTTTCTATTTACAACATTTTCTGTCCAACGGAGTCATTGTAGAATTGTGAGCCGGAAATCCTCGAATAGTATAATATAAAATGAATTAGTAATTTCTGCATAGACACAAAAAAGTGATTTATTCTAACTTCTCACATACACACATTTCTGCAGCGACAAAATCACAATTGACGGTATTCAAGCCTTGACGTAGAAAGTTACACCAACACTTTTGCGTACACGCCGAGACACGACACGCAATCGTCAACGCATAAAGTTTAAAACGCTGTACAAAAAATATTATGTAATGAAAAAAAAAATTTTCTCTGAAAATTCACTCTAATATTTCATAAAAAAATTAAAATAGAAGTTTATGATAAAAGTGTGTGAAGAAGGGCTTTTGTGCATGAGTTGCGTTTAATTTAATAGCAATTTCGCATTGAGTGCACAAAAGCCTTTCACACACGTATATATTTTACATACATACATACATTATTTTATCTACGAGCATGTTAAAATACTGTTGAATCTAGAAAAAAATAATTGTTTCTTACCGATCATATGGTAAAATTTTAAATTTTGACAGACAAAATACTTCAGGTTAGAACGTCCAGTTACAAGAACACTATTTGGTCGTTGTGGGTGTAATCTAGGTAAACCTAGATTTAATCTAGATTAGGTTATGGTTAGGTTAACTTATATTAAATCCAGATAAATGTAGACTGAGAATCCGAGACTCCTTGATTCGAAATAAGAGAAAAGAATTCAATTTTTAATATACGTCAGAACAGTATATTTACAGCAAGAGATGAAAGTGGCGTTTTTTGGTGAGGTGGGAGTTTGCTCACGGGCGCCAGCGAGTTAGCAATCACACCGAACCAAAAAAAAACACTTTCATCTCGACTAGTAAATGCAATTTTTTCTACTGATTTCAGTTGTAGAATCTATAATTCGACTTTAATAAATCCAATTCGAAGCGAACTGTCAGAACTTTCAATACAAATTTAATTGTTGGTTTGGTCGTTTCCATGGTAACATATTGCATTCTCATAGAAGGTGATACTTTTCAAGTTAAATGTTAAATCAAGTTATTTCGGTTTTTAAATAGTTTCAGGCTCATTTTACGTTTGTACATAAAATATTTCATTGAAATTCATGTAATTAATAAGAAAGTCCATGCAAATTTGGTAAGTTTAGTGTTTTAATCGAGAAAATCATAAATTTAAAATGCTCATTTTCGTTTCTAGATGTGAAAATTTTCATCTCTAGAATGAAAAAATGTCACTTTCATGTAGGGTAAGCCGTGGAAAAATGCCATTTTCACATATATCTGTAGAAAAAGTATATTTTCACTATATCTATGTTTTTTGTTTAGTGACGCGAGTTGTTGCTATAGTAACAACAAACAGAAATCGTTTAATAATTAAACTCCATTTGATTTACATTGGACTTTTACGCACGATTTGAATACTTTTACACACGATTGTAATAATGACATCCTTATCATAAAATAATGTACTTATTAATGTGTTCGTTTTTGCAAACCAAAATGAACACATTAATAAGTACATTGTAGTAAAGTAAAAAAAAGTAAACATATTTTTTTATTCAAAAAGAAAATTGTCTAAAACTGTTCCAATAAAAAATATTAATAAACATTTCAAAAATGAACTTGCTTAACATCTGTTAACCAATGAAAAACTACTCCGTCTGTAAACAAACAATAAATATTAAAATATTTAGATGCATCGATGAGCGAAACCCGATAAAACAAAAATGTTTATCCGATCGATAACCCCCAATTTTATCAGTCTGCAATTTTAATATTTTCCCCCTTCAAATAATAAAACCAAACATTAAAAAATATTGCGAAAAAAACATTTAAAAACATTACGGTACTTTTTTAAAGGCGCAAGCTGTTTCCCCACAGTAATGTTAATATCAATTAAACTAATTAGATGCTTCCTAAATAGTAATTGCATGTATAGGCGACGTTTAAAAAAAAACTAACGGAACTTAATTGTATCAAGTGTTTAAAACATGTATATTTATGTATATATATTGTATACATGTATAATCTAAAGTAGTATGGTATTTAGTGTTGTTTTCCCGACTGTCCTTTAACTCTTCAGGGCTTAAAAACTCAAATTTAAATTAGAATTTCTTGTACTCGTAGCCTTTGTTTGCTGATACAATCTAACTTTAATTAATACAGAAAGAATATAGTGTTAATGCTATCGTGCTTTCGTGAATTGAATTGTTTCTATAGTTAGAAGCTCCTAATGGTTTATTTTAATAGCCGAATCTACTTAAGGTAAACCTTTTATACCACCAATTAAAAAATTTTATGGAATCTATCCTTACACAGTACAAAAAGGCAATACAATTGAAATATACATAATCATTATCTCCCAAATATAAATACTAGACTGCTTCCTTTTAATTCCTAGTTATAACTAAAACAATTAAATACTATTCTTAATCGATGTCCACTTCTCAAATCTATGTCAATCTCCTCTTCGTTATTGTTTTTGGAATAGATTTAACGATCCAGACGAAAGTGATTCGTAGATTTAGTCGACACACAAATCACGAGCGAAAACATCACGAACTACCATCCTGTTAATGTTGTAATCCCGAGGGATTCCCTTAAGTAGAACCCTGGATTCTACCTCCACTTCGTTTAAAACATCTTTATTGTTTTACACGTCACATGCTGTAAAAAGTTGGGCTAATTGTCGCCAAGTTTAGACAAAGAATAACCAGAAGAAAATAAATTATTATCATGGCATAAATTTAAATAAAACATATAGAATTAGCCTAGTCTTGTTCAGTATTGCATGCTTAGATTTACAGTAATAACAACATCTTGACTTGTCTGTCTGTCTAATGTTACCTATCTAGTCTTGTGTGTCAACTGTTGTGCGTCAAATCTAGTCTAGTCTAGTCTAGTCTTGTCTGTCTAGTAGACTAGTATTGTCTGTCTAGTCTTCTCTGCCTCATCTTGTATGTCTAGTCTGGCCTGCCTAGACTTCTCTGTCTAGTCTTTTCTGTCCAGTCTTTTCTGTCCAGTCTTTTCTGTCTAGTCTTGTCTGTCTAGTCTTGTCTGTCTAGTCTTGTCTGTCTAGTCTTGTCTGTCTAGTCTTGTCTGTCTAGTCTTGTCTGTCTAGTCTTGTCTGTCTAGTCTTGTCTGTCTAGTCTTGTCTGTCTAGTCTTGTCTGTCTAGTCTTGTCTGTCTAGTCTTGTCTGTCTAGTCTTGTCTGTCTAGTCTTGTCTGTCTAGTCTTGTCTGTCTAGTCTTGTCTGTCTAGTCTTGTCTGTCTAGTCTTGTCTGTCTAGTCTTGTCTGTCTAGTCTTGTCTGTCTAGTCTTGTCTGTCTAGTCTTGTCTGTCTAGTCTTGTCTGTCTAGTCTTGTCTGTCTAGTCTTGTCTGTCTAGTCTTGTCTGTCTAGTCTTGTCTGTCTAGTCTTGTCTGTCTAGTCTTGTCTGTCTAGTCTTGTCTGTCAAGTCTTGTCTGTCCAGAATTGTCTGTCCAGTCTTGTCTGTCTGGTCTTGTCTGTCTGGTCTTGTCTGTCTAGTCTTGTGTGTCTAGTCTTGTCTGTCTAGTCTTGTCTGTCTAGTCTTGTCTGTCTAGTCTTGTCTGTCTAGTCTTGACTGTCTAGTCTTGTCTGTCTAGTCTTGTCTGTCTAGCCTTGTCTGTCTAGCCTTGTCTGTCTAGCCTTGTCTGTCTAGCCTTGTCTGTCTAGTCTTGTCTCTCTAGTCTTGTCTGTCTAGTCTTGTCTGTCTAGTCTTGTCTGTCTAGTCTTGTCTGTCTAGTCTTGTCTGTCTAGTCTTGTCTGTCAAGTCTTGTCTGTCTAGTCTTGTCTGTCTAGTCTTGTCTGTCTAGTCTTGTCTGTCTAGTCTTGTCTGTCTAGTCTTGTCTGTCTAGTCTTGTCTGTCTAGTCTTGTCTGTCTAGTCTTGTCTGTCTAGTCTTGTCTGTCTAGTCTTGTCTGTCTAGCCTTGTCTGTCTAGTCTTGTCTGTCTAGTCTTGTCTGTCTAGTCTTGCCTGTCTAGTCTTGTCTGTCTAGTCTTGTCTGCCTAGTCTTGTCTGTCTTGTCTTGTCTGTCTAGTCTTGTCTGTCTAGTCTTGTCTGTCTAGTCTTGTCTGTCTAGTCTTGTCTGTCTAGTCTTGTCTGTCTAGTCTTGTCTGTCTAGTCTTGTCTGTCTAGTCTTGTCTGTCTAGTCTTGTCTGTCTAGTCTTGTCTGTCAAGTCTTGTCTGTCCAGAATTGTCTGTCCAGTCTTGTCTGTCTGGTCATGTCTGTCTGGTCTTGTCTGTCTAGTCTTGTCTGTCTAGTCTTGTCTGTCTAGTCTTGTCTGTCTAGTCTTGTCTGTCTAGTCTTGTCTGTCTAGTCTTGACTGTCTAGTCTTGTCTGTCTAGTCTTGTCTGTCTAGCCTTGTCTGTCTAGCCTTGTCTGTCTAGCCTTGTCTGTCTAGCCTTGTCTGTCTAGTCTTGTCTGTCTAGTCTTGTCTGTCTAGTCTTGTCTGTCTAGTCTTGTCTGTCTAGTCTTGTCTGTCTAGTCTTGTCTGTGTAGTCTTGCCTGTCTAGTCTTGTCTGTCTAGTCTTGTCTGTCTAGTCTTGTCTGTCTAGTCTTGTCTGTCTAGTCTTGTCTGTCTAGTCTTGTATGCCTAGTCTTGTCTGTCTAGTCTTGTCTGTCTAGTCTTGTCTGTCTAGTCTTGTCTGTCTAGTCTTGTCTGTCTAGTCTTGTCTGTCTAGTCTTGTCTGTCTAGTCTTGTCTGTCTAGTCTTGTCTGTCTAGTCTTGTCTGTCTAGTCTTGTCTGTCTAGTCTTGTCTGTCTAGTCTTGTCTGTCTAGTCTTGTCTGTCTAGTCTTGTCTGTCTAGTCTTGTCTGTCTAGTCTTATCTGTCTAGTCTTGTCTGTCAAGTCTTGTCTGTCTAGTCTTGTCTGTCTAGTCTTGTCTGTCTAGTCTTGTCTGTCTAGTCTTGTCTGTCTAGTCTTGTCTGTCTAGTCTTGTCTGTCTAGTCTTGTCTGTCTAGTCTTGTCAGTCTAGTCTTGTCTGTCTAGTCTTGTCTGTCTAGTCTTGTCTGTCTAGTCTTGTCTGTCTAGTCTTGCCTGTCTAGTCTTGTCTGTCTAGTCTTGTCTGCCTAGTCTTGTCTGTCTAGTCTTGTCTGTCTAGTCTTGTCTGTCTAGTCTTGTCTGTCTAGTCTTGTCTGTCTAGTCTTGTCTGTCTAGTCTTGTCTGTCTAGTCTTGTCTGTCTAGTCTTGTCTGTCTAGTCTTGTCTGTCTAGTCTTGTCTGTCTAGTCTTGTCTGTCTAGTCTTGTCTGTCTAGTCTTGTCTGTCAAGTCTTGTCTGTCCAGAATTGTCTGTCCAGTCTTGTCTGTCTGGTCTTGTCTGTCTGGTCTTGTCTGTCTAGTCTTGTCTGTCTAGTCTTGTCTGTCTAGTCTTGTCTGTCTAGTCTTGTCTGTCTAGTCTTGTCTGTCTAGTCTTGACTGTCTAGTCTTGTCTGTCTAGTCTTGTCTGTCTAGCCTTGTCTGTCTAGCCTTGTCTGTCTAGCCTTGTCTGTCTAGCCTTGTCTGTCTAGTCTTGTCTGTCTAGTCTTGTCTGTCTAGTCTTGTCTGTCTAGTCTTGTCTGTCTAGTCTTGTCTGTCTAGTCTTGTCTGTCTAGTCTTGTCTGTCTAGTCTTGTCTGTCAAGTCTTGTCTGTCTAGTCTTGTCTGTCTAGTCTTGTCTGTCTAGTCTTGTCTGTCTAGTCTTGTCTGTCTAGTCTTGTCTGTCTAGTCTTGTCTGTCTAGTCTTGTCTGTCTAGTCTTGTCTGTCTAGTCTTGTCTGTCTAGTCTTGTATGCCTAGTCTTGTCTGTCTAGTCTTGTCTGTCTAGTCTTGTCTGTCTAGTCTTGTCTGTCTAGTCTTGTCTGTCTAGTCTTGTCTGTCTAGTCTTGTCTGTCTAGTCTTGTCTGTCTAGTCTTGTCTGTCTAGTCTTGTCTGTCTAGTCTTGTCTGTCTAGTCTTGTCTGTCTAGTATTGTCTGTCTAGTCTTGTCTGTCTAGTCTTGTCTGTCTAGTCTTGTCTGTCTAGTCTTGTCTGTCTAGTCTTGTCTGTCTAGTCTTGTCTGTCTAGTCTTGTCTGTCTAGTCTTGTCTGTCTAGTCTTGTCTGTCTAGTCTTGTCTGTCTAGTCTTGTCTGTCTAGTCTTGTCTGTCTAGTCTTGTCTGTCTAGTCTTGTCTGTCTAGTCTTGTCTGTCTAGTCTTGTCTGTCTAGTCTTGTCTGTCTAGTCTTGTCTGTCTAGTCTTGTCTGTCTAGTCTTGTCTGTCTAGTCTTGTCTGTCTAGTCTTGTCTGTCTAGTCTTGTCTGTCTAGTCTTGTCTGTCTAGTCTTGTCTGTCTAGTCTTGTCTGTCTAGTCTTGTCTGTCTAGTCTTGTCTGTCTAGTCTTGTCTGTCTAGTCTTGTCTGTCTAGTCTTGTCTGTCTAGTCTTGTCTGTCTAGTCTTGTCTGTCTAGTCTTGTCTCTCTAGTCTTGTCTGTCTAGTCTTGTCTGTCTAGTCTTGTCTGTCTAGTCTTGTCTGTCTAGTCTTGTCTGTCTAGTCTTGTCTGTCTTGTCTTGTCTGTCTAGTCTTGTCTAGTCTTGTCTGTCTAGTCTTGTCTGTCTAGTCTTGTCTGTCTAGTCTTGTCTGTCTAGTCTTGTCTGTCTAGTCTTGTCTGTCTAGTCTTGTCTGTCTAGTCTTGTCTGTCTAGTCTTGTCTGTCTAGTCTTGTCTGTCTAGTCTTGTCTGTCTAGTCTTGTCTGTCTAGTCTTGTCTGTCTAGTCTTGTCTGTCTAGTCTTGTCTGTCTAGTCTTGTCTGTCTAGTCTTGTCTGTCTAGTCTTGTCTGTCTAGTCTTGTCTGTCTAGTCTTGTCTGTCTAGTCTTGTCTGTCTAGTCTTGTCTGTCTAGTCTTGTCTGTCTAGTCTTGTCTGTCTAGTCTTGTCTGTCTATTCTTGTCTGTCTAGCCTTGTTTGTCTAGTCTTGTCTGTCTAGTCTTGTCTGTCTAGTCTTGTCTGTCTAGTCTTGTCTATCTAGTCTGGTCTGTCTAGTCTTGTCTGTCTAGTCTTGTCTGTCTAGTCTTGTCTGTCTAGTCTTGTATGTCTAGTCTTGTCTGTCTAGTCTTGTCTGTCTAGCTTCGTCTGTCTAGCCTTGTCTGTCTAGCCTTGTCTGTCTAGTCTTGTCTGTCTAGTCTTGTCTGTCTAGTCTTGTCTGTCTAGTCTTGTCTGTCTAGTCTTGTCTGTCTAGTCTTGTCTGTCTAGTCTGGTCTGTCTAGTCAAATCAAATCAAATCAAATCAAATATAATTTATTTCATCAAGATAAGTAATAATGTACAAACAAAGGATATACAATAGTCTTGTCTGTCTAGTCTTGTCTGTCTAGTCTTGTCTGTCTAGTCTTGTCTGTCTAGTCTTGTCTGTCTAGTCTTGTCTGTCTAGTCTTGTCTGTCTGGTCTTGTCTGTCTGGTCTTGTCTGTCTGGTCTTGTCTGTCTGGTCTTGTCTGTCTGGTCTTGTCTGTCTGGTCTTGTCTGTCTGGTCTTGTCTGTCTGGTCTTGTCTGTCTGGTCTTGTCTGTCTGGTCTTGTCTGTCTCGTCTTGTCTGTCTAGTCTTGTCTGTCTAGTCTTGACTGTCTAGTCTTGTCTCTCTAGTCTTGTCTGTCTAGTCTTGTCTGTCTAGTCTTGTCTGTCTCGTCTTGTCTGTCTAGTCTTGTCTGTCTAGTCTTGTCTGTCTAGTCTTGTCTGTCTAGTCTTGTCTGTCTAGTCTTGTCTGTCTAGTCTTGTCTGTCTAGTCTTGTCTGTCTAGTCTTGTCTGTCTAGTCTTGTCTGTCTAGTCTTGTCTGTCTAGTCTTGTCTGTCTAGTCTTGTCTGTCTAGTCTTGTCTGTCTAGTCTTGTCTGTCTAGTCTTGTCTGTCTAGTCTGGTCTGTCTAGTCAAATCAAATCAAATCAAATCAAATATAATTTATTTCATCAAGATAAGTAATAATGTACAAACAAAGGATATACAATAGTCTTGTCTGTCTAGTCTTGTCTGTCTAGTCTTGTCTGTCTAGTCTTGTCTGTCTAGTCTTGTCTGTCTAGTCTTGTCTGTCTGGTCTTGTCTGTCTGGTCTTGTCTGTCTGGTCTTGTCTGTCTGGTCTTGTCTGTCTGGTCTTGTCTGTCTGGTCTTGTCTGTCTGGTCTTGTCTGTCTGGTCTTGTCTGTCTGGTCTTGTCTGTCTCGTCTTGTCTGTCTAGTCTTGTCTGTCTAGTCTTGACTGTCTAGTCTTGTCTCTCTAGTCTTGTCTGTCTAGTCTTGTCTGTCTAGTCTTGTCTGTCTCGTCTTGTCTGTCTAGTCTTGTCTGTCTAGTCTTGTCTGTCTAGTCTTGTCTGTCTAGTCTTGTCTGTCTAGTCTTGTCTGTCTAGTCTTGTCTGTCTAGTCTTGTCTGTCTAGTCTTGTCTGTCTAGTCTTGTCTGTCTAGTCTTGTCTGTCTAGTCTTGTCTGTCTAGTCTTGTCTGTCTAGTCTTGTCTGTCTAGTCTTGTCTGTCTAGTCTTGTCTGTCTAGTCTTGTCTGTCTAGTCTTGTCTGTCTAGTCTTGTCTGTCTAGTCTTGTCTGTCTAGTCTTGTCTGTCTAGTCTTGTCTGTCTAGTCTTGTCTGTCTAGTCTTGTCTGTCTAGTCTTGTCTGTCTAGTCTTGTCTGTCTAGTCTTGTCTGTCTAGTCTTGTCTGTCTAGTCTTGTCTGTCTAGTCTTGTCTGTCTAGTCTTGTCTGTCTAGTCTTGTCTGTCTAGTCTTGTGTGTCTAGTCTTGTCTGTCTAGTCTTGTCTGTCTAGTCTTGTCTGTCTAGTCTTGTCTGTCTAGTCTTGTCTGTCTAGTCTTGTCTGTCTAGTCTTGTCTGTCTAGTCTTGTCTGTCTAGTCTTGTCTGTCTAGTCTTGTCTGTCTAGTCTTGTCTGTCTAGTCTTGTCTGTCTAGTCTGGTCTGTCTAGTCTTGTCTGTCTAGTCTTGTCTGTCTAGTCTTGTCTGTCTAGTCTTGTCTGTCTAGTCTTGTCTGTCTAGTCTTGTCTGTCTAGTCTTGTCTGTCTAGTCTTGTCTGTCTAGTCTTGTCTGTCTAGTCTTGTCTGTCTAGTCTTGTCTGCCTAGTCTTGTCTGTCTAGTCTTGTCTGTCTAGTCTTGTCTGTCTAGTCTTGTCTGTCTCGTCTGGTCTGTCTGGTCTTGTCTGTCTAGTCTTGTCTGTCTAGTCTTGTCTGTCTGGTCTTGTCTGTCTAGTCTTGTCTGTCTAGTCTTGTCTGTCTAGTCTTGTCTGTCTAGTCTTGTCTGTCTAGTCTTGTCTGTCTAGTCTTGTCTGTCTAGTCTTGTCTGTCTAGTCTGGTCTGTCTAGCCTTGTCTGTCTAGTCTTGTCTGTCTAGTCTTGTCTGTCTAGTCTTGTCTGTCTAGTCTTGTCTGTCTAGTCTTGTCTGTCTAGTCTTGTCTGTCTAGTCTTGTCTGTCTAGTCTTGTCTGTCTAGTCTTGTCTGTCTAGTCTTGTCTGTCTAGTCTTGTCTGTCTAGTCTTGTCTGTCTAGTCTTGTCTGTCTAGTCTTGTCTGTCTAGTCTTGTCTGTCTAGTCTTGTCTGTCTAGTCTTGTCTGTCTAGTCTTGTCTGTCTAGTCTTGTCTGTCTAGTCTTGTCTGTCTAGTCTTGTCTGTCTAGTCTTGTCTGTCTAGTCTTGTCTGTCTAGTCTTGTCTGTCTAGTCTTGTCTGTCTAGTCTTGTCTGTCTAGTCTTGTCTGTCTAGTCTTGTCTGTCTAGTCTTGTCTGTCTAGTCTTGTCTGTCTAGTCTTGTCTGTCTAGTCTTGTCTGTCTAGTCTTGTCTGTCTAGTCTTGTCTGTCTAGTCTTGTCTGTCTAGTCTTGTCTGTCTAGTCTTGTCTGTCTAGTCTTGTCTGTCTAGTCTTGTCTGTCTAGTCTTGTCTGTCTAGTCTTGTCTGTCTAGTCTTGTCTGTCTAGTCTTGTCTGTCTAGTCTTGTCTGTCTAGTCTTGTCTGTCTAGTCTTGTCTGTCTAGTCTTGTCTGTCTAGTCTTGTCTGTCTAGTCTTGTCTGTCTAGTCTTGTCTGTCTAGTCTTGTCTGTCTAGTCTTGTCTGTCTAGTCTTGTCTGTCTAGTCTTGTCTGTCTAGTCTTGTCTGTCTAGTCTTGTCTGTCTAGTCTTGTCTGTCTAGTCTTGTCTGTCTAGTCTTGTCTGTCTAGTCTTGTCTGTCTAGTCTTGTCTGTCTAGTCTTGTCTGTCTAGTCTTGTCTGTCTAGTCTTGTCTGTCTAGTCTTGTCTGTCTAGTCTTGTCTGTCTAGTCTTGTCTGTCTAGTCTTGTCTGTCTAGTCTTGTCTGTCTAGTCTTGTCTGTCTAGTCTTGTCTGTCTAGTCTTGTCTGTCTAGTCTTGTCTGTCTAGTCTTGTCTGTCTAGTCTTGTCTGTCTAGTCTTGTCTGTCTAGTCTTGTCTGTCTAGTCTTGTCTGTCTAGTCTTGTCTGTCTAGTCTTGTCTGTCTAGTCTTGTCTGTCTAGTCTTGTCTGTCTAGTCTTGTCTGTCTAGTCTTGTCTGTCTACTCTTGTCTGTCTAGTCTTGTCTGTCTAGTCTTGTCTGTCTAGTCTTGTCTGTCTAGTCTTGTCTGTCTAGTCTTGCCTCTCTAGTCTTGCCTCTATAGTCTTGTCTGTCTAGTCTTGTCTAGTCTGTCTAATCTTTTTTGTCAAGATTTGTTAGTCTTGACTTGTCTGGCTAGTCAAATCAAATCCAAGTAAATAATGTTGATTTTATCTAGTAAAGAAGCTAGTAAAGTACATCTAATCTAAATGAAATATATCAGATAGAGGAAACACAAATAAAAATAAAAAAAATAAATCTTTTCTGTCTAATCTTGTTTGTCTAGTCTTGTCTACCTAATCTTGATTTTATTGCACAAGTTGTATACTGTAGGCTGTCTAGTCTTACTTGTTTTGTTGAGTATGTGCAGTATTGCATATGCTAATTTAGACTCAGGGCCGTTTCTGGCCGAGGTAAATCTTCGGACATTTAGGAAGATTTTTGGCCCAATTCCAAAAGCATATTGCGGCCGAAAGGATTTGCAACAGAATGGAATTTCTGTTTTTTGACAGACTAATTTAAAAAATTTAACAAAAATTATGTTTTAAAAAAGAACCATAAATAGTAGTAGCTGTGTAGATTTTGCAATCAAACAATCCAGAAACGGCTAGTTTCTGGATTTTTTTTTAGTTGTGTCTGCCGAGTTTTGTTCGTCTTGTTCGTCTAATGTTTTGTGTAAAATATTGCCTCTCTAGTTTAGTCTTTCTAATTTTGCTTCTTTATTATTTTTTGTTTAGTCTTGACTATCTAGTATTATTTATCGTCTATTTAATTTTGTCTGTATAATTTTGAATGTATATTTTCTTGATAGTTTTGTCCGTCTTGTTTTGACAGTTTACTCTCATCGCTCAAAGTTTATCAGTCTAATCCTAAGAGTAACGTCGAGTCGAGTAACGTCTGGTCCCCTCTTTAGTCTTGTCTATTCTTGTCTTACTAGTCGTGTAAAGTTTTACCACATTATTCTTGTGTGATTAATTTTATCTGGCTAAACCAGTGTTGTCTGTTTATATCTCTTCATGTTCGTCTAGTTTCTATAAGTTTTATTTTACTAATCTAGTATATCTAGTATGTTCTGACTAGACATGTAATTTTATTTTGTAATTTTTTTGCTTAAAAATTTGTAATTCAAATATTAACTGCTGCGTTTTTGAGTTTAAAATGGAAATAAGAGCTGTAAGTAGATTAATACAGTAATTATAAATATTGTATAGTGTAATTTATGTAGTAGTTAATATGCAGTAGTTTGCTTGTTAATAATAATTGATTGATAAGTTGATAATTGTGTGTAATTTTGCAGGCGCGCCGGTGCAGCAGCACGTTAAAATTATTGGTGTAGAAATGGTGTTTCAAGGTAGAAAAATTGCAATCCTGCACGGAACTAAAAACAACCACTTCAACCCTTAACTCTTGTATACACACTAACAAATATTGCAAATAAAAAACTATTTAGTAAATATTTTTTAGTAAATATATTGTTTTTATTATTTCATTTTTTGTTGTTTTGGAGAAATTATAACCCTTTGTCGCGCCATGCTTTGAGGCACCATTTTCAAACACATACACATATTTTTTTGTGTTCAGTTTCTCCCTCTGATTTTTTTTCTGTGCGTTCCCAGCGTGCCGCATTACATTTTTTTCTGTATTTTGTTCTGTGCTACTACCCTTTGCGGTTCGATGAAGGGTTATAAAGTTTCCGAAACGAAATGCGTTTTCGCTTCTCTGCATTAATTTTAAATGTATTTGTATAATTTTTTTTCTGTGTGTGTTTTTTATGTTTAGGGGATTTTTAATTAAAATTAAACAGTGGAAAGAACAGTACGGCGAACGTGCGGTTTTTTTTGTTGTTCTTTCAGCGACACTGAAAAATTGGTGTGTATTTTATTTTAATTCCTTTTTTTGAATTGCAGAAGAAAACGGAGGTTTTACGAAGTGATTTTGTGTTAGGGTATTTCGAACCTTTTTTTAATGGATTTCGTGTGGTTTTAATTGAAACATTTTTATCCTTTTTTAGGATTAAAAATATTTGGGGTTTTTACAGAACAAAACAGGCATCGAATATACATGAATATTAAGACCAACAAAATTGTTATAAATTTTTATCTGTTAACAATTTAGTCACAAAAATCTAAATTCATATATTCAGTTAAGATTCCCTAAAATAGAGAATAAAAATAATTTTAAGACAAGTTTAGCTTTTTATAAGTCTAGACAGATGTTTGGTTTGGATTGATGATTTGGATAGATGGATGAATATTTTAATTAAAAAATATACAACCGAACAAGAATCCTAAAGACCAGACTATTGCAAATTTAATAATAAAGCAGAACTGGTGCAAATTTTACTTTAGATAATTCTATAGGGTCTTCCAATAAAAGGTTTCATTTTGATATGTAAAAAGAAACGTATATTTTTAAGCGAAATTATCGAATGTGTATTTCTTTGTAAAGAGGAGGGTATGCCATTAATACTGGAAAACAATACTAGCTAAATGGCCGCCACGGCTACGCTTGCAGGACCATATTCTTTTCATGAAATTTCCCATCACCAATTCGCACATTTGCGACTGTATGTCCTCGATAACTTCACGAATTCCATCTTTGAGGACTTGCATCGATTGTGGGTCATTGGCATAGATCTTATCTTTCACGTAGCCCCTAAGAAAAAAGTCTAGAGGTGCCTGTGAAGACTTCGGTGGCCAATTGTGATCGCCTCTTCGAAAAATTTCATGGTCAGGAATTTTTTTCAAGCAAAAGAGCGATGTCATCGTTACTTGTGTGGCACGTAGCGCTGTCTTTTTGAAAATAAACGTTCACATCAATATCTTCCAATTCCGGCCATACACAGTCAAAAAGCAGCGTTGCTCCAGCCTCATTTTCGAAAAAGTATGGTCCAATCAGCCCGTCACATCAAAGACAGCACCTAACAGTCACACGTTGAGGATGGAGAGATTTTGCAACATTAATTCTTTCGTTTTCCGAGCCACAAATCCGACAATTCTGCTTGTTAATGTAGTCTCCGAGGTGAAAATGGACCGCATCACTCACTATGATTTTTCGATGATATTCCGGATCAGTTGTTATATTTCAAGGACCCAATCAGCAAAGAAATGACGTTGATGGTCGGTAGGCGTGAGTTCTTGTGTTAATTGAATTTAAAAGCCTTAAGACGTAAACCCAAGACCAAACTTGTCCCAGCAGCTCAACTTTTCCTCCAGTTTCACAATTGCTGGCCGAGAAGATGCTTCACGGCTAATGCTTTACATTTGCGAACTGTGCCTGCGAAATTTTCACAATTTTTGTATTTTAGTAATTTCAATGCGTTGTTGAAGCGTATATCTTTCCATTTTTATTAATAGCGTAGTTTTTACTTTTCATCTGTCAAGTAGTTACAGGTTACAAAACTCATGGCAACTGTTAAAATGGCAGTCTATTGGACATGAAACCTCTTATTGGAAGACCCTATATATTTAGATTATAACTATTTTAAGAACATTAATTAATATCTTAATAATAAAAAAATTATGAAAAATTGTTTGTGGACAGTTCCACACACCCAAGTTATCATAAATTTACTGCAAATTTGACTCTCGATAAGTGTTATGGTCAGACTATGGCAAATTTGACTCTAGATAAGTGCTGTAATCGGACTATGGCAAATTTAACTCTAGATAAGTTCTGTAATCGGACTATGACAAATTTGACTCTAGATAAGTGTTGTAATCGGATTATGGCAAATTTAACTCTAGATAAGAGATGTAATCGGACTATGGCAAATTTGAGACTAGATAATTTGAATCAAACAAATGTACTTTTATATTAAATATTTTCAAATAAAATTCAATTTTAAGTCTAGATTGATACTTACTTATTTAAGTTTAGTCTCTTAAATAATAATAAAATCTTAATTCGTCAGAGACGGAATATAAGAATTAAGAATAGTTTTTTGAAATATTAGACTTATAACATAACTTAGGGATATTTATTTCCTACTTTAAGATTAAGTTTTTCTTATAATTACTGGACTTATATTTTCAGGATTCAAGTTAGATATCTTAAGATTCAATTTATATTTCCGAAGATGTTAAATATCTCTACATTCAGGTCAGATATCTCAGGATTCCACTTAAATAATTCTAGATGCAGCCATAGGAATAGAATCCACTACATTGATTGTATGTACTACTACATTTTCTTTTTTTCCCGATTCCCTTTTCCCGACTTGTTACTAAATAGTAAGTCCCATCGGTTACTCATCTAACTCATCAAGGAAGCATAAAGTTATTAACTAAATTAAAATTGAGCGTAAAACAATTGATCCGATCGGGCCAACCATACAGGAGCCTTCTTTATAGTGCATTACATTTTATATCGGGAACTTCTTCGCTAGATTTTACGCCCGACCAGTTCCCCAGTTTCAATTCCTACTAGGAAAGTTAGACAACTCCCGATTTAAATATCTCAAGCTTCAGGTTAAATGTCTCAAGATTCAAGTTATAATATCTAGAGACAGGTTAGATATTTTATGATAAAGATAATTTATGAAGATATTTTATGAAGATAAATATCTCTAGATTCAATATCTCGAATTTCGGGTTAGATACCTCTAGATTCAAGTTAAATATCTTCAGTTTCGATATCTCAACATTACTTACTATCCGTGTTCGGATCACCATAACAAATCAAATTTTCAGTTTCCAAAATTCAACCACATATGGCTTTGTCATTTGCAAGTATAAGGTGCTCCTCTGTACAAGTCTCACTCATGTTTGGGCACACAGCCAGATGTTGGTGGTCATGAGTTACGCCGCATTTACAATTCATCCTCTTTGTATCCCCATTTTTTTAGCTTGCTCTTACATCGTGCGACTCCCGTTCTTAACCTGTTCAGCGTCCTCCATGTGGGGAAAGGTAGATGGTGTCCAGGGGCCAGCTCTTCATTTGCCTCGATCCGTGTGCGGATGGCACCCACTTGTCATAGGTGCTTCAGGCGTAATCTCCAGGGGTGTTGTCAACCGCATAAAGCTCTTCCGAGACGAAGTCTATGCGGTTGCATTTGGACGAAGAAGTCTATGCGGTTGCATTTGGTGCCCATATAAGGGATGCCTCTGGTCGGTTTCTTGTTTTTTTTCGCTCAGCTCCCGCGGCAACACACCTCCTGATTGTGGGTGGGGCAATACCAACTATTGGGTAGATTTCCTCCACCGTAGTCGGTTTCAGCCAGCCAGACACCATGCGCACCACCGTCTCGTTCAGAGCCACGTCAACGTGCTTGGTTTGAGTGGAATTGAACCATACCGGCGCAGCATGTTCCGCGGTAGAACAGCATAAAGCAAGAGCCGAAGTCCGGAGTGTATGAGGTTGTGCTCCCCATTTTGTATTTGTTAGTTTACGAATGATATTGTTTCTTACGCATACTTTCCCTTTAATCTCTTGAGAGAGTTTTCGAAAACTCAGAGTTCGGTCCAGGCGTATGCCTAGGCATTTCGTTGTGTTGTTATGCTCCAACTCTTGGCCCTGAGAGGCCACCTTCCTGTGTGATTTCTTATTTCTAAGATGAAAGCACACACGTGTGTCTTACAATTAGTGGGATTAGCTTTGAGGTGGTTATTTTTATAGTAGGCTGCTAGATCCTCCAGAGCGTGAGTTAATTTATCCTCTATGTCGTTGAAAGTTCTGCCTTGAGCTGCTATACTTGTATCATCGGTATATATTAAACGCTTTATCTCTCCATGTATTGGTTGATCATTGGTGTAGATATTATAGAGCAGCGGTGGCGAACCTATGGCACGCGTGTCACAGCTGACACGTTAGAAATTTTTATTGGCACGCAGGAGAAGGAGGATAGCGTTAAAATGTTGTGCTCGATGAACAAAGACCGGCAGGAAGAGGATATTTAAATTCCGCATTAATATTTGCTACTGACCCCAAAATATCAGATCGTATGACAAGCTAGGCTGAACGATGGCGTGTTAAAATATTTGCAGAATCAACTTTTACACATTCTCTTAGGTTTCAAAACAAACAAACGTCCCTTAGCTTTTGATCAAGTGTTACCCCCTAGACATTTATTGATTTGCCCCCTTTGTGTGATTTTTGATCAAATCTTAGAAGTAAACTATAATCATAAAGTAAGTTTTGCGTATATTTAAAGTCCATTAAAATGTATACATCATCCTCCTAACGTTTTTGATTTTAAATTGCTTTTAATTACATCTTGTATATCTGGATTAGATATTAAAATGTTGGCATCGTCAGCGTACAAAATAAAATTGCATTGAATATTCTTTGTTTGCGCCAGATCATTAAAAAATATCAAGAATAGAGTTTTCCCCATTATAGTGCCTTGGGGCACCACCCAATTCTTTAATTCTCTTTCCGATTTTGAACCATTTACGATAACTGTTCGTCCTCTTTGATGCAAAGAAGATTTTACCCATTTCTTGTGACACTCCAATATCTTAAATTTTTGTGGAAGGAACTTGTGATGAAAGATTTAAATGCTTTACTTGGTCGTAAAATAAAGCAAGAACCTCCTGATTTCAATTTAGAGAAGTGATTATAAAATTAACACTAGATATCCAACAGAGCAGTATCAGTTGAGCTACACTTTGCCAGAAGCCGTTTTAACTGTTTGCCGGCATGTTATTACTTTCCAAGAAACTTGATAATCCAGGCAGAAATACTGACTTGTGTTTGAAAATTGGCTTTAAATACAGATTAGTTTGTAGTTAAAGGGATCCCGCCGTGACATCTTTTTTTGTAAATTGGGACGGACTTTGATATTTTCAAACATCATATTCAAGCTGATACAGTATTATATTATATTCAGGCTTATACGGTAACTGATATTCAGGCACGTTACCATTTCATAATGTAGAAACATAAGAAAAATGGCACGCGATCATAAAAAGGTTTGCCAGCCCTGTAATAGAGGATTGGCGCAGGACGCTGCCCTGCGGTAGGACGTTGTTCTGAGTCCCCCACAGACTATTCCTGAACTGTAGTGTTACAAAATACCGTCGATTTTGTAGGAAGCATTCTTCAACTTAGTCAAGCTAAAGTTCTTGGTGATGTCATAAAACTTTAATATAAGCCTCACGGTATCATAGGCAGCAGATAGATCTATAAAAGCGACTCCCGTTATCTGCGTTATCTTCTCAAACCCATCTTCGATATATTGAGAGAAATTGAGGGTTTGGCCACAACACGATTTGCTTAGTCTGAAAATCTGTCTATTTTGGTATGGTCTCCTCCTCGATAATGTCAGAGATTCGGTCAAGAACTATTCTTTCAGAAACCTTGAAGAGATGACACAGCAAAGAGACGGGTCTAAAATTCCCAGGATCTGTTGGCTCTTTTCCGGGTTTCAGAAGTGCCACTTTCGCCTTCCTCCAAATTTTTGGAATTTCCACTTTGGGGACGCAGTTATTCATCATTTTAGTGAGCTAGTCTATGGTTAGGGGCCCAAAATGCTTAATTTACTCTGACCTAATTTCGTCCAGGCCAGCTGCTTTATTTTCTTTCAGTTGATGGATTGTTCGTTTTATTTCATCGGTGCTGAAAGGGTCGTTAAGGACATCGTTTTCGTTGTTACTGTCACGTTGGAGTTTGATTTTTTCCACTTTAGTTGACGATTTACCATTAAGAGGCGATGGGCTATCTAGTCTGGTGTGACTCCAGACAAATCGTAGGCTCGAGCAGAGGGGTCGAGATTCTTTATAAACTTCCATGTACGTCTACTACTTTGTTTCATATCCAGACTTGTTATGAGCTTGCACCATCTTTCCGTTCTAGTCGCTGATATCGCTTGCAATACATCTTCTCCTGCCTGGATGGTTTCCTCAGAGAAGTGGTTTTGATTGTACGTATTTCGGTAATTACGGAGGGCGGCTTTAGCTCCATCGTCAAGACTGTTATTCTGACTAATATTCTGTTCTGCAGCCTCTTGTTATTTGCTTTCACATTATTCTCTTTACCAGCATGACAAACTGGTCATACAATTCGGGGCATGATTCAAGTCGCGTGACTTCCTGGTCTAGTTCTTTGGTCCATTCATTCCAATTGGCCTTCCTGAAGTTATCTCAACATTAAAGTTAGGTTAATCAAAATTTAAGTTAGATAATCTAATATCTATCTAATCTCAAGATATGTATTTCTCAAGACTGTTCGACTAGATATCCAAAAATGAAATGAAAAGTAAGAATGTTAGGGCTTTTCATTTAGCCTTTTCAGTCCAGGTCGGTTCAGTCTAGGTCGTTAGTGGTTAACACCAAAATCCTAAAATAACTATTTTTTGTTTAAATCCCAAATGAATATTTTTTTAAAGATAAATAGATAAAGTATACACACATATACTTTATAGCTGTCTAAAATAAGCCAAAATATAATCATATATTTTTGGAGATTTAGACTAGGTATCTAAAATGCGAAACAACAAAAAATACCTTCCATATCAAATGATTGCGGATTACTGTCGCAAATACTAGATAGTAAAAACCTAAATATTAAGAAAGTGATTTAGAAAATGTCTACTTATGACTAAATATGTTCCTAGGTTCTTGGAGGTATTTATTTCAAATATAAAACTAGAAAAAACATGTCAGAAACAAAAATTTTAAAAAGAGCTGCACTGTACTATATAATCTAGTTAATGGGTAGGTTTTTTGTACGTTTGTAAATTGTTAAAAAATCAAATTTATCAATTTTTCCATCAAGCAAGAAATGAGAGAAATAATTTCCAGAAAGGCTTTTCAAAGAAGTTCATACCGGTTGGTTGGGGATCATTTAACTAGGTAGTAAAAACCTAAAAACGAAATTTATTTCGATAAATAAGATATCTTTCCAAAGATATAGACTAGGGCTTCACAAGAGAGTCTCGTTTCTGATCTCGTTACGGACAGCCGTAACATTTTCTTCATAAATTTGAACCCCAGCAACGACGAGATCAGAAACGAGACTCTCTCTCGTGTGAAGCCCTAATTGAGACAAGACATTTTATCAGATTGATTGAGATATAAATTAAATATCTTAGCAATGATACTAGAAAAAAAATCTTTCTAAATTGAGTCCAAAAGATTGTCGATTACTTTTAGATCCTCTAGGTCAGTGTTTCCCAAACTTTCGATTCACGTTTACCCCTTTCAAATATTAACACTTCGTACCCCTTAGTAGAAAATTTCTGAGATATATTATTAAAAATAAAAACTGTACCGCTCTTTTTTTAAGTAATATACAGTCTCCAGATTGGTTTGATTGATTTATTATACAAACGGATAAAATTAAGGTTTAAGGAGATTTAAATTCGCGAGTTAAAGCTTAATTTTATTCGCTAGTGTATACAAACTTTTATTTAATTTTGCTACCATTTTCAAGTTCCATTTTCTGTTTTTTTTTTTAAAGAATTTTCTGTTTTTTTTAAGAGAATCATGTGGCCGGCCCATTATTGTATTGTTGTCGTGACAACGATGATATTGTTGATTCGTGCGTCAAAATTTTGTTTACAGTATCATATTTAATTAATTCGTGTTCTATTAATTATAAATGGATACATCCTAAGAATTATTGTTAAATGGTGACGCAATTGCGGAAAGATTAGTCAAGCGGAAATCAAGACATTTATACAAAAAATGTGTAATAATTTTGTGATTGGATATCAAAAAAGAACATGAGCGAAGTCAACTTTAGGGTTGTGTTGTGTTTAGGGAGCCCATAAGTGATTTATTTTGATGCGTTGCTATGGACACTTTTATTTCACTAGCGAAATAAAATGTTTATTTAAGTAGTGAATAAACCACTGTTTTATTGTTCCGCACCTAAGGAATTAAACATGACTTTTTAAGGTAGAATTGAATAAAAATTATTACACATATTAGGAAAAATGTTATTCTTTATGAGTTCAGTTTAAGACGTTTCTGCTTGTTTTTATATATGTAAAAACAATCTGCAATCATTTTATCGTGAGCAGTTTAAACATATTTTGCGTGTATTGCATTCATTAATTGATGAAGAGGAATTGTTTGCAGATTCACAGCTAATTAAAAAAAAAGTAATGTTTGATGCCCAATTTTTAATGGAATTTAAATATTGTTATTTTTCTTCTTATGTCCACTTTGGCACACACAAAATATGAAAATTTTGGAACATAGTTTCGTACCCCTTTAAAACCATTCGCGTACCACTTGGGGTACGTGTACCACACTTTGGGAAACTGCCTAAGTCAGTGCAAAGTGTTCTTGCCACAATATGTGAATATGTCCTGTTCTTGTCATAATATGTGAATCTATAATTTTGAATATTTGATATAGTAATATTATTAAGTGTCCGAAATATTTTGCAGTACGGAAGTTTTTACGTTTACTAGGCTGTACGTGACACGGACATTATAAAGCAAGGTCCTTCTTGGCCTAGGAGATTTGAAATAAAAAAGCTTTATATGTAGACAGATTAGTACAAAAAATGAAACATGAACATATATTGTTATCATCCATATTCCACTAGATGGATAAAACAAATGTATAAAATCCAGTTTGAACTGGACAATACATTTTCAAGTCTATAGGACCTTGATAGATTTTATTGCATTCTGCAGAATAATTCGAACATATAAAATATTTCCATGCATCTAGAGAAGCAAAAAAAAAACAACTGGAATTCTTAACGTTCTCGAGGAATTTTTAGTTGCCATGTTTGGCTATAGCCGTTTCATCAAAAGCGTAACTTCTGCATATTTAAGATTTTCCTTCCTCAATCGAAAATTGTTACGTAGAAATCCATAAACGAATATAAAAGCAAAACAAATACTTTATCGCAAACTATTGAAACGAAGCCATAAATAATTGACAAAACAAAAAATTAAGATCACCTTCCTAGATTCTTCAACCTTAACAGATCCTAATCCTAAACCTCACCAAAACAATGATAAAAATATTATTTTAAAAGATACAAAATATTTGATCTATTACGAATATGAGTCGATATTTTAGATAAAAAAAATCTTGCAATTTTTAATGAAGTTTTGAAAAACAACCATTTTTAAATTATTTCTTAAAAAACTTTGGTGATTATTTTGTACACTACAAAATGCTAAAATGAATGTACTTTATCGTACAAGATAAGCTAGTGTACATAATATAGCCACCAATAAAAAAATCTATTGTAAAGGAAAGTGTTCTTCATAAATCAGAAGTTATTATTTATGGAAAAATATGAGATTCTTGTGCACTCTCCATAAACTTATCAACATATTCTCTATTGTGTGTCGGTTGTATTGGTCGAGTTTCTAAAAATTTCTCAGAGGTAATTGACCCTGCGGATCGATCCATGAGTGGCAAGAAAGTGAAGCGCATTCTTTCGATATTTATCTAGTAAAAAAGGAACCCACGAAGGAGGCAAAGAGGAGGAAAGGGGGAAAATAAGCGTGAGCGAAATGCGTGCACGCAACGCGCGAGTCCTCTCTAGTTATGTAACCGGTGCACGACGGACCGGCTTGCTTGGAGAGGGGGTTGGTTATATGGACAGTTTGGAGTGGCGGGGTGGAGGGAAGGCGACGGCGGATCCGACGGGTCGGCCTCGACGGGTCGGTGGTAGGAAAATGGGCGTACCAAAACCGAGGCATCGTTCTGGGCAAGCGTCGCGCCACTGCGGAGGATCCTTTTAGTACGCATTTAGCTCGTATTTAGAGTGATATGTTGTGTTACGTCATTTTTCTGAAAAGGACTTTTTGGTTTCGCTTTTCCAAAGTGACCCTTTCGGCGTATCGGTATTAGTATTTATCGCACAGTTTCGGCCGCTTTTCGTTATCGCCGTTTATTATTTTTTAATTTTTAATTTTGTTTTTAACTTTAAAACACTATTAAGGAAAAAACCGTAATTTCGGCAGTTTTATATTTAAGTGATCTTGTTGTTGTTTGGTGAAGTTTTTATTTCGGTTTTATTTTCATTTTTTTTTATTTATTTATTTATTTTTTTCGTTACACAAGACAAGTTGAATATTCTTTTTTATATTATTTAAGACTGACTAGTCTTAAGGATTGTGTGGTTTTTTTTGTGAGAGTGCCTAAAGGATTTCTATTATACTGCCAAGGATTTTCATTTTTTTATTGAAACAGTTCAAAGATGGAAAAATTCCAGGATATTGAACAAGAAGAAGATCAAGTCTTCGAAAGCGAAGAAACCCAAGAGACTAGGTAAGAAAAAAAAGCAAATAGAACCCTTGCGCCAAAAACTAAAATCCTTCAATGTAAAGGAATCAAATCTTGTAAGAAAACGAATTTAATAATTTAAGGCGCGAGGGAATGAGTCATTGCCAAATATTCTTTTCAGACCTTGAATTCGATAATTATTATATACGCGTGTATGCATGACTCTTTCGTCTTGTTGACTCATTCACGTCCACATTTGGCCCCCCGAAAAAATAAATTTGAACTTTGGATTCCACATTCGAAAAAAAAAATTTGGGTCGCCTCTTTATTGAGCCGAAAGATTTTTGTGTGCGAAAAGGAAGTAGCGAGTCATTTAGTTTATTAACTCGTTTAGATCTCCTCCCTCCTTGGGATCGATTGTAAAAGTTTACCTGTTTGGTCCATTCGAAAATGTGACCGAACAGGAAAGAGAACTGGTCAGCGGAGCGTTTTATGCACATAATGTTGTCTTATTATTGTACTTCCGAAATTAACTGCCTTTCATGTTTTGGTAACACGTTTTCGGGGCATGTGAATAGACATGTGTGTAACGCGGATATACAACACATATCGTTCCATATCTGTCTCCTTTCTGTTTGTGTGCGAGCGCGCGATAAGTAGTATCAAATTACCCGCGACCTTTCAGCCTAGAGAAACAGGATGATCATCATCATTGGCCAATGGCCGATTCCAATTACTTGGCCACCCGATACGTGCTGATATCTAGCGACTGGTCTATGAACTAGGAGCATCAGACATGGCGGACCGTTTTATACAATCTACAAAAATTTCCAATATATTTTGACTCAGTTGTTTACTCACAGCGAAGATAAACAAAAGGTTGATAGCCTTTATAGGAGGGAATAATTTTTTCGGTATAAACATGTTTTGATTAAAAATATTCGCAATAGCCAAAACAAGATCGTTAATAAAATTTATTGCAATATGAGTTTACTATGTTTTGTTTTCATTGACTATATTTATTTCTCATTGATGTTTTTTTAGGACGTCAAATTACCGTTTACAAAATGTAAAACTTATCAAACATAACTTTATCAAAGCGACAACATTTGTTGCTCCTTATCAAATTTTATTTTAATATAATTAAATTTATAATTGAATATTAAAAATATATATTCGCTTCAAATATTCATCATTATTGTAAATGTTATTGTTAAAAATGTTAAAAATAATTAAGGGAAAAAAATCTTGATGTACATTTTCTGAAGGGCGGTTTTTTTTTCATATAATCCGAAAAAAGAATTTTTTACCCGGTATATTATTATTTTTGTATAAATATTTCTTTTTCTTGGAACCATCTGCCTTGAAACTGAGTAAATTCTCGAAAGTCTGAAAATGGTTTGAATGGTTGTTATTGTCGGAGGCGCGTAGAGAAAATATAAAGGTGCAGGTAAACGGTGCCGATACACACACACCGGAGTTTTTCTTGGAAGAGATTGAGCCTTGGGCGCGACTGCCGATGTACCGGAACGAAACAACAGATAAAAATTTCGGAGGTATATAGTATAGGAGAACAATGGACTGTGACGGCGTGTACCTTTTTTTTGGAGACTGATGGGGTGGTCAGAATTAAACGGTCTGTTGGATTTTTTTTGTTAGGGGCAACCGAAACGAACGATTTTTCGGAAAATTATATATATAGTAAAAGGTTTCATATAAAATGGATAAAAAAAAAACAGACACATTGCAAAGATTTCTGATGATTGCTTATGATAAGATCATTAATGAAGGAAGAATAATCTTTTAAAATTCGTTAAATATATAACTTCTGCAAATTGTTTATCTAACGTTTAAAAATATAAGTTTTTTTTTTTTTAAATATAAGAATTAGTAATGGAAGAATAAATATTTCGAAACTAGTTAAATATATGATATAACTTCTGCAAAGTGTTTATCCAACGATTAAAAATATAAGTATGTGTAGAAACCCTGAGGAAATCTTAAATGGGATCCTTTCAAACAATTAGAAATGAAAGAATAAATATTTTTAAATTCGTTAAATATTTGTTATAACTTCTGTAAACAGTTTATCCAATGATCAAAAATATTAGATTTTGTAGAAACCCTGAGCAATTTGGACAATCTTAAATTTGACAAAATATTAGAAATTATTGAAAAATGAAAAAAATATCTAAATTTTGAAGGGAAAATTGTATGAAATAAACATACCATCACATATTTTAGTTTGTTCTTCACATGATAATGCCAAATTTGATTATTAAAGTGTGCATATTCTTAAAATTCGTTGTGAGCAAATTCCCAACAATCTCTAGTCTTTTCTAGACATAGATTCGATTTCATATTTAAATATTAAAATGTTCTATGTGCCATCGCCATAATATGACTAATTCGTTTAAAATACTACAAGCATAGTTTGGCGACAGCTTTTTGAAAGATGAAATTCTAATATTTTCTTACTAAAAACTAAAATGATGGCACACAGTTTCCTAATATTTGAAATGGAATTATGAAATTGCAGTATTCCCTCTTAAGCAGAAAGCACGAGAAAGCACGAACAATTTGGAGAATATTAAAGCATGTGAATCTTTTAAGCTATTCAAAACTTCAAAATTAGAAGGAAAAGGAAAGGAAATGAACTCATAGTTTTGGTCGAATGTTGAAGTAACGGAAGAAGGAAGGTTTATGATCAAGCGAACAATCTTAAACCATTTAGTTAAGATTCATTATGAATACGAAATTTTGCTAATAATTGGTGAATTATGTGGGAAATAATGTTTTGAAGAAACCTTTGAATAATTTCGACAATCTTAAAACATGCGAATCTAAAAATAATAAATCATTGATGTAATCTCTATTAGATTATTGATGTAATATCTATTTGAATATTGATGTTATATCTATTAAATTATTTTTATGTAATATAAATTAGATTATTAATTGGAATAAAATATTAAGGAATCACCGATTTAATTTATGAAAAGTTTCAACATTTTTAAGCGTATTCCACAGGAGAAGTAAGTAAAATTCCATATTGATGTTAGTTGAATGAAGAATCGCAAATTTTCTTGCCCGAAATTCGATAGAATATGAAATTTTGCAAATAATTGAGTGAGGTTTAGAAGAATTAACAATTTAATAAATATAATATATAATAATATATAATAATATATAATAATATATAATAAATATAATAATAAATTAACAATTGAAAATATATATAAATTTTCTATAATCTAAATCGAGTTTGACTCTTAAACAATACAATGTAAATAATATATGCAAACTGTTAGTTATAAAAGAAACAGTAATATAAGTTATATTTTTTAACCCCCGACACAAAAAGAGGAGTGTTATAAGTTTGATGTGTCTGTGTGTCAGTCTGTCCGTCTGTCCGTATATGTTGCTGTTTGTGGAATCGTAGCTCCTAAACGGACCTTACGACTGGAATGGAATTATTTATAATCTTGAAAATTGAAAAAAAAATGTTTGCAAATCGTCTAAACAGTTAGCAATTAATAATAATTGATTGAAGAATTAAGGCTTAAGACAATTACCAATTTTTGAAAAATGTTCTGAATTATAAAAAGTAGGAAAATTAATTTATTCTTTAATGAAGAATTTTCTACACTTTAGACAAGTGTTAGACTTGTGACAAGTTAGGACATACTAGACCAGTTATTAACATTAAGATGTTCGAATGTCTAAATAATGATGAGATTCAATAAATAATATAAGCAAGAGACTAGACTAAAGCTGGTTAGACAAGAGTACATATGAATTAGCAGAACTAGTCTAGAGAAGATTAGGCAAGATCAGACTATGATTAGGATTACTAGGAAAGACAAGGCAATATTAAGACTAACTAGACCAATTATTAACATTAAGATGTTGAAATGTCTAGATAATGATGAGATTCAGAAACTAATGTAAGCAAGAGACTAGACTTAAGCAGGTTGTAGATTGTAGATTTATAGATTTCGGTGGTGGCTTCTACTGCGACCTTCATAGATCTATTGTACTCCACCCTCTTCCTCTAATTGTTGGTATACGTAACCATTTAGAGCGCCTCCTCTAGTCCTGTTTTCTTTAGGAAGATCAGAATCTATGTGGGATTCAAGAACTACAACTCCTCTGCGTTCAAGCAGTGGTATTAGTAATGTATTAATAATAATGGTAAGCAGTTCAAGACCTAAGTTACTTTTGTCTCTTGCGGAGCAGTGCTCCAGTCTTAGAGCAGATGTATGGGGGTTTCCTCTCGGGCCTTCTTCCTGTAGGCCTATGAAGTGTTTTCTAAGTCTGTAGTGTGCCGTCAGGACTCCTGTCCCGTCAGAACTCTAAGCTTGTTCCTGTTTAGTTTCAGGCAAGCTCTTCTTCTTTTCTGGTTAAAAGATCCCAGCATTACTTTGGATTGTCTTAGCCCTGGAAGTTCTTTCCAGGTTTTTATCCATTGTTCTTTTATTTCATCATCTAAACTTTTATGGATGGTGTTCATACACATACCGCAAAAGGGTTCCGGACCTTTAAAGGTATTACTGGATCCCTTGTTTGCTAGGTGATCAGCTTCTTCGTTTCCATCTATACCAGTGTGTTCCTGTACCCAGTATAACGATACTTTAGTTTCTCTGTCGAGCTTGTTTAACTTTCCCACACAGTTCCATACCAGTTGGGATCTGATGGTGTATGAGCTAATGACCTTGATGACTGCTTGACTATCTGACAGGATAGCAATTCGTTTGTTGCGATAGTTCCTGTCGAGGTTAAATGCTGCACATCTCTCGATTGCTTGTACCTCTGCCTGGAAGATACTGGGGTAGATTCCCATGGATTCAAAGTATTTGGTACGAGGTTCAAACACTGCAGCGCCATTACCTTCCTTTATCTTCGAACCATCCGTATACCACTTGATAGCACTTTGCTCTATATAGTATGCAGGTTAGACAAACTGGATAAGAACTAGCAGAACTAGTCTAGACAAGATTAGGAAAAACCAGACTAGGATTAGAATTACTAGAAAGACAAAGCTAAGATAGGACAAACTTTTCTTCTAAATGTTTAGATAATGATGAGATTGAGTAACTAATATAAGCAAGAGACTAGACCAAAGCAAGTTAGACAAGACTATTTAAGAGTTGGCAGAACCAGTCTAGACAAGATTAGGTAAGACCAGACTGGAATTAGAATTACTAGGAAAGACAAGGCAAATATCTAGATAATGACGAGATTGAGAAACTATTATATCTGTCTCCAATTTGGAAAATTTAGAATTAAACATTGGAAAACAAGTAGAATAAAAATTTATAAAATTAATTGTTTGAAGAAATGAGGTTTAGAAGAATGGAAAGCCTTGAAATGTACAAATCTTGTAAACTATTAGCAATTATTGCAAAATGTTCTAAATTAGGAAGGAAGTGTTGGAAAAATTTTGAGCATTTTTAACTGTCATTAATATTGATACTTCAATAATAATAAATTAAAAGTGTTATAAAATGATTCATAAAAAAAATTTTAAATGCATAAATCATTTCATATTCCTTAGAATATTAGCAAATAATTGATGAAACTATGACAAAAACGTGATTTAGGAGGGAATCATAAAATAAGCAAAGCAAACAGTGGATAGATAATGATTCTTGAGGGAAAAATGAGGAATCTTGAAGTATGCAAATCTTCTAAATTAATTGGGCATTTCATGAACATGGATTCATAAACTTGCAAACTGGATGGTGTTCATACACATACCGCAAAAGGGCTTTGATATTCGTTAGAAATTTTGAAAATAGTGGATGAAACAATGACAAAGATACATTTTAGAAGAGAATCATGAAATAAGCAAGGCAAACAATGAATAAAACAATAACAAAGCCAGTGATTAAAAGGAAATCTTGAAATATACGAATCTTGTAAACTAATTGGGCATTCCATGAACATCGTTGAACATCGATTTATGTACTTGCAAACTATTTGATATTCGTTAGGAATTTAGAAAATTGTGGATAAAACAATCACAAAGAAGGGATTTAGAAGAAAATCATGAAATTAGCAAATCAAACAGTGGTGATATAATAGTAACAAAGATCATTATTAGAAGAGAATTTTGATATATGCGAATATTGTAAACTAATTGGGCATTTCATGAACGTGGATTCATGAACTAGGAAACTATTTGATATTCGTTAGAAATAAAGTAAATAGTAGATGAAATAATGGCAAAGATACAGTTTAGAAGGGAATGATAAAATAAGCAAAGTGGATAAAACAACAACAAAGATAGTGATATGAAAAGGGAATCTTGATTGAGTATTTATTGTAAAATGTTTTATTTGGAATAGAGAACCTGAAGAGTTTAATATTTTTAGTCCTCTTCGGACTTTAAACAAGGTAAAATTCTATAATTATATCGCTTCATGCAAAAAGGGCTTCAGTCACATTTTACTCATTTTCGGAAAACAACAATAAACTTTTGTGGCAAAACTCTTTATGCATGAATTGCTTATTGATTTCATGCACACAGAAAAGTCGCTGGACTGAAATCCCTTTAGAATAAATCGATGTAAATACAGCTTGTAAGAAAAGCCATTAAACTCATATTTGTAAAATTTGAACTGAAGCCTTTTTTGCAAAAAGCGACTCATGTTTGGATCAGTTTGGGTGTTGGATGCAGTAAGTAAGACTCATCAACAATAAAACTATTGAAATTCGATAAAAATGTAAATGTTTAAATAATTTATGAAACTATAAAGAATAGTTTTTAGAATAAACCACTTTGGTGAATTTAAAATATGCAAAACCTGAAACTGTTTTCAATTTTTGCAAAAAGGTTCTATATTAGAATGTAATTATTGAATGGTTTTATAAAAAAAATTGAGCTTTTTGAGCTCATCCGATATTTAATTTTCGCCGATAATCATGTAATAGGCGAAATGAAGGGTGAAGGAAATTCATAAATAATCCACCATTTGAATTTTTGAAATAATTTAGCGAAACTTTGAATTTTCTTCCAAAACTGTTTATGCATGAATCATATTTATTTCACATACAGAGTCCACTGCACTTTGTCCTATTACGATAAATCGATATAAATGTATGTATACGGTTTGTAAGAAAATACATTAAATTCATTTTTATAAAATTTGAACTGAAGCCCTGTTTGCATAAAGCGATTCAATTATGTTGGGATTATTTGGGTGATCCATGCAGTAAGATTCATCAACAATAAAACTTTCGTTAAAATTTCTATTCGCTAAAAATGTAATTGTTCGGAAATAGTGGATGAAACTATAATAGTAGTTTATGATCAGTCTTACGACCAGAAGCCCTATATGCCATTGAGTGTATTTCCTTGAACCGGTTGGTAGAGAAATTTCAAATCAGAGAGAGGAGAATCCTCAGGAAGATCCTAGGCCCGGTAAAGGAAGATGGGGCATTCCGAAGGCGGCATAACTCTGAACTCTACGAACATATTAAGATGCTCTCTGACTGTGCAAGGAAAAGAAGGGTAGCTATCTAGTGCCACGTTGCAAGACTGCCTTCAAACCGACTAACCAACCGTCTGTTCACCCTCTGGCAAAACAAGAAGGTTCGTACCACTTGGTTTACAGAAACCGAGAAGGATATTAAAGAACTGGGAATAACAGATCTCCAAAACATACAGTCTGTGAGACGCACCCTGAAGGAAGTCCGTGGATTTCAGGAAAAAACCCGAAGGAAAGGTACCCCCTGGACAGAAGAGAGAAAGGAGTTACACCGGCAGAAGTTGCGACAATACTGGGCAAAGATCAAAGCCAAACAGTTGAACAAGCGTGGTCCAAAGTAGGCCCATTCGAAACAAGGAGAAGAAGAAGTAGTTTATGATACAGGTGTGTGTAGATGGGCCGCTCAACTTCGGCTCGTGCTTTAAAATTTGCAACTCATGCACAAAAACCTTTCACACACGTGTCATACATTATTTAATCTACTAGGCATGTTAAAATACTATTGAATCTACAAAAAAATGATTGTTTCTTACCGATATTATTGTAAAAATTGTAATTTTGACAGACAACATACATCAAAACACTGAAACTATAAGGTTAGTATGTTCAGCGCCTCCGTGGAAAAAATTGCTAACTAGTAAAAACGCACAGTGACGGGAACACTACTTGGTTGTTGTCGATGTAATCTAGGTTAACCATATTTAATCTAGATTAAATTATGCTTAGGTTAAGTTATATTAGAGCCAGATAAATCCAGACTGAGAGGCCGAGACTTCTTGATTCAAAATAAGAATGAATTAAATTCTAGTATACGTCAGAAAATTTATTTTCACTACGTCTATATGTTTTTGTTTAGTAACGCAAGTTGTTGCCATAGTAACAACATACAGAAATCGTTTAATAATGAAACTCCATTTGATTTACATTGGACTTTTACGCATGACTTGGATACTTTTACACACGATTATAATAATGACATCCTTCGCATACAGTAATGCATTTATTAATGTGTTCAGTTCGGTGTGTGAGTAGATAAAGAATATGTTTTATAAATCAGTTTAGTGAATTTTAGAACACGTAAAAGTTGAATATGTTGAATGTTGCATCAAATTTGGTAATATGATTCTAGATAAGAATGCATGTTAGATTAGGTCAGGTTATTGAATGGTTTATAAAGAATTTTTGAGCTGATCTAATCTGAAATCTTCAATTTTCATCAATAATCATGTGATAGGTGAAATAATGGGTAAAGGAAATTCATGAATAATTTGAATCTCGGATATACTTTAGCAGAAATATGAACTTTTGCAAGTTTTTGCTTAAACTGTAAACTTGCAAAGTAATGCAAGTAATGTATATATAATATAAAAAATAATCAAAAATTTAGAGAACAATGCGTTGATAAAAATGTTTGCACTAAAAACTCAACTAAAAACCACTAAATTGTTTATTGTGAAGCAACTATCTTATTTCTGTAAAGTTCAAGTTCATAAAATATAATAAAGGAATAAATAGATTTTGCCATTAAAAAAGTTTTAATCAACTTCACGAACACAAATTTTCGTTTGACACAAATGTCAAATTAATGAAAGAAAGTAGTTTTGTGACCAATAAAACTTTTGCAGGTAATTGATTAATTATACATAAAATGATAGGAGTATTTCGAAGAAATAATTTTTGCCGTCTTAAATCATGCGAATCTTATGATTTTATTTGCGAGATTGATAAAAAATGTTTAAGAAAAACCAAAAAATTTAATAATAAGTTTTGAATATTCCAATATTTCTTGGTTCTTCAAAGAAAAGTAAAATTTTCTACTTTTATCATATATGATTTCAAATAATGATTGAAAGAAGATCAATCTACTGAAATTTTGCAAATAGTTGATAAAAGTGTGAAGAATTACGGTTTAGAATTGACAATTTTCAGAATTTTTAATTCTACTTCTGAACCATTTCCCACACGGAAGAGTTGTGAATTATCCACCGTTTAAAATTGACATTTGAAATAATGAATTTGCGCGTACAATGAAGTCATTAAAGCACTCATATGGGTTCGTTAATGACTCGCCGAGTACAATATAATTTTCTCAATATGTATGGGCAATTTTTTTATTTAGAAATGGCATAAAAGGGCGCAAAACAGAAAAAATATTATAAGAACTCGTTCATAAGGCATTTTTCGCACTTGTCCGTTAAAAAACTCCTCGCTACGCTCGTCGTTTTAAACATGGACACGTGCTGAAAAATCGCGATTATTGAACTCGTTCTTTAATATACTATTATGAATACAGATATTCTAAATAAATATTTCAAATTTCTACAAACCTTAATTATGTAATTCAAATTTTTCACATTTTAATACAAACGGTGAAAATTTTAAGAATTTTAAAACTAAATAGTAGGAATTTAGACTGTTTTAACTTCGTCAATTAATTGTAAGATTAGATTAAATTCCCGTTGGATCTTCCCAAATTGAATATTTATAATTAATGAAATTTGATGAGATTCGTCTCTGTATCCCAAAATAGTCAAGTGAATAATGCAATTTTAATCCTCACCAAAGAATATATTAGTCAATTTCCTTTAAAAAAAAATTCCGAAATATTTCCTCTCCTTTGCTACCAATTAAAACCATCGCCTGAACATTTTTTTTTCCGGAGCTATTGTAATGGAAGAAATATTTAAATGACCCGCGTTTGATGAAACCAACCGGAGAAGAAAGAGACACATTTCCTTCTTTTTTTCCGGCCGGTTCCTGGAAGGAGGGCGGTCGCGTATTTCGCGGAGGAGAGTGGAGGACCGTGAGAAAGCATCCGTGGAATTCGGCCGAGAAAGAGGGAACGGTCAAACTGGTGGGTGACAGTGCACGCCGTGCTGTACACGTGTCCGTCTTGCACGCGGCGGGGGCGAAAGGGGAAACGCGTACGTACACAGAACAGACGGACGCACATCTACGCACTTGCCCGGCTCTCACCACAGGTCCGATGAACCCGGCCATTAATTAACTAACAAGGATCAGAAAAGATTTATTTTTTGTTTTGTTTCAATTTGTTTGGGCAAGTCGAGGCAGATGGAAATGATTTTGCGCCGGTTTAAATTAGCATTCCATAAAGTATCATCTGAAGTAGGGATGGTCTCTCTTTTTTTAACTGGAATTGGCAAAGCTACAGCCAACACTAAATGAGATAAACTTTAATTTTAACTTCAAAAAAAATATCTTGGTTTTCTTTTCTCAACAAGCCTTCCAAGATATTTCTCCATATTTTCTTATTAATCCCAAATTCTAATTAATACGAATCCAATTTTTCACCATTTTATAATATTTATTTTTTATTTTTAACTAAATGGACAAAATTGATTTATGCACATTTTGATAGTCAAAACTAAATGAACAACTTAATAAAATGAAAATCATACTATACGTGAAACCATACTACATTATAGATTATCATATAAACTTAATAAAGTCGGAACACAGCCTGAATATATAAATATATTCAACCTTTTCGCAGCTCTATAATTATAGTTAATAAAGTCGGTAAAGTAAATAAAGTCCTGAATATATAAATATGTTCTATCTATAATTATAGAGCTTCGGAAAGGTTGAATATATTTATATATTCAGGCTGTGTTCCGACTTTATTAAGTTTATATGATTATCTATAATGTAGTATGGTTTCACCAATAGTAAATGAACAACAGTAAGTTCCGCAAACCTTGATAGATAAAACTAAATGGTCAACATTGAGTTGCAAGAATGTTGATAGACAAAACTAAATGGGCAAAATACAGTTGAGCACACTTTGATAGATAAAACTAAATGAACAAAATTATGTTGCACAAACCTCGAAAAAACCGTATTATATTCTCGTAAATGAGAAATATTTTAGTTAGAAAATCCTCAATTAATTTGCATCTACTACGACAAGCATCCAAATATATAAATACCTAGCTTGCCTTAAAGTTTTGCCGATTTTATCAAATAAAATACTCGCATTTTATGATTTACATAACAAATCTATTTACAAACGAAAGTAGTTATAATTTATAGCCAAAGTTTTTGTAAAAACTTTGTAAACGAGTCAAAATATAAATTATCTGAGATTTATCTGGAATAAGCCATCGGCTACAATTAATACGTTTTTTTTTATAATCTAAAATCATTTTATTTTTTGATAGTTTTATTTATCTTGATATTATTATGGAACATGAAATATGAGACGTGGTAACAAGTTTGTTATAATTATGTAAATAAATATTGTGTCAATAGGTGTGTTATCACAAGTATTTAGTTAAATTGTTACATTGAAAAATGAAAGTCGAATTGAAAATAAATGTTGGATAAATTATTGTATTTCATAAAAACAATCTTCCGTTTAAAATAAAAATTACACCGAGATATTCTAATAACAAAAGTTTTGCTTGGAGATTATTTGAAAGCGGTTAGCGAAATCCCCAGAAGAAAACGCGAAAAATTTCCTTTTATCGTCAAAAACGAAAATCGCTTAAAAAATTTTGTTGGAAAAGTTTTATTTTATTTACTGAAGTTTCGAGTATCTTTTATATCAAACCAGTTTTTCCGTGTTGTTTTTCATTCGGAAAGAAATCCCTTAGGCTTCTAATTTAAAAACTATGTAGCAGATGGTTCATAAAATCTGTTTCTTCTTTATACCTTTCGGTTCCTTTTTTGGACGCCAAATATCTTTCGTCATATCGAAATAACCACCTAATAAAATGTTTAACAATTTATTTAAATCAACGCTAATAATAAAGAGGTTATTAGTTTGATTTAAAATTTTGAACAATTATATTTATATATTCACTTTCTGCTCTAAATTCTGTAAAAAGACATTTTTTCAAAAATTCGATTACAATTTGTAAAATTGAAATTTTTTGAAATTTCTAGGTTCAGGGGTGAGGGGTGAGAACAAAAAATCGTTTACATTTTTAGAAGGAAACAGGAGTATTATTTTTTGCAATTGCAACAGCAATTGTGATTTTTCAAAAACGATTTCTTCATCACTTCTAGAAAATTGAGGTTATTTCCAAAACCAAAATTGGCAAGAAATGCAACAAATAAAAAAGTTTGTTGTCACTGCACAAAAATCTCCAGAAAGACGACATGTAGTCTTTGGACCGCATGTTCCCTATCCTTGGTCTAGTCGCAAATAATCAAAATAATTTCTGCAAAAATTCGCTGGAAGCACACAATTTGCAAATAGGAAATTTTTAAATTGCTAAGTCCAAAATAGTCTGCATGAACAAACTATTTAGAAATTCTACACAATTAAAAATATGTTTAAACGAACCCTGTTCTTATTAAGTTTTAATAACTTACTTATTACTAATTGTAATTACGCGTCCCCAGTCAGTAATTGGCCGTGATTATAAAACAATTTAAAATCATTATTGAAATGTTAAGACACGAAATATTTTTTAATGAAACTTTAACGTTTGTTGGGCCCCCAAAAATGGAATTACAAAACGAGGAACAGAAAAAAAATGTGAACTTAGTTAAGAGCCAGAAGACAGTTCCAATTTACTCATCCTAACTGGTTTTTACGGCCGGGGCGAGGCAAAAACAAAATATACGGTAATAATTTTGTAGTAATCAACAGCCAGAAACCATTAATTTCGCGAAGTGATCGTTAACCCTAACGCTTTTTTCTTCTTTAAAACGAAAGGGTGGCTTAAATAATGACCCAAGAAAAAGTGGTTTCTTAGAATTTTTTTGATAGTTTTTTTTTGTTGTGGGGTAGAAATAGGTTTGAAATTGGAATATATAGGTAAAACTTTTTTTCTATATGTGTTTTTGTTGTGGGGGAAGGACGTGGAGACGGCGGAAGAGTTAATTGCAGTATATTTCGGCGGTAGGAGCAGCTGCTAGGTGGGCCAAGCATTCATCAGCCAGCTCCTTTGGACACACGCCAGCAGTCACCTGCCGCTCGCACGGGCACGGGCCCCAAATAAAACAACCCCATACACGGCATATGAAAACGAGAAGGAATAATAATATAATGCCCGAGTGGAAGGCTGAGAAGAGTGAAGAGCAAAAAGGAAGAAGAAGAATAAGAAAACAACTTGGGATTAAATGCACACTCGCTCGACGACTCGTTAATGCGGTGCCGATTGCATTCCCTTAAATATTCTTCGTGCATCTTCAGAATAAGGGGGCCCGGCCTGTCTCATCACCGAACAACTGCCTGAATGTTTCGCTACTTTTCAATTCCCTTTCTCTGTGCCGTTGCAAAAAAACTTTTACGCTAAAATCAATACTATACTCGCGGACTTATTGAAGCCGTTATTTCCGTTCTCATTGTTATTATAATCAACTTGTAAAACAAATTTTATTATTTTCTAGTCGAAAAGTTTTCGAACTTAATTATAAAATTCGTTTTACAAGTTGATTATTATATACAATGAAAATTATAAAAAAATTGTATCAATTAGCCTCTTTCCTGTTAATATTACGATAACAACAAGAACTGATTGTTATTGTCAATAAATCGTTATTGCCAATATATATTATGACAGCTTTTTTTACAGCGGCCTTGCTGTTTGAGATGCAGGATAATTTGATTTTTGTTCTCTCTTTTAAGTTGTCATTGTTGAAGCCGGGGTGCGAAATGTTTTACTGAAAAAAATATTTTTTAAAGGAAAACAATGTTTCATCACAATTTAAGTTATTATTTAATTATCGACTATTGAACTTAAAATAGAACTAAAAATATTGATTGGCTAATATTCTGGCGGATTCTGTAAGAGAAACGTTAAAAGTTAATTGAAAAGACGCCGTATTTTTTTTATTTTCGCTAATTTAATAAAGTTATTAAAAATAAATAAATATAATAATAGAGATACTAGTTATTAAAAATAAATAAATATAATAATAGAGATACTAGTGGAGACTAGTATCTCTATTATTCTATTTAATAATTTGTATTATTAGCGGAAATAGAAAAAAATAACTTTAAATAAACTAAAATAAACTTTAAATAACTTTAAATAACGAAAAAAAATTAACGGCGTCCTTCCAATTAACTTTTAACGTTTCTCTCACCAAGAGTTTTTGTAAATTATGAGTAAAAAAATCCTGTTCAGAAAATAATCGATTTAAGAAATAGCATATTTTATTTCCTATTTTGTCCAAAGATATATTTAAATTATGAGAATTTTTTTATGTTTAAAAACTAACATTCTTTAAACCTACAAAGATGGAATATTTCTTCCAAATTTAATTTTACATTTCGAATATTTTAATGAAAACTGAATTGCAATAAAATTAGTTATTAAAATTATTGTCTAATTTCTATTAATTTAAACCTACATTATACCCGTAATAATAATAATCTTTATTATCACTAAAAGCAACAAATGGCTATCGACCATAAGGTCTTTCTGCCATGTTTATACGCATATAATATTTCAATGCAAACTGATTTTCAATAAAGTGTTTTATTAAAATTATTTTCTGATTTATGTTAATTTAAACTTATATACACTACAAAAACATTTATTGGAAAGCTAAATTTCTATAAAGTTTGTTACTAAAATTATTGTGCATTGGCTATTAATAACGAAAATATAGGGTCTTCCAATAAGAGGTTTCATTTTGCTAGGTACAAGAAAAACAAGTATTTTTAAGCGAAATCATCGGATGTTTATTTAATTGTAAAGAGTATGTCATTAATAATGGAAAACAATACCGTATTAGCCCGAATATAACGCGACCCCGAATTTAAAGCGACCCCGAATTTAACGCGACTCCGAAATTTTCATAAAGATATTTAGAAAAAAAAATACACTTTAAAGAATACAAAGAAAATAAAATTCAATCAGATAAGCATTTATTTAGGTAATTATAGGTAATAACACAGGTTACATTCATGACAATAAAGTTAAGTAATGTAAAACAAAATACTTATTCAGAATCTGATCTGTTTTCAGAATGAGAACTCATTGATGTCACATCGGTATCGTCAGTATTGTCATGGATGGTATCAGTCTCCCACAAAATGTCATCTTCCGTCCCATTTAAATCATTAGAAATGCAGCATTGCTTGAAACATTTAACTATCAATTCAGGTTCGATCTTCTGCCAGGCGGTCGCAATCCATTCTCCCAAAAGAGAGATTGAGGTTTTTTTTTATTTTTTTCTGAAGGCTCAATGAATGGTTGATTGCCCGATAACAGCCAATTGTTGAATTCTTTTCGAAGGTTGTCTTTAAATGGTTTATTAACCACCACATCCAAGACTTGCAACTGAGAAGTCATACCACCCGGTATTATTACAAGATCGGAATTCAATGCCTCAATTTTTCCTTAACACCTATCTTAAGGTGGCCTCGAAATGCATCAAGGACTTGCATGAAGCGAGAGTTTCCCAGGGAACCTGGCCGTTTTCTCCATATCACATTCAACCAGTCTAATACCAACTCCTCTGCCATCCAACCTTTTTCTTGGACCCGAAAAACAATTCCTAGACACAGCTTTTCTTTGGGCATTGTTTTACTTTTCAATATAACGTAAGGTCGAAGCTTTTGGCGTTCAGTCGCGTTACAACCTCCGTAGGAGAATTTCCTTGTTTATATTACATTACTTAAACACCGAATTTAGCGCGAGTCGATTTTTAACGGAAAATAAATGGTCGAAAAATGTCGCGTTATATTCAGGCTAATACGGTATTAGCCAAATGGCCGATACGGCTACGCTTGCAGGACCATATCCTTTTTATGAAATTCTCTTGTGTGCCCTCGCTAACTTCACGAATTCCATCTTTGAGGTCTTGAATCGCTTGTGGGCCATTGGCATATCTTTCACGCAGCCTCAAAGAAAAAAGTCTAGAGGTGATAAATCACAAGATCTCGGTGGGCAATTGTGATCGCCTCTTCGAGAAATCTCACTGTCAATGGTATCGTTACTTGTGTAGCGCCGTCTTGTTGAAAATATGCGTCGTCCACATGAATATCTTCCAATTCAGGCCATACAAAATTATTAATCATCGTTCGATAGCGCAATTCATTCTCCGTAACAGTTTCTCCAGCCTCATTTTCGAAAAAGTAAGTTCCATTGACCCCCTCAGACCAAAAAAACGTCACACGTTCAGGATGGAGAGGCTTTTCAACAATAATTCTTGGGTTTTCCGAGCCCAAAATGCGATAATCCTGCTTGTTAACGTAGCCTCCGAGATGAAAATGGGCCTGCCTCATCAATAAAGATGATTTTTCGATAAAATTCTTGATCAGTTTGATGCATTTCAAGGACCCAATCACCAAAGACACAACGTTGTTGATGGTCGGTAGGAGTGAGTTCTTGGGTTAACTGAACTTTAAAAAACCTAAGTATTTATGCAAAATACGGTGTAATTTCGTTTGTGGAATGTCCAATTCCATAGATCGACGAGAAATGGATAAACCTGGCTTTTCCTCAACACTATGGGCTACAACAGCAATATTTTCAGTTGTTCTTGAGCGACATGCACGATTTCGGTTCTTCACATCACTAACTTGTCCCAACAGCTCAAACTTTTCCACCGGTTTCACAATTGCTGGACGAGGAGGTGCTTCACGACCACCCAAAAATGCTTTAGTTTTGCGAACTGTGACCGCGAAATATTCACCATTTTTGTAGTGAATGTTAATAATTTCAATGCGTTGTTGAAACGTATATCGTTCAATTTTTATTAATGGCGTAGTTTTTACTTCTCATCTGTCAAGTAGTTATAGGTTTACTCTTGACAACTGCAAAAATGGTGGGCTATTGAAAATGAAACCTCTAATTGGAAGACCCTATATAATCGGAATTCTATATCAATTAATTTGCCAAATTTACGTGGAAACAGATTAGTTTTACATTTGGTGTTAAAAAAAATTATAAATTAACCGAATTCTAAATTTAAAAAATCTGAAATTTATAACAAGGATTATATATTTTTTTGAATCAATTGGTTGTGTGTAAATTTGTTTTAAAACAATTTATTGAAGTATTTGAACAATTGGGATTTTGTATCAAATGGACATAAAACTTGGTCCTAATTTTGTAAAATTGGAAATTTGCCAATTTTGGATGACAAGTGGAAAATTTTGTGATATTTTAAAGAGTGTTTAGTAAAAGTGATTGAAATTAAACATGATGCAAGTGATATCAATTCATTTTATTTAACATGACACAAATAATTTTAAATTTTGCATTAAAGCTCCTGAATTCCTGATTTTAAAAATTGATAATTGAATATTGGGGTGACACCAAACTAATTATAGATACAATCATACAAACTTATAAAAGCGATATATAGCTTGAATATATAAATATATTCAACCTTTCCGTAGCTCTATAATATTATCAAGTTTTTTAAGACCATAAAAGATATCTCATATCGAAACACAACAGATATTTGTCTGTTATTTAGTAGCCCCCAGTTCATTTTCGTGGCACTAAACAAGAACTAGATAAGTAACAAAAATCATTGTTTTTAAGATCACATCTCTTTCTTTAACCCAAGTGAATAGCCATCTGCAAACGCGTTTCGAGATCTATTTCTCATCAGTGCAGCTTTGCTCTTCTGAACTATAAAATTGAATACACATTAGTTTGAAAAACATGTGCCGGGCACATTTATCTAGTTCTTGTTTAGTGTCACTAAAGTGGAATGGGGGGCTGGTAAATAGCAGACAAATATATGTTGGTACATGAGATTTGTTTTGTAGTCTTAAAAAGACTTAATAATATTATAGAGCTACGGAAAGGTTTATATTTATTATTCAAACTATATTCCGATTTAATAAGTTGGTATTGATAATAATTGATCTTTGATAACCAGTTTTTAACAAATAGTTTCTTTAACTCGATTTTGGCTAATTGGCAATTGCAAGAATTGCTAGAATTGCAAACTGCAACAACTTTTATAAAAAGGAAATAAGTGTGTCAAATACCATATAAAGTAAGTTAATAATTCTGCAGTTTTTTTGCTTTAATTATTAAAATATAACAATTTTGAATAATCTAAGTTTAAAAGTTTTCATTTTAAGAGTTAAAAGAGTTAAAATTGTTTTATTAAAAAATTTTGCCAAAAATATTTTTACAATTTGAAAGTACATATTCAGAATTTAACTCCTTTGATTCATTTATCATAATATGATTTTTAAAATAAATTTACATCAATATATCACATTGACGTAAATTTATTTTTACAATTTGAAAGTATTCCAAATTTAATTTATCAAATATTGATCTAAATTAAGAAACTCAAGCAAATGTTGATTAAACAAATATTGTTCCAAATTAAGAGAGTCGAATCTAGATAAACAAACGTACTATTACACTTCTTTCTCCTACTTCGTCTGCAAAGTTTTATCGATCAGTTCTTGGTCTCCCTTCAAAAAGCAAAACTCTCTCTTTAATCTTGAAAAACATATAAATAATATTTCTTACATTTTCATCAACATATTGATTACAATTAAAATAACTCAATGTTGAAAAGGTTTAAAGGGAAACAAATAGGAAACCGTTTGGCAATAACACAATGCTCGCCAGAAATATGTAGCAACTTCTAAGAATTCGATGATTTTCCTTGGAGGAATACCTGATGATTGTTCATCTGGAAACCCCACGGAAGGAATCTGAGTAATTTCTTCAGGAAACAGAGAGCATGGCAATAAGAATTATAATAATTTATTTTATACCAAAAAAATTGATTGGATTTATAATCCTCGCAAAATAATGCCGTAATTGTGGCAAAATAACGATACAATTTTTATTTAATTTGTTTTTTGACTTTTGGTGATTTATTGTGGATTTAAGGAGAATCATCTGTCGACGTCGAACAGCTATTTTTCAAATTGGATTGTGGTTAATTTTTGTAAAATCGGAATCAGGCTTCGATGTATTTCTAATTTTCGCGAGTGTATTGTTATATCCTTTGGCTTAAATATAATATTCTTATAGTCGTATTTTAGTGAGTGCCCGCACGCACTGCTTAACCCGAGTATTGATTTTTTCAAGTTTGGCTCCCGGGCGAAGGACGCGAGGGTCGCGGGACGGGGTAGCCGAAATATACGCGGGGCCACCACACCGACTATACTACACACGTACTCTTCTGCCCTTATGAGAGTAAATGTGTTTTGGGTTTATCTGCGTGTAGCAATTCGATAATGAGATTTGTCGAATGGGTCGATATGAATCATTCCCATTTTCCAATATATGTTTTTTATTCGAGGGCTTTTTTATTTTTAGTTGTTTTTGTTTTTTGTGGACAATGACGTTTGGGGGAAGTGGAAATCATTTGGGATGTTTTTTTCTGTGTTTAATTGTGTTTTTTGGAATATTTTTTGTTGGTGGATAAATGTAAATTACAAATTTCAATCACAGAAAAAATGTGAAAACGAGTTAAATATCTACCTCAATTTGAAATGTTGTTATTCGAAACAGAAATTCTAGAAAATATCTGTTTTAAAATTATTACATTTATTCTAAATTGTAAGGTAAATTAAGATATTGTTAACGTATTTGGTTAGATTTGGTTTGGTTAGACAGACAAGACAAGACAGACAAGACTAGACAGACAAGTCTAGACAGACAAGACTAGGCAGACAAGACTAGACAGACAAGACTAGACAGACAAGACTAGACAGACAGGACTAGACAGACAAGACTAGACAGACAAGACTAGACAGACAAGACTAGACAGACAAGACTAGACAGACAAGACTAGACAGACAAGACTAGACAGACAAGACTAGACAGACAAGACTAGACAGACAAGACTAGACAGACAAGACTAGACAGACAAGACTAGACAGACAAGACTAGACAGACAAGACTAGACAGACAAGACTAGACAGACAAGACTAGACAGACAAGACTAGACAGACAAGACTAGACAGACAAGACTAGACAGACAAGACTAGACAGACAAGACTAGACAGACAAGACTAGACAGACAAGACTAGACAGACAAGACTAGACAGACAAGACTAGACAGACAAGACTAGACAGACAAGACTAGACAGACAAGACTAGACAGACAAGACTAGACAGACAAGACTAGACAGACAAGACTAGACAGACAAGACTAGACAGACAAGACTAGACAGACAAGACTAGACAGACAAGACTAGACAGACAAGACTAGACAGACAAGACTAGACAGACAAGACTAGACAGACAAGACTAGACAGACAAGACTAGACAGACAAGACTAGACAGACAAGACTAGACAGACAAGACTCGACAGACAAGACTAGACAGACAAGACTAGACAGACAAGACTAGACAGACAAGACTAGACAGACAAGACTAGACAGACAAGACTAGACAGACAAGACTAGACAGACAAGACTAGACAGACAAGACTAGACAGACAAGACTAGACAGACAAGACTAGACAGACAAGACTGGACAGACAAGACTAGACAGACAAGACTAGACAGACAAGACTTGACAGACAAGACTAGACAATCAAGTCTAGACTAGACAGACAAGACTTGACAGACGATACTGGACAGACAAGACTTGGCAAACAAGACTAGATGGACAAGACTAGACACACACAAGACTAGACAAGATAGGCAAGTTGTCTGTCTAGATAGACAAATCTAGACAGACAACACTGCACAGAGAAGACTAGACTGATAAGACTAGACAGACAATGGTAGACGGGCAAGACTAGACAGACAAGACTAGACAGACAATACTAGACAGACAAGACTAGACAGAGAAGGCTTGACAGACAAGACTAGACTGATAAGACTAGACAGACAAGACTAGACAGACACGACTCGACAGACAAGACTATACAGACAAGACTAGACAGACAACATTAGACAAATAAGGCTATTCAGACGAGACTAGACAAATCTAGACAGACAAAACTACACAGACCAGACTAGACTGATAAGACTAGACAGACAATACTAGACAGACAAGACTAGACAGACAAGACTAGACAGATGAGACTAGACAGACAAGACTAGACAAATAAGACTAGAGAGACAAGACTAGACATACAAGACTAGATAGGCAAAAGTAGACAGACAAGATTAGACAGACAAGACTAGACAGACTAGACTAGACAGACAAGACTAGACAGACAAGACTAGACAGAGAAGACTAGACAGACAAGACTAGACAGACAAGACTAGACAGACAAGACTAGACAGACAAGACTAGACAGACAAGACTAGACAGACAAGACTAGACAGACAAGACTAGACAGACAAGACTAGACAGACAAGACTAGACAAGACTAGACAGACAAGACTAGACAGACAAGACTAGACAGACAAGACTAGACAGACAAGACTAGACAGACAAGACTAGGCAGACAAGACTAGACAGACAAGACTAGACATAAAAGACTAGACAGACAAGACTAGACAGACAAGACTAGACAGACAAGACTAGACAGACAAGACTAGACAGACAAGACTAGACAGACAAGACTAGACAGACAAGACTAGACAGACAAGACTAGACAGACAAGACTAGACAGACAAGACTAGACAGACAAGACTAGACAGACAAGACTAGACAGACAAGACTAGACAGACAAGACTAGACAGACAAGACTAGACAGACAAGACTAGACAGACAAGACTAGACAGACAAGACTAGACAGACAAGACTAGACAGACAAGACTAGACAGACAAGACTAGACAGACAAGACTAGACAGACAAGACTAGACAGACAAGACTAGACAGACAAGACTAGACAGACAAGACTAGACAGACAAGACTAGACAGACAAGACTAGACAGACAAGACTAGACAGACAAGACTAGACAGACAAGACTAGACAGACAAGACTAGACAGACAAGACTAGACAGACAAGACTAGACAGACAAGACTAGACAGACAAGACTAGACAGACAAGACTAGACAGACAAGACTAGACAGACAAGACTAGACAGACAAGACTAGACAGACAAGACTAGACAGACAAGACTAGACAGACAAGACTAGACAGACAAGACTAGACAGACAAGACTAGACAGACAAGACTAGACAGACAAGACTAGACAGACAAGACTAGACAGACAAGACTAGACAGACAAGACTAGACAGACAAGACTAGACAGACAAGACTAGACAGACAAGACTAGACAGACAAGACTAGACAGACAAGACTAGACAGACAAGACTAGACAGACAAGACTAGACAGACAAGACTAGACAGACAAGACTAGACAGACAAGACTAGACAGACAAGACTAGACAGACAAGACTAGACAGACAAGACTAGACAGACAAGACTAGACAGACAAGACTAGACAGACAAGACTAGACAGACAAGACTAGACAGACAAGACTAGACAGACAAGACTAGACAGACAAGACTAGACAGACAAGACTAGACAGACAAGACTAGACAGACAAGACTAGACAGACAAGACTAGACAGACAAGACTAGACAGACAAGACTAGACAGACAAGACTAGACAGACAAGACTAGACAGACAAGACTAGACAGACAAGACTAGACAGACAAGACTAGACAGACAAGACTAGACAGACAAGACTAGACAGACAAGACTAGACAGACAAGACTAGACAGACAAGACTAGACAGACAAGACTAGACAGACAAGACTAGACAGACAAGACTAGACAGACAAGACTAGACAGACAAGACTAGACAGACAAGACTAGACAGACAAGACTAGACAGACAAGACTAGACAGACAAGACTAGACAGACAAGACTAGACAGACAAGACTAGACAGACAAGACTAGACAGACAAGACTAGACAGACAAGACTAGACAGACAAGACTAGACAGACAAGACTAGACAGACAAGACTAGACAGACAAGACTAGACAGACAAGACTAGACAGACAAGACTAGACAGACAAGACTAGACAGACAAGACTAGACAGACAAGACTAGACAGACAAGACTAGACAGACAAGACTAGACAGACAAGACTAGACAGACAAGACTAGACAGACAAGACTAGACAGACAAGACTAGACAGACAAGACTAGACAGACAAGACTAGACAGACAAGACTAGACAGACAAGACTAGACAGACAAGACTAGACAGACAAGACTAGACAGACAAGACTAGACAGACAAGACTAGACAGACAAGACTAGACAGACAAGACTAGACAGACAAGACTAGACAGACAAGACTAGACAGACAAGACTAGACAGACAAGACTAGACAGACAAGACTAGACAGACAAGACTAGACAGACAAGACTAGACAGACAGGACTAGACAGACAAGACTACACAGAAAAGACTGGACGGACATATCTAGACAGACAAAACTAAACCGGGAACACTAGACAAACTTCAAAATCCTAGCAGTTCGACGTTACTAAGGGAAGAAATTGTTTTTAAAAATCTTGTATATTTTGTGCAAGTAATAACCGAATTAATTTTAATTTGTTACGTTGGAGTTTTTGCTGCAATGCAATCAAAATTTATCGGGAGGTTCAAATTACATGAAACAACAGAAATTACATGAAAAAAAGGAATTACCGACTTGATTTATTGAACCATTTTTTTAATTAGATATGTTACAATCTCCACTTTCCATAATTTTCAACCCGATATTGTTTCCTAGTTCAGCCAGTTTATCAGAAAATTAAAAGGTAGTTTGTTGAAGTCTGTGTAAATTCTTTTCTTGGAGGCAAGTTTCAGTTGCGAGCTCGATGACTAAATGTTTTCGAAGAACTACATTGTAAGCCTCAGTTGACTCATCAGTTTCAATTCAGCATAAAAGATTTCGAATCATTGATTCAATTCTCGTAAGAGTTTTCTTTCAAAAATTCTTCACGCATTTCAATGGTAATTTCCAATCTTATCCATTTACTTTTATCCTTAAATATTTATCAAAAACAAGCAAATAAAGAAATTAAAAGTACATTTACATACAAATTAAGAGTACAGATTTTATAAAATTTGAAATGATTTTCTAAATTTTATATAAATTAGATTAATTCTTCTTTTTTCTACTTTTAAAATTTTTTCAATTAAACCATAATGTTAATATTTATATATTTTTTGTGAAAAGAACGTTTTGAAATTAGAAGATTCATAGTTTTCATCGTCCCGATTTTTTTGAATTTGTCCCTTCTTTTGGTTTGATTGATTCAATGTCCCTACTTTTATGTCGATTTTTTTGTTACAATTATTGGGAACCATTAAACTAAAAACAGTACTATTTATCTATATCCGATTTCCGAATAAATAAATATATTTTTAAATTTTTGTTAATAAACATCTGCTGAAACAAATTTTCTAAAATCACCGAAAGTTTTTTCGTAAAATCACACTCTTCCCTCGCGCTTTTAATTTATCTGTTTAGAATAAAACAATAATTGCCTCCTTCTTTTTGTCCCAAGGTATCATATTCGGTGTAGATCAGTGTCTGTCAAGCTGTATGCACATTAGTGTGCCGTCGAAGGTAGCTGGTCTGACGCTTAAGATATTATAACAGGCGTAAAAATTTAAGCATGGACCTTTGCTGGCTCCGAAAATTCATTCCATCCATTAAGTTCGATTACAAAATGTAGATACCTCCGGCAATCTACATTTCTCGTAAAATCAAGATATTTTACGAGATATTTATTAATGATCAGCCCGAACATTTTCCTGAAGCAAAAACTGAACTCCAATACTTACAAATAAGGAGACCGTAGAAATCGTTGAAAATAGTGAGCAACAAAGCTCAGCTCGAAAAGCTAATAAAATCATATCAGTCAGTTTTCCCTTTGGTGTGCAATTCAAAACGTCGTATGGAGAGGAATGCAAAGGTAAACATATATTAGCGTTTGCAATGATGGTGCAACATCCAAGCAAGGCACCGTGCCTTATGTATTACAAAAAGTTATAAGTGAATATTGTACATTCCAGCATTTGCTTGAAAGCTCTACCTGATGAGTTGCTGAAGACGATCGATAGCAGTGTTAAAGTTGTGATTACATACAATCAATTATATACAATCAAATTATAAGGGTTTACTGTTTCATACAGAAGTGCAATGATTCTCAAAAGGAAATCTCCTTCCGCTCTTTGGTCGATATTCTGCGTCTATCTGGTGAGGTTGCTCAGGCTGCTTAATTTAAGATATATCTCTTTCCAAACTGAAATATCTTTCTTCGCTAATGCAAAATTTTGATTTGAATTTCTTAGATATACGAAGATAACTGGTTGTTATTGCTGGGCGTTTGAAGACATCCAAGAAGCTAGAACTGTGAATCACGAAACTTAAAAGCTCCATTGCAGCCAGAGCTTTTTCAAACAAATTTAATTAGCCAGAAATGTGGAAGACAGTTCAAAACCTCTCTGTGTTATTTTACATCTGTTTATCATCACTTGGTTATTAAATTTCTGTGTGGGTCATCAATCAGTTCGTAAGATGCGTTTGTCACATCGACTTTTATAGAGAATGACAATGCAATCGTTTTCGAAAACGATCTTGTGCTTCAGTTTCTGTGCTAGAGATGTTAGAATTTTGGATTTGGCTTTGGAGCCGACTTCCTCGATTACCTACAACTGCCTGAAGATAGCCCCCCAAAATTGCCGAAATTAAATTGTGATACGTTTGGCCAAACATTGGCCACGATTGACCACCAATAGTTTTGTTTGTTCACCTTCCGTTCAAGATATTTAAAGAAATAGATAGATAAAAAGATATTTAATATTGGCGGCCTAGCCCCAGAAATGCATTTTTTCTTTTTTGATAATGGCATTTTAAAAAACTTAAAAATTAAAAAACTTTTTTAATTCATTTTTTTTTGAAGAAATTCGTTTCGAAATTCAAACAGGGTCGGACCAATATTTTTTTTTCATACATCTATACCTGGGCTCTATACCGCAGGTAAAATTTCGATATCGACCTCTGCTGGTTGATATAATATAGTTATGGTTGATTGAATTCGATGAATCAAAGATTATTTAAGAAGTTGTTGGATAAAACCAATTATTATTACACACTGAAGTACGATGGTTGCCAAGAAGTGCATGTTTACAAACATCTTTATTTCATTGTTCCCTAAAGATTTTCAATACATTTAAAATTAACGACTACCGGATATAACCGACAAAGAATTAAAAATATATACAAATCATCTCCAAATGTTAAGCGATGATTTTAAATTATTATTACGCTTTCGAGATATTGAAGATATCCCAGAATGGATTATCGCGCAGCTTTCTACTCAAGTTGAAGACATCGACAGTCATTTCCAAGATGAACTCAGTGATTTATAAGTTAAGCTTCAAGCAAAAATGCTCTTTAATAATTCAACTTGGGTAAATTTTGGACCAATATTACACAAAAATATCGAAAACTTTATAATGCGGCATTTGCTTTTTTAGTTCTCTTCTGTTGTTGATTTTATTATAACAAAGTAGAGAAACAAATTGAATGCGGAGTCTCGAGGCAATTTAAGACTAACACCAACAAATTTCGAACCGAACATTGCTAATCTTGCCCAGCGTCATCAAGCACCACATCCTTCGGCCCCTCATGAAGGGGGCTATTGAACTATTGAAGGGCGCATAAAAAGTGCCAATTCCTCGGCCAATCAAACGGAAAATAAGCGTTTATTTACAATTCATGGGATAATATGTCATACATGCAAAAATATTTTTTAAAGTCTGCCCACCCTTACAAAAATGTTTTCCGCTATTTTGGAATACGTGAAATATCATTTCATCAATTTTCGAGATTTGCCAATTTTTTGTTGCTTATCATTTCTCCATGAAACCTGTATCTTTAAATTTTTCACCCCTTATCCAAGTAAAGCATTTTTCTAAGGGTGAACAGACGTCAAAAACTATTTTTGCATGTGTGAATTATTATTCCATTAATTATCAAGGATATATTTCGTTTGATAGAAAATCGCCGGACAATTGGCAATTTTTAATCTCCCCTTGGATAGTTTAGATCAGGGGTTCCCAAAGTTTTTCTTATGCGGGCCAATTTAATATTACCGAATTTTTTTGGCGGGCCAAAAAAAACGGCATAAAATCAAAACAATAACAACGACTTCTTTTTGTTTTAAATACATTTAAATATTTATTATTTTTTTTATTAGTTTAGAAAAAGTTTTCGCAAATATATGCGCTCTCAAATAATGGAAACATTTGTTGAGCATGTTTTCGTATTTCGGATAATTAACGCATGATAATTCTTTATAAAAATCAATTAATTAATTGTTCCGATAAGAATTCTTAGCATCGATATTTTCCTGTAATTGTATCAATTCAAATTGCATGTCTTAAATGATTAACAGTTCTGTACAAATGTGTAATAACTAGACTAGACCTATTAAAATAATTTTTTAAATATAAACTATATTTAACTATATATAGCAATATTTTATTAATATAAACGCTTATGGTTAAAGCTCTGTAAGAATTTTTTTAAATATTAAAATATTTTATTATATCTTATTTGTAATATTTATTATTTATTTTACTCTTTACTAATTTATTTTTTAATAAAAATATAATTTATCATATCGATATCGCGGGCCGCATTCGCAGGTTTTGTGGGCCGTAATCGGACCATTTTCGGAAACATTTGTTTTTTTTTCATATTAGTTTAATATATCTATAACATATTTTGAAAGAAATGTTAGCAAACACTATTGGTGGTCAATCGTGGTCAAACGTATCCCATTTTAATTTTTCCAATTTTGTGGGCCTATTTTCACACAGCTATTAGCTACTACATTATTTAAATCTCTCTTGCAGGAACATCGTATCTTTACGATTTAAGTTTCTCAATGCCTATGGAATTAAAATTAAAAACGGGAATAATTACAGATAGTAGATCAGGAGTTTCGTGTTTGTTCATGTTCTAATTTTGTCATGTTTCTTCATAATAGTAAAAAGTTTGTTAGAAAAATGTAGATTATTTAAAAATCGTAAGATTGATTTCTACAGTGTAAAAGATCCCTATCATTGCATTTGAAATTTGTTAAAAAAATCATATCGTATTGAAATTGATAAAAATTGACAAATATCTACGTAAATATTTGCGAATATCTACGAATGATTTAAGGTTGTTTGCGCACAACGTAGTGACTCATTTTTTTCAAAATAAAAATAATAATAGTATAAATTAATATTGGTGTTCCACAAGGTACTATACGGGTCTAGTATAGTACCTTGTGGTACAGATTCTTTTATCTTCTACATACTTCTCTTCTACATACTACTTTTAGCGTGTTTATCCTCTACAAAAAGGATATTTTCAATGTTTTACCGAATAATTACATCTCATCTTTACCGAATATTTACCGAATAATTACGTTTCTTATGCTGATGATACGGAAATTTTAAGTTTTGGAAAGAAAGAGCTGGAATAAAGTTAGGAGTCGATTACCTGAATGGCTTAATAATATTCATCTTTGGCTTAGAATAAATCAACTATCACTTAGTAGAGATAAATCAACTTTAATTACTTTTGGTAGTTATGCTGATGGACTTCCAAAAGATTTCTGCCATATATCATAAGCCTTAGATTTGACAAGAGTCGTTAACTGTAAATACCTAGGTTTGCTTTTTGATAGACAGATGAAATGGGATAAACTGAATTGTCAAAAAAATATTTATAAAAAATAAAAAATATTTTATAATAAAAAATATTTAACGTTCTTGTTTTATATACTTAGTCAATCACTTGATTAAGTTTTAAAAATAATGTATCATGGCCTTAAAAGTGCAATTAATTATGGTAATGTTGCCTGGGGTTGTTCATATAACAATTCTATTAAACATGTAACCACTATGCAAAACAAAATAATACAAAAAATGCGTTTAAGTCTAATCAAAACAAATGTAATGTCTTTAGTAATAAGAGATGCTTTTATTGTCAATGCATTCACTTTCTATTATCAAGACTATAAACATCTTTATTAAGATCGATTTACTAATACGAGATTATTAACAAAGTTGTTAATACAAAAATTAACAAAACTTAAAATGAACTTAAAAAACAAAGTACTAAAAATGTCTACTAAGTAGCAATAAAATACTTCAATTAATTACCGAATACCTTGAAAATGTTCAAAAAAGTTTACTAGTTGGATAAGAACGTGTAGTAACTGTAAAAGTTATGAAATTTTAATTATAATTGCCTTGGACCCCTTTATTTGCATGGCACTGTACCCTATTATTTTGTAATTTGTATTTAATCTTACTCTAATAATTTAATCTAATTATATATTTTGAATTAGTTCTATGTACATATGTTTTCACACCTCTATAGAAATATATTACCAGAAATTATAAATAAATAAATTAAATAAATAAATATATTGAATTTATATGATATTAAAGACTATTTAAAGTCCCCTAAAGATAATTAATAAAAAAATCAAATTTTATCTTACTTTCGTATTTATTTACAAATACATCTCGCAACACCGCAAGTAACAGCTTTGTGTGTGTAGTGAGCAGTTTTTGTTTAACATTAACATCACATTAACGATTAACATCAACAATTCAGACACAACTGACGGTACACAAAGTAGTAATAATTATTAAATTATTAAATAATTATTAAATTTCAAAATGCTCATCACTTTTCGTTCAACGTTACCAACCTTCCCAACACATCTCTGTCATTTATTTTGAAACATGGATATCAACTAATTGAGTTCATTTTCGATTATTTATTATTTATTAAATAAAAATATCTCCAACTTCACGTCAGAATACTTTTTTTATAATTCTTACATAATCTACGAGAATTGAATAATACGAACCGAACGTCAATTTTCGAGATTTACAAAAACTATATAACCTAGGCTTAAACTGTGAAGCCTTAGCACTGCTTAAATCCTATTTAGAAAACATAATTAGAGTTTTTTACGTATATATAATATTTACGTATATAAAATTGTTACGTAAACTATAATGGCTTCGTATCGACTGAATTTTTGGCAACATTGTGTGCCCCCAAGGTTCTAACTTGGGTCCCTTATTATTCATTATCTTCATTAATTACCTATTGTCTGCATTATCATATCCGGTCTTAGCATTTGCTGACATAAACTATATCAATCGATTATGTCCCATGAGGATATGTTAATCTTACAAAGTAACATGGACTCTGTAAGTAACTGTGAGACGGTGTGTTAAATATGTGTTAATACTTAATATCACTAAGTGTTGTTATATTACATACTCAAAAACTCTTTCTCCTATAAAAACCACCTATACAATTGATGGTAGCCCTACCACCAAGAAGGAAATAATGAAAGATGTTTGTGTTATATTTGATTCTCGCATAACATTTCTCGACCAGCTTGATAGCATAAGCTCCGCTGCATCAAAGTCCTTAGAATTTGCAATGCGCGTTTGTTGCAAATTCAGAAATACTAACCTAATGAAACAACTTTTTTGTAAATACGTCCTTTGCAAAGTGGACTACCTATTCACGTTCAAACTTGACAAAATTGATTGACGTTTTTTTTTAAATACTTGTCATGCCTACATGCCTGATGAAGTTTATCCTAAGGTAGGAACTAGTCTCAAACAATTATTAATAAGACCTAAGATGGTTTCTCTAGAAGACAGGAGTCATTGCTGTGCACAATTTACCTCTAAGCTCCTGCATAGTTAGATAGGCTGCTTGCTCATTTCTCTTGGGCAAAATTCCAATCAACATTCCCAGATCATCATCTAGATCTGCCATTAGTTTTCGTACTCAAAAACTCTTTCTCCTATAAAGAACCACCTATACAATTGATGGTAGCCCTACCACCAAGAAGGAAATAATGAAAGATGTTGGTGTAATATTTGATTCTCGCATAATATTTCTCGACCACCTTGATAGCATATGCTCCGCTGCATCAAAGTCCTTAGGATTTGCAATGCGCGTTAGTTGCAAATTCACAAATACTAACCTAATGAAACAACTTTTTGTACATACGTCCTCTGCAAAGTGGAGTAGGTACACTATTCACGTTCAAACTTGACAAAATTCATCGACGTTTTTTGAAATACTTGTCATGCCTACATGCCTGATAAAGTTTATCCTGAGGTAGGAACTAGTCTCAAACAATTATTAATAAGACCTAAGATGGTTTCTCTAGAAGTCTAGAAGATAGGAGTCATTGCTGTGCACAATTTACCTGTAAGCTCCTGCATAGTGAGTTAGACTGCTCATTTCTTTTGGGCAAAATTCCAATCAACATTCCCAGATCATCATCTAGATCTGCCATTAGTTTTCGTTCGTCGGTTTCAAGGACAAATGTATTACGTAGAGTAATCTTCGTAATGTGTAAAGCTACTAAGGAAGCATCTCAGGATATATTTTGATACCAATATTTATATGATAATTGATAATGATTACTCTTTTGTATATTGTTTTGTTAATTGTATTACTTGTATGGGTTAGCTTAGGTTAGTTATTTATACGAAAAATGTTTGTTTTAAACAAGATTGCCTATAGTCTACATGTAAAAATTCAGTTTTTTTAAATTATTTTTGGAAAAACTACGTCAAATCTTACTCAAAAAATTAAACTAAATGTATCTATTATCCATTAATAACATATTACAAATTCAGCCCGTGATATTTACTTTGCTTGAATGCGCGTACAATCATATCTTTTTCGTGAACAATATTGTTTGGAATGTAAAAATGAAATTAGATTATACCACCAATGAAACACATCAGCTTGCAATTCTATCTACCTGGTTAGAAATAAAATTTTAGCATAGAAAGTTAGATGACGGCGAACACATTCTGGACCGGTTTCACTGTGAGAAAATTATCAATGGCAAACGCCGAACGTAATAAGTTGTGCGCCGCAGACGTCAGAATCGCCCCGAATCGTGCATCGTTCTCGTATGCATTGCCGTAGAAATAGCAATCGAAGTTGAACGCAGATCTTAACTTGGTCCGCAGCTCGGGTCGTTCGTAGATCGGGCCACCGCGTCAACTCGAAGAATCCAGTTAATGTTAACGTGCCGCACGGTGTTGCTGCTTCTGAAACGTTTCCTCGGGGCTCCGAAATTCCCCTCCCCAACACTTCGTGTTTTGTGTTTATTTTAATCCGTAGATTTTTACTTTTGAAAAGGTAGGGCAAAAACTAAAGTTTTTTTCGGTTAACTTATTTTAAATATTCTAAGCCGTTGCTGATTTTTCTTGTTACAATTTTTTTTGTGTGTACAGACGCGAAGCCACATATTATACAACGCACGTCGTTGCGCTCAATTAATGCCGTCGCATTGTTTATTGTGCACAGATTTTTTTTATAAATATACATTTTATTAATAATTCAATGACGCCGCCGAAATTTTCCACGTGCAATACAAAAAAAAAGCAGCTTTTTATAATCATTTAAAAACAATGCCTGCGCATCCACAATTTTTAATTCAATTAACTTATCAAATCTTAATAATACATAAACATAAAAAAAATTCAAAACATCACTCCCGGTTCATTCAACTGAGAAGAAAACACATTTTTTACAAACCTTATTTTTTCTTCATTCATTTTTTTGTTGGGAGGGACTGTCTAGCAGACGCACATGTTTCGTATGTCGTCCTGCTGATTACATATAAAAAAAGGAATTCAAATTGGTCGGTTCAACGACCCCGCATGTAATTATAGTATAATATCGTGTAAAGTGTTTCCACGTCATAAATCCAATAATGCGGCGCCTTCATGTATTTATGACATACACATACACAAACGCTGCATGTATTGTTTCGCCTTATCATTTTATTTTTGCCTTTCATAACGCGTTTTGTTCATCACATCCGCGAGTTCCTTATTGTTGTTATTTTCTAGTTTTTTTTTCTTGATGTGGAGTAACATTTATTCACAACATTGTTCTCTGTACGTGCAATGTGTATGTTTGTGTGAGTTGGGCGCGTATCGGGTTTCAAATATGGAGTAAATTGGTCGAGGCGAGCAGAGGGATTCCAATAAAATGGCGCCCAATGTTTCTATTTTAACAATGTTTCTAATGTTGTAAATTGCCTGGCGACTGTGTGCTGAAGTATAGTTTACGCGTTTTGGTTAATTGTATTAGTTAATTGTATATTATTTCTGATTATTGTTTATTACACATATATATATATATATACATATATATATATATATATATATATATATATATATATATATATATATATATATATATATATATTGTTTTTTGCATAATTTAAATAAATAAAATGTTTGTGTTGATTATTTCGAGAACATTCGACCGAAAATTAATTGCATTTTATTAATTGCACCAAAATTTGATTTTTAAATTTCCATAGAATCTTTAGTTATAGTATTTATTAAAAAATCGACAGCGAACTTTATTGAATTGATTGATTAATTAATGAGATAATTTTAAAGCGATTTTTTTCTGGAAAATTCTTATTTGTTATCCCTTTGGGCGATACATTTGCAAAACATACTTGCTAGTCGATCTGTTTGTTCCATTAACAAGGTAACAATAAGAGATGCATAAGAGAAACTAAGGGATCCGGGAACCTTTCATTGCTGATTTTTGATACGTAAATTATTTTTACAGAGCCCTAAGAGACTCGGGACAGTGGCAATTTTCAGTGGGATATTTTTGTCCCAAACAAAGTAAGAAAAATTATTGAAGAAAGTATAAAATAAAATATAAATTAGATTACACATTTCTTAAATTTATGTGAGACATATATGTCCCTTTGGCTCCAAAAACTGGATTAAATGTGATAAAGTTCAAGTACTTACAATCATATACAGTATAATCTTGATAATCCGGCTGTTGGTTAATCTGACATGTTCAGTAATCCGGCGCTCTGGGGTAACACGTGTCTTTTCTTTCCGCTGTCCAGCGTCAGATATAAACCTCGCGCACAGCTGAAATAAAGTCAAAAAGGACATCCTTAAACTCTGAACACTTGATTCGCGATTCTGACCAAGCTAACCCTACTCTACAATTGTTTTCGGAATTTTTACAAGGGCTTTGGTATTACGCTGATAAACGATGACATAGGCACAATTAATTTGTTCCACGGATGACGATGATGTTAACTATGACTTGAATGTTTGAATTCGGCGAACTGTAGCAAACGGTGACGCGTTTAAATATGTAGAATTGTTATTATTATGTTTTAATCCTGATAATCTGGAATTTTTTGATAATCCGACGGTTGTCTGGTCTCGGATGTGTCGGATTATCAAGATTATACTTTATAAATTTTTGCTTATTTCAAGGTATTATACTCTTCATCTCAAGGTTTTCTAGTATATTTGCAGCAAGACCGCAAGATAGCAAGATTTGCAGCAAGAGTATATTTGCACTAAAATTATACAAAAAAAAAACGATATAATTTCAAAATTATTTAAGAACAATAAACAGTCCTTACATAATTTTGAAATTATATCGTTTTTTTTTTGTGTAATTTTAGTGGATAGACTGAAGGACCTCGTGGTCCTTTGTGTACCAAGTATGCAATTTTCTCTCTTAAAATATAGAATTATAATGAGTTTCTTCTATTTCTTTGCAGTTTTGTTTTTGTTGTAGATTTTATGGTATTTATTTCCCTATGCAACAATTAGATTAATCAACAAAATTTCAATAAATATCCTTTTCTCAGTTATCGTTAGATTTGCAATAAACAATTTTGATTGTATAAATTAGACTTTTACTGACAATTAGTCTTCAATATTTCATCTAGACCAGTGTTTCCCAAGGTGCGGTACGACTGGTTTGCAAGGGGTACGAATTGATGTTCCAAAATTTTCATTTTTTGCGTGTCAAAAAGTGGATATAAGAATAAAGATAACAATATTTAAATTACATGTAAAATAGTCCATCAAACATTACTTTTTATAAAGTGTCTGAAACCTATACATTAGCTGTGAATTTGCAAACAGTTCATTTTCATTATCTTTAATAATTAATTAATACAAATCAAATCTAACTTGTGATAATTTCTGTTTTTAAATGAATTTGTTACTTTTATCATTTTTAAGTAACCAATAGTTTATTTTACTAACTGCTCACGATAAAATGATTGCATATTGTTTTTACGTATATAAAGACAAGCACAAACTTTGTTAAATAGAACTCATATAGAATAATTTTTTCCTAAGATTTGTAATAATTTTTATTCGATTTTGCTTTATAAAGTCATGTTTAATTCCTTAGAAAAGGATCAATAAAACAGTGGTTTATTCACTAGTGAAATAAAAATTTTATTTCACTAGTGAAGTAAAAGTATCCATAGCTACGCATCAAACAAAATAACTCACTTATGGGCTCCGTAAATATGTTGACTTCGCTCATGTTCTTTTTTGATCTCCAATCACAAAACTTATTATAGGTACATTTTTTTGTATAAATCTGTTGATTTCTGTGGAAGTAATCTTTCCGCAATTGCGTTACAATCTAACAAAAATTCTTGGATCTCTTTATGCGGATGGCATGCTTTTCTTAAAGAAAACACAGAAAATGGAAATTTTCTTGAACTTCAACTTGTTAAATGAAAGGCAAAATTGAATAAAAGTTTATATTACACTCGCTTTAATAGTATATCTCAGAAATTTTCAAAGGGGTACGAAGTGTTAAAAAATATTAGAAAGGGGTACACGTGCATAGAAAGTTTGGGAAACACTGATCTAGACTAAATTTGTAACAATCTACTCTGATTATGTAAACTAAACTTGGTTTTTAATGTTTCATCTAGACTAGAATTTTAATAAATTGGTCTGATTATATAGACTGGTCTTGGTATTCAATGTTTCATTCTGCGGTCGCCAAACTGCGGGCCGAATCAGCCCCTCTAAAGATTTAGATCCGGCTTTTATTTCTCATTATAAGCTTAATTAAATATAGACATTATTAGATATATATATATATATATATATATATATATATATATATATATATATATAGAATTTTGATATTAATTTACATTGCACGTGAAAGCACGTGCAATGTAAATTAATATCCAAATTCTCAAAAAGTTTGGAGACCTGCGATCTAGATTAAACTCTTAATAATCCGGTGTGATTTTTGATGTTCAAGGTTTCATTTTCCGAAAAATTCTGTTTATTTACAAACATTTTATAGATATGCCAAATTATTAATTTTTTTTAAATTGGAAAATAAAAAAATTACAAAACTTGTTAATAAGGACGAAACATTGCAAAAATATTAAAGATTAAGAAATATCTAAAGCGATACAATCTAGTACTAGATAATTTAGAGTTCAAGAAAATTAATGGAAACTCAACATGTAAATTTGAAAGCACTCAATATAAAGTGAACTTGGTGGTTATGAATTCCTGGAGATTGGTGGCTTGGAATATTTTGTTTCTATTTTAATCAAATTATCTTACCTTTTTAGAATAATTTTGTTGTGAAATTTTAAACAATTCGAAAATCGTTAGAGAGAAGAGAGTAAATATATTTATCTACGACCACTATTGTAAATGCCCAATAATTGTACAGTTCGTGGACTATGTAGATACATCATAACACACACGTATGTAACAGTCCGCGATTAATGATAAGTTATGATTGATAGCAAACACGTGCGTTTGGTTTACGATTCGTTGATTGGTTGAGAGCTGCTACTACGTCCTCATACGTTCAGCGCCCCGCGTGCCACAAACTGTTTCAAACTAACGGAAATTGACATTGCGTGCATTGGGTTGCCTATATCTAATAACACTCTTATTCCAGTTTAACCCCAATAAGTACTAAATAATAAGGTATGTAACCATTAAGAATGTATTTCTTTTCATTTCTTTCAAGTTAAATAATGTCGAGTAACAGTTATATATGAAAATACAACTGTTTGTTTATTATAATGTCAAATAATGATAATTAAATAAACATAACCTAATAAGAAAAAAATTACGTTCAAATTTGTTACGTTTTTTTAATTATACAGAAACAAATTACTGTGGTCGTAGATATAGTACATAACTCGAGTTGTAAGGCAATTACGTACTCGCGGAATTACGCGCGACCAGCGTAGCGGGGAGTGCGTAATTCCGCGTAATTCTTTCAACTCTCGTTACGTAATATACTATTTTTGCAAGCTACCTTCGTACACAAAGGGCAAAGCCCGGAGAAAATTGTTATTTAGTAATATTTAAAAAGAAAAACAAAATATGTTCAAAGATTCAAACGGGTTTTGTTAATCCATTTTGATTTTTTTATCAAATTTTTGTATCTATTTGTTAATAGAATAATGTTTCTTTGTTTCAAATATTCAAAATGAGAAACCCTTCCTCACATTTTAATTTTTTTCATGTAAATTATTTCAATATAATTTTTCTGCAGATTTCTTGTTTTTATTAAACCAAAATATATTTTGTGAAACAAAGTTTCATAATTATTTAATGTTCAAATTAAATTAAAATTCAACAATTTTATATTTAGCAGATTATTTGATATTTAGCAGATTTTTTAGTGTTTTTTTTTCACTGTCGAGCTATAATTAGTTACTAAAATTCAACAAAATTTCAATTTATATTCAATAAGGGCTAATGTATGTAAATATTAAAATGGCAACAATACGTGAAAATTTTCTGTGTTATTGTTAAATTTTACAGCATTTATAACAGTATAATATATAAATTCATAGTGTAGACAAATTTTCTCCTTTTTTAAATAATTTTTTTTTATTTCTTTACACTTTTAGTACATTTTTACACGTACATGTACATTTTGCGAAATTTTAGAAAATTATTTTATGTTATAATTGGAAAAAATTTGGTGAAATTTATCTAAATAAAAACAGTAACAGTTCCATTTCCAGCTTAGCTACAGCAAATGCTTTTCAATTTTGAATTGAAAAAAAAACTAATTCCTAGAGGAGAATGGAATGTAACACAAAGTTTAAAATCAAAAGACAAATCTTAAAAGAAAGACATCCAAAGGAAAAATAGAAATATGGCGGACACAAACATAACGTGGTCGATAAAAACAGAGCGAAGTGGGCAACATGGGCGACATTAAATAAAATCTAATAATAAAAAAAGTTCAAAGATGGTTTCAAATATGAAGATAAACAATTTCTATTTTGATTTCTGTCGAATTTTTGTAGAATTATTTTCTAAAATTTCCGATTTTCAAAATAAGCGGACACAGTGTTTACACATTGTTATAAGGATGTTGATGGTTTTATAAATCATTTCAGAGTAAATTTCCTATTGATTTTTTTTGCTTTTTTTGAACCAAAAATATATTTTGTAAAAAAAGTCTCATAATCAGTTTTATCTGAAAATAATTCAATAAAACTAATCAAAAAAATTTTTCAAGACTTCCTGTTTTAAATTTTCTATAGAGCAAGAAAATTGAAAAATTGAAATTCTTTCATTTATGTATAAATATATTATAAATTTCAAATTATGTATGACATAAACGGATTGTACTTCCTGGCAGAAAGGCCTTGTGGTCGATAGCCTACTACTGTTGGTGATAATACAGATTATTATTATAGCGCCTTCCACTAAGAGGTTTCATTTTGATATTAAAAAAAAACACGAGTATTTTAAGCGAAATTATCGGATGTTTATTTAATTGTAAAGAGGAGGGTGTGACATTAATAATGGAAAACAATATTAGCCAAATGGCCGCCACTCTTGCTACTCTTGCAGGACGAAATTCTTTTCATGAAATTTTCCATCACCAATTCGTACATTTGCGGCTGTATGTCCTCGATAACTTTGCGAATTCCATCTTTGAGGTCTTGAAACAACGGTGGGTCATTGGCTCATTGATCTTATCTTTCACGTAGCCCCAAAGAAAAAATTCTAGAGGTGTTAAATCACAAGACCTCGGTGGTCAATTGTGATCGCCTCTTTGAGAAATCACACGGTCAGGAAACCGTGTATCATACCGATGGTATCGCTACTTGTGTGGTACGTACCGCCGTCTTCTTGAAAATAAACGTCGACCACAATCAATATCTTCCAATTCCGGCCATACAAAATCATTAATCATCGTTCGATAGCCCAATCCATTCACCGTAACAGTTGCTCATTTTTCGAAGCCTCATTTTCGAAAAAGTAAGGAACAATGATCCCGCCAGACCAAAAACCGCACCAAACAGTCACACGTTGGGGTTTTCCGAGCCCTAAATACGACAATTCTGCTTGTTAACGTAGCCTCCGAAGCGAAAATGGGTCTCATCACTCATGATTGATGATTTTTCGATGAAATTCCGGATCAATTTGATGCATTTCAAGGACCCAATCAGCAATGACACGACATTTTTGATGGTCGGTAGGTGTCAGTTCTTGTATTAACTGAACTTTAAAAAGCCTTAAGACCTAAGTTTTTATGCAAAATACGGTGTAATATTGTTTATGGAATGCCCAATTGCAAAGATCGACGAGAAATGGACAAACCTGAGTTTTCCTCAACACTATGGGCTACAACAGCAATATTTTCAGTTGTTCTTGAGCGATGTGCACGAGTTCGGTTCTTCATATCACTACTTGTCCCAACAGCTCAAACTTGTCCAGTTTCACAATTGCTGATAAGGTGCCCCACGACGACCTAAAAACGGTTTAGTTTTGCGAACTGTGACCACGACATTTTCACCATTTTTGTTATGAATTTTAATAATTTCATTTTTTCCATTTTTATTAATGCCGTAGTTTTTACTTGTCATCTGTCAAGTAGTTACAGGTTGACTCATGCCAACTGCTAAAATGTAACCTCTTATTGGAAGACCCTTTATTATAAACCTTTTGATTTTCTGTAGATTTTTTATATTTTTCTAATACATTTAATAATACATTTTTTGAGAAAATTAAATTTAATTTCTCATTTTCAAACAAGAAGGAAGAAATATATTTATTGTTTACATCAGAGGTGGCCAGACTTTTTGCAACGAGAGCCAAATGTACTTCACTAAAAATCTTTGGAGCCGCACCTCCCAAAAGAGCTTAACTATAAAACATAATTAGAAAATCTGTGAAACGAACTTGATGAGCGATTTGTAGATTTGGTATCATTAAAAGCAACAATTGCATTTTTATTAAATCCCTTTGAAATCGATGCGATTAGTAATGGTTTTAAAATGGATACATGTTTACCTCCTGAAATGTCAGCAGGAGAATTAGAATTAATATAGTTGCAAGAGGACCGAACTCTTCAATTGTTCCATAAATCGACAAAATCGATTAATGTATTTTGGAAATGTGTACCAAAAGCTAAGTACAAATATTTCAAAAAAAAGCAGCGTGTCGTTTGCTGTCCATTTTTGGATGGATATATGACTTATACTCAATCATAATCATTATACTCAACGATGAAATTTATTAAATCGCAGTTTCGATCACAGTTATACCTCTGGATATCTGTATACCTCTGGTATACATGATATACAATGTGTTACCTACGACGAGTCCTTCTGCCCGAAAATACAATTTGTCAGGAATAAAAAAAAAACACAAAAAAGCAATTGGAATGAGATGAGATAGGGATGAATTTAGTTTAATGTATTTCTTTTCATTTCTTTCAAGTTAAATAATGTCGAGTGCTTAACAGTTATATATGAAAATACAACTGTTTGTTTATTATAATGTTAAATAATGTTTCCACTTATGTAACAAATCAAATTATCTTCTTGTTAAAAAACACTGTTACATGTTCACAGCAGTCTTGTGACACCCTCATGCGATCGAAGATTGTTAATTTTAGTACTCGTTTAAATTGTTCCGTTTTACCTAACATTACTTATTGTCTCCCGAACACAATCATAGATGTTCAATCGCTACAAATACCTAAAAACGTTACACTTGCAGATCCGAACTATCACATTCCAGCAAAGATAGATTTACTTTGGTAAATCTATCTTTGTAGTGGTGCTGATGTGTTTTGGAGCTTGCTACAGGAAGGTCGGATGCGTTTATGATGCCAATGGGCCTTACCTACAAAATACTCACTTAGGGTGGATTATATCGGGAACGTTAACCTGTAATATTCCAACTAGGGTAAGTGACATGGTTTGTTGTACAGTCACAAACTCACTAGATGACCAGTTAAGGCGTTTCTGGGAACTAGAGGAGGTCGATAACGACAAATCAACACAAAACATTCTCACAGCTGATGAAAAGGTTTGTGAGGAACTTTTCACTTCAACCACCACTCGCGAAAGTGACGGTAGGTTTGCGGTGCGAATACCTATTGGCTTGATCACGCGTAACGAGTACAGTGGCGAGACAGTAAAATGTCATTCGGCCGAGAGAGTAGAGTGGGCGAGTAGGTGTTCACACGCTTTAATTTTTTTCCCGGGTGAGTCAGTCAGTGATCATGAAGGATAGTAAAAGGTTGATTCAAAAATGCACTAAGATGCTTATACCTCATTTGGCGAACACCTCTTGGCGAACACCTCTTTCATTTCATTGAGCCATTTTATGTTGGAAACATATACATTTGTTACGGCTGCACCCGATTTCTTTGACTCCTGCACTTTTTCTTCTCCTGGCAATAAGTAGATCATAAATTTTTTATTTTGTTTTTTACTTCCGTCACCCCACAGCCTTCAATATCCATTTCTCTCGAAATGGATACGTATGCCGCGTCTATTTTAGGCTTATTTTTGTAGTCCTGTGAACAAAAGTCCCATAAACATGGATTCACTTTATATATTTGAATAAATTTAATTGTTTTTTCATTGTCCAATTTTAACGACATTTTCTTTTCTTTTTTAAAAAACGTAAAACCAAAATTAATTAATAATTAAATAAAGTAATACTTCATCAAAAGTTTCAATTGTAGTATTTAAAATTAAAACAAACTAGCCACCGTCACCGTACTGACATGCCGAGTGGGACAGCGAGTCAGTAGCGGTAGGAGTGGGGGTAGCCACTCGGCCTAGTAAATAGAAAGGGATCCGAGTGACTGTCTCGCCATTTTACTGGGCCGAGCACTCGGCCGTATACTCGGTGACATGTTTACACGTACCGAGTACTCGGCGGAGTTTACTGTCTCGCCACTTTACTCGTTACGTGTGATCAAGGCATATGTGTGAATCAGCTGATTCGCTCGGCGATTCATACGAGCTAGCAAAAAATAGATTCTTATCATTAGAAAGAAGACTGGATCGTTCTCCTGAAATAAAACTTATGTACTCAGATTTCTTAAATGAATATTTAGCGTTAGGTCATATGAGTCGTCTTGAAACATACAATTCACCGTATTATTTTTACCCCATCATTGTTTACAGCGTGAAAGTACAACAGGTCAACCAAAAAAGGCAAGTACAACCAAATAGGTCTTCTTGGATAATTTGATTTGTTACATAAGTGGAAACATGGGCAATTGATCTTAAAATTTTTGCTAGGCATTGCTTGCCTTAATTCAAAAGCATCGATTTCCAGGTCCAAATGGGTTTAGCTAGTTTTGTATATAAGTATTTTGTTGCATAGTGTTTTTTTAACTCGAGTTTTTACCGATGAGTCAATTTGTTACTACTTTTTGATAATGTGATTCTTCAACATAACACATTTGGATATAATCTTGAAGATGTCTTGTGGCGATGTTAGGTTAGGTTAGGTTTTGAGTCTGAGTGATTAGTTAGCACAGGTGTGTCGTCTGTATGTTCCTGTGGTTGTGTCTAGTGTTTCGGCTATATCTGAGGTGTACAACACATGGAGAAGAGGGCCCTAGGCACTACCTTGTGCCCCCCCCCCCCCCTCCAGCATTGATCGGATATGTTGCAGATATTTCTTCGTTGACTCTGGTCTGAACTGTTGGTTACATTGGTATAAGCTGATTGTGAGTGGGTTAGGCTAGACTGGAGTTAGGCTAGTTAAGCTGGAATTAACTTTTTTATTTTGTATAACAGTCCCTCGTACCAGACTCTGTCGAATGCGCCTGTCTTACTACATTATTAAATTTGAAATATTTATTCACAAATTTATAATAATTTATATAGAATATTGAATTTTTTTGAATTCAAAATATTGCAAAGTCTCAATTTTAAATAACCACGGTGTTTACTAATTACGAGTTATCTCGAATACTCAGATTAACCATACACCCGTTAACTACGAGATAACTCGTTTTTTCCTAATGAGAACTCGTCACGTTTTGATTTTTCAAATTTGATAAGGAAACAAAAAAAGGAAAGAGAAGGAAGTGTAATGAGCTACATTAATAAAATCTAAAATGGGGTTTTAATGAGTTTAATAATTAGCGTGAGTAAAATTAAGGCATCTAATTACAAATAGAAATGTCAATGAGATGTTAGTTACAATTTCAGCAGCTTTTAATAATATTACAAGGAAGACTACAACAAGCAAGCATTATCAAATATTTATTATCTCAAAAAAAAAACTTTGAATTAAACTTAATAAAGACGGAACAAAGTTAATCTGATTATCTATAATATTGTATGGTTTTACGAATTCAAAACTTTGAATTGAAAAATTCAGAAATTTAAAATTGTATATAATCCAAAAGTTTCTAGATTATAAAGAAAATTTGAATATATATGAGTTATAGTATAAGTTAATACTTAATACTTTTAAATAACAATTTAATACCTTTGAATTTTCGTGTTGCAGATAGTAATTGCAATACTTTTAAATAACAATTGAATACCTTTGAATTTTCGTGTTGCAGATAGTAATTGCCAGTAATTTAAGTTTATTTATTTGTGCAAGAAAGTAAAGTTGTTGTAAATGTCAGATCCTGTTAGTTTCAATAGAGTATTAACACCTAAATGTCAGACTGAACGTTGCACAACCAAATTAACGATTTCCATCCTTATGCAACAATTTTCCGCAAAAGAAAAACATTTTATACAACATTTTATTCTACAGTGTTTTCAATTTTGCAGTAATAATATTGTGAAATTTGGCATTTGTAGGAAAATTTTATTATAAACAAAAAGGTGGTATTAGGATAAACGTGTAGTAAAAGTGGCAGAAAACGCGTAAAAAAAGGATAATAAAGAAGATTTATCCTTTTATGTTTTACTTTTGCCGTCCCGAAAGCCAAGGGACACATTTAAAAGCCGCTGTGACAAAAAAATCCAAGTGCGAGACGAAAGAGTGGATTTTTTTGTTGAAATAAAGAGTAGAACGTTATCATAAAAATAAATATTTTCTGTTTATTTCATTGAGTTTAATATTTCACCGGAGACTAAACAATTATTTAGTGGTAGACACATCAGTGTAATATTTTGTTTGCTTTATAAATTTGTTTAATTATTAATTTATTAAATATGGAATATTGTTTTACAATGAAAAAGAAAATTAGAATTAAACTCGAAAATTTTGCATTAGCCCAATTTCAGAGTTCTCACTTAATTAGCTTATTATTATTGAAATATCTTCTAACAAACTCACTCAATGAATATTACATATATAAGGTCAATAAGTTTTTTTTTAATTTGTTTGAATGAATTGAGACGTGAATATTTTTTATATTATTATTTTTTACTCAATATAATGACGAATCAATAAATCATCGCATCAAAATCTGTCATGTAGTAAATGATCGTTGAAATGTTGAGTCAACGGCCTGATAAACGCTTCTTTTATATTTCAAGAATAACTTTGTGAGATTCTGTAAAAGTTTTTGTTGTTGTTTTGATTTCATTGTCAGTACAAACAGAGAATTTAACGTTTGAAGTTTTTTGTTAAGATTTCAAAATATCAAAGGAAATGTGTAGCAAGAAATGGAAATTGGTTTCTGGAGAAAGTCGGAAAGTTTTTCAGGGAAACTATTTGTAACTGCAATAAAACTAGAAGAAAGCAAAACTTTTTGTGGAAAACCTTATTGAAACACAAATGAGAAATCTAGCTAAAATTATATTAAATATTGTTTTCTTTACAGTAATCGTTAGAACTTTGATCTCGATTTTTAGTTTGTTTATTTAGATTGATATATAAATTTCACAAATTCCGTTTTGCACAATAATTCGCAAATCATTCGAATTGAACATTTACAATTCAAATTGAACTGAATTAATAAAACGTTACAATACAAATTATTCAAGAAATATAAATTATGTATTTTAAATAATTAATAAAATTCATATCAATTACATAAATTATTTGTAATGTATAAAACTATTAATTATTGAGATTATTATTTTAATATTCATTTTTTTTCTGTATAATTTATTACAATTAATAAGAATAAACATTATTTGTTTATGAATAAATTACAATTGTTTTGATAAAATAAATTAAATTAAAATGTTAAATTGCTATTTCACTTGGCTTGATTGCTTATCTTAGTTTATTTAAAAATAATGGAAAGGAAAAAAACTTGACAAAAGAATATTATTTTCAATAAATAAAATATATTTGAAAATATTATTTTATCAATTTAAAATTGCCAATTCCAGTTTTTAAATTTTATTCAAATTTGAAACAGTCTAAACCAGTGCTTCCCAAAGTGATGGGTCGCGCCCCCCTAAGGGGCCGGGGCCTACCCGCAAGGGGGTCGCGAAGTACTGCGAATATAACAAATAAATATATATTGGTTAAATAAGTTTAACTGTCAAATATGCACATACTTCAATCAAAATTATAAACTCCGTTGAAATATTGAAATTTTAAACTGATTATAATTTAGAAACTCAAGTATTTTAAACCGTTGCAGTTGGCGCAAAACGCCATTTTTTCCACTAAAAATATTATATTTAATATTAGGCGTATTTAAAATTTGGTTTTGTGTCCTCGGGCGAAAATAAAGAAAAACCGCTGTGTATAATTTGTTTAAAAACATTGACAAATGGTGCTATTAGACCAGGAAAACTTAAAAATAAACCAATTGAACCGGTCATTTGGAAAAGGGCATGAGTCGCAAGCAAGAGTCAATGAATTGAAACTTTTCAGAATCAACAAAAATATGTTTTTTGTAAAAAAGGTCATTGATGCTGAAGAAACTGAATATAGAGGTTGTTAAATAAAAAACATATACGCTTTTTGGAATATTTATTTATTAAAAAAGAACAATTTTCATAAAGATATTTTGAATTAAAATTTTTGGACTTATGCCTTTTTGGAAATTAAAATCGATCATTGAAATGGATCATTTCGAAAGAAGCTTAGTAGCATTAGCATTAGAAAGAAGCAAAAATTTTAGTTAGTTAATCATCATTTTCCAGAAATTTTGGCTTTTTTATATTATTATGTTTTTAGTTTTCATTATTCCTGCCACCACAGACTCCTTTTCTAGGTCTAAAAGCATTTTCGGCAAGCTCACGATAAAGTGATGTTATGTCATATCTGACAGATACGTTTCGTTTCACTTGAAATTGGCATAAGTCCAGGACTCGTGCCCTTTTCATTGCTTTTTAAGTTGACTTGTGGTGTATACACATGTGCTCTTTTCGCATGGAATATGTAAAACGCCTCAATGAACAAAATGGCGTAAAAAAGTGATATTTTAAAAAAGTGCCCTTTTCGAAATGACGGGTTTAATTGAGTTCCTTGAAAGGAAAGCTAGAAATTTAAAACGTCAAACTACAGCCGATTTTTACTTCACCCAATTCTAAAAAAAAAATAGGGGGGCGTGGATATGAGTCGCAGGGGAGCCGCGACATCAAAATCTTTGGGAACCAGTGGTTTAAACGATTTGTATCACAGCGTTAAAAGTAATATATTTTTAAGTATTTAAGTTTTTCGTTTTAATTTGAGCGATTTAACGGTTATTTGTGATTTTAAATCGATTATTCTCAATTTGAAATTAATTTTTCAAAATTTGAAATTGATTATTTTATATTAAGTTGATTCTTCAAGTTAATGAAATTTGAAATTAATTTTGTTAAATCTGGTTAGGAATTCTTCGATTTTTCAATACTCAATTGGATGCGGAAAAGTTGAATTTTTCCAAACTAGAATGGAAAAATGAAACAAAAAAGAATCAATGCAAACTTTATTTTTTATATATGTTTCACGTTTCCACTTTTCGAATTCTTTAAACGCCTTTTCGTATTTTTCTTTTGTCCTCTCTTCAGACACTTCGATATCTGCATATTTAAAGCAATTAATTGCACATTTACACAAACTTGAAAAAAAAGTTTATTTTTGTTTACCTTAATACTACTATTTAATATTAATAACAATTAATTAATGAGTAATGACCACATTTTGATTGAGACAAAGCGGGACAAATGGGATGAAATGGGAATTATAATTTAGTTATGAAAGCAGAACAATAATTCAAAAAATATATTTTATCTACTCATCCACCAAAATGAGCACTCTAATATATTATTGTATGTGAAGGATGCCATTATTATAATCGTATGTAAAAGTAACCAAATTGTGCGTACACATCCAATGTAAATCAAATGGAGTTTCATTATTAAACGATTTCTGTTTGTTATTACTATGGCAACAACTTGCGTCACTAAACAAAAAACATAGACTTACAATTAGTGAAAATAAATTTTCTGACGTGCACTCATTGCGATTACATAAAACTCGCACCTCATGCATAAAAGCCCTTCTTCACACACTTGTATCATAAACTACTATTATTGTATATATTCATATACTTGTCTATAAATATAGAAAATATATTTATTATTAATTATTGGTAACTACAAAAATATTTATAAAAAAACAATAATTTCAAAATTATGATTTTTAATTAAATTAAATTTTTTATTTAAAAAATAAATATAGAAAATCAATTCAAGGTAAAATTTTTGATCCTAGAGAATACTCGGATCATTTATTAAAATGTCGTGAAATTTCTCACATGAATTGGTCAAATTATTTTTTACGCTTAATATAGATTTTAAAGTTTAATGTTCAACTGCGTTCTCTCAGTTGTCTATATTTAATTGATACTAGAAAAAACACTTTTTGTTGCTGCAAAATTTGTTCCTGGAAGGGAGAGCGCGTATTCTACCATTTTCAAAATATTTTGATAAGCTAAAGAAGTCAGAACACAGCCTGAATATATAAATATATTCAACCTTTTCGCAGCTCTATAACAGTAATGAATCTTTATACCTTCGTGTCAAAAACCTGAAAAACCCTTCAACAAAAACGAGAAAAATAACATTGTTTTTTAAGATCATGTCTTTCCGATACCTTAAGTAGATAGCCATCTGTACATGTGTTTCGAGATTTATCTCTCATCAGTACAGCTTTGCTTTTATGAAGAACAATTTGTAAACCACTTGTTGTTCATAAAATCTAAGCTGTACTGATGAGAGATGAATTAAACCATTAAGCGACCGGATTTTCGGAGTGAACTATGAATTTTTTATAATAACTGCTTTGAATATCTTGAAGAATGAACAGTTCAATTGGAGGATATTAAAAAATTTCATTGGGTGACACTAAAAAAAGGAGATTTTATGGGAATATGTGCATAAATCTTATTTTATGTATTACAGCACATTTAAATTAAGAAATGCAGATATTTTCTAAAAAACGGGACATTTTAAAAAATCGGCGGGACGCGGGACTGTAATCCAAAAAGCGGGACTGTCCCGCCAAAATCGGAACGTGTGGTCACTTTACTCTAGTTAGTCCTACAAATAGTTTACTAAAAATATTCAGTAAAATGACAATATGCTAAAGTTATGCAGTTTAGGGTAAATTTCATCCCAACGTAACATCTCTGTCTTAGAAATAAATACTGCAATTATATTATCTAGAATGCTATTAATTACACTTTAAGTAGGTATAGATAACTAGGTATATTTCTACTTAAAAGCTTCTTTTTAAATGCATCTATATATGCATCTCTAGTGTTTCGTTGTATTAAATGTTGTAATGTGTAAAGTATAAGGTTGTATTGAAGATAACTGACTCCGAGAGCGGAAAATGTAACGTAGTCGGTAAAAAATGTAAAAAACCTTCGGCGATTCTAAGAAACTAAATAATAAATTAAATCGTCTTGTCAGTTGTTCGGGTCTCAGCAGGAGAGGATCCAAGAAAGATATTAACTGTCTTTGCTAGATTTTTGTTGAGGAAATACATCTACTGTACACATAAGTTTTTGAAGATGATGAATTTTACCAAAAGAGAATAAATGAATATAAATCATTTTTAATTGTTTAAACTAACAAAAATAATCTAGAAGAAAATGATGAAATTTTATAAGGCTCAGAAACTACAAAAACAATATAATATAATAATAATCTTTATTGTCACCAAAAGGAACAAATGGCTATCGTCCATAAGGTCTTTCTGTCATAATATAATTATTTTTCAGTGCACTGACATGTTAAACATGTTTGATAAAATAATACAAGGCGTGTAAATTAGATAGTATGTAGAATATCTTGCGACTAGTTGTAATTATAGACGATTATAAATGGGAATTATTTTGAAGGTCGAAATGAAATAAAAAATCGTCTATCAAGTTTATTTTAATTTTGCAATAATTAAGTAAGAAAAAACCTGCTCTATATAATATATGTTAAGATAGGACCACTTATTTCTAAATTTATTCGTAGCAAGTTTGTCTCTAGTTTTGGATTATAATTTTAATTTATTTAAATTAGGAAAAGTTGAAAGTCTCGTTTGGAGGCATTGAATGGTGAGTTATTATGTTGAGGCGGCGGTTATCAAAAAAATTGTGTGGAAACTTGTTTTGTTTTTTGTAAGATTTTTTGTGGGTTTTGAGGATTTTGTTTTATTAATATCAAAAGTTTATGTCGATGCTATGAATAAATTATTTCTTTAATGTATTTTATTGAACGAAATCTGAGATTGGTATCTTTGGATTGATTTGCTTGTTACAATTTGCGTATTTTGTTTTATTGTAGGTTCATTTCATATAATTAATTAATCTATCTCTCATCAGCACAGATGAGAGATAGATCTCGAAACGCGTCCACAGATCTATCCACTCAAGGTATCGGAAAGACATGATCTTAAAAACAATGTTATTTTTATGGTTTTTGTTGAGTGCCACGAAGGTGGACTGAAAGCTATAGAATAACTGACAAATTTCACACGAGATTTGTTTTTGGTAGTCCTAAAAAAGACTCATTAGTATTATAGAGCTCCGGAAAGGTTGAGTATATTTATATATTCAAGCTGTGTTCCGTCTTTATTAAGTTTATCTGATTATCTATAATGTTGTATGGTTTTACCATTTCAAAATTTATTATAGTAAATCAATTCATTATTTTTAATAAAAAACAATAATATTGTAATAAAAAATTTACAAAATAGCAATAATATAATCTATAATTTAACTAAAAGAAAATATTTAAGACAAAATACTTACAACAGCCGATTTTGTAAATAGCTTAAATTTAATTTTAAAATATAATTTATTTAATTAATATTAAAACATTTTTTTTTAATTTTGTATGAAGAATTTAAAACTAATTTTTATAATTTTTCACAAAATTTATAAATAAATTTTTGTACTCACTTTTTTGCATATTTATGTTTAAAAATTGAAATTGTTAAAATGCTTTTTCTTTAATTAAAATAAATTACATTTTAACGATAATAAATTCTATTTCAAATTTTATTTATTAAATTAAGTTTTTAAAATTGCGAATTTAGGTGAAAAAATGTAAATAGGTTATAGAATTTTATTTTTTTCACAAATTTTCACAATTTTATATTTTATATTAAAAAAATTACAATTAATGCAATATAATTAAGCGTGAATAAATTGATATGGTTAAATGAAATTGTTTTGAAAAATATTTGTGTTATTTTGTGAAATATTGATGAAAAAAAAATATGATTTTTGAAATAATGCCAACATCAAACTTGCATATTAAATTAGGTAGATTCACATAATTAAAACTATATAATTAGTAATCGACAGCAGCTGCGTCAAATTCACCTTGTACCTAAATGTTTTTAAATTCTTATATAAAATTACATAAATTGCAAGCAAAAGAGCGAAATTACTTCGCTGCAAGGTAATTTTAAATTTTATTAAATGGAAAATATAAGTTCAATTATTGTAATTAAGGCACAACATTTTTTACAAAATCAACAAGAATTTAAAGAAAACATAATTGAAAAAGACCAATAATTTAAAACAAATATAAAAATATAATTTATAAAAAAAATTAAAATTTTTTTTTTAAACGAAACTTGTGTATGAGGTTTTATTATTACATTTTCGATTAATAGTTATTTATTATATGAGCCGATAAAATTAAGATTAAGAGCGGTTTGTTAATTTAAATTCGCGAGTTAAACGTTAATTTTATCCGCGAGTGTAATACAAATTTTTATTCAATTTTGCTTTTCACTGAACAAGTTAAATTCCAAGAAAAGTTCAATTTTCCGTGTTTTTCTTTACGAGAAGCATGTCGCCCGAGTTATTTTGATGCGTGAATTGAAAATGATTAGTGAATGAAGGAAGCACTGTTTTGGTGATCTGTGTCCAAAGAATTAAATATGACTTTATAAATAAAAATTTAATTATGTTTTTTTTTAATATTTAAAAAAGTTTACAGAAAGAGCTATTCACTTTAATAGTATATTAAATAACGGGTTCAATAAGCGCGATTTTTTAGCACGCGTCCATGCTTTTTCTAATGGACGAAAGTGCGAAAAGCGCCTTATGAACGAGTTATACTGTTTTATTTTATTTTAATTTTAAAACCTATTTTGCGCCCATTTATGCTATTTCTAAATAAAAAACTTGCCGATACATATTGAGAAAATTGTATCGCACTCGGCGAGTCATTAACGAACCCATATGAGTGCTTTAATGACTTCTTTATAGATGCATATAGAAAAAGAAATTATTAAACAAAACTTGTGTATACAATTTTCTTTTTCTTCTTTCGAATAGGCCTACTTTGGACCACGCTTGTTCAACTGTTGGGCTTTGATCTTACAAAGTTTTGTATTGTTTTTGTTTTGAGTATTTTGTTTGAGTATTGTCGCATCTTCTGTTATTATTTTTAATCTTGTTCACATTCATTATTATATTTTCGATTAATAGTTATTTATTATTTAAACCGATAAAAAAAGATTTAACGAGCGGATTGTTAATTTAAATTCATTAATTAAACGCTAATTTTATCCGAGAGTGTAATATAAACTTTTATTCAATTTTGCTTTTCACTGAACAAGTTAACGTCGAGTATGTCGTCCGGCCATGATTGTGTTATCATGACAACGATAAAGTGAGTTATTTTGATGCGTTGCCATGGATAGTAGTGTAATCAAATTTTTATTTCACAAGTGAATAAACCACTGTTTTGGTGATCCGTATCCAAATAATTAAACATGACCTTATAAGGCAAAATTGAATAAAATATTTTAAATATTTAAAAAAGTTTATAAAACAGCAATTCTTTTTAAAATATATGAAATAAATTATGAAACTTATTTCACATACATAAGGCAATTTAATCCAATAGTTTACATAAGGTAAGGTATTCAATAGAACTAGATTGCTAGAACTTACATTGATGCATTAGTTCAGTGGTGGTAAACCGCACCATGCACCAATTTTTATACAGACGAGTTCAGATGCCCCATATAACTCGACAATTTTGTATACCATCTTACGTTCCTGTTTAGGAATTGGTAAATAAAATGAAGAATAGAATCTGCTTCACTTACGCAGTTAAATTAATTAATTTACGCCAGTTTAATGAAGCACCAATCTACAATAGTCATTATTGATATGTACTCGAGGGTAATCGCTTCATGATGTTTCATGATGGGCGAAAATAACTCTGAAACTGTAAGTGAGTTCACTTTGGAATTTCGAGTTATCTGTTCTCTCTGCTTGCTAGAAGGAGTGCTAGTCCTGACGGATGTTTAATAGTCTTTTTAATAGAAATATACTTATAGACATACAAAACGCAAACATTTAAAATTCTGCTTTAAAACTCGACCAAACCACGAAAGCTCATTTAGTCGGGCCACATTAAGGGTTAAAGTCATTCTAATGTACAGTGTCCTGATTTCGTGGTAGGTAAATAATGAAGTAAACATCAGGCTTGGTAAACAAAATAAGTATTTTGTAGCTCTATTTATGTTGGAATACGATTTAAGATCATTATGGGTACTAAGTATATTTGTAATATACATAGATACATTTGTTTCTAATTGCTTTCTCCATGAAGTAATATTTTGGCAGAACACGATCACAAAACCTATTTTTTAAGTCCTATATTAATAAATTAAAGTTCCTATTATACATAGATATTTTTGAAACGAAGTTCCTTAACGCGGCCTTGCGGTAGGTGTGATTCTGGAGAAAATGTAATGTAAGATTTTTGCGTTTACCATCAGCCTTCCTCTTTTTCTCATCTGTGTATGAGCAAGCATATATGCACACCGCGGTCTCTCTGTTTTGATTCGATTCCTTATTTTACAATTGCATTGAAAATTTGCTACAAAATAAAAAATACTAAGATTTTATTTGGAATTACATTCTGAGTTAAAAAATTTCGAGAGTTAAAAAACATTCCGAGTTAAAAAATGCGCACGTTTTTTTTTTAATTAAAGTAATTTAAAAAATGCTTCGCGGGCCGAATAAAATTTCGACACGTGCCACATGCGGCCCACGGGCCGCCATTTGTCCAGGCCCGCTCTAGTACATGAATAAGCCCCATGCCCCTTCGCTTTCTCTAGCGGCCCTCCATAGATTTTACATTTAAAAATTTCTCATTAAATAATAATTTTCCACATATTTCTGCCAATAGTATTTCCATTAATTTAATTTAATTAATAATAATTTCTATTATTTGTTTTATATCAATAATGTTCTATAGGGTTTATTATGTCAATAAAGAGATAAGTTAAGTTCATCTTTCTGTGTTTGTATTCCCATAAATTTGTTACTAGCGGCTCGCAACATTGTAACTGACTCCTTGTAAAAAAGTTGCTCACTCCTGCTCTAGTAACAGCCTGGCACTCTGAATTCACGTTCCGATTGGATCAGCCATATTTCTACTATTTTAGTAGTTAACTAACCATAAACAAGGATTTTATAGCGATTACCCAAACCACAATTCTCAACTTTTCAAGTATTCTCTAACTTTTCAATGTTAACTTATTTATTCATGTCGTAAATATACAATAATCTTGAAAGTGGCCGAAATGAATTTTTGGATTCGATTCTTTTCATCCGTCTTTTTTAGTGTTCGCGCTACAAAATAGTTGAAATATGATTGAAGAGTGCAAAACTCTTACTAGAGGGTTTCTAACTCAGAACTGACTGAAGCGCGCCAATTGCAATCATACATAACACCATGTTTGGCGCATGCGCCCCGTTTTAGCCACCCCTGAATTAGTTGCATACTTGGTATACAAAGGGAGAGGTCCGATGCTACCAGAGAAAAAACAATAAATTGATCGCTTCCAAAGTGAAATGTTCCTAAAATATTAGCTAAAATATTGGTACGCAAGGGGCTACCGGCCGCGAGGTCTTCTGCCTAACTTATTATATTAATACAGATCTTACTTGATCATCTAGTTAAACAGCCTAATGAAAAAATAATTTTTGCGCTGCAATGCTGGGTTAGTTGGCGCACCATAGCTCTTTTAGATTAATACAGATCTAACTAGAGCACATAGTTAAACATCCTAACTGCTGCACGGATACAGGACTGCTTAATGAGTTAGTACACAATAGCTATTTAACAGGCTAACTACCTAGTTGCTACTAGCGTAACTAATCTAAAACTAAAATATCTTGTTCGTCATTTGAGCATGTTTTTTGTGCACTTTTCACAAATTTCTCAGAATTTTCAATAATCGCTTAAATAAAATAATAATAAAATATGTATCGCTTGTTAATGAATTCAAAATAATAAACTTTCAAAACGATGTCTCGTTAAAAATTGAAAGAATCGACAAGTTAAAGACCTTCAATTTATATCCCGGGGATAAACTAATTTCCCTTGATGTAGTATTTCTTTTTCCAAATGTTCCAATTCCCGAAACAATTGACTTGCCTGAAGACTTGCTAGATTATTAATTAAAAACAACATCAACAAAGAAGTTTGCAAGGAATATATCAGACTGACAAAATTGTGCATGAACCAAATTTTTTTTAGTTTCAAGAGTAATTATAATAAACACACATTTGGCACAGCCATGGGTCTCTCCATTTTTAGCGAATATTTTTCTAAACAACGTGGAAAACAAAATTTTTGAACAATAAGTACCACACTTTCCCAAAACTCTGGTGAACATACATAGACGATATAGTTGCAACAGTAAGTGAACATTTCAATGTTAATAATTTCCTAGAATATACCTTATAAGAACGATATATAAAGAACGAAATTTACAACAAATTAACCTTCTTTAATATCCTGTTAATTAATTGCAATATAGCCATATCGAATTCGACATTTCTAGAAAAAAACGTACAAACAAATAATTATATACACTCTTCTTCTTCAACACCAATGAATCATAAACATACGGTTTTTCATTTTCTGGTCCATAGGCTTCTAAACATCTCATTATCGCATGATAGATTTAATGTAGAACTGAATAGAAAATGCTAAACAAAATGGTTACGGAAAAGTGTGAATAATTAAGATTTTAAATCAGCAACAAATTAAAAAAAAAACTCTACGGAAGGTATCCCTTATTAATGAAAAATCCCAGAAAAAATATATTAAAATCACCTTTTAGCCCAAAATTTATTATAAATTAACACTTGTTTGCCAAATTCGATTTTACCCCGATTTTCAACAATCCTCTTAAAATAAAAAGAATGCTGTACGGTGGACTAGATAGAAAAACTACAAAAATCCCGTATATATAAAATATCGTGTGATATTGTGCTATGTGCACGACAGTAGCGCCACCTAGCATACGCAACCATTCGGGACTATGTTTTATAATAAATTAAGTAATCAACGAAAGATAGTATTTTTACACGAATTTGTTAAAAACAATATACAGAAAATTGTTGTTATTATAAAAACCAGTTTTGAAAGTGTAAAATTCAATATAAATTGTTTCTCGTACAGTGGTTCTTTCCGGCTTAAAGACTAGAGAACAGTTGCAGATGTTAGGATTTTGTACGATTGAATTAAATATTCGTGAGATTGTGGTTCTATGTACACCAAATAACATACTCAATGCCGAAAATGACAAGCCAAAATCGGTCTTTAATTGAAACTGCACATTTTTGCATAGTTAATCTTCTTAATAAAAACTCAAAATTGCTTAATGACACATCCCTCCACTTGTGTCTAAGATCTAGGTACCAAGCATACGTGTAGGCAGGGAAGGAAGTAGAAGTCCACTAGGACTGTAGCACCATAGGAAAGGTCATCAGCAAGATCTAGAAGTTTTTGATGATTTTTTATTTATGAAAATTCCAACAAATTCTTGGCCTTTTATTTCGGTAGATTGGTCCCCATACGATTTTTCGACAGTGCAACAACTTTTATCTTTATTTCTTGAATTACTTGTTGTTATAATTCTTGAAGTTGTCTATTATCCACCATCACAGTAATCATTGTAAATGATTCTATTACAAATAAAGGTAGTTTACCTTAAATTTTATTTAGGAAAGAAAATTGACTTTAATTTAATTCACTTCCTTCTTTAATTCTTATTTGATTTGATGTAGTATTTGAGACTTTTGTGGTTTTATCAGGCTTGTATATTTAGCTACGACTTGTGAATCACTAACTTTCTTCTTTCGATATTTTTTTAGGAATATCGTGGGATCATAACTCGAGCGCAAATAAAATTGATTTATCGTCATTTAAAGTTATATCGCTTACTTTTTCCTTTTTACAGTTTTCAAATTTCCAGTGTTCAGTAGGAACAATATAGAATTTACACTGGCTATTTGTGCCCTTATTTTTGCAATTCACAACACAACAGTTATGTCCTATTTCAAAATATAAACAAATTGACTATCCCGAATCGTTGCGGATTTCTGCCACTGCATGCGCTGTGATCGCTTTACTATACCCCACCATGCACTTCGCACATAGCGAATATAAGCATTGTTTTCTATTTGTAAAATTACATTGTTAAGGAAATGTATACATTTATTTTAAAAAATATAAATTTTGAAGAAAAGACTCAAAGTATTTCATTTATTGGTAATAATTGTATCTATTATATTTAATAAGATTTTTTTTAGAATCGTTATGTTTAAAATATTTAACTATACATGGAAACTTAGGAATAAAAACTAGATTTTAATCGTAAAGTAAATTAATTAAAAAAGGGAAACGTAATTATCTATTCGCTGTAGTTTTCATGAAATTGCGTTTTATAAGCTAGACTAGGTGTATAAAATTTTCCATATGTGGAATATGTCGCGAGATTCAAAGAAATTGTAAAAGATTGTAAATAGAAATTTCACTACTTACAAGGAAATTCGCCGCTTAAAAGGGAAAAGTTTTCTGCGTATCTGTTAAATATATCTTTTAAAATTCAATATTTTCCACATATTATGTATGTTTTTTATGTACATTAATGCTTATAATTCTATAGCCGGAAGCACGCAATATGCAATATGAATATTTATCCATAAATACAAGATAATAAAACGATTCGAGATAAATTTCAATTGCCATCTCTCATCAAAGGTGAAATACAAACAGCAAAAAAGGTTTTATCGCTGTAAGAATAAATATAATAACCAAAAATGATAGCAATTACGTCATCGTAAAATGTTGGTGGTCCCCTCAACAACAACAAAAAAACAAAATTGAAATTGTCGGTGGGATTTTTTTTACGGTCTCGGTTAACTAACATATTTATTTTATTACAGAATACGCTTGTAATCTGAAATAATATTTTTAAAAAAATGTGCAATGTGCAGCGGACGTACACGAGTTGTCGGTGGTTTTCATTACATTGTATGCTTAGCAATGCACAATCTCAATCGACTGGAGATATCACACGGTCGCAATTTCCGGGTTTGCAAGATTGCAGCAATCCGACCTTGTGAACGGTTATTAACTTAAACTAGTCCTGTTTTTTTTCCTGCGTTAAATATTTCTCGGCGTGCGGTGCCGAACCCCAATTATACAGGGCGACGTTTAAAAACCTTTTAGACAAAACATTTTTTCGCCAAACCCCATTGTTCGTGCTATAAAGTCATTGTGTTTGGGTTTCAATATGTTAGAACACACAAGACGCATGTTAATAAATTTCTTTCAATAGGCGTTTTAATAATATTTGTACAGGTAGAAATTTATTACTTAAAACAAACAACCTACAACTACATTCATTAATAAATGAAAAATGTAATTGATACAAAACTAAATTAAGTATTCTTTTCCATAATTTGCATAATAATACATCTACAAACTAAATTTGTAATTCGTTTTTTTTTAACGATAATTGATTTGGTTAAAAATTAGCTGAGATTTTCTGGAGGTAATTTTACGGTTTAACTTTTGAGGTAAACCGCAAATATCGAGAGTAAAGAAGAACTTAAAGGAATTGTTTTCAAAAATTTCGATAATTTGTGGCTTCGCGTGTTGTTAACAAGATCAGCAGTAAACGGTTGCGGTGTTAATTGATACTTGATAATCATATGGATTTATTTTCTATTCTCTGTCTCTATTTTTAGTTTAAATTTAAATTACAAACTAGCATGTAAAGTTGCAAAAAAAATTAACATTGTTCGACTATTAAATTAAACAAAATACAGGGTGTTAGGTAAACATGCGGCAAAAATCAGGGGTTATTCCTTGGTCTATTCTAAGAATATTTTGTCTTAAGATGATTTCTAAAAAAACCCTCTGTTTCGAAGATACAGTGAACAAAATTTGCGACATTAACAATTTTATTTATCTTATTATCAATTTTATTATCAAAAAGTAGATGTAAAGTTGTTCAGTCTAGAATAAACGTTCGAAATGACTGCCTCCAGCCTGGATACAAGCATTCAATCTTCTCGTCATTGAGTGCCGAACTCTTTCAAACACACCAGGATTGTTTCTAATTGAGGTAGATAATCTTCCTCTATCATGTCCAACACATTCTGTTCCAGTTGTACCGTTGTTACTCTCATTAATCTTCCTGGACCTCTATTTCCTTTTAATGTGCCTGTTTCACGAAGACGTCGATGAATGTTTTCAAAGATTTTCCGGTCGGGGATATTACGGCTAGGAAACCGTTCAATGTACAATCGTCTAGTTTGTAATGAATTGCCATCAGCAAATCCATACATGAAATGCATGTCAGTCATCTCGGCGTTCGTAATCAGGGTAGAGGACTTCATTACCTATTAAAGACATGTCAAACAGCCAAACGTCACTCAATGTAAACAACTGCGATCGATACAGGTCATGATCACTGACGAGACGTATTCAAATGAAATTCACTTGTACGTTGATTAAATAGCCGTTCCAAGTTATTGTCAACAAAGTTTTGTACTAGACTCATTAATTTGTCGTACTTGATAAACTGATTTGCGTACGCTATACTTATATACGCCATAATGATATCAACAAATATCGAATATGGTTGTCGCAAATTTTGTTCACCCTGTATCTTAGAAACAAGGCGGTTTTTCAGAAATTATTATAGGGCAATATATTCTTAGAATAGGCCAAGGAATAACCCCTTGAATTTTTGCCGCATGTTACCCTGTATAACACCCTGTATATAAAATATTTGCTAAATCTATGATTATTTATTACACAATTTTTTTTCAAATTTGCCAAAAAACATTTGTTAATTAAGATTAATTTTTGTATTTGTTCAATTATCAATTAATCATCGCTTCATTAAAACTTGTTCTAGAATCATTTTAATTTTTTATTTTTGAAAAGAAAATCATATTGGAAGCCTGTTTGTTTTCCACTGGGAGAAGTTTTGTTTGCACAGAAAATGAGTGGGAAACTGCACTTGCCAATTGAAGGAAAAACAAATATTTGTGTGCTCCAGAAATTTAGTTGACTGTGTCATAAATATTGGTTGGCTCAAGATAATGTTCAAAATTTATTGTTTTTAATAACTTGGAAACTCAAATAAATAAATTATGTGAGATCATAGGAAAGTTACTTTTTAAAACTATTTTCTCACTTTTTATATTTTTATTTTATTTATTAAACAAATAATGGCATAGCATTTTATTTAGAATGATTCAAAGAAACAGTTTTTCTTGTTGCGAGTGAATATTTCAAGTTATGAAACAAAGTTCTGATTTTTAAGTTGTTCAGTGCGGGATGTGTTTGGTCTTATAAAGGAAACTTATTAAGAAAACGACAAACAGTTTTTTTATAACGGAATTTTGGAAGTTAATGAAAGAATTTCTGATTTTTAAGTTGTTCAGTGCGGGATGTGTTTGGTCAAATAAAGGAAACTGATCAAGAATACCACGGAAAGTGTTAAAACATTTAATTCGGCGGGGTGTAAATAGAGGGAGAGAAAAGGTCGAGGTAGAGAAAGAGAAAACGAAAGAGGTGGCGGCGGTGTGAGCGTTCGCCCCGCAGTCGCACGTTCTGCACATGACTTGGACAAGTGCAGGAGTATGCAACATGCCACGGTACGTGCCCTCTATGTATGTGTGTGTGTGTATGTGTGTGGGGTGCGGACCTGTTTGGCCAGGTCTTATGTAAAGATGACCGGATGGCCCGCATCCCACCCCAATAAACAGGAGTATGTTAATTTGGCAATCGTTTTGCACGCGATTGTATATTGTGAGCATTAAATGTATTTATGCTCGCCCGGAGTATGTTGTGTATGCTGTATGGCGATGCTGGGATGCTTATTGTACTTTACATTAGGGATGTTTGGACTTGAATTGGTTGCGATGCGCTTTCATAACAAATGGACGGACGGAGCGCGCACACCCTGCACAGGGTGGTTTTAAGATATTCTATTATATTTCCTCTTTGTGCGGGTCGAATCTCGGCGCGGTTTTCGATCGATCTTGTCAATTCAATTGCATTTCCTTGCAAATATATTACAATTTCTCTTTTATTATTTGCTCTAACACGATCAATAAACAACATGGACAAGTAAGTAATTTATTACAATTCATACCTACATATAATAATAATAGTTAGCTGTAGTTTTACGACCACTTGGTTCCAATATAATCTTTTCAGCTATTCAAATTAGGAATTACGGATAATGAGAACTAATGTATTCAATAATTTGTTTATGTTTGTGCCGAGAAAGTATAATTTGTTACAATTTATTAGTAGGTACTTAGAAATAGATAGAAGTTTACATTTTAAAATTTGTTAATCAAGGCAATATATTTTTGAGTGAAATATATATATTATGCGAATTAGTTAGCAATAATTAGCATAATTTGTTATGTCATGACATGGTACATGTAATATAAATGTGCAAGAAAAATTTAAAAAAGCAAAATATTTTTTTTATCCAAAATATTAGCTTTTAAATTAATTTTAAGATTTTTATTTTATTGAGTATTAAATTTTGTTAAATTCTTCATGAAAATGCAATAATATAAGTTTTAATCACTTAAAAAGATATAAATTTGCTTTTAGTCTAGACAGACAAGACTAAACAGACAAGAATAGACAGACAAGACTAGAAGACAAGACTACACAGACAAGACTAGACAGACAAGGCTAGATAGACAAAACTAAACAGACAAGACTAGACAGATAAGGCTACACAGACAAGACTATACAGACAAACAAGACTAGACAGACAAGCCTAGGCAGGCAAGACTAGACAGGCAAGACTAGTCAGGCAAGACTAGTCAGACAATACTAGACATATAAGACTAGACCGACAAGTCTAGACAGACAACTCTAGACAGACAAGACTAGACAGACAAGTCTAGACAGGCAAGACTAGACAGACAAAACAGACAAGACTAGTCCAGTACGTCCAGTCGGTAGGCGATCTCAGACTTATGTTAGCTAATATTGTCACTTTCAGTTCGGATCGTGTCTGGTTTTTTATCCATGTATCTCTTTCCGGGGTCCATCGGTGTGATGGACACTATTTATGCAGCCACAGTATTTGCACAGATTGTCTGCTGTGCTGCCGATGTTGCAGCTGTATTCTTTAAAAGAACCATGGCCGCTGAGTGCCTGGGTTATACTATAATAGCTAACCAACCCGTGTTGTCTTGTAGCCCATGGTTCTATCTTTGAGATAAGAAGCCTAGTCCACGACCCGAATTTAGCATTGCTCCACATTATTTGCCATTTTTCAATCGCTTGCGCCCTAGCGTTTTTTCTTTTTTCCTTCTTGTTTGTCACTGTTGGGTCGTTTCTTGCTCTATGAAGCAGGACTCTTTCCTCGATGGTATACTTTATTGGCGGGATACCAGCTATCACAATTGCAGCATCTCTTGATATCGTCCTATGCGTGCTGCAGACTCTTATTGCCATTTGTCGCTGGAGAGAAGTTAGCATTCTCCTTATGCTAGATTTTTCTATGGCGTTCGCCCATACCGGAGCGCCGTACAGGATGGTAGAGAGAACTACGCAGCTAGCATTCTTCTTTTGCTGCTTTTTGGACCGCCTACTTTAGGTATTAATTTTTCCAAGGCCTTGGTTGTTTTAACGACTTTAGTCGGCACCTGTTTGATGTGCTCTTTGAAGGAGAGTTGCCTGTCAATAATTATCCCTAGATATTTTACAAATTCTTTTGGGATTATTGTCTCCCATTTCACTTTAAATTTTATTGGTCCCATCTTCCTTTGGCCCGTAAGGAGAACAGCTTCTGTTTTTTCTGCCGCCAGCTTAAGCCTTTTGCCCTCCAGCCAGTTACCCACCATGTTGATAGCCATGTTAGCCCTATCCATCAACTCGTCCTTTGTCCTTCCGGTTGCAACAATGGCTAAATCATCAGCGAAGCCAACAATTTCTATGCCGTAGGGTAGTCTTAGCCTCAGTACGCCATCATATAAGATGTTCCAAAGCATAGGGCCCATAACGTAACCCTGCGGTACACCACTGGTTACCTCGCATTCTGCGGATTCTCCGCCTGTTTCTATTATTATTTTTCTGTTAGACAAGTAACTGCCAATAAGACGCAAAATGTCTGGGGAAAATTTTCTTTCTTGCAGCTCTGTCATGATATTTCTCCAGGCTGCCGAATTGAAGGCATTTTGAATATCTAATGTTATGAGCGCACTAATTTTCCTTGTTCTCTGTGTGCCAGCTGATTTTTTTTGTTGGCTTCTAAGACCCTCAAAACATCATAAACGGTATATCGGCCGTATTAATTATATATAACGGCCTATCTGACAGATATTTGCATTTTTTTGAGTTCTTCCTATAGTCTTGAGAGCAGTAACTCTTCCAGTAGTTTCCCTATTACATGAAGTAAACATATTGGACGGAACGAGGAAGGTAGGTCTGTGGGTTTATTCCATTTTCTAAGTAGAACAAGTTTTGTCCTCTCTCCAACTCGTTGGAAATTTCTGCCATAATTTTGTTCAGAGTTTTCAGGACGACTTTTGGCTGCATATTTGATATGTCTTCAGATGGGAGGGTATCTAGTCCTGGCGTTCTACCATGTTTAGCCGTTTGCAGGCCCTATTTAGTTCCTCTGCTGTGAATTCTAAATAGGGCCAGCAAACGAGAACCAGCAAAAGTATCCAATAATCCAATCCAATCAATAAATTTACAAATCTAATGATTTTGTTCTATTTCTTTAGTATAATACTTTTTTAAAATATTTACAAATTAGAATTGAAAATTGTTTCAATAATTTTTTTTTATTACTAGTATTAATTACATTTTTAAAACATTTTTTTGTTTTCAAAACATAAAATAATTTTTATGCTTTAGATTTTATTTTTAATCAATTTATAAACAAATCATTCATTATTGTTTTGTTTTATGTTATGTTTTGCAGCAATAATGTTTCTAAAGATACAATTAAATTAAAATATTGTTTTTATTAGATCATTTTAATTTTTTTTTGTCTGAAATAATTTATTAAAAAATTTATGGAATTTCTAAAATTAAGTGATTCAATTTGAGATTCAATAATCTCAAATTTTCCCAAAAGAAAACACAATTTCTACTTACTATAGGTACTTGAAATTCTTTAGAAACTAAAATCATATGAAACTATTTTTATAATTCAAAGAATTTGAAGGGTACAGGAGAAAAACCACGTATGTCCACCTAGATTCGTTTTGAGAAAAGTGAAATTAAAAGTTAGGACTTCCATTGCTTTCCTTTAGATATCTATTTTATAATGTCAATTTTATAGGGACTAACGTTTTTCCCCAATCTTATGCCGTGGAATGTAAAGTACACTTCTAATACTAACATATAGCAGCACCAGTTTAATATTGACAAAAAATGGACTACCGTGGGGTTTCCCCTGTGCCCTTCATTTATTTGTACCAATAATTTATTGATTATATTATATTAATCGTAATTATTTTATTAATTCGATTATTTTGTAGTTTACAAAATTATTTTGCAAATTACGTTCCATTTTAAAAACAATTTTTTGTCGATTTTTTTAGTTTTTTTTTTTAATTTAAATTTAGTTTAATTTTTTTCAATTTTTTTTTTTTTTTTTTCAAAATACAGTTTTAATATATTAATATTGTTTATCTACTTGCACACCAAAATGAACACTTTAATAAATACATTCTTTATTGTATGTGAAGGATAGCATTATTATAATCGTGTGTAAAAGTATCCAAATCGTGCGTAAAATTCAAATGTAAATCAAATGAGTTTCATTATTAAACGATTTCTGTCTGTTGTTACTATGGCAACAACTTGCGTTACTAACCAAAAACATAAACGTAGTGGAAATAAATTTTCTGACGTATGTTACAATTGAATTACTTTTTTATTTTGAATTAAGAAGTCTCGGCCTCTCAGTCTTGATTTATCTGGCTCTAATATAACTTAACCTTACCATAACCTAATCCAGATTAAATCTAGGTTAACCAACATCGACAACGTCCAAATAGTGATCCTGTCACTTTGCGTTTTTTCTAGTTAGTAATTTTTTCCACGGAGGTGCAGAATGTTCTAACGTGATTTTTTGTATTGTCAAAAGTATTTTGTCTGTCAAAATTACAATTTTTTCAATATTATCGGTAAGAAACAATTATTTTTCTGTAGATTCAACAGTATTTTAACATGCTAATGAAATGTATGACATGCTAAATGAAATATGAAAATAATGTATGACACACGTGTATAAAAGTGAGCTTCGATTCCATAGTTATCTATAAATTGCTTAAATATGTTTACATTGTTTAATTTGTGTAAAAGAAAACATTATTTTTTTAATTGGAAAGTTTTGTAGCTTTCAATCGGACACCTATAAACACGTGATACAATATTATCAGCAAATAAGAAATATTTCGTTTGAAACAAACAACTTACAGGAAATTGGAGATTGAAATAAAACGGAAAAACAAACTAGTGCAAGAAGAAAATCAATTTTCGCAAAGCAGAATGTTTTACTCTTATTACATTCCTTTCTTGTAAAATGAAATCAAATTCCCAATCTATAATATATACAAGAATTCACAATCTATAAAATAATTCCAACTTTCCAAAACACGCTTTTAATTCGGACAGACATTTTAATTATATATTTTAGTTAAAAGTACAAAATCGGCAAATATAAACATTTACCGGTATATGTATGTCGTAGTTATATAGTGTAATTCGTCAGATTGTGTAAAACAGAGTCTTTTCATGATTTGACGGCAGTTCATGAAACAGCTACACATATATTTGTTTATTTCTTTCTATTTATCTTTTTTCATAGGTCTGATAATATACACATTAACTCAGTAGTTTTATACTATCAAATGATTGCACTTAGTCATTTCGTGAAACGTCAAAACGGTAAGTAATTCAGATTCTTTAATCGTAGGTAAATATAATGCCGCCTAAAATCGGTGGTTTTATGAACTACAAACTACATCATCTGCCGTCAGATCATGAAATGACACTGTTTTACACAATCTGACGGATTTCACTATGTGACTACGACATGTATACACCTACCAATTTGGTAGGTAAATGTGAGTTTAAATTTAGGATCAGCTTCATATATCTACTTTAACCGGCGAAAGTACACATTTTCCAAAGTCCTTCAATCCTTTCTGATTATGTTAAATTCATTTCTTAAACTTGATGAGATAAGGTATTAAGCTTGACAAGATCAAGTCTTATTAATATTTATTTATATTTATTTTAAATGAATACAATATTTATTTTTCCATTTATTCGATTTATCTCTTGAAAATTTTGTCGAAGTTATTGAATGCAAAACAAAATTTCGTATTTCTGCCGCTCACTACAAAAGGGCCGACCTCCCGCCCTTGTACTTGCCCCGCGTCGCCCTGCTCGTGCGCGTCTCGTTTTATCCTAAATACAAGAGGTCACTGAGTAGTTAGTTAGGTACTTAAACACGAAATCTTACTTACTTATATGATATGAAATTCTTGACGAGAGACCTATTTCAAATTCCAAGCCAAAACTAAAATATTTTAAAAGTTACCAAAAGAAAGCGAATGACGATTATAATAAATCGATTATGATAAATCGTTATTATTCTATTACCCTTATTCAGTAACTTACATTAAGAATTAACTGAATTACGCGATTATTTTTAAACTTATAAAAAGATATACGAAACGAACAGACGATTATGATAAAACTTTATTTTAGTATTACACTTATTCACTAACTTATATTAAGATCTAACTATTTCTAGATCTAATATAAACTAATATATTAACTATTTCTAGATCTATTTCGATACTCTTAACATTCAGTTGTTCAATTGACTGCTTTTGGGCAATTGACTACCAAAAAATATAGGAGGAGGAGGACCTAACTGTATACAACCCATATGCTTCTGGTGCCTGACAATACCACGCAACACATTAGTGTATTTTTATAAGTTTCTAATAGTAAATGCGCATTTTTCTTGTAATTAAACTACATATTTACGGTTTTCAGATTTTTCCCTTTACATGTGCTGTAAGACACCGCTTCTTGCCAAATTTCATGATTCTAGGTCAACGGAAAGTATCCTATAGGTTTTGATTCCCTTGAGAAATCGCAAAATATGCGACATAAACGTTCATATCTTTTGATCTCGTTGATTTACAAGTTTGATTTTTACACAGCTGAAAGAGACCGCAGACCCGAGTATTTGATACAAATTTCAACTTGTTACCTCTACGCGTTCATGAGAAAAATGGTCTTGACATACAGACAGACGGACGGACGAACAGACAGACCGTTCATTCCGTTTTCGGTACGGAACCCTAAAAATTGGCGCAAATTAAAAATTATATTATGCAACCTTGATATCTCATTTCTTAAATCGCACGCGTATTAATTTTACATCGCTTGGTGCAATACTTTTGTAATAAATAAATAATAATAGTAATTGTAATGTGGTGGCTAATATGGAGAATATGGGTTTCTTTGTAACGTAGGGTTGTGGACTTTTACCTGATGTAACTGTTGTTAATCGAACCTAATCTAATCTTGGTTACACCAACGGTCCTTGACACCTATTTTGGATCGAGAGTCCGCGTTGTCGCGCGTATGTGGTTTTGATTTATCTGTCGCTTCGCGGTGTGCTACCTAATTTGACTTGGGTTAAACCAACGGTTCTTGCCACATTATCTATCTATCCTATTTTGGATCACAATTTCTTAATATTGCTGTAAGAGAAGTAAAAGTGGGAAAGCCGAGATGATTACATACACACACTTTTTGTCTCGTGACCAGAAATTTACCAAATGTTGCTTCAAATATGTCAATTTTTAGGACAACAAAAACACGAATATTTATTTAATCGAACAACGAAGAAGATTGATTTTTGCTTTCCGATTCTACTTAAACAATGACGCTAGTTACTCCAGGTGAAAAGTCCGCAACCCTAAGTTTCAAAAAACCCTTACTCTCCATATTACACATAATTTACATCTGGAACATATATTAGTTTTAATTAATATTATTATACTAATTTAACAGAAAATTAGATATTCTTATAGTCGTAATTCCATCGTATGTCGAAGAATATATAATATATTTTTTTAAATTTTAATATTCATTGCAACTCTTAAACTGTGATCCAGATTCAATAACGTTGTTTGAAATTATTACATTTTTGTTGACAAATTTAAGCCATTAATTATCTTCAGAAATCGGGTTATTCTAATTAGACGCAAAATTAAAAAAAATCATATGCGATTTCTAAAATATGGCCCTAAATTTATACGACATCAATATACTAGAAAAATAAACCATAAATATACTAGATATTTTGATAAAATTGTTTTTGTTGGATGGAATGGTCGTAAAACTGCCGCAAGTTTAGGAGTATAGAAATAAATTGAAACAGACATTTGCTCAGATATTTTTTTAATGAAGCCGGTTTGTTAATACGTAATAGAAAACTATGTTCCAGTACAGTTTTAGTTCTATCAAAATATTTAGATTATTCTGTAGAAATTTCTGTTTAGAATTCACGATTTAGTAATTACTTTCGAATAAATTCCTTCAAAATAAAACTTAAATATTTCATAAATGAAGCAATTTAAACCGATCAAGCATAGCATTAACTGATTTAAATAATCAGTATTTGCATATTAATTGGTGGACAGCATAAGGAGAGATGCGAACGCGTGCGTGGACGCATCACCTGTGCAAGATTACCGCTAGGATAATTAACTGCAGAAATAAAACCCGTTTTTTACCGTAAAATAAAAAGACGCGATTTTAATCGCAAAAATGTAATCATATGCATTTCTGAAATTATAATATCGTGTAACGAGTAAATTGCAACGTGTGTTTTTCGCGTACATGTGCTTGGTTATTACAATTATTAATTAATCGCTTCTATATAAACAGTTCATTCTTTAATGTTTTAAATTCCTCTTTTTATATATTCGTTGCTGAAATATTTAATCTTGAAGGTATTTTTGTTACGTGTAACATAATTTTAAACACGCCAAGACATATTTATAAACTATGAACTAAATTGTCTATGAACTAATTTATTAATAACATCATACAGCACACATAATTAAACACGCATTCCTGCTGCATATTTAAGATTAATTTCTCGTTTCGTTTCTTGGCGATGTTGGTAATTATAATAAAAATTGTTCTTAATTAGTCGTGATGGGGCAAACTGTGTTTATAATTCGCGTATTTATTTATTAGAGCATGTATAGAAGATTGGAAATATTTTCTGCACGTCACTCGGTACAAAAACAAGTTTCTAATAATATTCTCGTGATTTTCTTTTTATTATTACTTCTCTGCACTAGGTTTTCCAATAATATTGCGTTTTCCTGTATCTACAAATTCAATTTGTGAATTTATCGATTTCAAACAACAAAAATTGATGACCACATTTAAAAAAAAGTGACACCGACGGCGTCGCGACGCCTCCCGTAAAAAAGAACTGCCATTTAATTAATCCTCCGCAATCAAACAGTCGCATGAAATACAACAAGTTTAACGACCTTTTGGTAATTTTTTTTTTAACAATTTATTCTCGAAACGTTTTCCTTTTCGTAGTATTGAAACTTTTGATAGGATTGTTAGATAAATTTATTGAGATTTTTGCATATAAAGTATTATTGATTTTCTTTTGTGAGTGTGTTTTGTTTGTTAAAAATTATTGGAGATTTCGGCGCCGGCGTCGTTGTTAGACGGTGCAGTAGACTGTCTCACCTATTTCCGTAGCGTCAAAATAGAAACGTCGGCTCGGCCAAAAAATAAAACGACGGCGCCCCGACGCTTTCTATGCGGCGGAAAATAAAACGTGAGGAATGGGAAAAGCGCGGCGATAAACAAATAAGAAGTGATTCGATCGAAATAGAATCGGCGGCGCTATTTTGGAGCGTCGATGGCGTTTCTCTATCCGGCCGGAAACGGTATTTGTGGTCGTTATAAAAAAATTGGTCGAGTTCGGTGAACTAGTGATATGTCGAGCTTATGAATGGGAAATGCGGGGGGTCTGTGTGGACCGTGAGGTTATCATTAAATTCACAAGGTTTTTTTATTTGATAAAATAACTGACTGGAAATTTTTGTATACAGCTTATCTAAAAGCTGCAAAGTATTAAAATTAATTTTAATTATAACTGTTTTCATGAAAAATTTGTCTTTATAATTATTCGAGTCTATATTTTGAAAAAGAAAATGTTTGGGTTTTTTAATAAAATGAGAAATTTAACACAATATTGGAAATGTTACCAAAAATATTTTAATTTAAATTATTGTTGAATTTCAAAATTTACTTAATTCTAAAGAAATAATAATTTTTCATTTCAAAATAATATTTTACTAATTCATTAAATATAGGCTGATCATGGGTGTAGCCAGGGGGGTTTTGGGGGTTCAATATCGTCAGCACTGTTTTGAAAGTGATAGTTCTGGGGTAAATCCTGTTTATATTCAATTTTGTCCCGTTTTCCCGTCAAGAAAATCATCAAAAGCAGAATTTCTTTAAATTAGCTTGTCTACCATTTAAATTAAACTTGTGTTTTATTCAAATTTCTCATTTATGAGATTATTATTTTTCATTATTTGTCGCTACAAGACTCTAGCGATTAGTTTATACATTACAAACAGACAAACAGATTTAAAACATTCTAAATTATCTTCACTAATTCTGGAATTACAGAAAGACAAACTTACTTATTGTTAGTCTATTTTAAGCTAACGTATCTATTCTAATAAACAGCGCGCTGTTTATTTTTTCTAAGGCAAATTTGCTGCGCCATTTATTAGAGGGCGTCGCCTATTAGAGGGTGCTGTTAATTTATTTATTAATGAATTTGTAATTATACAGTTTGTACAATTACAGTAGATAAGTTAAAACTACATGAATGTTTAAGTTTTATTACGAAACAAAATACAGAAAATAATAAACCAACAACTTAAAATTCTACTTCAAGTTCTTCTTCGTAAAAGTTTTCAAAGAAATTCAAATCGAGAGCATTTTCATCTAAGTCTTCTTCGAAAATTATATTTTTCAGAAGAATTCAAATAGTTTTTCAAAGCTAACATTTTTCTATTTAAATTGTTCATACCACCGGCACATTTCTTTGCTTCTCGAAAACAAGTTATTTCCGTGCCCTCAGAACCATCAGTGTTTAATCCGATCCCACAGCATCCAAATGATAATGATAAATGATAATCAATTAACTGGCAGCGATTCCCATGTATTGCATATCCATTGACAAACAGTTTCAAGTGGAGCAGCTTTCATGTTACCAGCTTTTGTACATTCATGATTGCCAGCTCAAAGCCATTCGGTATACTGCTCAGTGAAAGACGATTTCAACGGTTTCTTCCAGTAATGTCAGCAAGCTAGATTGGTCCAGTGCATCCTGAGGGAATCACTCTGCCCATGTCCGTTTTTAATTGCTTCAAATAAAATTTCGTTTCATCAGACATATGACAACGAAAAGCATACATTTTGAAAAAAATAATTTTACCCAAAGTTAAAAATCTTTTAGTCTGGTTGTTGTCCATCCATCTACTTGAATTGTACCCAAACTTCAGTTGAGGAAATGCTTTTTCGAACGCTAGCAATGGTCGAATTATTTTAAGCAGCAAAAATGGTTTGCATTTAAAATCATTGGCTTTACCACACAACATCACTGTAATACGCATTATTTCGTGTCCAGAAGTTTTGATTGGATCCTGCTTCGCCCCAACAGAGGCCACAGTTGTAACCGAGATCACTTCCAAACAAACTGCAGTTTCATCGCAAGCATAAATGAAAGCCAGATCATACTTGTTTCCAATTTTTTGTTTTTTGATGTACAGAACAAAATCAAAAAGTTTCGGTATTAAATCTGCTGGCAGTTTCTGTGATAATGTAGTGCGCCGTCGAACAGTGAAACCATTTCTGTTCTTATGATGTGCTGTTGATGTGCAGTTTCAGGAACTTTTTCCTCATACAAAACTTTTGCCCGTTGCATGATCCATCCACAGTTGTTCACGTCGTTGCAAAACTTCTGTTTTCAGTTTTGCATCAAGATCAGAATTTTGTACTTTCTGTCCACCACCAGTTAATCGAAATGTTTTGCTGGCCACAGACGTTTTTAGAAGCATTGACATTTGTTTACGCCACTGCCTGACCGAAAGTCACGAGTGCACCTAATCATTTTGTAATAAAAATACAGTACTCGTAGTTGACTTTTGCGCGATTCAGTGATATAGGCCTGTTCGGTACTGGCCGATGTCACGGAATGAACCGGAAATCGATGGAATATTTTTCTTTGATGCATGTTTATCATAAAGAGTTTCATCAACGTCACTTGATTCCATCACAAAAGCAAAAAATTGTCAGATATTTTTACGACAATTTCACAAAGCGTATACAAAATTATATACCTATTAGGTTATTATTATCAGGTATTTCACTGTGCTGTATTTTTATAAACTAAGGATACAAATACTCGCGCTCCGTTTAGTGTTTATTTAAATTTTTGAGTGCGCCGTCTATTAGAGGGAGCTGTTTATTACAATAAAAAAGGTATCTTTAATAGGTAACTTTTTTAAATTACAGATACGGATTTCAAGAACAATCTTCACTAATTCAAGAATTACAGAGAGACAAATTTACTTATTATTTATCTTAATTTATTTATTTATCTCATTTTTTTTTCTAAATTCGCACAGACAGATTGCAAAAAATCTGGGCTATCTTGACTAATTTACGAATTACAGACAGACACAATTATTTAGCCTGTTTTAGACTATTTCAATAGGTACAGAAATTAGATGGACATTTTTTTATTGACTAAGGGTTAGATATTTTTAATTTGACATTTGATGAGAGAGACATGAACTTAACAGGTTATTGATTTAAATGATAATTTAAAATATGATAATCTAACCCCTAGTCATCCACGTGGGTTTCAAGTAAGTATTTTACAAATTATTATTCATAAAAGCAAAGCTGCACTGATGAGAGATAAATCCCGAAACGCGTCTGCAGATGGCTATTCACCTAAGTTAATAGAAAGACATGATCTTAAAAAACAATGTTATTTTTCTGGTTTTTGTTGAGTGCCACGAAGGTGGACTGAAAACTAGTAAATAACTGGCAAATTTCACATGAGATTTGTTTTGGCAGTCCTAAAATGAACCAACAATATTATAGAGCTCCTGAAACGTTGAATATATTTATATATTCGGGTTGTATTCCAACAATATTATAGAGCTCCTGAAACGTTGAATATATTTATATATTCAGGTTCTGTTTTTTGAAAAAAGTAATTTAGAAAAATGTAAAATGTAAATAGTAATTTTGAAAAAAGTAAGTTAGACGCAAAAAATGTTTAGTCTGATTGTTGTCCATCCATCTACTTGAATTCTACCCAACTTTTTGGACTGAATTCCGACTTTATTAAGTTTACTGTCTCTCTTTATTTAGAAAAACAAATTTCAAAAATTCTAGATCGGAGGTGTCTAAATCAGAGGTGTCGGTCGGCCCAAGTCAAGGACCAACGCGCCCTAAAATAAAACCGACAATCTATTTATTTCTTTGGAATAAACTAATAAAACAAAGCAGCAAACCTTTTTTTGGGTGGAAAGGAAATATTTTGAAATACTGTAGAAATCTGTGATCGAAGAAGGAATTATAAATAAATCTGTATTGCTCTTAATCTATGGTAATAAACTTGAGGGCCAAAAGAACGCGATCGGTCTCCAGACCGCCGGATTGCTGAATGTGTCGTCCGATTAACCAACGGCCGAATTACCGAGATTATACTGTAATTATAAAATTATTATTGAACAAAGTATTAATAGAAAATGAGGAAATTGAGAACAAATTATTGTAAAATACTTTGAGCGAATTTGAAACAATTTTATTAATTTGAAAATATATCTTTTTTAAGAATTTCCCGCAAAAATACAAAAAATCAGGAATTTTAAAGTTTAAAGTCGTACTTTTAAGTTCAAAGACAGGTTTGAAATTTCGTAAAATTTGATATTACGTTTTATTGTAATAAAAAATATTGTAATTTTAAGCTTAAAATTTACCTTTTTTGAAGTGAAAACTTACTTCTATAGCCACGCTGAATGACATTTGGGTAGAGGGTAAACTCATAGATTTGCGTCATCGACATCAATAGCTGCGTTCTATAGAAAATATTTCTATTACTCAAAGATGTGTTCAAAAGAACACATCTATACGCATATGTTTAAAGTAGGCTCTGAACGTCAAACGTAATAGTCAAATTTTTTGGCAGTGTTGACCGAACGTAGCGTTTCTAAGGAAATATCAACCCGTAGAATTAGTTTGCAGTGCAAGAGTAAGTACTTTTACCGGATGTAATAGTAGATTTACTAGTACCGGATTATTGGAAAGTTTTTAGCAGTGTTGACAGAACGCAGCGCCTCTAAAGGAATATCAAACCCTATAATCAGTGTGCAGTACAAGAGTAAGTACTTTTGACGGATGTACTAGTAGATGTACTACTGCCGGACTATTGGAATGTTCAGATTACTGGATTGTATCGAGGAATTCATGGTAAATCACGAATCAGACCCATCAAAGTTTTAGGCAACCAAATGTACTCGTGTGCTCTCCAAAGGAAGGAAACTCCAAAATCAAATTAATAGTCAGCGATATAGAGATAAGAATAAGAAAAAAACTCTTGCAATAGTTAATGCAGAAATTTCTAAACATAGAAAAATCACCGCTGAGAAGGAGGAAACAATTAAACGTCGTAAAGAATATTCCAAACAAAAATTAATTTACATGCAAATAAATCTTCAAAAGCAGTTATAAGGCATGTCTCTAAAAGTTAAAATTTCTATAACCCACAAATTGCAGACCCATCAACAAGAAATGTGCCATATATCCTACCAATTCATTTTGCTGACCTATCAACACAGTATGAACCAAACATTCCAGATTCAAATTCATATTATGATGATGACATTAACAGTCATTCTCCTTCAGAAGTGAGTTATGTTCCAGAATTACATGAAACAATACTAACAAACTATGTACCAATTTTTTTTTTAACGAATGTTAGTAAAACTATCGGAAACTCTAACTGCTGAAATCCTGCAACTACCAACGAAGCAGATCGCAATTGTGGTAGGCCTACTTACAGGACACTGCCCACTACGAGAACACCTGCATAAAATGGGTATCTGGAAGGATGAACCTTTATGCAGGTTATGCTACGAGGAGGACGAAACTGCCGCCCATATAATCTTCCACTGTGAAGCAATTGCACGTAGGAGACACAAGCTTGATATTAGAGCTGAGAGAGTCCCCGTGAAAAACATGGCACATAGAATCCTGGACCTGATAGAGGGACTGAATCTATTTGCATGAACGAAGCAATGTGGGGAAATACAATAGGCCGAAGGGCCGCAGTGTTTTAAGGGCTAACCCCCTTGGACTCACATTGGTTAGAGAGGAAAAAAAATGAACCAAATTTGATTAATTAATATACTGATAAATCCTCAAAACCAGTTTCAAAGCTGTTTTTTTTTCAAAAGTTTTCACTTCAGTCATTTTATTGTTAGTTTGTATTGCAGTAGTTTTCCATAAATAAAATTATATAATTTTAAAAATTATATAATATTGAACAAACATCTAGAAAATTAATTGTAATATTTTAGAAGAATTTTTAGAATCTCCAAAATTATGTTCATGCATTCCTCAGCATTTTTCAACAATATACCTCTATAATAACATTCTTTCAACCCTTAAAAAATGTCCAATTCCATTTTATGGAAGAAATTACAAGACGCTGTACAAATCTATTCATCCTTATATAGGGTCTTCCAATAAGAGGTTTCATTTTCAATAGCCCGCCATTTTAACAGTTGTTATGCTTCAACCTGTAACTACTTGACAGATGACAAGTAAAAACTACGCCAATAATAAAAATGGAACGATATACGCTTCAAAAACGCATTGAAATTATTAAAATTCCGAAGAACCGAACTCGTACACTTCGCTCAAGAACAACTGAGAATATTGCTGTCATAGCCAATATGTCGTAGCCATAGTGTTGAGAAAAACCCAGGTTTGTCCATTTCTAGTCGATCTTTGGGATTGGGCATTCCACAAACTACATTACACCGTATTTTGCATAAAGACTAAGGTCTTAAGGCTTTTAAAGTTCCAAACAAGAACTGCGACACCCACCGACCATCAACAACGTCCTGTCTTTACGGATTGAGTCTTTGAAATGCATCAAACTGATCCGAATTTTCATCGAAAAATCATCTTGAGTGATGAGGCCCATTTTCACCTCAGAGGCTACATTAACCAGCAGAATTGTCTCATCTGGGGCTCGGAAAACCCAAGAATTATTGTTGAAAAGCATCTCCATCCCCAACGTGTGACTGTTTGGTGCTGTTTTTGGTCTGACGGGGTCATTGGACCTTATCTTTTCGAAAATGAGGCTGGAGTAACTGTTACGGTGATATCGAACGATGATTAATGATTTTGTATGGCCGGAATTGGAAGATATTGTGGACAACATTTATTTTCAACAAGACGGCGTTACATACCACACAAGTAACTATATCATCGCTACCATCCTGAAAAGTTACCTTACCGTGTGATTTCTCGAAAAGCCGATCACAATTGGCCACCGAGATCTTGTGATTTAATACCTCTAGACTTTTTCTTCGTGAAAAAAGTTTAGAGGTGTTAGATCTCTACATGAAAAGCTAAGTGGAAGATAACATCTATTCCAATGGCCCACAATCGATTCAAGACCTCAAAGATGGAATTCCTATATTATTCCTCCAGTATCGAGGACATCCAGCCGCAAATGTGCGAATTGGTGATGGAAAATTTCTTGAAAAGAATATGGTCCTCCAAGCGTAGCCGTGGCGGCCATTTGGCTAATATTGTTTTGGCATATCCTAGTCTTTACAATTAAATAAAATTCCGTTGATTTCGCTTAAAAATACTCGATTTTTTACATATCAAAATGAAACCTCTTATTGGAACCCTTTACTTGGTACAAAACACGTTGTGCTTCTTCTATGAAACATTTTTGTCCTGTAAACTTCCTATAGTAATTATTCCCGTTTTATAATGTATTTAATGTTTAGTTAATATCTGTTTTGTGCCCACATGATAAGTTTTAATTTAAAAATATGTTAATAAGGTCACAACTAATAGATTCAAAAAGCAAACAACAAGGAAGTTATATTATAATACCACCATTATGGCATGACCCAGTTTCGAGTTATCACCCGGCTAGAAGTGGGTTGATAAATACAAATCAAGGCAAAACCTAAATGAAATAAAATCTACAACATGGCATTAAAATAGTTACAATTTTCTTCAATAAATTGCACGGAAAAACGTAAATGGAAATATTTGTCTGTTACAAATTAAAAAAAATAATCAAAGGAAATACAGAACACTGAAATAAAAGAATATCCAGCGTTTTTGCAATAACGTGCTTAGAATTTTTTTACAATAATAACAAATAATTTTTCAGATTTTGCATGAGCTTTCAAAATGTATCTTTAATTAGCTACTTGAAACAGGATTTGTAATTTAAATGAAACCTTTCAAAATTATACGCAAGAAACAGCGTAATTTGTATGTTATTTACAAACTCACAAATAATAAAAAAGCAAAATAAAAATCCATTTCTGTTATCGTATATCAATATTTACTACATGTGCTAACATTATCTGCGATGCATTTTCCGACCCTCGTATTACACTCTTTATTTATTTATACAAACTGAAACATAAAATACCCTTGTTTCTGCCCAATACAATGAATTTGAAACGGTTTCAAAGAAGTTCCGCGCTTTCGAGAGCTCTCCACAAATGTGTAACAATATGGGGATGATTTAATAATTGGCCTTATCAAAACGGAAATTAGTATAACAGAACACCGTTTGTCGGTCTCCGCTAAAGGTAAAACCGAAACACAATGAGATATTGTGAACGGTAAGAAAACGCTTTTGGGTCCAAGTAGCGAACTTGCGGGATCTGGAGGACACTCGAGAACAATTAGCCGGTCGGTGATTGTGGGCTGCTATAATGTTGCATTGTACATTCGGGGTTTGTTTTGCCTGTAAAACGATTTGTATCTTATATAAATAACTGTTTTCTAATGAATTTAATGTGTTTAATCAGTTTTTGCCTTCTTTGTTTATCTTTAAAATCTCAAAATTTCCGAAATCAGCCTATTCAGAAAATTGCTACAAATTTATTTAACCAAATTTGTTCAAAATGGAGAGAGAGAGAGAATATATTTATTGTATACATTATACAAAGGGTTAACGAACACAAGGTCCTTCTGCCCTGTTCAAAATGGAATTCGTTTTTTTTATTTAATTATTTCCTTTAATTTGACAACATAAAAATATTTTTAATAATTTTTCAGTGAGTTGGTGCTACAACTAATGAATTAATTAAAATCTCAATAGAGAAACTTGATATTTGTTAATTCAGCAATCAATAATTTGTTGTTGGGTTTCGGATTTTAAGATTCAGCTGTTAAAACTTCGGAATTTTTTGATTTAGTGTTAATCCATTTATAAATTTGCTCGTATTTTCGAAAACCTTATTAAGGTTTTACGCGATTATTAGGATCAGTTACAACGGATTATTTCGAGCTTTGCGCAATTTATTTAAATTAAATCAAATTTTCGTTGGGTTTTATTGACGATTTTACTTTTGCAACTGCTTTGTTTGCAACTTCGGTCACATAGTAATTAAAACAATTCAAATCGCTAGACATGTTCAAATAGTTTAAAAATCTCAACGTTTTATTAAAATATAAATCATTTTCAATAAATTATTCAATATATAATAAATTATTATATTATTTTTCAATTCATCTGATTATTTCAGGATTGTTTTCGTCGTGAATTTCTTATAATAAATAAGCAATTACGGGACGCATATAAATCGTACTCTACCGCTATAAAAGGAAGTTTCAGCTGTAGATATTCCCAAGGAAATTGTTCTGGCTTTCCATTTAAAGCATTTTTATCAATTAATTCACCCACCTATGTGGTTATTATCTTCCGGTTGAACTTATTACAGCGAATAAAACGTATTCGCAGTTACAAAACATTAAACTTTCTCCTTACTATATGAATCCTATTTACAAACTAAACTTAATTTCCCAATGAAAAATATTTAAAGAAGTTGAATATTGGGGTAAAATCAAACTAATTATAGATACAATCATACCAACTTATTAAAGCTGAATAATAGCTTAAATATATAAATATATAGTTACCGAAAGGGTGAATATATTTTTATATTCAAGCTATATTCCGCTTTAATAAGTTGGTATTTAAAGAAGTATTTTTTTATTTAAAAAATCAAAAAAATTCTTCATTGTATCATCCTCTATGTTACTATTCCATGAACGTTTATCTATTTCTTAGAAGTTTCTATTTATCAGTTGAGGAATTCAGATTAGTTTAACGTCTTGAGTTCATTCTAAGTTTATGTACATAAACAGAACAAAGTTCTATTTATCTTGGGGATAATTAAAGCGTATAAATAGCGAAACCATTTTTCAAAAACTAAATCTACACTAGCCTCATTCTCTGCGTTTTTAACAAATAACGTCTATTTATATAGACTTGTTTGTCTATCACTTCTTAAACAAGTCTTATCAAATATTTCAAATTCGTTATCGAAACGTTGAATGAAAGTTGAATTAAAATTTAGAGAATATTTTTGTATTATATAACGTTTTTTCATTAATGGAACTGAAAGCGTAAATTAAAAAAAAAATGGAATTTGAATATTAAGGAAGGGTTTTTGTATAAATCGATGAGTATCTGAATAAATAATTCTTTATCAGATAAGTTATCAAAAACCGTATAAACCAGTTTAAATTTGATGTTAGTTTTATCGGTAATGTTAGGTGCAATACTACGTAGTTGAAAATATGATTAAATTGTACGTATATATTCAACAGATTTAAATTTACTTCTGTAGGGGGTTACGATGTTTTTTTTTAAAGTTAAACTTGCTTATCACGAAATAGAATAAACATTGCGACCAATATTTATTTCAGATATTCCGGCGTGTTATCTAATTGCGGAGGCTAACGTTGAAAAAATTTAGTATATCTTGTTAGTTTGTTGCGTATGTGGCATTATAAGCACGCGTTTTTTCTTGTATTAAGTTTTAGTTAATTTTGTGAAATGATTGTGTTTAGTTTGTGGAATACGTATGTATCCTGAAACAAGTGTAGTTACTAGTTGAGATTCGTAATTTGATTCCGTGCTAAAGCGAAAGTATCACGTGTTTGTTCGTTTGTACTTGTTTTTTATGCAATACAAAACAATATTTTTAAATTATTGAATATTAAAATCATTGCTAATTAATTTTTATATTGAAATCTTTGATTATTTAAGAATTCTATAGAAAAAATACAGGGTGGGCTAAAATAATATTTGTTTCCCTTGACCAATAGATGGCAGTATTCCTTACAGATAATACTGAAAATATATAAATCAGGCAACGTATTTTTGTTCCTTGTTTTGTTGTCAATCTGACATTTTTTTAATTAATGTGATGACCACTAATGACCACTAATGATGACCACTAATGACCACTAATTAAAAACTGACACTCTTGATTTTTTAAAGTGACCACTAATTCAAAACTGAGACTCTTGATATTTCAGATGGAAAAAGTTATGACATGGTAGCTAATTCTTCAATTCTGTTTCATTGAGAAACAAAGATCTTAAATTGAACGGAAAATTATATTAATATTAAAAAATAGAAATAACTTCTTTTATTTCTAGTTACAAAACTAAATCAATGTATTGCCAAGACCAGTGTTTCCCAAACTTTCCACCCATGTATCATTCGTACCCCGAAGGGTAGTAGAAAATAGTAGAAAATTTTTGAGATATAAATACTATTAAAAACAGAAACTGTACTGATATTGTGCAAGTAATATCGTAAGTAAAGTAATAGTAATATAGTAAATCCCCAGAATGGAGGATAAAAGTTAAGAATTTTTTATTGAAAATGTTGTTCCTCTTCTCTTTAAGAGAATTTCTACTTGCCTTTAAATACGTAAAAACAATCTTCAAATTTTGTCGTCACCAGTTGGTAAAATTAACTCTTGGTTATATAATAATTATAAAAGAAAAACAGTAATTTAAAATCAGAAGAAGCAGGAGTTAGTTTTGATTTGTATTGTATTAATTATCTGTCAAAGATAATTGAACTATTGCAAATTAACAGCTAATTCGCAGGATTCAAACATTATATAAAATTGTAATATTTGAGGCATTATTTTGTGTGTAATTTACAAATTGCCTTTTTATTTTCTCTTTGTCAGACACAAACAAGAAATAAATTGAAAAATCTTCTAGTACCCCTTTCAAACCTTTTGCTTACCCCTTGGAGTACGCGTACCACAATTGGGAAACACTGGCCTAGACATATATAAGTAACTCTCACTGCCTAGACTAAAAAGTTATTAATATTATACCGCAGAGCAATAAAATATCGTATTTACCATGGTAATCAAGACACGAAGATTTTTTGTGACATCTAAAAATAATTATAGAAGTCGGTTTTCGATCACTCATTTTTCCAGTATTGATTTTCCTTATTTTGTTCTGTTTTTACGTTGAAAATAAACTAGCATGAGCCAATCGGAGTAAAAATAGTACTTTGTAAAGTTCGGCCGGAATAATCATTGGAGCAAAGCACACAAAATCTCACTTTTACCCCGAATAACGTAACGTATTCACAATAGCGAATTAATCTAGTCACCGAAGCGAAGCACACAATATGTTACTTTTACTCGTAATAACATAACATATTCGAAGTAATAGTTATTTACAGTGTGCGGAAAAGTTGATTTTACAACGCGACAACTCGTTTGGGGAACGAGCCCGAAGGGCAAGAGCGAGTTCCAGGAGCGTTGTAAAATCACGTACGCACGAAATTTAAATAATTTTTTTGGCCTACAATTATTATTTAAGAAACAAATAGATTTAGATTATTTACAATATTTGTAATGATTTAATTTTTTTTGCCACAATGTTGCATAGTACGGCTACTATGCGGTAAAGTCAATTTACTACTACTACACTACTACACTACTGTGTGAAAATTTAGTTTCGCTTGACGTATACATGAGTAGTGTACTACGAGTAAGTACTTTGTATATGCCCGACCGGAATAATCACAGGAGCGAAGAATACAAAATTACTCTCAATAATGTAAAATAATATTGCAATAAGGAGTTTTTGTAGAATTTTAGTGTAAAAATAAATTTGATTAAGAACTTTTAATTACATAAATTTGGTTGAAATTAGGTTAATATACAATGTGTTCCAAATGTAAGGATCAGCTCTAATCAATAAATGTTACTATTTAATTTATACCGATTAATAGGGAGAATAATAAGAGTCACTGGTAAAATATAACCTATAGTTTCCGGTTTTGCGTTCAAAGTAACAAATTGATTGACGTATGTCATAATAAGTTGACAATTTAAAATAGACCTTTTCATATTTGAAATTTTTATGTGCGCATACGTCAATACGTCAATTTCGGTCATGTTTTTCGGGCAACTAGTGAAAATAACAAATGTGCCCGAACATTCAGATTCCCCCCGCCTTTTAAACATGGCGGACACTCATGCGCTTAACTCCCCGCGAAAGGTCTATTAAATTGTCAGTTCCAAATTTCCAAAAATTCCAAATCTATAATAAATGAGAAAAGTGACTTTTCATAATGTTTTCTATTGGTGATATTTCACAAAATCGCGTTAGATATAAAGTGCTATGATATTGTTGCTAATTCTATTTTTATCCTGAAATAACGCCCCTCATATATAAAATCTAGAAATATATACATAAATATTTAAACAATTCCAAAAATACCAAAGAAATCTTGCAGGAAAGTAATTATTAGATAAACTTACTAATGGAGAAACATAGCCTGAATATATAAATATATTCAACCTGTCCGTAGCTCTATAATATTATTAAGTCTTTTTAAGACTACAAAACAAATCTCATGTTGAAACACAACAGATATTTATATGTTATTTACCAGCCCCCAGTCCACTTTCGTGGCACTAAACGAGAAAGATAAATACAATTGTTTTAAAGATCACATCTTTCTATTTAATTTAAGTGTAAAAGTAGAAAAAGTAGTCTTAAAAAGACTTAATAATACTATAGAGCTGCGGAAAGGTTGAATATATTAATATATTCAGGCTATGTTTTGCCTTTAATAAGTTGAAAGTTTAAAATGATTATCTATAATGTAGAATGGTTTCACCAATAGTTAATTATTTATATTTTACTTTAAAGACTTAATCTATTTTATTTTTATTATCATAATGTTAAAAAAATTGTGTTTTGGTTCGCTTTGGATTTCCAATTAGAACTGTAAGTTGATTGGAATTGGATCCACCTCTATTTTATATATTTTTTAAATTAATATTTGTAAAACAACAACGCATTGACCAATAATGTAGGTACAAAAATGTGAGATTTAAATTTGTTTTTTTTTACATATATTTTGATAATACTTATCACATATTCGTCTAACATGGCGGTCGGCAACCCGCAGCTCGCGAGCCGCATGCGGCTCTTTTACTTATGTTGTGTGGCTCTTCAACTTGTTCATAACATGTATTTTAAGTTTATTGGAACAAATCACTTTCATTTATTAAAATAGAGATTGAGAAACATTTAGAAAAATTACATTCGATTGTTTAAATGACATGTGAAATAGTATATTTTACAGCAAGAGATGAAAGTGGCGTTTTTTGGTGAGGTGGGAGTTTGCTCACGGGCGCCAGCGAGTTAGCAATCACACCGAACCAAAAAAAAAAACACTTTCATCCCGACTAGTAAATGCAATTTTTTCTACTGATTTCGGTTATGGAATCTATAATTCGACTTTAATAAATCCAATTCGAAGCGAACTGTCAGAACTTTCAATACAAATTTAATTGTTGGTTTGGTCGTTTCCATGGTAACATATTGCATTCTCATAGAAGGTGATACTTTTCAAGTTAAATGTCCTAATTTTATTTCGGTTTTTTTTAAAGCTTCAGGCTCGTTTTACGTTTGTACATAAAATATTTCATTGAAATTGATGTAATTAATAAGAAAGTCCATGCAAATTTGGTTAGTTTGGTGTTTCAATCGAGAAAATCAAAAAATTAAAATGCTCATTTTCATCTCTAGATGTGAAAATATTTTCATCTCTAGAATGAAAAAATGTCACTTTCATGTAGGATAAGCCTTGAAAAAAAAAGACATTTTCACATATATCAGTAGAAAAAGTACGTTTTCGTTTTAAGATAGACATTTTCACCTTTCATTGCAATATACATCAAGGGGTGCTGTGTACGCATACATTTACTGTCAAAATTAAAATAGTAGTTTATGATACAAGTGTGTGAAGAAGGGCTTTTGTGCATGAGTAGCGAAGTTTGGTTGCTTTAATCACGACGAGTCTTGGTGTTCCATCCAATCATCATTTAACTCACGAGTATTCGAAGAGTATTCCTTTGTCGTCATCACGACTAGTTACAAAAAATCTATTTTGCTACTGAAATCAGACAGCGCATCTTAACAATCTCAATAAGAAGTTGCGAGAAGGACGAGACGATACTTTGAATTCACTTTTAGAAATCCTATTTTTTTGAATTTCATTTGGAACAATTTGAAAGTTACAATTAATTTAAGGCGGGAGCATTTGAATCTTATCAATTTGCGGGTCTATATATTATTGTGAGCAGATTTTTAACGAAATGAATATCCTAAATATAAAATGGGGGCGCAGAAGCTCTATGACGTTAGACTTGAAAGTTGTTTAAATCTACAGACCTCAAATTACGAACCTGGCATAAAACAAATCTCTGCATCAATTCACTCGTAAAAATCTGACTGATTGTGATTTTTTTATGCTATCATCCCTGCGGCTCTTGTATAAGATTTGCTATTTTTTTATGGTTCTTTACTTAAAACCGGATGCCAACCCTTCGTCTAACAAATTGATTGACGCGCTCCTAGAAAATCGAAAACAAATATTGTAATTTTTAATCTTGTATTAGGAGGACCGGAAAATAATGTCGTTTTTTACTTTAAATGCATACAGATAAGTTGTTAACAAGTTTTTATTTTTAATCAAAGTTCTAACCACCTTCGTTAACAACAACTTTTTCAATGCCTGGTCGATAAAAATCAATTGGTTTTTGTGCAAAATATCTGGAGATGGCATTTTGGACATCATCCAAATTTTCTAATTCTTTGCCACTTAGAAAATGTTGTAGCGATCGGAATAAATGGAAATCCGATGGCGCAATATCGCGCGAGTATGATGGGTTGCAGGCAATACCTCCCACCCCAATTCATTAATGTTTTGCAGGGTTTGTCTTGCGCAATGCGGTCTTGCATTATCTTGTTGCTGAATAACGCCTTCTCTGTTGACAATCGCTGGCCACTTTTCAATTATATTCATTCACTCGATCCAATTTTTTTCACTGTAAAGGTCGGCATTCACAGTTTGTCCAGGTTTCATCACACTTCAAAATTAACGACCCCGCGAATACTCGATCAAACACACTATCCGGGACCCAAACAACTGCCCTGCTTACTTTTACAATCTGCTCCAAATGTTTTTGGATCGTCGACCAAGGTTTGTTAAAAAGTGTTTGACAGCTCCTCGATTGTCTGACACGAATTTACTTTCACTTCTGCTCTTAACATGTCATTGTCTGAAGTTGGTCTTCCTGATCGATACAGAAGGTCAGAAAGATCAAAATTACGAACGCCTAATACCTTTGGATAAATATCGCAAATGTTTTTGGTAGCAACTGTTGCCTTATCCCTGTACCCTTATGAAACTCAAAAAGCATACAATGCCGAAATGTACCTCTTCTGGTATTTTTCCTGCCGTTACATCATAAATTACAAAAAAAATAACTTAATCATCTACGAGTAAACCTAACCTTAAAATGTTTTTGGCACGACTTTGAATTACACAGTGAGCTGATAAATGACAATCGAATATCGACATGCGAAGAAACGACTTTACTTTCCGGTCCCCATATTATTTTAAAACATTTTGTTTTTAATAAGCTTAAAAGAAATGTATTGACAGTAAACTTATATACAAAAATGTCAGATTTAGTGTTGTTTTTGTCATATATTTTGACTATACTTATCACATACATTTTGTTCACAAAAAAATCTTTCGTCGTTTTTATTGCGTTTTTAACGATTCAGGCTAATAAAATTATCATATTTCGTGATGAAAATTAAAATGAAAACAGGGATCGGCTAGCGAAATCAAGAATTTACAATTCTAATTGGAAATCCCAATGCGTACAAAAACACAAATTTTAACATTAATGATAATAATAACGATTTATAAATCAACAAAAAAACATAACTAGATTAAATCTCATAAAATATAATATAAATAATTAGTTTTTTTTTGCAGATTTCTTTGTTCACTTTGATATCGTTGTAATAGTTAATTTTAATGTTAATAGTCTTTACAAATTAATAAATATTTCCAAATATTTAATATTTAGGAAAACTTACGAGAAAATCTATGTAAAACGCAACTAATTTTGCACTAAATCGAGCTCACTTTGAATATAAAACACTGCACAAGTTGATTTAAAACTGATTTTTTCTTCAAAAGGTTTTTTCAACGAGTTTTTCAAGTGAAAGTGGATTAAACTATAATACGATAATGTATATTACACTTTAAATTAAATTTAAACCATTTTAAATACATTTCACTTGAAAAATTGTTGATTTTTTTTAATTAAAGTTCTAGTGTTTTTGATTGTTTTGTAAACCGAGAAATTGTAAGTTATTTTGTGAACGGTTTCTGGTTGAATGATTCCAATTACCGATAATGTTTTCGTACGGATAAAGCGAAATTTATGGTCGGCAATAAAATTATTGTCTATTATCCATATTTATGACTGTCTATATTGCATTAATATTGATCTTTTAAGCTCTTCATTTCCATTAAAGATAAAAAAATATTCAAATTGTAAATATTCAAAGCAAAATATTCTAATTGGATATTTAAAAAAATACTATATACAGATAATTAAAATATGTATATTTGTGTAATATCTGTAATAGTAGTATAAGTATGTGTAATGCCTGTAATTAAAATTCTATCCTTCTTAGCTGCTTTTTCTTACTTGCTTACTGGGAAAACAATAAGCTCATCGTTCCTGTACATCTTTTGATGAAGACAGAACGTGTTTATAAAATAATCTTAATTTTGACTTAAATTGCACTTGCGGGAATTTACAGTCATTAGATAATAAATTATAAATAGTGTAAAATACCTACTTTCAATGTTACGTACGCAAACAAATTTAATATTCGCAGAAATTTGTTTGTGACTGTTTTTTGTGTTACTATATAAGTATATATAGTAACACAATTAAAGTTACTATATATGTAAATATAGTATAAAATATATAAGTAATTGATAAAAATTTATAATTTTAATCATAAATCAATTTAATTTGTTGGATTTTTTTACAGATAAAAAGTAATGATAATGATGAGCATGTAATTTTTTTGGCAGTAATCAGAGAGACGAATTGGTGTCGGGCGCGAGCCGCTTTCAGTGTGTATTAAACGCAGATTTTTTTACGATTCGAAACATAAATTGTATATGATCATAATTCATAATGATGGCCTGCATATATAGACGCACGTACGCCCAAACGAGTTTTTTGGCATTCAAATAAATAATAGCGTTAGGGCCGAAGGGAGAGATCTCTCTCAGCTTCCCGATTGTCGAATCTCCGTCGGACCGTGAACTCATGTACGTCTTAATAAAGAATGCGGCTTTTTTGTTGTGTTTAGGGGGTTTTTGTATGAAATTAACGCAAACCTAAATATATTAGGGAACCATTTATTATATGTGCACACACGCACCTTTCCAACTTAAGATTTATGACTTAAAAAAATGATACTTAAACGTACGCCAGAAGGCTTTAAACGTTTTGTTACAATTCTGATAAAAGATTAAAACCACCCTTATTATTTCATAAATACTTCTGCATTATAGATACGATCTAATTTAATTACAAAATACTAATTAAATCAACAGCTTTTATTTTAGAAACATAAAATTATTATTTAATTTATTATACGAGGTATGATAAATAAATAAATTCGTGCAATACTTTATATTGTACTTATTTATTCATCAATCATATTGTGCCCTTCAAAGTAATCTCCATTCGATATAATACGTTTAAAACGTTTTAAACTTACGCCACCGTTTATACCAGTCTTCAAAACATTTCTAAAACGCAAATTTTTATACTTTCGCTCCTTCAGCGATTTTGTTTTTATATCGTTAATTACATTTCGTTAAATCTTGTTGTATACCGTGATAAACCGTTTACCTTTCACTGTTTGTTGCATCTTTGAAAAAGAAAACATTTTGTAAATAGGGTGGTTGCGCTATCATTTCTGTTTTAATTTTTGGGCAGAATTCTCGAGCAAGCAATCAAATGTTCCAATTTATAAATATTTTTCATATATTTTATCATAGTTTTAAAAAGAATATTCTTTTAATTGTTACAGTTCAACGCCAAAAATAATTGTATCAAACCTAGCTCCACATGTCCGGTTCGAAGACATCGAACACTTGCTGACGCCCCACGGTCCCGTGGTAAACGTTGACAAATTGACTTCCAAAGACCCCACGACGCAGACTGTCCAAATAACGTACGAAACGGCGGAACAAGCCCAGCAGTAAGTCAAAAATTAAATTTTATCCCTTTCCTCATTTTTTAATTAACAATTCTCTCGTTTCTTTTTGTTAGGGCGGTAAATCAATTAAATGGCACGGAGCTTGAGGGCAAGCAACTCCGGGTGGAGCTGGCGATTGAGAAGAAGGGCAGACGGGGGCCGAGAGGTCCGGGCGCACCTTTCGGCGGTCTGCCAGGGCAAAACCGCCAGACGGATTTCCCCCTCCGTATTCTCGTCCAGAGTGATATGGTAATAAATTCAATTTGATTATACCCAAAAAACTCAATTTATTCTATTTTTAACTTTTTCTTAATTATGAATTGTTTTATAGGTTGGAGCTATCATTGGTAGACAAGGATCAACTATAAGACAAATCACGCAACAGACAAGGGCGAGGGTTGACGTGCACAGAAAGGACAACGTTGGGTCCTTAGAGAAAGCCATCACGATTTATGGCAACCCGGAGAATTGCACGAACGCGTGTAAGAGGATTTTGGAAGTTATGCAGCAAGAAGCCAATAACACAAACAAGGGGTGAGTCACATAAATATTAAACGAAATTTCGTATAATCTACCAACTGCGTCAGTTTTCTATACGAAAGATAAATTATTCACTTATTTTAATTTTTGTTGTTTTTATATTCAGGGAGATTTCGCTGAAAATTTTAGCGCACAATAACCTAATCGGTAGAATAATCGGCAAAGGGGGAAATACAATAAAACGTATCATGCAAGAGACCGACACGAAAATCACCGTCTCAAGCATCAACGACATCAACTCGTTCAACCTGGAACGCATTATCACCGTCAAAGGCGTCATCGAAAACATGAGCAGAGCCGAAGCTCAAATCAGCGCCAAACTTCGCCAAAGCTACGAAAACGATTTACAAGCCATGGCACCACAAACCATGATGTTCCCCGGACTTCATCCAATGGCCATGATGGCAACCGCTGGTAAGATTTATTACCTTAATATTTGATGGCAAAAAAAGTTAGGGCACAAGTAAATTTCAAAAAAATAGATCAATTTGGTTAGAAATTTTGGTCATATATGGGAAAAGCCAAAAAAATTGAAATTTATTTTAGGTATTGGTTATGGATCTAGAGGTTTGTACACAGGTCAGGCACCGTATCCGGGAATGTATCCAGCCGGAGCCCCGCAGGGAGGAGCAGGGGACACCCAAGAAACAACCTACCTCTACATACCGAACAACGCAGTGGGTGCTATAATTGGCACCAAGGGCTCGCACATCCGAAACATCATCAGGTTCTCGGGCGCCACCGTTAAAATTGCACCGCTGGACGAGACCAAGCCACAAGACACGCAAACAGAGCGCAGAGTTACCATCGTCGGATCGCCCGAGGCCCAATGGAAGGTAAACAACAAGTGATTATGAAATAATTTGTCGGAAGGTTTCTTTTAACCTTGACCACGTCACAATTCTTTAAAAAGGAATAAAATAAACAATAATTTAAAAATAGTCAGATTTACAAATTCAAATATTCATACACATTCAGATTTGGCAAAAGTATGCAATATAGGGAACATCTAACAGAATAACCTCACTAAACCCCCGAATCCACTTTGGCTTTTAGTATGCGCTATCCCAGTATCGCATATTTCACATTCATTCGGGGTGGCCAGCCCGAACGGTTAGTGAAAACCGCCCTAGTCGCTGCCTCCCCGACCGGGAATCGAACCCGGGTCTCCCGCTTGCAGGCGGGTAACTACACTACAGAGGAGGACTTGCAGAATAACCTGTGAAGGTCTGATCTATTGAAAAAAAATCTAGGAATAGAGGGTGTTCTATTTAAAATAAGATTTGTTCCTTAGCCCTCCTCCAGGGCGCACAGTGTCGTTTGTGATAAGAGTCTAGACAGCTGGTCACAGACGAGACTTCGGCCTCTCTGCTTCCAACCTCCACGGTGTAAAGACGCTGTTTACACGTAATAGTTATTTAAATACCTCTCCACAGCCCACCAGAATAATTATTACATTTGAAAAATAATGTTTTTGCTCAAATCGGAGCTTATCAGAAACCGTTAACATGTTTGTCCTTTATCTGACATTTTACAATGTTCAAAAAATCAATAAAACCACAGAGCTTTGCCAAATTCACTATATTGCATAACTTCGTTCAACCATCAATTTTGTTATATTTATTTATATTATATTTTATATTTTGTTTGTTTTTTTATAGGCTCAATATTTGATATTTGAGAAGATGCGTGAAGAGGGATTCGTTGCTGGATCGGATGACGTGAGATTGACCGTCGAGATAATGGTACCAAGTTCGCAGGTCGGTCGTATCATCGGAAAGGGGGGACAGAATGTCAGAGAGCTCCAGAGAGTAACTGGAAGCGTCATAAAACTGCCGGAACAGGGTACTAGTCCACAGGAGGACGAAACTACTGTGCATATCATTGGTCCATTCTTTAGTGTTCAAGTAAGTCGAGCAGAAATACGTTTTATTTTTGGTTTGCTGACCGTTACGGTTAATAGTTTTCCACGGACTGTCGGTTCTTTATTTTAGTTTTTTTTTAGGAGATAATTTGTTTTGTTAACTGCGTGTTTGAACTTGAATATTTTTACATACAAAAAACATTTTTCAAGAGCACAACTTTTTTACATTATAAACCAATTACTTACTATTGTTCTTGTTTAAAGGAGCGTTATCATTTCGAATATCTAAAGGATATCCAAATTTGTTATAAACAAACTTATTCGTCAGATTTGAAGGCAGATTTTTCGTTAGTTATAAACTTTGAATTTATCGTTATTTTTATTCAGTGCAATTGTAAAAATTGTGGTGCATGTGTGTAATGCGACATTTATATTGCGTCCATGTGTTTCTTTCTTTCTTTAATTTTCATTTAGGACTTCTTCAAAACTTTAGTTTTTTAAATATTGCAGTACATAAATCGAGTTCAAAGAAACCTCGGCGGCGGATCTAAAATGCCTCTGACGGAAAGTTTTCCGGGCCGTCTATGTAGTTTTATAATTTTTTTATTGGTGTTCTTCAAGGATCTGTAATAATCTACTTATTTCTACATCCACTACAGCTTACTTGGTTCATTAAGGATCTACAATAATTTGTATTGAATGATCTATTACAATACTTCAATAATCCCTCAAGGTTTCACAAGAACCTAGTATTCCTTAAATTTTGATGAAATCTATAAAATGAGGGGAATATATTTTCATAAATGTGAGGATTTTTCAAAAAAATTGGAACCCCCCTACACATTAGATTGGCACTGGCTTAATCTGCACTAGAAGATATCCACATACTGCTTGTGGCCTTACTCGTGGGGTTCAAGTAGTAGTCCACAAAAAGTACTTTCCTCTTGGACATCAATGCTCCGCAGAAAATGTGGATGAGGCTTTCCTCTACCGAACTGTAGAAACTACAATAATCTACCTCCAAGCATAGGGACCTCAACTGAGGTGTTCAGTGAGGAACCTCTTCAAAATTTTAGGTTTCTTCCTCTTAAAATTATCAAGCTTTCATCCATTTCTGATTAGGTGTTCAGTGAGGAACCTTTTCAAAATTTTAGGTTTCTTCCTCTTAAAATTATCAAGCTTTCATCCATTTCTGATATAGTTGTTCCCAGCTTTCTTTGAATTGTCTTTCTCAATCTGTAAGGAGCCCACAGCTCTTTATAGATTATAGTCCAATCTTTGGCAATTTCTTTTTTATAAAGCATGGTGTTCGGCCCCATTCATAGAAAACTTCTGGATCTAAGAAAGGGTGTTCCGATTTCCCATTTGATAGCTAGCTATCGGGGGTGTGGTGGTGGCTCAGATAGCTAAGCACTTGGCTCTTGAGTCAGACAGCGTGGGTTCGAATCCCACACAGAACTAAAAGCAGCAATTAAAAACTAATGGCTGCAACCCATCACACTCAATTCCCCAATCCGGCTTAGGCAACTGTGGGGTCTCAACTGCCTTAAAACCTTCTCTGCAATTGTCGTTCGGATTCGACGTTAAACCGCTAGGTCCCCCATATTCAAATCTTAGTGCTGAGGTTGGATATGTGGCAGAGAAGAGAGCCGGTGCCCAGCAGTGGGACATAAAAAAGGCGGATAGAGAGGTAGCTATCTATAGTAACTAGTCCTGGTGCGCAGTCTTGTTATTTAAGTATTATTAGAAATGTTTCTGCCCAAAACATGAATAAAAATTCCTTCGCATGAACTATACAATAAACCAACTTCTTCACCAACCTCTCAAATTGTAATTGGACAGTTATCAGAAATTGTTTTGTGCACTTTTTCCATGTTTTTTTTTCTCCTGTGATTTAAGTTCTGGGTTTCCCAAATCTATCGTTACCTTTAACTGATATCTTGAAAGCGTTTTGGCCTTACTCGTGTAACTTCAAGCAGTAGTCCGCAAAAAGAACTTTACTTTTGAACATCAATGCTCCGCAGAAAATGTGGATTTTGTTTTCCTCTACCGAACTGTAGAAACTACAATAATCTACCTCCAAGCATAGGGTCATCAACTAAGGTGTTAAGTTAAGAACCACTTCAAAATTTTAGACTTGTTCCTATAAAATTATCAAGTTCACATTCATTTCTGGTTTCTTGTTCCCAGCTTTCTTTAAATTGCCTTTCTCAATCTGTAAGGAGCTGTCGGGGCCCACAGCTCTTTACTATTTTTTAAAGCATGGTGTTGGGTCCCATTGATAGAAAGCTTTTGGATCTAAGAAAATGTGTTCAGATTTCTCATTTGCTAGGTTGTCGTTATCTTCCTGCCATTTATAATAACTAGTCCTGGTGCGCACTTTTGTTATTTAACACTATACAGGCCGCCCGATGACAACGGTCAAAAACCTGCAAATTTGCAAGATTTCTGATTCAAAATACTATTAGGGCTGGTTTTTCCGAAAACAGAATAAATTGTAAATTTTCGAAATAAAAAGAGTTTCCGAGAATTTTTTTTGGATCTTTCCGAGGATTTTTTCGAAGTATTTTCAGTTCTTCTAGGTCGAATTCTAAAATTCGACCGTTAACAGTATCAAAAACCCAGTTAATTTTTGGTTCCGCACAAAGCAAAATTTTTCGGAAAATTCTTTAGTTCTACAAGGCTTGTTCTACAAAATGTAGAACTAGCTGTAGTTTTCCAAAAATCAAGAAAAAAATTTCCAACAGTTTCAAATGTGGTCCAAAATCCAAGTATCAATTTTTCGAAAATCATGGGGATACTCAAATTCTTCCAACAAATTTAGTAAAAACAATTTTTCTTAACAAATCTTGAAATTTAGTAAACACTCCACTTCTCTTACAATTAGTCTGGTCCAAAATCAAATGAAAATTTTAAATTCTAAGGATGTTTTCTATTCCTCATGGTCTGATCCAAAATGTAGGTGAATATTTTTCCGAAAATCGAGGAAAATCTCTAAGATTCTTTAGTTCCCCATGGTCTTGTCCATTTATTTAGCGTATGGCTAGGTATATGCTTTGCTTAAATATATAGACATTTTCATATGTCAACGTCAAGGTTTGTGATCCAATCTAGCCGAAGGGAACGCCTCCAGGAAATCGGACCAATCCCCTGCATATGAGCGTAGAGGGCACTCACTGTGGATGTGTTGAATAGTTTGCCTCGGCGCGCCGCAGTCGCATTCAGGTTTTTTTATCACATTGTCCTCCCCCATTTGAACGCGCATCTGTCACGTCCAGTGCGCGCTCGATTTAGTGCTGTCCACTTTCTCCTGCTTAGTTCTGTTCCAGAGATATTACAATTATAACTCTCAAACTTGGTTTGTAGTTGGTCTTGTCCAAAGCCCAAGTAACAGTTTCCCGCAAAATCGAGAAAAAAATTGTTTTTTTCAACAGAACCAAAAGTAATATTCCCAAGATGTTAAAACGAATTTCTCAAAAACCCAGGAAATCAAACCGATTCTACGTCAGCTACAATATTTCAAATATAGAAAACGTATTAGTACGTCAACGGACTACAATGTGTTAAGTATTATTAGAAATGTTGCTGCTCAAAACATGAATAAAAATTCCTTCGCATGAACCATACGATAAACTTCTTCACCAACCTCTCTAATTGTAATACGACAGTTTTCAGGAATTTTGTACATAACTTTTCCCGTGTTTTTTTTTCTCCGATGATTAATGTTCTGGATTTCCTAAATCTATCGCCACCTTTAAATGATTCACGACAATTTTGAAAGCGTTTATATCATTAGTAAATCCAAACTTGATTTACCAAATTGCAAAACTTCTTCTAGATTCTGCCTGTACCAAATTGCAAGAGTTCAGCAACATTCCCACTAATTTACTGCATTTTATTTCATTTTTCTTCCAAAATTAAAAGTGTTTTCTCCTATCTCTCTTTATTTCTTATTGTGATAAAAAAATCGCCGAATATAAAGAAACGCTATTTCTTTGACTGTCAAATCTAAAATATACAACCAATATTGCTGCCAATTAAGATAGTTCTCTAAGACAGGTTATGTTAACAAACGTTCACAAATGTAGCACGACTATTCCATAAATTTTACGATTCTTATTTGATACCTACTATATTTATGATAGTAGTATTTAATTAGGTACAAATTTTAACGTAGGTTATCAAGTAAATAAGTCGTTTCCGAAATATATTGGGTGTTAAAAGTAAAGATTTAGTTTGCCAAGAAAATTCTCCCATCTTTGTTCCTCCAAATTTCTCTTCGCCTGTTCCATTTTCTACTCATACCAATAGTTGCTAAACGGTTCTCCTTCTTCTTCTGGTGTCTATCCGCTTCGGATGTTCACGATCATCATGGAAATTCGCACTTTGTTTGTTGCAGCTCTGAAGAGATTCGTTGTTGTTGTGTTGAACTAGGTTCGAAGATTTTTTACCCACGATATTCTCCTTCTTCCCGACCCTCTCCTTCCATCTACTCTTCCTTGTAGTATAAGTTGTAATAGACCGTACCGTTGACGGTTCCTCATTATATGACCAAGGTATTCCAGCTTCCTTGTCTTTATTGTTAGTAGCATCCCTCGTTCTTTTTCCATTCTCTCTAGGACTTGCTGTTTGATGATGTGAGCCGTCCAGAAAATTTTGAGTATGCGACGGTATAGCCAAATCTCAAATGCCTAGAGTCTTCGTTCGGTAGCCTCTGTCAGAGTCCAGGACTGCACTCCATATAGAAGTACTGTAAAGATGTAGCATCTCAGTAGCTTGATTTTCGTTTCTTTCAGGTGATGTGCTTTGAATACCTTTGCCATTTTCAGGAATGCGGATCTTCCTTTTTCCGACATATAATTTCAATCCGACATATGATTTCAATTATGTGGTCCCACTTTTCATTTAATGTTGTCCTGGGATACGTGTATTTTTGGACTTCCTCAATCAGTTCGTTGTTAACTCGAAGCTGTCCGACATGGTTGTTGTTTTTTGGATACTATCATGTACTTCGTTGTTTTGATTACATTCACCTTTGATTTCACATACCTTTGACATACCTTTGACTTGATATTCTGTTCATAAGATCTTGCAGATTTTCTAGGCTGTCTGCGCATACTACTGTGTCGTCCGCGTATCTCAGATTGTTTATATAATCGCTATTTATTTTTTCAACGCTTCTTGAGATATGCGTTCTGAGTAAATATTAAACAGAGGCGGTGATAGTATGCATCCCTGGTGCACGCCTCTCTTGATTTCGATGTGGTCTGATCTTTCTCCTTGAATGCGTATTGAGGCAGTTTGTTTCCAGTATCTCTCTCTCTCTCTCTCCTATGACTCTATAGCCCAAGGTTGGGCCTTGGCCTCCCACAATTTATTCCTCCAGACGTTTGAGGCTTGTGTCCATTGCTACCGTCTTCTAACCTCTAATCCTTAGCAACCCTCTGGCATCTTCTTCTACCGCGTCCTCCCATCGTTTCCGTGGTCTGCCCCTCGGTCTCTTCCCTACCATTTTGCCTTGGAGGGCCCGTTTTGGCAGTCCTTCCTCATCCATTTTTGTGACATGGCCTGCCCACTGTAACCTCTGTATCTTTGCATATGCGGATTCTGGCGGGTGTTACCAGTATAGTTTGCTGATTATCTGTATGTCCCTGTGTTCTAATCTCTTTTAGGATACTTATGTTGAAATTATGTCAAAAGCTTTCTGATAATCAATGAAGCATATCGCACATCCAACAGAAAAGTGACACTTAAGTGCGAATTACTGATTTCCCAAAAATTGTAATTTTGAGTTTATAAGAAATGATGAAATACGTCAACACACTTTTTAGGCTAATCGAAAAATATTTTTTTCCACTTTAATTGAACATCCAGCTGTGGAGTGCTGAAGGTTCCCCCACGATGGTCTGAGAACAACTGTTTATCTGCCATCTTTCAGTTGAAAATCTGCGCAGATGAAAAAATACACTTCCGCTTTCTGACGGACAATAATTGAATTAAACCAAAATCGACTTCATAATACTAACAACATCCTAGATACCCAATTTTCAGTTTGTTGAAAAATGGCGATTTCGCACTTGTGTCACTTTTCTGTTGGAGGTGCGATATATGGACATCAAAATCCATATCCCTACATATGTATCAAACAGCTTTTATAGTCAAAACTATTTATAATTTTATTAAAAATATTTTTGGAAAATTCTGAAGGTCGGTCTCAAAACTAGAAGATTTCAGGTTTAATATCAATTTTAATATTAATTTCAGATTTAATAATAATAATCTTTATTGTCAGCAAAAGGGAACAAATGGCTATCGACCATAAGTGTTTAATATCATTTTAAAAATGTATAAAAATCATGCTCCATTCGTTCAATAAAAACTACGGACATCTAAAAGGGGCATGTGTTTGTTTTTTTTGTAATTTTCTATATAAATTGAACTAACTATGTAATATGTATGTATGGAATTATGTAATGTAATGTGATTATTGTTTTTTGTTTTCAGTCTGCGCAAAGGCGTATTCGTGCTATGGTGCTACAATCTGTGGCGCCGCCGCAGGGAAGGCCTCGTGGTCCAAGATTACCAAAGGACCAACAGGCTGAAACACCAGCTGAAGGTCAGCAGTAACCCTTCACACAATGCGTCACTGCCGTTAGCCGCATGGGTTTAATCATACGTTATTGTACATAACATCTCGAGGCCTTCCACACTTATCTAATAGTATAAAAAGAAGAAAAACAAAATATGAAAACCTCAAATACCTCATTGCTAAGTGCATCAAGTGCTACATGAATCATTTAAGAAGATTTATTTATTGGAGTTTAATTTAAAGTTAATTTAACAGTTTTTTTTTTAATTTGTTTTAATTTTATATTATATTAATTTTTTATTATAATTTGGTATTAAAAAGAAATTTTGATTTTAAAAAAGTGTTAAATCTGGTGGAAAGTTTAGAGAAGGAACTCAGAATAACAGTATGGTGTAAACTACGTGCCCAACGTTACAAACAACTACCTCAAGCAATCAAAACAATTAGAGATTTATAAAGGTCATTCAAAAATTTCCGAATATATACAGAAACCAACCACAATCAACCTCAGATTTTTTATTTGATAATATATAAACCACATTTAAAACAGAGATAGAGAAAGAGAAGTTAACTTAAAACTAAGGACAACCAAAGATATATAAAATAACTACGATTTGTAAAGAAAAAAAGTTAAACAAACGTTGACACGAATTATATGGAGTTTTTTGTATTATATTAAAATCGTGTCGTTACGTACAATATATTATAATATATTTAAATATATTAAGAAGAAGAAAAAATACTGGATTATGACCGTTAAATATGCAACAATCAGCAGAATGATCCGAACCAGCCCATACAGTCACAGTTTAATTTTTTTCCGGAAATGAAGAAAAAACGTTTACATCAGTAAGGCAGAAAAGTTCCTTTTGTGGAGGTATATGATGTAGTGAGACCTGCATCGCGTACACCTAAAAAAACCAACGTGGCTGTTGTTAACTTATTTAGTGTGAATGTGAATTTTTTTTAAGAATTGTGGACAAAATGTGCGTGTGGCAAACTGCAATATCTTTAGCCTCCGAATTCCACGGTACACGCAGTAAAAAAGGAAACGAAAAAAATTGTTCATTTAATATAGTGTGAATGTGTTGAGACATTTTTTAACTATTATAATTATTGTTAGGAGATTGTTAAAAAAATGTTGAAAATGTTTGATTTTAAAAGAAATAAGAGTGTGCAGACACGCCGCTAATAGATTATATTATATTGTTAAGGTGCCGCGACGTGTCTGCACCTTTTGCTGTGATTGTTACGGATACCAGATAGGAGACGAATAAGGCTCGGCCTTATTTTTTTGCAACTAAATTACCCAAAATTATTTAGTTGCGCTTAAAGTACAAAACTCGGAGGTATAGATAGGACCTTCCTATAAGGTCTAACCCGATCACCGGGGAACTTGTAAAAAAAATTATTTTTGATAAAAATTGTTTGTTGGGGAGGATATTTTTTGTTAGATTTTTAAAAAAAAATTAAAATAGCGGGATCGCTTTAATTGAATTTGTGAAAAAAATGGATATATTATATATATTATGTATAAAAAAAATTAAATTATTTGTACAGATTTAAAAAAAGTGTGCCAAAGTGCGAGGCAAAAAAACGATAACTGCATTTAATTAGCGTGTTTTTAGAAGTTTTTCGAAGAAGGGTACATATATTTATACTGGCGGAAGAATTAAAAAAGCACTTACAAATTAAAACCCACAAAATCGGGATCATCTACACACAATCACATCAAAGAAAATTTACAAGAAAAAGTACAAAAAATATTAAATAATCCGAGACCAACTTGAATTAAAAGCCAATCCATTTATTTCACACACGCCGTTATCTAACATCGAGCAAAAAAATCTAACGCGCTTTTAACAAAAAAAAATCACAATTTTCGAAAAAAAGAAATAAAAGAGTGTAATCAAATAATCGCTACATTAGTTTGGACACAAAACGCAACAACCCCCCAAAAAAACTTAAAAAAAGTAGATTTTTAAATATCCATCCACTTTGATGAAAAGAAGACAAAAACTATCTATCATTATCCCTCCAAGCATGACGCGAAGACTACTTTCATTTTGATTATATAAAAAACAAACTTTAGCCGTTTTATATGTATTAAAAAACAGCGCTTTCATTTTGGAAATAATCGAAATTAAAAAAAAATCGATTAAGAAAAATTAGTCTAAACCCGCCACCCCCCCTCCCAAAAAACCATTTCAACAGGTATTTCGCTTACAATATCTGTAAAAGGCTTAGTGCATAAATACTAGGCATTTAATTATGTATGGTATAAATAGTGCCTAAACCTATAAAAAACCTGACCCTGTCATTACAAAATTTGATCAATCATCTCTTTATCTTAAAATATAAATAGAATTTAAGGGCATTAAAGACAGATTTATTTTACAGTGGAGATGATTTTTAAATACAATTCATTAAAAATAACTTTATTGCAAAGTTCAAAGGATTAAAAATGGCAATTTTAATGGATCAAATTTAATCACAGGGCTAGGACTTAAATTTCATATTTTTTTTTATTTAATTGTTTTCAATAATAAAAAAAGAGAAAAATAGTTATAGTTTAAATTGTATTACATTTATATATTTTTTATTTTAAAGATGTAAGTTGGTAGTAAAAGATTTCAGAAGAAAAATTAAGCCAATAGCTAAAAATGAAATCAGTATAACAATCCTGGTTATAATAACATAATTCTTTTTTGTCGTTTCTTTAATAATTTGTTCTTTATGTATTCTTTTTTTGCATTTTTTTCAGTTATAGTATATATAGATGCTGGAAGGAGACTGACTTTGCAGAAACCTAGCCGGTTCGTAGAATATAGTACTTTAGGTTTTTGGATAATTGTACCATTCCAACCAAAATGAAACAATACAAAATACCAGAAAAGAAAAACTCCCCTTGAAATAAAAGGAACTAAAAGAGTTTTAAACAACAAGGAAACTTAACAAAGTTAGTTAAACGTACTTTATCCAACCTAAGAAGTATCTACCTCAATAATTATTATATTTCTATATTAAAAGTATGTTGTTCATGTTTTATTTCTTTTTTTTTTTGGCAAACAATATATTATTAAAATAAGTTTAGTAATTTTTTCTGGTGAATACTATTTGTAATACCATTTGAAAATAGTAAATAGACGAAAAAAATAAAAATAAATTGTGTCAGTGTGCCATTTCTTTTTATGTATGTTGGATGTAAAAAAAAATAATTAAAAAAGATTCAGAAAATGAAAATAGGCTTGCCAGATATTAATAAAAGCTACAGAAATTACAGAAAAGGTATAGTTAAAAATTCTTATTAATCACTGGTACAGTCTACAATCTATATTCAAATAACTATAGTTCAATATGTATTTATATAAAAAAATAATTATGAAACGCGGTTAATATTCAATTGATTTAAGAAAATAAACGGTTGAATGTCAATTGCTTTACTAAAAAAGAAAAAAAACCATAGTTTATAAAGAATTTAATAAAAAAAATAAACGCACTATAACTGTATATTTAAAGATAACAGGAAAAAAGTTTTTTCTCAGGTATATAGCTCAGGACAATTAAATGCTATATAATTGGTTCTTTTAATTTGATTATTTAAACAAAAATATAGTAGAGAAAAACCTGATCGATTTCTGCCTTTTAGAATGAAATACGAGTGTCGTTACTTATCACACGTTTTTTTATCACACGTTTTTTTTATTACTTACCCGCTGATAATTACATATTTTTTATGTATAGAGTAAAACGATCCTAAGTAACCACACAGAGTACCGACAGTTCAGGTTTATATAAGGTGTTATGATAAAATGAAGAAAAAAACAGTTAAATTTACAATGTTACAATAAGTATATGTGCTTGCAGAAAAAAAAACGTTTTAAGGAATTGGTGTAATTATTGTAATATGGCATTTTTTATATATGATTTATTTATCGTAATGAGCTTATTATGTTATTCACTATATATAATATATTATATATTTAATCCACTAATCATTGGTACACTTGAAATTTTTCACTGGTTGATTTTCTTTTTTTTAATTACTTGTCCATTTATTTCAGTTAAATAAATAGTGTTCCCTTAAAATTTGTTTCAATTATTTACATCTTAAACCAATTTCTCTATATTTATCCTATCCAATTTTATTTACTAATATCCATCTCATTGCACTGCTCGTTTATTGCTGCTTCGAAAACACAGACATTTAAATATATATCGTATAATTAGGTAATAATAATAATATGGGGCAAACAAGGAGTGGAAGTATACAGAAAGGAGCTAGAAAAGGCGAATTTTAAATTGCAAACAGTTGACAAGATGGCAGAGTGGAATTGAAAAAGAACTGGAGGAAGCAGCGACAAAAGAAATAAGTATGGGAAAGAGAGGAGCAATAAAGAAAAATGAATAGTGGGATAAAGAATGCGAAGAAATGCGAAGAATTGACGAAAGGAAGCAACCGAAGCGCTAAAGGAGTAGAGAAGGACGAAAGCAAGTAAGAGTGGCTTTATAGAAATAAAGAGCAGATAGAGAGAAAGATTCAAATAAAAGAAGAAACAGAAGCGAGAACAAGAGAGACAAATAAAAGCTATAAAATCAAAGAGGTGTGGAATTACATTATCAGGGAGAAAAAAAAACTGTGAGCGAGGAGAGTGGGAAGAATATTTCATGAGGCTCCTGGAAGGGAGAAAGGAAGACGAAGAAGCAGAAACAGCAATGGGGAAGACGCAGGCAGCTCCAGAGGGTACATAAATCACATTAGAAGAGGTAGAGCAGATGAAGAAGCTGAAGAAGAAAAAAACACAAGTGATAGAGAGGCTGGTGGAGGTAATGAATGGGGTGTGGAGAGGGAGGATTCCCGGCAGGCTGGTGAGAAGGGGCAATATGCCCGATTTACAAAGAGAAAATCAATGCAGAAAACTACCATGGAATAACTGTGCTCAACACAGGGTACAAGTTGTAGGCAGCAATTTTGAATGAGAGGCTGAAGAATGACATAGAGAAAAAGAGAATAATCCCAGACGGTCAGGCAGGATTTAGAGGGGGATAGGAACTATAGATGATTCATACATCCTGGACTATTTAACGAAGAATGAACTAAAAAAGAAATGAGGAAGGGTGAATGCGTTATACATAGATTTCAAGGCGACGTTTGACAGAGTGGATGGAGAGAAAATGTTTAAATGTATGAGAGAATGCGTATGAGAGAATGAGTACACGAGTGGTTGGTAGGGAGGGTGGAAGAGATATATGCAAGAACAAAGTGATAGCGGGAAAGAGAGCGATTTCCTCAAGACGACAAAAGGAGTTTAACAAGGTTGTCACCTCAGCCCCTTATTATTTACGATATATGTGGCAGATATGGAAAGAATATTTAAAAGGGTACAAGCGGTAGGGTGTGTGATAGGTAGAGAGAAAGTATGGAGCCTGGCGTTCGCAGATGATGTGGTAGTGGTGGCAAAGAGCGAAGGGTAGATGAAAGAAATGATAAAAAGTCTAGGGTGGTATGCGAGGAAGTAAAACATAGAATTGAATGTGGAAAAAACGAAAATGAGAAACGAGGAGAAGGAATGAAAATGGGAAGGGGAAACAATTGAGCGAGTAAAAGAGTACCTAGTACCTAGGCTACACAATGAACGAGAGGGCCTCGAATACATCGGATGTGAGAGAGTTATCCAGGAAAGCAAAGCAACAAGGTAATGGGGTGTATTTGGGAGGTAGGAGAAGGAAAACTTGGAAGCGACTTCAGGTTGAGGAGGATGATGATGTTGAAAGTTTGATAGAGTATATTAATGTATGGAGCAGAAATCTGAGGATGGAAAGAACAGGAAGAGGTTCTCTTTGGAGAAACTCCGGGTTACTTAGTGAGAGAGAAGGAATATTTTAAGAGGGTCAAACTGCGAGTGAAAGCTGTGAAGAAAGCTACTAAGTTTGAAGATGAAAAAAGAAGAATGAACAGAAGGGAAAACTGCAGGTTACTGACTGAATGCTAGAAAGAATAAAAAAGGATATAGAAATGAATAGAAGAGAGAAATATTACCGAAGAAAGGGATACGCGAGTAAGGAAATAGAGAGGTTAATAGCGGAAGGCAAGTGGATGAATGGGGAGATGAGCGAAAGAGACAAGGACGTAGACATGCAGGAAATAAGAGCAAGAGTAAGGAAATCCAGATATAATATGAACTATGAAAGCTGTATAATGGAAGGGATTCCGAATTATCTGGAGAGAGAAAGTGCGAAAGAAAGGAAGATAATGGTGAGGTTCAGATATGGAAATGAGGAGAGAGAAAATAGATATTGGATGGAAGAAGATAAAAGAATGTTTAGGATATGCTACGAGCATATGTGGAACGAATGTGTAGAGAACAAAGAAAGAGAAAGAAAAGAGAAGAAATACTGATTGAAGATGGAAGAGAGATACAGTGGATGAAAGAAGTATGGAACAGAAGGGAAGGGTTTGATAGGGAAAAGAAGGAGCAGCACAAGATAAGCTTGTTTGAGTAAATTTATTTAAGATTTATTTTACGTTAAGATATATTGCAGAAGATATTTTGAGTTTTATTTTTATATTTATTTGAATAGGGATTGAATGTTCAGACAGGGAATCAGAAACCTCGTAGGGGAAATAAATATTATTATTATTATATATCGTATAATTAGCAAAATTAGAATCTACAAGACTTGCATCAGACCGACCATGATTTAAGGTACAGTAGGCCGGACACCAACAAGACGAAAAACATGCTACAAGGGTAGCCGAAATGAAAATACAGAACAATAGTGGGGAAAACAAGAAGAGACAGAGTAAGAAACACAGATATCAGAGAACAATGCGAAATACAAGATATTGTGAGATGGGAAAGACAACGTAAGAGGCAGTGGTACAACCATGTAAGACGGATGAACGAGAACAGACTTCCGAAAGTAGTCCTAGAGGACCTCCCGGGAGACCACCGAGAGGTTTTACCTCTAAGAAAAAGATGCAGAGGCGGCTCCAGAATTAACAGATCGACAGATCTTCAAGAAGTAGAAGAAGAAGAAGATATCGTATAAATAGTGAATAAATCAAATGTATTATATGTTATATAAATTATATGTGTAATAAATGTATAGTAAGCGAATTATAAACAGGCATACAACAACAACGCATCTTATACATGATTAGCTATATCCCGCGGCTTCGCTCCCGTGGATTTTGGGAGTTAGTACATGATTTTTGTCTAAATCCTACGGACAACCCGTAGCGTTTTATTTATTTCAGACGTAAGTCGCATGGAAGTAATCTCTATTTTTTAGTTTTTAATCTCTATTATGTGCTTTATATTGAATTGAATTAACTATCAGTTTGGCAAAAAAGAGTATTAATGTCTGCGTATAAACAAAGTATTTTAAGATCTACTGTAAGGAGCAACATAGTGGCAAAGTAAACTTACTTTATGAGGAATATTCAAAATATGTTCCCAATACATTCGCTTTTTGTAATTAAAGTATCTCAATTCAAAAATGAACTCAGCATTTTATCTCCCACAACTCAAATATTTCGGATGTATTCTAAAACACATGTTTCTGTATTTTTAAGAACGTATCAACATACCAAGCTTTGCATCTATAAAATTTTCGGTTTTTAAGATTTTCTCCTATAAAATCACTCATTTTTCTTACTGCTTGACTGGATTTTGATGTGTGAACATTTTTTGTTTTTGAGATAAAGTTCTCCTTATTAAAATTTTAGGCCCCATTTTCGTCCTCTTAGTGAAAGAAATTCAATTTTGATATTTATCTTTCTTTAGTGATTACGAGTCATTATAGCGATATACCTTCCAAATTTAAATTGGTCCTAGTTGGATTCATGTATTGATGAGTTAGTGATTGAGGATACTCTTGTCTAGGCATAGATTTAAGCATCAGAAAGGTCACTGCAAAGATTTTGTAGAAAGTAATGTTCTATAAGTTTAAATTGGTTACCAAATTTTGCGTAAACTTCAGCTCATATAACCACCATAAAATATGTAACGATACATACATTGTTATCATCACAATAATAGGACATTTTTAACGGATTTAGGCGCAATATCGTTTACACCTAGACAAGACTAGACCTAGATCTAATACTACACATAAGAAAACAGACCAATAACAAAAGACAAAACTGAATCTAGAGAAGACTAGACCTAGACAAGACGAATTTTATAACGGATTCATTCCAGATTTCAACTGCGACACATATCGTAAGAAGCATCAAAAATAGGCAAGATCCATTGCCTACAATAGTACGACCGTACATAGTGTCATCAAACCATTTACATTTCTATTTCCAATTTACATTTTAAATTGTAATTATATACTATTACTCAAATGACAGCCTGTTAACTATCAGATTTACAAATATTTGAGCATTTTTTTAAATAATTCTTCTCCAATTCTTCTAACTGGATTTTCGGAAAATGGTAATTCACCCAATTCTTCATTTTTATTGAAGAATTTAAATACCAATTTTCTCATCTCTAACATATCCAGTTTCTGAGATACAAGTATCCCTCATTTGCAGCCCTCTTAGCTGGATTTGCGGAACAAACGGCCCGACGGAAGTGCCGGCGGCTGGGCAAAACGGGATTGTACATTTTTCTGGTGTAGAACCTAGAACCCCGTCGAGCGGTGCCGTTTGCGTGACTCGACTCCCCCAGGTTCGGACGCACCAGACCCAAAACGAAAATCACGGTATTTTGACCTTTGAGGCGCATTTTTCGTCGGATCTCAAATTTTTTTAGGATCCTTTAGCCGCCGCCGTGCCACGTTTTTAAAGCCCTCGCTCGCCGTCCTGCGACGTCCCGTTCACCTGGTGCAAGAGAAAATAATTTTTTTTGCCGTTTTTGCAATCACTTCCACGGACGCCCCGCACTAATTTGAAGGGCTCCAGGTCGTCGGTTGGGTTCGTTCTCTACAGAACACTTGCCCGCAGCCATTCCGGCAAGAATTTTTAAACTACGACGACTTTTTGCGAATCTATGGCAGTTTAAAGTGAAAAAAGCGCAAAAAGTGAAAAAAAAACAGTGGCGTTTTGCTGTGGTACCTAGAACGTCCGAACCAATTGACGGATAGGAACCGGACCGGCGCCGTTCGGTCGGCCATAGAACCTAATTAGTGTTTTCATTTATATATAGTGATTTTCTTCGGCTTGTTGAGTAGGCTAAGTAAACTTATTCGCCTTGTGTACTGTATTTTCGTAGAAAATTGAAAAAAAAAACAGAAATCGCACTTCTATTCCGACCAAATTGATACAATTTTTTGTCACTTTTTGGTTGTCACAATTGATATCATTTTTTGAATAGCATTGAAACGTTTATGGCTTTTGATTCCACGCTACTTATTCTGAAAAACTCAACCCTCTCTTCACGACGATTCTTATGTACTTCACTAATTCCTTAGGTTTGACTCGCGTCTCTAGAACCTTAGGATACAGGTGTATGTTTTCTTTTGCCGCTAAGGAGCTCGGATCCGTATTTCTCTAAATTTTAAAATTTTAGTCCCTTGCTAACCATCCATTTGTATATCCTATTGTGGTCACTAAGACATATACGGTAAGTTCGTGGGGCCCAAAACCGATCCCTGGGGGAAACAACTAATGTTGTGGTATTAATTAGTGTCGTTTTCTGCTCTATATGTGATAGAATAGTTGTTTATAAAGCTCTTCATGCATTAGAAACAGACAAGATTAGGCAGACAATACTACACAATAAAAAACAGACCAATAACAAAAGACAAAAACTGAACCTAGAGAAGACTAGACCTAGCCAAGACGACATAGGGGTATTTACGCTATTTAGGCGGCAATGAATCGATTTCCTAGAATTTGTTCCAGGTAAAAAAAAAGTATATACAGACAATGCTAAATAGACATAGAACAATAGACAACCCTTCCTTTTAATCACTTGTTTAAGTACCGTAGTATTAGTCGCAATTCGATCTCTGTTGTAAGAGATTAGTCCTTCTCGAAAATGCAATTTTGAAAAAATTGTTTTTGAGTTGCTTTTGAATATTTTTTTTATGAATTTCAATATTTCAGGTAATAGCACATATATATTTATCAGTTTTATGTAAATTTTTCGAATGATTAATAATTTTAAGGATAGAAAATGGTAATCGAAATTTATGAAAAAAAAATGATTGATTTTCAAAAAGGTTTTTGTTATACTTCCGCGTGCGTCCCCGTAGTTTTTTAAGTTATAATAGAATAAATAGTATGTGTACTAACTAAAAACACCAAAACTAGGCGTGAACTCCCGTGAAAACAATGTTTTTATCGATAGTTTGCGTTTTGCTCCAGTATCCGAAGGTACCTCAGGCGCTCGAGTAGTAACGCGTAGATTTCAATTTGACTAAATGCTGGAACAAGATTTACGAAATTTTGATACGTTGAGCCACTTTCGGACATATATCCGCGTTATACCGTTCTACAGCAAATAAAAAATACGTTATCCGGAAAAAACATCGGTTAACTGAAAGTTGTGCTGAAATTAACTTGAAGCATTTATTGGACCACACAGCTAAACGTTTGGTTACATATTTGGAGGATGTATTGATAAAATTGAATATACAAGAGGATCGGAACAAACACAATATAAACAGAAATACAGGAAGAAGATTCCATAGACAGCAATATTTTTCAAAGTTGCTTTGTTCCAGTGCTATTGGTTTGTAGCATAAATAAAAAAGTTGGTTCTGAAAATCCAACTCCCTCTTCGCCACGCTACTGTCAACCAACCAATGAGGACACGATTTGTTAAAGAAATATTGGATATCACAAAATCCGAAATCGCCTATATAGAAGAAGCTGTAAGCGCTTTACAAAAATTGCGAATTCATACAAGGAGCGAGCTCTATTTCAATTAAACATTTATTGACGCTAAGTATGGTGGATGCCAAAGTATGCCACGTCAACCACTTCAACTATGAGATGCTACATTTGTGGTTCTACCTCCAAACAGTTTAATTATCTTATTGTAAAAAGAAATGTCTCCACAAACGCATTAAAATTTGGCTTTTCTATATTGCACGTTAGAATACGCTTATCGAAAATATTATCAATTTGTCGCATAAAATTCCCGTACAAAAGTGGCAGATGAGATCAGGAAGTGCGACAGAAATTGTAAAAACAGAAAATGGCCGAGATACAGACTGGATTCCGAAAGAAAACGGGTTTGATCGTCGATATGCCTAAACCTGGATACGGCAACACTAACGATTGTAACACTAGCAGGAGATTTTTCGCCAATCTAGAAATGGCAGCTAAAATTACCGGTATTGAATTGAAAAATTCACTATGTTTTTACCACTCTTATCACACATAGTGAACTGTTACCACACATAGTGAATTTTTCAATTCAATGTAAGTATGAATTACCATGCAGTAACAGTCGCAACCATACTATTCATAAAATTACCGGTGTTGACTACAACCTGATAATACGAATCAAATTGTTTTTGAGGTAATTTCTAGTGGTCATGACTCCAACAATGTACAAAATCCTGATCCACGGTGCAACGGTCATGAAAAAAACATTGATATCTATAGGATTGCTGTCCGAAGAAGCAGCAGAGGCGCGCAACCAGCATTTTCTCCTATTTATTTATACACCTATGTGCTTCAAACAACTATAACAACTACAAACATAAAAACCGATTTAAAATGTAAAAAAGGTAATAAATAATTTTGGCCGACTAAATTGCTGAAATACCCCTATGTGCGACGTCTCAAAAAGACTATTTTTTAATAAAAGAGGTTTGGGGGAAGCTCTCACTACATCCCCCATTCCACTTTGGCTTTTTAGAATGCGCCCGGATGGTTGGTGAAAACCGCCCTAGTTGTCGCCTCCCCGACCAGGAATCGAACCCGGGTCTCCCGCATTGCCAGGCGGATATTCCTCGAGAAGACTAGATCTAGAGAAGACGACGCCTCGACAAGACTAGATCTAGACAAGAGTAGACCTAGACATGACTTAACATAGAAATGATTACACATAGACGACTAGACCTAGACCTAATACTACACATAAAAGAACGGATCTAACCTAGACAAGACTAAACCTAGATAAGACCCCGCCTAGACAAGACAAAATCTAGACAGGACTTGTCCTAGACAAGACTAGACCTAGGCAAGACTAGAACTAAACAAGACTAGACCTAGACAAGACTAGATCTAGACAAGACTAGACCTGGACAAAACTAGACTAGACAGTCCAGGCTTTACCTACACAAGGCTAGACCTAGACAAGACTAAACCTAGACAAAACTAGACTAGACCTAGACAAGATTAGATCTATATAAGACGAGATCTAGCCAAGACTAGTTTCAGACAAGCCTAGATCTAGAGAAAAGTAGGCAAGACTAAATTTAGTAGGAAGGACAAAGTATTTTTATATGTAACAAACTACCACCAACAATTTAAAATTAAAGTTCGTAGTGTTCAGGAAAATCGTTAAAAACTTGCTAATAAATTCATTATTTTAATTGAGTTTTTGTATTTACAAAACTGGACCGATCTTGTAACTAGATTGAAACTCTTTTTAATAATAAACTTCAAAGTTATATCAAAAACATCTCTTATAAACTAAAAAGTTTATAAGGTTAATACAATAATTATCTTCCCTTTCATTGAGCAGATAAAGTAGGAAGATCATTTTAAGAATTCACAACAAAAGCTATAGCCAGATTAGAATTATACTAAACTAACGCTATGGAAAATAACTATAAGGATAAGAAAAACGTTAATAATTTATAACAAGTTGTTTTCGTACTTAACTAATAATAATTTGTGTAATTTGTTGTTGAAACTTAAAAACAAGGAAAACAAAAATAAAACACAAAGACAAGACTAGATCTAGATAAGATTGGTCTTAGTCAAGGCTAGACTTTGCAAGACTAGACCTAGACAAGACTAAACCTAGACAAGACTAGACCTAGACAAGGCTAGACCTAGACAAGGCTAGACCTAGACAAGACTAGACCTAGACAAGACTAGACCTAGACAAGACTAAGACTAGACTAGACCTAGACAAGACTAGACCTAGACAATACTAGACCTAGACAAGACTAGACCTAGACAAGACTAGACATAGACAATACTAGACCTAGACAATACTAGACCTAGACCAGACTAGACAAGACAAGACTAGACCTAGACAAGACTAGAGCTAGACCTAGATAATACTAGACCTCGGTACTAACCGTCTGGTACTCGGGACCCGGGCCTCGGTACTAACCGGCGTGGCGCATACTAAAAAAGCCAAGTGGAAAATGGGGATTTAGTGAGAGATTCGAAATCCACAATAAAAAGACAATACTAAACCTAGACAAGACAAGACTAGACCTAAAAAAGTCTAGCCCTAGACAAGACTAGACCTAGACAAGACTAAACCCAGCAAGACTAAACCTAAACAAGACTGGACGAAGACAAGACAAAACCTAGAAAAAAACGAGACTAGACCCAGACAAGACTAGACCTAGAGAAGACTAGACCTGCACAAGAGTAGACCTAGACTATACTAGACAAAACTGTCTCATATATTTACCTTTATCTCCATAAAACTACCACCAACAATTAAAAATTTCAAATATTCAGAAAAATCTTTAAAAACTTACTAATTAATTATTTTAATTGATTTTTGAATTTTCAAAGCTAGATAGATTTTGCGTGGCCAGCTGTACAAGCAATAGGCTTTAGTCTGGAACTGGTTTGAATAACTAATTTCAAAGTTATATCAATATAATCTCTAAACTATGGAGTTTGTAAGGTTAATACACTTATCATTTTAAGAATTCACAACAAAACCTTTAGCCTTTTTCAAATTATACTAAAGCTGTGGGAAATAGCTACAAGGATAAGAAAAACATTAATAATTCTTAAGCAGATTGTTTTACAGAAAAAATATGTTACAAGAATACTTAACTAATAAATTGTGCAATTTGTTGTTGAAACTTAAAAACAAGTAAAATCAAAACAATAGCGATAAGACATGTTTCAAATAATTCATTTTGAATACGTTTTTTTTTTAATATGAACTCGCGACGTTTTCTATTAAGTATTTTGTTTTGATTTAATTATCATTTTTTTAATTAGATTAAGTTTTGGCAAACAATTATCTTACTTTCAGGATATTTATAAATAACCTAGTTATATAATTTTGTCTTTAACAGTCTCCACGAGTACCCAATTTTTCAATTGCCACTAATGTGAGGATAAATTTATATATGTAATTGGCCATTGTATACATTTATAATAGAGTTTAAGAATAGTTTTTAGTTCTATTCCAAAAGTGCAAGACGCAACACACCAAACTAGCAAAATAATTAAAGTAACACAAAATGGATGAACAGGTAGAGAAATATTTCGACGTTTTCGATTATGTGGTTTTTGGAGCCATGTTGCTAATATCCGCTTGGATTGGTGCCTATTTTGCATTTTTTGCAAAAGTTAAACAAAACACAACTAGTGAATACTTAATGGGTAGCAAAACAATGGGAATTTTCCCAATCTCGATGTCCTTAATAGCTAGGTAAGTTATTTTTTATTTCTCCTATATTTCCTCTCCGAAAAACCTTCCTCCAAACTGCTAAATTTCTTATGAATACACTTCTTCCTGTAATCATCAACTTCCTCTTCTATGGTGCTAAATTTCTTCAGCCTTCTCTTCCCACTTTCCAAATCATCTTGAAACTGTAAGACCTTCAGCTCAATCTTCCTCAGCTTCTCGTATTCCAAACTCTGATCAATCTGTTTCTTCTCATTTTCAATCCTTTGCATCTCAATCTCATACAACTTGGTGGTCGACATGGCTTGAGCCTCAATCTCTGCTGGATCCAAAGTTTCCCATTTAGACTGAATAAAGTTTTCGTAATTTATATTCTCCTTAAAACTTTCTTCCTTAATTTCCGCTTTGACTAAGGTAACTTCCGGTTGGATAGGACAATTCAAAGAACGATTAAGCAAAATTTTTCCATCCAGAGGTTCATCACAGGAATCTTCATCTGTTTCGCCAAGAAAAGCAGCATCTAATTTATCCAAAAAATCACTTGAATACAACCTCCACATTTCCCAAGCCCTTAAAACCTTCATTACACGATTCTTAAACTGATTCTTGTCGTCGCCTTGAAGGTATTTATAACTTTGCTCCAAACTCTCAAAAATATTCAATAACCTCTTTTCAAACAGTTCTTGAAAACTCCTCAACGGCGCTTTCTTAAATTTAGTATTATACAAAATATCAGAAACTAAATACAACCTGGCTATTTTCCTCGCTGATTTCGTAGAGGGAATTCCAAAAGATTCACAAATTATATTAACTACGTCTTTACTGGCATCAGCATGTTTCAAACAAAAAACCATTGTATCGGAAATCTTTGCTCTTGTAAGATCTAAACTTTTAATCTGTTGAATAAGCCTTGACTGTTGGTTATCAGAAAGACTTTCAAACATCTTCTTGGGTTTTTCTATCATACCTTTAGTGTAATCTGGGATTGTAGGAGGAAACCAAACCGATCCATTAACAAACATTCTGAATGGTTTCGTGGACCAATTGTTGGGACTTTCGCCGTTCATAATAGAATAAAGCTTCCAACGGTAGTAGATGTGCACAGAAGATTTGTTGTCGAACAGGAAATAAAAGGAGGGGTTGTTGATTTCTCTGTGCATTAACATTGCTTCGAACAAAGGGCCTTCCCTTATAACAAACTCGACGACTCTGTGAATTAACACAAGTACTTTTTTATCCATAGGCACACAGACTTTAACAATTGTATCTTTGAGAAATTCATCCATATCTTCTTCATTTTCTGGAACTTTGAAATTCCTATTGATCGGCTGAGCGTTGAACGGTAGTCCTGTTTGTGGTGGTGGTAAAAGTTCTTTAATTAATTCAGGTGGAATATACACTGGTTGAGCTGGGATTTCGATTGGTTTTCCCCAAGAAATTCTCATGTCGTCTCGATTTCCTAAGCTGGTGAAGGCGGTTTCGGCATCTTTACGACTCATAAACGCCACGAAACCGATATTACTGCTCCTGTTTCTGTCTTCTACTCTCGGCCACATTATTTTAACACTGGCCAAAGCACCGTAAATACCAAAAATCTGCATTAAATCTTGTTCCTTTAATTTTGGATTTAGATTGGTAAGGAATAGGTTTGTTGTGATATCCATAGTTTCTGAAGGGTTTTCGAAGTCCTTAGATTTTGTTTTTGGGCGTTTGTCGCGATCCATGTGGCGTAATCTCAACTCTTCTTTTAACAATTCTAGGTTGGATTTTGGTTTTGCGGTTTTGGTGCGATCGAATTTGTTGTCTTTGACTAGTTTGGCGCACTCTATGGCTCTTTTGTTGGAGGATTGGGAAGATTTGTGAATCGGTAGTGGATTGTATAAGGTACCTTTGTCTTCATCACTGTGTTGTGAACTGCCTGGATTGTAGACTCCCGATTTTACGAAGGTTTTGGATGTTGGATTCGAGTTCTGGAAGGTATCGATGAATTCTTGAAAAGCGTGAGCTGCCTCTTCTTCTTCTTTATTTCTTTTTTCTATTATTTTCTTGTAATTCGACATATTTTCTCGTTTGTACAAACGATTGTCGTTAAATCAACTGCCACTAACAAAATAATTGTTTTCCACTGGCACCAACATAACCATAAAAAAAATCTATAATGTTTTACCATTTTAAATATAAATTAAATTTGTTCTCATTTTCTCTCAAAACTGATTATAAATCATTATAAAATTAACAAATATTAAAGATAATTTGTTGATTATTATTGTCGAGTGCAAATATGTTCATGATTAAATTAAAATTTATTTTAAATATATGTGTTGGTTGGTGCACCTGCTATACATCAAATTTAAATTCGACTGCAGACTTATTTTCTTCTAATTGAAATGAAATTGTTCTGCATGAAAGGTCAACAGACGATACAAATAAGATTCAAAGGCCAGCATATTAATCATATAATACGAACGTAATTCTCCAAACAGGAATTAAATTGGATGCATAAATAATAAAATTGGCTATCCAAGATAATGAAAATTGTTTGATTTTAGTTACATATCTGGAATAAGTATTTTGGGAATTCCAGCCGAAATGTACACTTATGGAACTCAATTTTTCATGATTATTAGTTCGGAAGCTCTAGTTTCACTTACAATGGCTTTTGCCTATTTACCAGTCTTCTACACCTTGCAAATTACATCAAGTTACGAAGTAAAGTGAAATTAGAAAGTAATAAAACAAGATATAAACTAAAAACTCTTTTTTGTAGTATTTAAATCTTCGTTTCAATCAAACCGTTCGACTTTTGGGCTCAACTTTATTCCTACTGAAAATGTTGCTATACATTCCTATAGTCATCTACGTTCCAGCACTTGCTTTCAGTCAAGGTAAAACTAACAATAGAAAATAAAAGAATTTGAATTTGTTTGTCTTATTTTAGTCACTGGAATCAATCTCCATCTGGTAACACCGATCGTCTGCATAGTTTGCATTTTCTACACAACTCTTGTAAGTTTTAATGAATGAAATATTTATATCTAAAAATTAAATTTAGTAGACTTGTTTGGACCTTCAATTGGACCTTAATACATTAAATCAAGGCTAGATATTAGAATAATTTGAATCTTAAATAGTTTGTCAACAAACAATCTGCAGACTAATAAAACTAAGTGCCACTGTTTGGAGACCTGACTTACGAATCTATTTAGACGACAAATAATATTTTCTGATAAACATCAATGTCATTCGTTAAAAATTCCGAATATTATTGTCAAAAATGTAAATCGTCCTCGAAAGCAAATTTCCTGCGCCAATTTCAAATCATGCTTAATGGTGATGATGACATCGACTTTTTCCCAAATTTAAGTGACGAAGGCGACGAAATTCCTTTCCTACTTGTTATCTCATCCTTAATCCTCTCCACTCTGGTCCCATGCCTCATAATCTTCTTCCCACACTTCCTCTTCGAAGGCCCAATAATTTTCATTATAATGATGTTTTTACTGTCCAGTCCGATCATACAACTCAACGCAACGCATATCAGATTTCTAATAAACAATTGTATTTCGAATTTATTACTTAAATATTAATAAAATCATAATTTGTATTTATTTGTTTTATTTAAATTTAGGGAGGTTTAAAAGCTGTGGTTTGGACAGACACCGTTCAAACCGTCGTCATGTTTGGAGCTTTAATCGTCGTCGTAATCATGGGAACAGTAAGTGTTGGAGGTTTGGAGAACGTTTGGGAAAGAAATGAACTCGGCGGACGACTAGAATTCTTCAAGTAAAACCAAAAAAAAAAACGTAAAGTAAATATTTAATCCCATTATTTCAGCCTCGATTGGGATCCAACAATACGCCACACCTTCTGGTCAGTCTCCATTGGAAATTACTTTGGCTGGTTAGCTAGTTGTTCCATAAACCAAGCCATGGTTCAAAGATGTCTTGCCATGCCGTCATTAGCCTCAGCAAGAATGTACGTTTAACAAAAGCTGAGATCTTTGAAAAAGTAATTGTGAATTTTAGAACTGTTGGGATACTGGTCGTTGGAATTATGATAATGGTGTCGATGTGCTGTTACATGGGTTTGGTCATTTACGCTTCTTATCATAAATGTGATCCTGTAACTAGAGGATCTATAGCCAAATCAGATCAATTGTTGCCTTATTTTGTTATGAAGATTGCGGGGTCTGTGCCTGGACTGCCTGGGTTATTCGTCAGCGGAGTATTTAGCGCAGCTTTAAGGTGAATAACGCTTTTCTATAATAGATTTTTCTTAAAGATATTTTTGCTTTTTTTTTTAGTTCGATGTCGACGGGTTTAAACTCAATGACCGGCGTGATATTCGAAGATTTGGTGAAGCCTAATATTAAAAAACCCTTAACAGAATCACAAGCGAGTTTTCTAATGAAAGTAATAGTGGTAATAATAGGCAGCATTTGTGTAGCCTTAGTGTTCCTAGTTGAGAAGATGGGTGCGTTAATCCAAGCTTCGGGTAGCTTAGCATCAATTACAGCCGGCCCACTCTTAGGAATCTTCACATTAGGAATGTTCTTCCCCTTCGCAAATCCAAGCGTAAACTATACCAACGTGTATCTATTTTCTTCGTAAAATTGTGACTTATCGGTTTTTTAGGGAGCTTTAGCAGGTGGAATATTAAGTGGAACATTGGTGGGGTGGATCTCGATTGGCACACAATTAAAAATGGCCAGCAAAGAAATAATCTTCCCCCAAAAACCGGTTTCCGTGGAGGGTTGCAATGCCGACTGGATCGCCGAGTATTTAACCCTTTCCTTAGATGTTGCACCAACGACTTCGGTTGCTGCCGAACCATTCTTCATTTACAAACTTTCTTATATGTACTACACGGCCTTGGGCGCTATAACGGCTATTGTTATAGGTGCTTTAGTTAGCTACTTAACTGGTTGTAACAAAAATCGGGTGGTTCACAAGGATTTGCTTTCGCCGGTAATCCACAGGTTTTTAAAGGAAGAGAAAAGTGAAATTCCGGATGTTAAGAATGGAACCTCAGTTAAAAATCACATAAAATTGAGTAATTTAAGTAGTATTATTAATTGAGGTTTAAGGTTTCGTTTATTTATTATCATTGGTCATTATTAAAAGGATTATAAGATAATTAGGCTGGGAAAGGATTTTTTTTAGGGAATCATTTTCATATTTCCGTCCTCGGTTTTTGCTACAGGATTTTCTATTTCAGAGAATTGTAGATTGCTATATTTTTTCAATAATTTTATAATAAAATATTGTTAGGGGATAATTAAAAATATTTTTCATCCTAAGAAATCCAGATTCAAATTTTCTAAATTTTAGGCAACAAATTAGACATAAAGTAGTGGAATAAAAGAACAAATTAAAAAAAAAGAAAAAGCACTCATTAATTAACTAAAAAACTACACGAATTAATTCAGATATGTAAAATCTAAGGAGTTTAAAACTAAATTAAAATTAAGACCAAATTATTTAAAATTTTATTTTGAATTAAAATATTTTAAATTTTTTTCTTGGTATGACAGGTTGCCCAACTTAATATTATACCAAATCAGCTTTGCCAAATCTACGTCTTTTGACGTAAATTTACATACTTATACTCCTGCAAACCTTAGAACTTCAGTCGCAGAATCTACTTATTTTCTATCAAATTAACAAATTTGCAAAATAACATCGCATTAGGCAGAAAATAGAAATATTTTCTTTTATTTCGCGAAAAAAAAATTATAATACGCGTCAGGTCGTTCATTTTAAAAGTGCTGGGGTTCTCCTGGGGTTCTTTGCTAAAGTTCTTCTTTAATTCGCCGGTTGGAACGCGGTAGGGCGTTCGACTCGATAGGAAAATAAATTTAATAAGTAAACGCGGCTATTTTGAATTTTATTTACCTAAACCCGACTTTCCGACATCAGCTAAACCAATATCTGTTAAAGTACGGTATTTAACCCTTTCGTCCCTGAACGTTAATAAACTGTCAGAAATAGAATAAACCTCATTTTTTGTATTTTTTTTGTAAAATAAACACAATATGTTCAAAGAGATGAGTGGTGTACATTTTTTTTTGTGAGGGTCGTTACAAAGGCTTTCTGCACTGCGACCAACTTGATATATTGTGCTTGACCCTACTACAATTACTCTCCCAGGAATTCAACTTCGTGAACGAAGTCTAAGATATTCCTGGGAGGCTTGCTACTCAGCTCCAAGGTGGTAAATCTTGCGACCCCGAAGTGGGCAAGCCTTGTGTGCTAGCGCTACACATCTGCACATTATGTATTCAGCGGTTTCTTCATCTGATTTACATAATCTACAGGCAACTTCCTCTGCCTTTCCCATTTTGTGTAGGTGATATCTCACCGGACAATGTCCTGTGAGTATGCCTACCAAAGTTCTGATTTCTCTTCTAGAGAAGCTTAGCATCTGCTGCGTTATTGCGGCAGAATAGTTTATGAGCATTTTAGCTTGCCTCTGTCCTGGCGTGTTCTTCCAGAGGGTTTGCTTTTGCTCTTCTTCCCATTTCATAGCCCCCTGCCTTAAGTGGGCCTTTTGTAAGCCCACAAGTTGGCTCCGGGCCCAAGAAGGGAGCCTCGGCCCCGCTTTTGGAGAGTGCGTCGGCCATTTCATTCTCATATATGCCCTGGTGACCCGTTGACCGCATTAGGGTAAGTCTGTTACCTTTCACCAGTTGCTTCAGGGTTTGTTTACATTTCCACGTTAGCTTGGAATGAAAGTTGTGGGCTTTTAAATTCCTTAGAGCTACCTGGCTGTCCGTTAGGATGTAGATTTGCACTCCTTTAAGACGTTTCTTTAGGCAGATTTGTGCGCATCTTTCATTGGCTATAATTTCAGCCTGAAGTACCGTGGGAGCCTGGCCCAATGCCGCTGTGACTCCGGCTGTATATGCCAATTCCTGTGCCCTTAGCAGTTTTTGATGCGTCGGTGTACCACATGGACGCTTTGCCTTTCAGATTTTAGATTATTCTGTAGACATTGCGTCCCAGGGATGCTTCAGAAATTCCTCTCCGATTTGTTCCCTTATTTTCATGTGTCTCTGAATAGGCGAAGTACACCTTACTCTCAGTGCACTGAGTTGACCTTATTTTTCTACCTGTTTGTGCAGTGGTTGGAGTAGATTGCATCGCTCCTATTATACCTGTTGAAGCTTTTGTAGCATGCTGTGGGTCATTTTTTCCTTTGTTTTGTACCACCATACGAGTGAACCGTAGGTGATAATCGGTCTAACCACTGCTGTGTAAGACCATAGGACCATTTTGGGTTTTAGTCCCCATGTTTTCCCAAAAAGCTTGGGGCAGATCCAAAAGGCCGCTGTGGCTTTTGACAGCGTTTTGTTCAGATGCGAGTTCCAAGTGAGTTTCTTATCCCAGGTTACCCCTAGATATTTCACCTCCTTAGAGATGAATATCACCGTGGTCTCTTTCCATTCCAGCGGTGTGTAAGCCAGTCGAATGCTGGCCTTAAATATCTCCATCAGGGGGCTATGGTTTCATACTTTATCTTATCTACTCTTCTTGCCTAATTTTGTGGCGACTTATCAAGTCTTATCATTATCATCATGCCATATTCAATCTTGTTCACTCTTGTTCAAACTTTTGTTTTTTAGACTTGTCCAGACTTTTCCAGTCTATTATTCTCTTGTAAATGGTTGTTTAGTACTGATCAGTGTTCTGTATTCTGCTCAGTGATTCAGTATCGATAATATTTTCAATCGTATATGTTCGATCTAAACAAACCCGAGTAATGATGTCAGCAAAGAAAGGAAAAGGCGCATAATGCTTGACAATCGCTGTTATTTTGCGCTGTCAAAATACTTACGCAAATCGGGGCTTTCAAGGAGCACAAAGATCAGAATCTATAAGACGTTAATTGTACCAGTTTTAATCTATGGCTCGGAAAACTGGATCCTAACAAAAGCAGATGAGACGTTACTATCAACATTTGAACGAAAAATCCTAATAAAGATGTATGGTGCTGTCCAAGAGGATAACGTCTGAAGCAGAAGATGTAATTTTGAGCTTTATAACCTATACAGAGGGTCTAGAAACAGAGGCATAATAACAACAATCAAGATTGATAGGTTAAGATGGGCAGGACATGTAGGACGCTATGACAACAACGTGATACGCGAAGAAACTTTGAGGCCATACCAACCGGCAGTAGAAGCAAAGGGAGACCAAGGCTGAGATGGAAAGATGGCGTTTCTGAGGATTCCAGAACAATCGATGCAGCTGACTGGAAGGTCCGTGCCAGAGACCGGAAAGGATGGCGAACTAGGCTGGAGAAAGTCGAGGCCCTCTAGGGCTGTAGCTCTACTGATGATGGTGATATGTTCCAACTTGTCTGCTTTCGCTTTGTCTAGGCTTATTTGGTTGTGATCTATTCTGGTCCAGCCTTATAGTGTCCTGGCCTGTCTTGTACTGTCTGGTATCGTCTGTTATTATTTACAACAACAATATTTGTATTCTTACATATAACATACACGAAACAAATTCCTGGTAAATTTTCGAAATTTCAGTGGGACATATGTGTACCATTCGGGGCGAAAGGGCTAAATGCAGATTTTTTTTTCACCAGCTTGTTTTTAATATCAAATTTCGAATTAAATCGAAATTCGTTTTCCTTTTAATAATTTTTAAGTAAACTCTTAAATATTTGTAAGAACTACAACAAACCGTTTGTGACATTTTTTCTATCGCCTTTTCATTGGTTAGCTATTTGTGAGGACTATAATATCGTAAATATCACTCAATTTTATTATTTTTCTCTCTAATTGATATTGAAATTAATATTTCGAAGGAGATTCGTTGTTTATTGTTTGATTTAGCTTTTAAATTTTCTAGCTTCCTGTTCAATTGAATTAAATACAATTAACAATTATGGCAGTAAGCAGTGACGAAGAAAATCTAATGAACAAAAATATTCCCACTTATAGGAAAAATAGAAAAAGTATTCAGGTTGGGTTCAAAAAAGCAAGAAAAGGGACTACTATTTTTCTTGTAATTAATTTAAATGTGACTTGAAATGTAATGGAGGTAAAAGAGTTTTGGATAAGCATGCAGAACACCGCCTATAGATACCTATGAATATAGATATGAACATACTTAAATTCATCATATGTATAAACACCTTTATTAATAATAATTTATTTGGCTGCCATGGGATAGATGGTGGAGTTCACGTTTAAAGTATCGCAGGTATATCACTATAAAAAAGTACGTACATCTACGTACTTTGCATTCGCAAATTTTAATAATTCTACATAATTTTCTATGGCTTGGATTTTTTGCGTACAATAAATAGATGCTTTTTTACAAATAATATCTGGAAAAATACAAAATTCGGCTTATTCATACAAAAAACGATTACTTCATCCAAAAAAGGTTACTTCGTCCAAAATAAAATATAAACGCCCAATGATCGATTGAATCTTACAAATAATAATGGTTTCGTACAATAATTGATAGATTTGTACAAAATAAAATCAATTCACCCAAAAAAAGGTTTAACTGTACACAAAAGGTTGGTCCATCCAAAATTTGATTGCTCTTTACAAACAATTTTTTATATACAAAATACAATTATATCTTCACAATAAACGAATTTTACAGACAAGTGATTCCTTCAAAATTTGATTCCTTCAAATTTTATTTCTAACTAACGTAGTGTGTAACGAAAGAGAGAGCGCAAACACATCAGTCTTACGAGCAGAAGCACTGTATGCCGTAGAGTGTCTTTCCTTGAACCGAAGAGCTCCGGTAGAGAAATTGGAAATCAGAGAGAGGAGAATCATCAGGAAGATCCTAGCCATTCCCTGTAAAAGAAGATGGGGAATTCCGAAGACGACATAACTCTGAGCTCTACGAACATATTGAGAGGCTCTCTGACTGTGCAAGGAAAAGAAGGGTAGCTTTCTATGGCTACGTTGCAAGATTGAATCCAAACCGACTAACCAACAGTCTGTTCACATTCTGGTAAAACAAGAAGATTCGTACCACTTGGTTGACAGAAACCGAGAAAGATATTAAAGAAGTGGGAATAAAGATCTCCAAAACAGACAGTCTTCTGTGAGATGCATCCTGAAGGAAGTCCGTGGATTTCAGGAAAACCACTGAAGGAAGTCCGTGGATTTCAGGAAACATGGCGGCTACACCGGCAAAAGATGCGACAATACTGGGCAAAGATCAAAGCCCAATAGTTAAACAAGCGTGGTTCAAAGTAGGGCTATTGGAAACAAGAAGAAGAGGAAGAAGATAGATGCACGATATATAAGAAGCACTATATAGACTACATATAAGCAGATAGAATAATGCAATTTATTTCCGAGCTAATCCACTCATCAATAAGGTGAACAGTTTTTTCCTTTCAGTATTTTTATGCATATAATAAAAGTGTGAAGATTATTAAATACAGTCGTAAATTTGCATTTTGCACTTAATAAGTAAAATAAAAAACCTTTTTTGTGTGAATTTCGAATATGTTGAACGATTCAATCGATTTTTGTAAGGAAAAATCATCATTTGTAAGAAAAAATCAATTATTGGATGATTACATTTTATTTTGGATGAATTAACCTTTTTTTGGATGAAGTAATTTATTTTGTACGAAGTAACCGAATTTTGGATTGATTAATTTATTTTTGTATTTCCAGCTATTTATTGTAGAACTTCATCCATTTATTGTATGTTGAGTTTTGTATACTTCTAATCGAATATTGGATGAATAAATTTTATGCGATTTTCTATTCTGGCCTGACTTTTTCAAAATTCGAGTAGGCCACACTGAACCATATATAATAGGGAGAATTGGAGAATTATTGATTTTGGGTTGGTAGTATGTATCAACTTAAAGAGGTTTGTCAAACATCACCTCAAGATTTTTCTTTGAAAGTTTTATATTCTAGTAAAACTGTTGACCTGACGAAGGAACTATTTAGATTTTCGAAATGTCGCAAAAAGTAAATTGGTCCCAATACGTGGACGAACAAGAAAAATTGGTCACAAACAAGGTATCAAAATTTAGCACAAAAGTGGCTTATCAAACATAACCTTTTGCTGAGGTAGATTTCAGAAATTCAAGTCACGAATGACGCAGAAACTCCCCAATCTGTTGAGGGGCCAGAGGAGTTTAGCCCAGCTGAAGCTAGCTTACTACAGAAAATCATCCGCAAAGGTTTAGTCGAGAACAAAAATGATTTAGAAATTCAACGGAAAGATCCCACTTCACCTTTACATTCTGTCAAAACTTTCGAAGCCCTAAATCTGTAACTATATATTATTTATCTCAAACGACATTCATTTTAACTAACACACTTATTCTTAGCCGACCAAACTTATTAAAAGGTGTTTACGATATGGGTTTTCACAACCCATCGAAAATTCAAGAAACTGCTTTGCCTACACTTCTTGCTGACCCTCCACAAAATCTAATAGCTCAATCACAATCAGGCACAGGCAAAACTGCGGCATTTGTCCTAGCTATGTTAAGCAGAGTTGATGTCAGTAAAAAGTACCCACAGGTAAAACCACTCAACGACCATTAATTTTATTTTTGAAAAACGTTTTTTAATTTTTTTCTCTTGTAATATTTAGGTTTTATGTTTGTCTCCTACATACGAGTTGGCAATTCAAACAGGCGAAGTGGCCGCAAGAATGGCGAAATTCTGTCCGGAAATTGAGTTGCGTTATGCAGTGAGAGGTGAAAATTTGCCACCACATACGAAATTAAACGAGCATGTTATAATCGGAACGCCAGGAAAAGTTAAAGATTGGGCTTTGAAGTTCAGAATGTTTGATCTACAAGAAATCACCGTCTTTGTGTTAGATGAAGCTGATGTCATGATTGCCACTCAAGGACATCAAGATCAATGTGTAACAATCCACAAGTATAGTTTTTTTATATATAAAATTTTTTGAATATGGTATAATATTGATAATCTGACACATAAGTGACCAGACAATTGCCGGATTATTAAAAAATTCCAGATTATTGGGATTAAAATAAAACAATAACAATTTTACATATTTTAAAGGCGTCACTGTTTGCTACAGTTTGCCGAGTTCAAACATTTAAGTCATTTTTAGATTCATTGACGTCTGTCACACAAATTAGGCTGAGATTTGCTTGGTCAGAAAACGAGGGGTCATACACTCGCCGAAATGTTGCATATGTATTAGCAATTATCCTGATTTTTTGGTAATTCGAGGTACTCGAAGAAACTACTAGCGTAATGCGTAATAATGTCACATATTATCCTAATTCTTTGGTAATGCAAACTACTCGGAGAAATGACAAGCATAATGGGTAATAATGTCAGATAATTTTTGAAATTCTTAGGTACTGCAAAGTAATGTCACGTAAAGGAGGGGAATTTAAAATACTTTCTTCTAATGCCCTGAACATTAAGCTTTATACATACGGTATAGATTTGACAGTTTGACTATTACTGTGTGATCGTTTTGTATAGTCCAAAAGTATTCATAGTGTAACTATAGTATATATAAGTATATATAGTGGAACTGTTACAGTCAAAGCATTAACTCGGTCGCAGTTGTGTATACACTTGTCGGTGTATACAATCACTGGTAAAAGCATACATTAACTGAATCGTTCATTCAGTCTTACAAGAGTCTTGTCACTCAAGTATACATAAATTAATTTATAAATATTACATAGAGTTAAAAATTACCTATAACTATATTAACAGAAACGATTTCTACAATGAAGTAGTTGAATCTTATTTTAGATAGGTTAGTTAATTTATAATAACTAAAATTTAGTAATTATAATAACATAAGTGAATTAATTTAAAGGTATTAGTTTTTTTACTTGTTAACATAATATACATAATTTTTACATTTTAAGATTAGAAAATTGCAACCACATTCAAACTTTTACTGATGCCATGCCGTGAATTTTTATTCATTATCGCGGTGTTGTATACTTTAATTAGATATATTATGCATCTTTATTTTACAATTGATACTTTGTCAAAAAATATACGTATAAGTATACATCGACTGGTGGATGTATACACTAACTGAATTTTATACTTCAACTGTAACAGAACTATAGGAAGTGATCACACAGCTATAGTCAAACTATAGCAGGACTATACGCTTGTTTTCTATACTGTGTGTTGTTAATACCTATAAAGATAAAAGTGCTACTAAAAAGACATCACGTTCGTGGCATCGTCATTAAATAACAAGTGTGTTGGATTTTTATACATTTATTGAAATTGGATTGAAATACAACATAATTAGCACAATCTAAAGTGCTTTTTCACATGTTTGTATTGACGCTCTATAACCAGTTTTTCAAATTGTCTCAACTGGAAGATCCTAAAGCCAGAAGCTCCAAAGGGCCATAAAAAAATGAATCCATTTTCTATAATTGCAATATCCTGTTCTTTTGGCCATATGCAGCTATCTAGTCTAGATTTATTTTTTTAAATAATAATATTTATAATGTTTAAAAGGAGTTGTCATGGTTTGAACCAAATTAATAATAGAATTGAAAGTAGGAGATTATCACTACGACATCTTCAAATCCGTCAGTAGCTGGAATTACATGGATATCTTCTGAGTAACAGAAGATATCCATGTAATACCAGCTACTGACAGATTTGAAGATATTGTAGTGATAATCTCCTACTTTCAATAATATTCTTATTCTAATTTTATCTCGAATTATAGAAGTCTATTGCAAAGTCTATAGTGTTTTCTAATTCACTGTCACTTTTATTCGTATAACTGTCTTCGCCTTCAGAAGTACAAATTTTCTGGATCATAATTCTCCTTTTTATTTTCTTTTAGAGATCTAATTCCTTTTACGCGATGAATTCTATCTGATGATAGAAGTCAGCAATCTAGTTAGTCTAATCTGTTTCTAATTTAGTCTAATTTGTTTTAATCTAGTCTCAACTGGTTTCATCAAGTCTCATCTAGCGTCATCTAATATTATCTAGTCTTATTTAATGTTATACAAACTCATCTAGCCTTATCAAGTCTCATTTGGTTTTATTTATACACATATAGCCCCATCTAGGCTAATTTAGTGTAATCTAGTCTAATCTATGCTAATCTAGTCTAAACTAGTCCAATCTAGTGTAATTTATTATAATCTTATGTAATCTCTAATCTAATTTTATCCAGACTCATCTGATTTCATCTAGTCTCATCTAGTATCCTCAAATCTTGTCCAGTCTCATATGGTTTAATTTAGTCTCATGAAGTCTAATTTTAATTTTATTTACTCCTATCGTAATAATAATACAATATTTGTGCTGGTTTTTTTGAAAGTGGTATAAGTCCATTTTTTCATATATTGAGATATTTAAGGGTCTGAGTTTGAATCAATTTAAAAATATTGGCCAACTTTAAACAATTCGAGTGATGTTTTTTACACTATACACCTTTTAAATTCTATTATGAAATACTAATTACTAAAATTATTTGAAAAAATAAAGGATTTTTTAGCTCCACATGGACTTATACCACTATCAAAAATAACATATTAGAAGAAATAAAAACAGGAGCAAATTTAAGTCCATATTTTTATAGACATAAAAGCTTTACTGAAATGAATTTTTAAGTAAAAAGTAATAGTTAAAATGAAGACATTTAAATACACGAATAACCAAATTTATAAGGAGTTTATTTCAGTTATATCAAAAATATAAAAACGATAATTACTTTAAATTAAGATCTTTAAATAAAAAAAGATATTTTAAACTTTATGTTTTAAACATTTAGCACGTTGAAGTATTTATGGTGAATAGGCGGTATATAAGGTAATAAACTTATCATATCGTTATATTTCTCTCTTGTTATGCTCCTTGAAGTTTTATAAAGTGGTAACATATTAATTTTGCTGTGGTGTTTTGGTCTTCCCTTTTTTCCAAATAAAAAAATTATGAGTTTCAGTTCTTTTGAACCTCATCCAACATATTTTAAGCCAGTTTACAATTTCTCCGTCATATTTTTTTTTCTGTTTGATATTGCCTCTTCTAGAGATTTGGTTGAGACAAAGTCTTCTCTTTTAATTTCATACAAAATGAAGCTGTTTTTTTTTCGGCATGACTTTATTGCATTATAATAGTCTTGGGCAGTGTATAATTGGTCCTTTTTCTATAATGCTGTTTCCAAAACTGCGAAATCTCTGTCGTTTGGAAGAAATGAATTACCCCGACTGTAAAAATTTGTGGTCAATAAGATTTATGTTAATATTGTTTGATTGAACAATCCTTAACCACATCAGTGAGAGCTTAATATTGCGATTTTGTCCGGTACACATGTCACTGTATGGTATGATATGATCTTGAGTTGTTATCATCTGAATATGCTTCAGACAGCAAGATGCTATTTCTTCTGCACCTCTAGATGCTACAGTTTCCTCCCATGCATACATTTGAATCCTATTGTCATGAAAATTATGAAAATCTTCATTAAGAACATACATTTTTCGCTTATAGTATGCAACAGAAACTGTTAACTTGGGATATGAAAGGGCATTTTATAGATCAAAGGAAAATGCGAAATATTTATCTGGGTTCATTGATGCTAAGTTTTGATCTTCTTTTAAAGATTGTCTAGCTAGTTCTGCACTTCTCAAATGTGTGCTATGTTCCTCTAAAAGGCTGCTTTTTTCATTAGGGTCTGAGGTAGCTTTAATTTTTAAATTTAAGTAATCGCATTTTGACAAGTATCTTTATGATGAAATCTTAAATTAAAATTATTGTTAAAAATTTTCCTATATATTCGCTCACTGAGAAATTTTGTATGGTTTTCTTCACACTTTATTTAAACCTTTAATTTTCTGCTTTAAAAGCAGTTATATTTAAATAATACTTCCACTTCAATCTATTAGTATAAGAATCGAACAGTTGGACTTGTGAAGGAGAACTAAACAAACCCCAAAACCTAAAATAATTGCAATAAGAAAGTTGTTATAATCATAATTATTAGGAATGGAAGTCCATTCCATTCCACTTTCAAAAGAAATATGTGTGCAATAGAATTGTACAGCAAAACTGTTTTTGTTTATTTTATGTCAAGATAGAACTCTATTGAAATTGTGATTGTAACTATAGAGAGAAGGTGTCGTCTATAGCTCATTAAAATTACCGTTAACTTAGTTTTTTTTTAAAGTGGACTTATACCACTTTCAAAAAAACCAGCTCATTTATGAACGCTCTTGTAGAAGCTCAGAACAGATTTTCAGGGACATAATGCAAAATATTCTCTAACATAATTTTATATCATCACTTGTTAGTGGACACCACTATTCCTTCATTGACGTTACTTCTACCATTTTTATTTGTGCTGCATATTTATTCGAATCTCTAACTATTATTTCAATAAAATCATCACAAAATACTTCTTAAAACACACAAAGGTGTTTATACTAAAGGTGCATTTATACTCAATCTTCGTAAATCTAAACAATTGATACCGGAAGTTGCAGTAAATTGTTCTATATTGACAATATTTTCTTCTTCTTGTCAGTTCCATTCATCCTCTGTGAAAATTCTTCACTGCTCGAAATAGGTCTTGCACGTTTACGCTCATTTTGTTGAATAGAGCTAGACTTCACTTGAATTTGAAGCATCACTTTGATGACCATTTTCAATTTCATTGTCACCACTAGAATAGCCTAATAGATGTTCGTTGTCACTTACATATAAGACAATCAACTAAAACATGGGAGAACTATTTCTAATTTTACAAAATTCAAATATATGCTTCGGCATTTAGCGTGCGAGATCACTGTTATACTAACTACTGCTCCATTGCTCCATTTCTTTCTGTTTCTGTTTTCCGATGCGATTTTGTTACCGATATTATTGAGAGAGGTTTTTTAAAAAATAGCATTACTGCACGACCTATACAAATAATCTAATAAGATTATACTGCCCGGTATTCGCCGAAGATATTTCTTCAGACGTCTCGGAGACGTCAAAGTCTAACATGGCACATGAAATACATGACGTCTTAGGGACGTCTTTTTGTATGTCAAGGGGTTAAATTAAAAATTCATGTAAAATCGGGTAAAATCAGAAACGAAAACAATATTGATAAATAAATCGCGTGTTCAAATTGCGTGAATTATAGCGTGTACTCGATATTTATTTCCAATGACATGGATTTCCACGGGTGAAGATGTATTTCTAAGAATTTCTGTGGTCACGGGAGCAATCGGTTATCATGACAATATGCATAAATTAACTTCGCCGGCCGATCACGCATTGCGCAAGGACCAATCAGAACGCAATTATAACCAAAATTTGTATTTTTTCAAATTGCGGAAATTGTTTTTAAAATTTTGGTTCATAATATCGGGAATTAACTTACTTTTGAGTTCTCACAGTTTTCCAGAATCTCGGTCCGGTTTTTCCAGGAATTCCTCGTCATTTTCCTGGAATGAAACACAACACAGCTTTCACACGGCGAGCATTGGGCTCAGTAGGGGTTCACACATGCGCACCAACAAATCAAAGCCCACTTTGTAAATAAAGTAACTAATCTTGTATAACTAATGTTGTCTATCTAATCTTGTCTGTGTAGTCTTTTCTGACTAATCTTGACAAGATTTGTCGGACAAGACTACACAGACAAAATTAGTTCGTTTTTTTACAAAGTATGCTTTGATTTGTTGGTGCGCATGTGTGAACCCCTACTGAGTTCTGTGATCGCCGTGTGAAAGCTATGTAGTGTTTCATTCCCCGAAAATCGCGAGGAATTCCTGGAAAAACCGGACCGAGATTCTGGAAAACTGCGAGAACTCAAAGGTAGATTTTTCGGGAAAGAAACACACCACAGCTTTCAAACGGCGAGCACTGAGCTCAGTGGGGGTTCACACATGCGCACCAACAAATCAAAGCCTACTTTGTAAAAAAACTAGCTAATCTTGTCTAACTAATCTTGTCCATCTAATCTTGTCTGTGAAGTCTTGCCTGACTAATCTTGCCTGTCAAGTCTTGTCTGTCTAGTCTTCTCTGTCCAGGCTTTTCTGTCTTGCCTTGTCTGTCTAGTCTTGTTTGTCTATGTTTTCTGTCTAGTCTTGTCTGTCTCGACAGATAGACAGATAAGACTAGACAGACAATACTAGATAGACAAGACTACACATACAAGACTAGAGAGGAAGGCGATTATAATATCGCACGAAACACAAGGAAGCTAACACGGACGACTAGATATGTGACAAAAAGACCGAAAAATGGGCTATCACAGACTACATAACAAATACGACAGAAGACGAAATCGAAACGAGTAAAGGACAACAAAAAGAAGGATAAGGAAACAATTGGTACAAACACCCCCACCCACCTGAAGTAATGCTCACGCATTTCCGGGTGGAGTGTAGTGTAGACAGAGGAGGGGTTTTAGTGGGTATGCTGGTCAGGAAGAACTCGATCAAAGAGCCTCACACTACACGGGGTGAATATCCGGTGTGCAACAATGCATTCCCCCTCCTCTCCAAAAAAAAGTCGAGACTAGATAGATAAGACTAGATAGACAAGGCTAGACAGACAAGGCTATACAGTCAAGGCTAGACAGACAAGACTAGACAGACAAGACTAGACAGACAAGACTAGACAGACTAGACAGACAAGAGTAGATAGACAAGACTAGACAGACAAGACTAGGCAGACAAGACTAGGCAGACAAGACTAGACAGAAAAGTCTAGACCAGGCCTGGGCAAATAGCGGCCCGCGGGTCTTTATGCGACCAACGAAGCATTTTATAATTTGACTAAAAAATCTATCGCATGACGACACGCGTGATGAGCTCCTGCGGGTGTAGTGGAGACGTAATATGGACTCGTAATGCGCATATAATATGAACGTAATTCAGGGAATGCAAGTAATTCAAGGAATCCAAGAGCACTTTGTGTCGTGGTGTAATACTTACATACTGCTAAGGAATGTGGAGTAATGCATCTAAATATTAACATGTATTGCAAGAGTAGATGACCCCTCGTCAGAGAAGGAATGAATATTTTCTTTGCTTCTGCCTTGAAGCCAAGCTATGTCATAGTTTGTCAGCGTAACGCCAAAGCTCTTGTAAAAATTTCGTACAATTGTAGAGAAGAGTTAGCGAATCAAGTTTTCGAGTTTAATTTGTGCGTGAAGTTTATATCCGATGCGGAACAGCGGAAAGAAAAGTCACGTGTTTCCCCATAGCGCCGGATTATAACGTGTCCGATTAACCAACCGTCGGATTATCAACATTATACTGTATATACTAAATTGTCCATGCTTGTATTAAGTATATTTTTATTTTATATGTAACTTTATTGAATATTTACTAAATTGTCCATCTTTAGGGCGTTAAAGAAATCTTGTCAGATGATGTTTTTCTCAGCTACTTATGAACAAGAAGTTATGGATTTTGCTGAAATGATAATTGCGAATCCTTTAATTATAAGATTACGGAGAGAAGAAGAGAGTTTAGATAATATTAAACAATATTATGTTAAGTGTAATAACGAGAAACAGAAGTATGAAGCTGTTACAAATATTTACGGAACACTTACAGTTGGACAAGCTATTATTTTTTGTCAAGTAGGTAGAACAAGCTTTAAATAATATGTCATTTCCACAACAATTCAACACAGGGTCTAAACCCCACGATCTCAGAATGAAATTTGGCACAGGTGTACTATTAGTATAGACTTGGAAAAATATGAAATTTTACTGAGATGTGTCAACTCGTTTTTGAATTACAGAGCTGTAAAGTTCTCATAAATGGACCTATAGTATTGTCGTAGCCAAGGGGGGTTTTGGGGGTTCAAAATTGGGGGAAATACCCAAAATATTATATAAATCCCTTAAATATTATATTGAAATAAGGAGAGACGGTACACTCTTGGAGAGAGCATGCTAAATGTGGAGTTTATGGATCCTATCTCTGTTTTAGAAAGTAAATTGGTGCATTTTTGTTATTGTATTTTCTTCAAACCCCACCCCATGAACAACAACTTTTTGAATTGCTGTAGAATCATTCCTAATTGAGCTAGTGACCTAGAATTGGTGACATTTTACAGCATTTTTCATGCTCTTTCCTATGGTTTATAACACTTTATAGGTTTAGTTAAGAAAAAAATTCTTAAAACCCATTTAAAATTTAATTTAATTTTGAGTGCATATTTTAAAATGTGTAAATTAATTCCATGACTAGCTAGTATTGTTGTAAACTGCTCAAAATATAAATTTGGGAAATGGATGGCTTCGTGTTCAAGTAGAACAAACATAGGTTCTTCCAGTGGGAGTTAGAGGATTCAATTTCATCAGGATATTCATTACTGAGACCCAGAGAATATTAGCATTTCTTGAATATGATTGAGGATGTAGAGGGTCCAGATGTAGAGGTTATTGAGACGTAACCTATTGGCGAAACAATACACATAAATATTAATAATGAAGCCATTGCCCAAATTTATATTTTATCTTGTGATTTGCAACAATAAGTATTCATGGAAAAAATTTAAAAATGTGTACTTTCTGAAAAAAATTAAATTAAAATTTTATATTAGGTTTTGTGATTTTTTTTCATATATTAAGCTATATAGTGTTGTATATCATAGAAAAGAGCGTAAAAATTGATGTAAAATGGCACCAATTCCAGGTCTCGATTAAAAAGACTGCTACAACGTTTCAAAAATTGGTGTTGTTTTTACACCCATTTATGAGAACTTTACAGCACTATAATTCAAAAACGAGTGGACAGTAAAATTATCTCAGTAAAATTTCATATTTTTTTAAGTCAATACCAATAATACACCTGTGACAAATTACAAGAAAATCTGAGATGGTAAGGATGAAAATGTTATTTTTCCGTGTAACTGAATCTACGAAAAAACATGATTTTTTTATAACAAATTTATATTATAGACAAAAAAATCTGCAGCTTGGTTGTCAGAAAAAATGTCTAAAGATGGTCATGCTGTTGCATTATTAACAGGAGATCAAACTGTGGAACAACGAATTGCTGTGTTAGATCGTTATAGGAATGGACAAGAAAAGGTTCTAATTACCACAAATGTTTTATCACGAGGTAAAATATTTCACCTAAATTTCTTCATCACCTTTCTATACAAATTTTTTAGGTATTGATGTTGAGCAAGTGACAATTGTTGTTAATTTCGATTTACCAGTTAATTTGCAAGGAAGTGCTGATTGCGAGACTTATTTGCACAGAATTGGAAGAACTGGTAGATTTGGTAAACATGGAATTGCAATAAACCTAGTAGATACGAAACGTTCCCAAGAAGTATGCGAAGAAATTGAAAGGCATTTCAATAAGAAGATTATTTATTTAAACGTACAAGATTCAGAGGAGATTGAGAAGATTGGAGTTTAAACAACTTATGTAATCCATTAGAATTATGGAAAATATTGTGTCATATTTAATATGATTTCTTTTTTTTATATATAAATGCGTATTCTAAATGAAAGAAATATTGCTTAATTAATTTTGTATATACATATTTCTGAATGTTTTTTGCAGATTTTGCAGAATTATTTCAAAATAAACAGGTTTTTCTATTTTTTATTTATAATCTACCTAATTGAGTCTTGTCTATTTATCCCTTATTAGTTTGATCTCCTATTGTGTTTTATATACTTATTATTTATACTTTATAATATAATTTTATCTACTTGACTTTGACTATATAAACTGCTCTAGCATTAGCAAAGAACATTGGTTACATTACATTTTTGCTATAGTTCTTTGCTATATAAATACATTTTTCTTCTTATCTGCAAAACTAAATGACCTAACCTACTCTTCTGCTACAAATATGTATGAAAATGTAATTACTAAAAGCCCTGAGAGAAGTGGACAAAAGTCATATTGTCTGTAATAGTAAAAATACTCCGTGGTGGACTGACGAAATAAAGACTATGGTGGCAGAAAAGAAACGCTTGTACCATGTGTGGTTAACATCTAAAGATTGGAGTGATAGACAAATGTAGGTACATCTTATTTATTTATTATGTTTAGTACAATGCCGGCTCTCCGCTTTCGCACTGAGCCGGTCAAATGTAGGTACATCTTATTTATTTATTTGTAAAAGAATACAATGCCGGCTCTCCGCTTTCGCACTGAGCCGAAATGTAGGTACAACAGAATAAACAGTGCCGTCAAAAAGACGAGTTATAAAAGCAAACAATGAGACGTGGTGAAGAAAAAATGTGATCAGGTTGACAGGCATATAGGGAGCACTAGATCCAGTGAAGCATGGAAGACAATTAAAAGCTTAAGAGAAAATAGAAAAGAGCACAGTGAATTACAACAAATAACATTAGAAAAATGGAAACAGCATTACAAAGCACTATTAAACGAACACCGGCCGCAGTTTCAAACAATCGGTAACGATGAAAGTGAAGAAGAAAACTTTTCATTTACAGAAGAAGAAATTACAGCAGATGAAGTGAAACAGGTTGTGAAAAATGGGAAAGCTCCTGGACCTGGTGGAGTTCCCATAGAATATAAAATATGGAACCAAAAACTTAATGGAAATACTTGCATTCAACTTATTATATAGACATATGTCAATTTGACAATTGACCGAAATCATTTTCAAATCTTACAAATTGTAGTTCTTCTGTTATTGTTTACACTATTGCGAAATTATTAACTTATTAAGAGCGAAATTTAGCCTGTAACATTCCGCCACCATCAATGCCTGTGGACGGGTCGCGTGCTTTATGTGCGGATTTTTCTCGCCTTATAGGTGACGAAACTAAATCAGTAATTGTTTGTAATCAGTGTAAAAGGTATTATCATGGAAAGTGCGAAAAGGTGAATCTCCGAAGATTCCATACGATAAAAGCTACGTGGAAATGTGTTGAGTGTAACAGCGTAGAAAACAATGCAGCACCGCGCTCCGAGTGTAGTAGCGCAGAAAACAGGAAAAAAACCGCAACTGATGATAAGGATGTCTCACATAAAGGTAGTTCGCAAGGTGATAAAGAAGAAATGATAATAATTGAAGAATCAACGTTGGCCAATTTAATCAGTTCTGTGAATCATTTAACGTACTTTACTAGCAATATGAACGAAAGAATAAACTATTTATTAGAGGCCAATACAAATTTAGTTGAAGTAATATCCGGGTTAAAAGAGGACAAAATGATAACAAATTCAGAAAAGTTGTGTGCAAGTATTATGAATAGTACTTGTTATAACAAAGTACTTGTCGTCAACCCGATAGCTGAAACAAAGGACGTTATGAAAACAAAAAATGTACTTCTTGATAAAGTAAACCCTACCTCGATAGGGGTAGGATTAACAATGACACGTACAACAAAAAAAGGAGGCGTAATTCTACAATGTGAAACAGAAAAGGATGTAGATGCTATACAAGCCACAATTCAACAAAACATGGAAGGGGAGTATGAAGTAAAAAAACCTGAGTTACGCAAAAATAGAATTAAGATATTTGGGATCCATGAAGATGAAAGCAAGGAAAAAGATGAAGTTCTTAGAAAGAAAATAGTTCAACAGAATGATTTAGAATAGGTGTCTCCAAACTACAGCCCGAGGGCCACATCCGGCCCGCGGACAGATTTTGTCCGGCCCGCGGAGAGCTAGCATACTTGAAAACTCCTTTTAAAGAACATATTTTTTAAGCAAATTAAATTTAGTTTACTGAAGTATTCTAATTTTATGTTGAATAATTATTAATATGACATGTACATTGATATGGTCATGGGCTAACTACTCATAACATTGTTGTAGGCTTATTGTTATTGTTTTTGTGATAAGTTGGATAAAGAAACAGAATTGTAATGAGTAAAGACATGTATAATATGCAGAAAATTTAACTTCAGTATATAATAACTAACAAATTATTGAAATGAACCCAACTAACATTTTATACATTTTAAATAAAAACTTAACTTATAACAAGCATAATGACATATGAAATACTAATTAGATTTATGTAATTGAGATTTTCCACTGACAATAGTTTGTAGTTGTGGACTAATTTTACTTGTACTAATTATTAAAAGAGATTTAAGATGCTCAACAGTTAATTTAGATCTGTAAAAATTTGTTGTGTACTTCATTTTGGAGAAGGTCTTCTCACACAAATAAGTAGTACCAAAAACAGAAAACAGCCCACTAGCAAATTTATGCAAATTATCAAATTGTGTCAGTGGAAGAAGATTCTTATAAAATTCCAACAAAGATTGGTTTTGATATTTGTTCTTAATTATATCACTGCACTGTAGATCAATCATTTCCATTTGAAGTTCCGGGGCTAGGGTTTCAATGTCAGTATCAAAAGGATTCTGAAAAATCTTAATTTGATTCGCAATGGCATCAAAGTCCGAGGAACGAGTATCAAAATTTATTTTCAAAGCACTCAAAGTTTCGATTGCAAAATCGATAGGAAACTCAGTCTCAGTGGTGTGCCTGAATATTTCATATGTTTTAAAATGTGAAAAACATTTACTTCGTAGTTGTGATTGAAACAGTATCAATTTCTTCCGGAATTATTTGATATTAGTGTATAAATCAGGAAGATGCTGGTTTTCTCCTTGCAATCTCAAATTCAGTTCGTTCACATGTTTTGTCAAATCAACATAGAATGCTAACTTCCACAGCCATGCGTTGTTTTGTAATTCAGTAAAAGGGCGATGCTTTTCATTCAAAAAAATTTCGATCACTGCTCGAAGTTCAAAAAAGCGCTGAAGGACTTTCCCACAACTAAGCCAACGTACGGCAGTATGATAAGGTAAGTCATTTTCTCCAATCTCTTTAATAAATTGTCGGAATTGTGGGTGATTCAGCCCAAAAGATCTGATAAAATTAACAGTTGATATGACTGTTTTCAGAACTTCAGACATATCCAAACATTTTCCGCACAAAGACTGTTGATGAATGATACAATGTAAGACTAATGGTTTTGAACCACCGTCATTTTCTACAGCCTTTGACACAAGAGCGACCACTCCTTTATCTTTCCCACTCATGTTTTTGCCTCCATCAGTTGTAATACATTTCAACTTTTTCCATCGAAGGTTCTTTTGATTAATTGCCATTTCAATTCCTTTAAAAATATCTGTACCAGTAGTTGTGCCATGAATACTATACCTATCAAGAGGTTCTTCATGCACTTCATAGCTTTTATCTACTCCTCGAATATAAATCAACACCTGAGCAGTATCTGACACATCCGTTGACTCATCCAAGGCTAAAGAAAACCACTCAACATGTCCATTTTTGTCGAACAGTTGAGAGGATATATTTTCAGCGATGTTTTCTACCCTTCGAGCCACAGTGTTTGCTGACATACTGACAGTTTTTAATAAATTTACCTTTTCAGGGCACATTTCTTCGGCTACTGCAATTATGCATTCTTTGATCATTTCTCCATCGGTGAATGGTTTTCCACGTTTTGCAATTTCAAAAGCCACACGAAAGCTGGCACGAGTTGCAGCCTCTTGTTCAGTTTTGAGTTTTGTAAATGAAGATTGCTGCGATTTCAATCCGCGCTTCATAGCTTCGAATTTTTCTGTCCGCGAACTTCCTGTATATTTTGAGTAATTTTGAAAATGTTTTGTTTCATAATGACGTTTAATGTTATATTCCTTGAGAACGGCTATGCTTTCATTGCAAATCAAACATAGCGCCTTGTTACTGGACTCAATTACGAAATACTGAATGTTCCACTGATCTTTGAATTTTCTGCATTCACTATCAATTTTTCGCTTCTTTTCCATACTACTAAATCACACACAAAAGCAACAATTCAAATCAAAATACTGTTACAAAGATGTCTTACTTAAACACGCACAAACACGTTTTAAGGAGGTACGCACTATTTTATTTCACAACAGTGTCATAGGAACTGACTTGTGGTTGCGCCAATAGCCTTCTTATATTTTCCAATTACTGCCATCTAGAAGTGAGTGGAAGACACCAGAACTTTCTCGAACCAACGAGATTAACTTTCATTTTCATCAGTGGGCTATTTCACTTTTTACCACCGGCAACAATGATAATATGGTTTTGGCCCTCGGAACCTACTGGAGTAATCAGTATGGCCCTAAGGCTGGAAAGTTTGGAGACCCCTGATTTAGAGGAATCAGCGAAATAATTTTTTTTACACTACTTACGAAATAGCTGTAAAACTGTCAGTATGTCAGCAAACACTGTGGCTCGAAGTGTAGAAAACATCGCTGAAAATATATCCTCTCAACTGTTCGACAAAAATAGACATGTTGAGTGGTTTTCTTTGGCCTTGGATGAGTCAACGGATGTGTCAGATACTGCTCAGGTGTTGATTTATATTCGAGGAGTAGATAAATGCTATGAAGTGCATGAAGAACTTCTTGATATGTATAGTATTCATGGCACAACTACTGGTACAGATATTTTTAAAGGAGTTGAAATGACCATTAATCAAAAGAACCTTCGATGGAAAAACTTGAAATGTATTACAACTGATGGAGGCAAAAACATGAGTGGGAAAGATAAAGGAGTGGTCGCTCTTGTGTCAAAGGCTGTAGAAAATGACGGTGGTTCAAAACCATTAGTCTTACATTGTATCATTCATCAACAGTCTTTGTGCGGAAAATGTTTGGATATGTCTGAAGTTCTGAAACCAGTCATATCAACTTTTAATTTTATCAGATCTTTTGGGCTGAATCACCAACAATTCCGACAATTTATAGAAGAGATTGGAGAAAATGACTTACCTTATCATACTGCCGTACGTTGGCTTAGTTGTGGGAAAGTCCTTCAGCGGACTTCTTTGTTGGAATTTTATAAGAGTCTTCCACTGACACAATTTGATAATTTGCATAAATTTGCTCGTGGGCTGTTTTTGGTAGTACTTATTTGTATGAGAAGACCTTCTCCAAAATGAAGTACACAAAAAATGTTTACAGATCTAAATTAACTGATGAGCATCTTAAATCTCTTTTAATAATTGGTACAAGTAAAATTAGTCCACAACTACAAACTATTGTCAGTGGAAAATCTCAATTACATAAATCTCATTAGTATTTCATATGTCATTATGCTTGTTATAAGTTATGTTTTTATTTAAAATGTATAAAATGTTAGTTGGATTCATTTCAATAATTTGTTAGTTATTATATACTGAAGTTAAATTTTCTGCATATTATACATGTCTTTACTCATTACAATTCTGTGTTTCTTTATCCAACTTATCACAAAAACAATAACAATAAGCCTACAACAATGTTATGAGTAGTTAGCCCATGACCATATCAATGTAGATGTCATATTAATAATTATTGAACATAAAATTAGAATACTTCAGTAAACTAAATTTAATTTGCTATAAAAAATATGTTCTCTAAAAGGAGTTTTCAAGTATGCTAGCTCTCCGCGGGCCGGACAAAATCTGTCCGCGGGCCGGATGTGGCTCTTGGGCCGTAGTTTGGAGACCCCTGCTCTAAATCATAGTGTGCATTACGGGGTAATAAATAGACAGAAAAAAAAAACCGGGATCCTGTAAGTATGCTAACCAAATTCGAACTAGTATCTATGAGCCAATTAAATTCAATAGTGAAGTCTCTAAAAAAATGTAGTGGTAACAGTAACGATATAAACAACAAAATTCTCTAGGATGCCGTTGAAGTAGTTGGCAACCGGTTCCTAGATGTCCTCAATTATTCGTTAACATATCGCGTTTTCCCTGATGAGTGGAAGACATCTCTAGTGACGCCTGTGCAGAAAGTTCCAAATACGAATAAATGTGACGAGTACCGCCCAATTAATGTTTTACCTTGTTATGAAAAAGTATTAGAACTTATTGTAAAAAAACAGTTATAAAATTTTTGTGAAAAAAATAATATAATTTTTAGTCATCAATCAGGGTTTCGTGAAGCACATTCTTGCGAGACCGTTATTGTTAATATATGTGATACTTGGTTATATGACGTAGATAATAGAAAATATATCTTGACCGTGTTTCTGGATTTTAGGAGGGCTTTTGAAACCATAAATAGAGATATATTATTAAAAAAACTAATTGAAATAGGTATAACAGATATTGCCATAAAATGGTTCAAGTCCTACTTAAGCAATCGCAAGTAAAAGGTCAAATTTGGAAACTGTATTTCGAGTAGTATTGATGTTGAATACGGTGTGCCTCAGAGTACCGTCTTAGGACCATTGCTGTTTATACTTTATATTAATGATATAATGCAAATTGTAAAACACTGTAATATAGAAATGTTTGCAGATGACACAATGCTATAAGCATCTGGTACGGATTTAAAAGAACTGTTTGAGAAAGTCAATTTTGATCTTGTAAATATAACTGAATACTTATCGAGTAACAGTCTTAGTGTAAATGTAAATAAATCTAAATATATGATAATACACAATAAGCTCAGTTTGCCTGCAGTTGCCAATGGTTCGAAAGTACTTCTTGGAAATGTTCCTCTTGAAGACGTATCAGAGTACAAGTATCTAGGTGTTATTATTGATAATAGACTCAACTTCATCCGAAATTCAGCTTTTGTTATGAATAAAATGTCAAAGAAATCATATTTATTAGGAAGGATTGCCAAAAGACTGAGCTTACAAACTAAATTGTTGTTATATAAATCATTGACACCACATGCTAATTTTTGTGCGTCTGTCTTGTATAAGCTTCCTGCATATTTGATAAAAAGGCTGGAGATTATACAAAACAGATGTATGCGTAAAATAATCAAATGCAACATATACACACCTGTAAGGTCTATGTTAGTGCCTGGGACTTATGCCTATTAAAGTCAGAATATAATATAACACTATGATACATTTATACAAAATTAAAAATAATCTTATACCAAAGTATCTAAATGACAAGGTGTCACTGGTCAAACATAAAACTAACTACAACTTAAGGAATGTAGAGGATTTCGCACACATACACTTATTGAGATTCAATAACGTACTTAGCAGGGGATTGATTCAATACAATATGCTGCCTACCGAAGTAATAAATTGTAAAAAACTGAGCAGCTTTAAATTTGTACTAAGATGTCATCTTAGTTATTAAGACGTTATTTCAATAAAACTGTTTTTTTTTAGAAAATCCTGTATATGTATAGCTTTTGCTAATAAAGTATATTATCATTATTATTAACTTATTCTTAAGAGGGGAAGAGATACCAAAACAATGGAGGACGGTGTATATAAGCAATCTTTACAAAAATGGAGATAGGACTAATTGCACAAACTATCGAGGTCTCAGCGTAACTAACTCGGTTAGTAGAATTTACGGAGAAGTCCTAAAAAAACAGGTTAGAAGTGGAAATGAAGGATATAGAGGAACAAAATGGATTTCGAGCTGGCCGTTCCTGCATTGATAGTTTATTCTGCCTAAGACAAGTAGTAGACAAACGGCTCTCTAGTAATCTAGAAACACACATGGTATTCGTGGAATTGCAAAAAGCTTATGACAGCATTCCGTTATGCAAACTGTGGCAAGTCATGAAGGAACAATTCATTTAAAGAATACTTATACAGGCTGTGCGGAATTTGTATGAAAATATGACAAGCTGCTTAAAAATAGGACAACGCGTATCAAGTGAAATAAGAGTAACCAAAGGCCTTCGACAAGGGTGTCGTACAGCTCCGGCACTTTTTAAGATGTAGTTAAATGCAGCGCTTGAAAAATGGAGACTTAAACGCCACTCCATGGGAATGGAGGAAGTCATGACGAAATTAAGAATAAAATTGGAATGCGTAGAAAAGCAACCAGAGAATTAAACAGGGTATTGTGGAATCAAAAGATCTGCAAAAATACAAAAATAACGGTTTACAAAACAATTGTTGAAAGCGTGGGGATATATGGAGGATTGTGGGAGATAAATAAAGCAAATAAATCTAAAATTAAAGCTATGGAAATGGATTATTGGAGGCGGTGTTGCGGACAAGAATGGACCATGTACGTAACACAGATATAATAAATAGAATGGGTATTGATGTCGATATCATTGAAACAATAGAAGTAAAACGCTTGAGATGGTATGGACATGTAAGAAGAATGTCAAATGAACGCTGGCCAAAAAGGGTATTGAACTAGAACCCGGTGGAAAGGCGAAAGAGAGGACGGCCCAGAAGAAACTGGAGAAATTAAGTTGAAGAAGCTACGGCCAGTAGAGATCTAGAAGAAGATTGGGCAGATAGAAGTAGATGGAAGCTAGGGTGCGAGAAACGGCCAAGGCTGAAATGAAGCTCGCCATATAAACAAAAATATATATAAAATACATTCTTCTTACGCCGTCTCCTTCCGAATGTTGGCGATCCAATTGAACATTAACTTTCTTGACACGGATGCTCGAAAGACATCAGTGGTGGTACAGTTGAACCAACGGCGTAGATGTTTCAGCAATGAGTTATGTCATCTGCCAATCGATTCACCCTGTATTTTCCCATCAATAATTAATCGTAGGAGTTCGTAACGCTTCCCTCTCATGATGTGCCCCAGGTTTTCGGCCTTTTTTTCTCATCATTGTATGAAGTAGTTCTTTTGACTTTTCCGTACGGGTAAGTACACCAACGTTAGTCACTCTTTGTACCCAAGATATTTTCAGTATGCGCCTGTACAGGCACATTTCAAAGACTTCGATCTTTTTTTCCATAGCGGGGTTTAGAGTCCAGCTTTCGCACCCGTACGGAAACACGTACCATCTCAACATGCGGATCCTCATTTCCAGACTTAGGTCAGATCTTAATTTATAAAGAAATTTGGCATGGTTATAAATGTTCCGCGGGCTTGTTCTATTCTCGACTTCATTTATTTCATCATGTCACAGTGTTGGTTGACTAAGGCATCAAGATATTTAAAGTTAGCAACCTGTTGTATGGATTTACCATTGATGATTATGGAAACGTTTGTTGGTTTTTTTTCATGGTTTTTTGTCTTCAGTACGTTTATGAAGAACCCTGCCCTTTCACTAAGCTACACCACGTTATCTATCATTTCCTGTACTTGAGCTTGGGTATGTGCAATGATGAGCTTGTCGTCGGCGTATCTCAAGTTATTTATTATTCGTCCATTTATCGTATATCCAATATTAATTCCGAATACATATAGATTGAATAGAAGAGGCGATAGCACGCACCTCTCCCGGACATCTTTCTTTATATGTATAGCATCTGTAACTACATTATCCACTGATACTTGATCCGTTTAATTCCAATATAATTCCGGGATAAACTGTATATCTCTCCTATCTATGCCTGTTGGCTTCAGTATGTTTATCATTTTGTCATGCTGAACACAATCAAATGCCTTTGGTAGTCTATATAGAAGGCGTACAGATGGCAATTCATATCTAAATATCTATTGGCATCTTTGGGCCAAGACGTTGAGGAAGAACAGAGCTTCACGTCTACCGACTGCATTGGGAAACCCAAATTGTGTTTAGTCCGTCTGATTCTCTCTTCTGGTAGATTCTTGGGTGGATTATACGTAGAAACACTTTCAGTACGTGCGACATTAAAGTTTGTAACATTAACTTTCTGTAATCATCGCATTTCTTATTCATCATTTTAAGAATCTCTTCAGTCATCCGTGGTTTCTTTTTAGTGTTATCTCTTAGTAACAGATATCACTAAAAAGAAACCATGGATGACTGAAGAGATTCTTAAAATGATGGATAAGAGAAGCAAAGGGTAATCCTGATGAATATAAGAACATCAATAGGGAAATCAAGAAAGAAATAATATTAGCTAAGGATGGGGACATACAAGAAAAATGTAATGAATTAGAGATGTTACAAATAAAACAGGACAGCTTCAATGTTCATCGAAAAGTTGGAAGTGCCCGAAGTAACAGGGATTTATAGAACTAGACAAGGAAATAGATTTGTCAAGGAAGGAAAACTAATTGTTAAAAAAGAAGAGTTTAAATATACGTGGCAAAGATATATAGAACACTTGTTTTATGATACTCGATAGGAACCACCTCGAATAAATTGTGAAACAGGACCACAAATTCTCGTAGATGAAGTACAAACCGCGATAAAAGCCATGAAGGATGGTAAAGCCACTGGCCCTGACAATGTGAATGTTGAATTTTTAAAGCTTGTGAATGAAGATAATGTGAAATGGTTGACTAAAATATTCAACGACATATACAATTATGGGAACATTCCTCAAGAATGGTTTAAATCCGAATTCATCACACTATACCTAAAAAACCCAGAGCTAAGTTTTGTAGTGAGTACCGAGCAATCAGTCTCATGAATCAGATCTTGAGGGTATTTCTGAAGATCATTCATCGCAGAATATCCAAAATATGTGAATAAGAAGTTTCTTCTACACAATTTACTTTTAGAAACGCTTTCGGCGCCGGTGAAGCCCGATGAGACTATTTAGCATTCAAGTATTGTTTCAAAGGTACCGTGATATGAACTGCGATATATATGCCTGCTTTATTGAGTATCAAAGGGCTTTCGATAGAGTAAGACATCATAAGATGATAAAAATTTTACAAAAAAATGGCTTAGTGATAAAGATTTAAGAATAATTGTGAACTTGTAGTGGAATCAATCTGCTTATGTGAGGTTGGGTAACGAGAACACGGAAGATATAGATATTCTAAGAGGTGTAAGACAAGACTGTATATTGTCTCCATCGTTATTTAACATCTATTCGGAATACATCTTTAAAGAAGCTCTACAGGATGTTGAGATAGCAGTGCTCTTAAATGGTAAATGGATAAATAACATTCGATATGCCGATGACACTGTGATTTTTGCGGATAGTCAAGAAAGCCTACAACATATCATTGATAAAGATCCAAAAAAGCCACGAATATGGTTCAGATATAAACCCTCAGAAGACAAAAGTGATGATCATTAGTAAAAACCAAGTCTTTGCATGCAAACTAAATATAGACCAGAAACCCATTGCACAAGTGCATAGGTATAGGCATAAATGATCAATGGGACCCTTCTAATGAGCTGAGGTCTCGAATTGTAAAAGCCCGGGTAACTTTTAATAAGATGCGGAATTTGTTCAAACATCATGGTCTGACAATGAAAATCAGGCTTTTGCGTTGTTATGTGTTCTCTACTCTTTTTTACGGTACTGAGATGTAGCCTGTGACAGAGTCTTTAAGTAAACAGTTAGAGGCCTTTGAAATGTGGCTGTGCAGAAGGATATTGCCGATACCATGGACAGACCATGTCACAAATGTTGAGGTTCTCAAAAAAATGAAAAAAAAACTAAGGAAGTATTAACCACCGTGAAAATCAGGAAAATCCAATACCTACGACACATCATGAGGAATACCGCCAAGTACCAGCTCCCACAGTCTATTCTTCAAGGAAAAATACCAGGGAAAGAGCTGACAATGACTTCGAAAATCAGGCTTTTGCGTTGTAATGTGTTCTCTACTCTTTTTTACGGTACTGAGATGTAGACTCTGTCAGAGTCTTTAAGTAAACGGTTAGAGGCCTTTGAAATGTGGCTGTACAGAAGGATATTGCCGATACCATGGACAGACCATGTCACAAATGTTGAGGTTCTCAAAAAAATGAAAAAACTAAGGAAGTATTAACCACCGTGAAAATCAGGAAATACCTAGGACACATGAGGAATAGCCCCAAGTACCATATCCTACAGTCTATTCTTCAAGGAAAAATACCAGGAAAGAGAAGTGTTGGACGAAGAAGAATATCCTGGTTAAAAAATATCACAGCCTGGACCTCAAAAACATCTACTGAATTATTGTAAGTGATAGGAACAACACAGTCAAAAGTAGTCAACATCCGGAACGGATAGGAACCAGAAGAAGAAGAAGAATAATCGCATTGACACGAGTTATTTTTCTTAGGATGGGTGATAAAGGTGGATTTAATCCAGCTTGAGGGGACTTTGACAGAGGTGTATATTGCGTTAAGTAGTGATTTCAGTAGTTTTAGCCCGTAGCCTTCCCGTACTGCCAATATTTTGAGGACCTCTGCTAAGATGTTGTCAGAGCCGGTGGTTTTTCTATTTTTTTGCACCTTTATTGCATGTGTGGCCTCTTCTCTGGTTATTTCGGATACAAATTATAAAAATAAAAGATATGGGGATTTCATTATAAAAATAAACCAGACGAAGGGATAAAGAAATACTTCAAGTGTAATCAGGTTATTGACTATTATTATTTTTTTTAACTAAATAACACGTCAATTTGTAATCAGAGATTAACCTGATTTGATCGTGAACAACAATATTCTGCAAAAATTTATCCTCAGTATGACTTAACAAAGCAGCAGATATTACAATAGGAAAATAGGATAAAAGTCAGAAACTCATGGTTTGATAACGAATGCAGGGCAGCACTACTCGTTAAAAATGAAGCACGGAAAAAGGTACTACAAAGTGGAACCCGAGCCAACAGAGCTAACTACGAGCACCTCAGGAGAATAGCTTCAAAACTTTGCAAAGAAAAAAACAAAATAATGTTAAATAAACAAGTGGAAGAACTAGAACAATACAACGTAAATAAACAAATCAGGAAATTTTATAAGGCAGTACAACAGCAAACAACGGCTTTTCAACCTAGAACCATCGCGTGTTTAGATAAAAATGGGACAATACTAACCGAGGATAACAAAATACTCCAAAGATGGCATGAACACTTTAGCGAGCTACTCTCCACTGAAATCCAAAGGGGTGAAAGAGAAAAGGAAATCGTATGGCACCATGAAGCACAACCCGAAATCCTCGAACCGAGCTACGAGGAAGTTACCGAGATAATACACAATCTTAAAAAGAATAAATCTCCAGGAAGTGATACAATTCCCACGGAACTTCTGAAAAATGGAGGTGCACCACTGTGGGAAAGGATCCATAAACTTATTGTCAGGGTGTGGAATGAAGAGATTATGCCAAGTGACTGGAGAAAAGGCATTATTTTTCCCATACACAAGAAAGGAAACAAGAAAGAATGTTCCAATTACCGAGGAATTACTCTTCTCAACACCACTTACAAAATATTATCCAGCGTAATATACAATAGACTATCAATATATGAAGAGGAGATACTTGGGGACTACCAAGGAGGTTTTCGAAGGAATCGATCAACAACGGACCAAATACATCTAATGAGGCAAATGCTTGAAAAATGTTATGAGCATAACATAACTTTGTTCCACCTGTTTGTTGACTACAAACAAGCTTTTGATAGCGTGTCTAGAGAAGAACTATTGTACCAGTTACTTGCCCTTGGAATTCCTCAAAAACTTATAAGAATGGTAAACTTAACTCTAACCAATACACGTGCTCAAGTATTAGTAGCATCCAAACTCACGGACGAATTCGACATCAGGACAGGGGTCAGGCAAGGTGATGCGCTATCTGCTATGCTATTCAACTTTGTACTTGAATCAGTTATTAGAAACCTGCACATAACAGGCCACATACACATAAAATCTCAGCAGCTATGCGCATATGCCGATGATATAATTATATCAGCACGAACAGCAGAAAGCCTTAAAGAAGCTACTGCCTCCTTAGAACAGAAATCTAGCGTAGCCGGACTAGTAATAAACGTGAATAAAACCAAGTTCATGAGAGGTACCAGGGATCCAATACCCTGGCCAGAGCCACTACAAGTCAACGCATTTAATTTCGAAGAAGTCAGAACCTTCTCTCACCTAGGGTCGAAAATAACTAACGACAACAGAATCAGCGAAGAAATCAGTGCGAGAATTGTAGAAGGAAAGAGAGCTTATTACGCGAATAAGAAGCTACTGAAAGAGAAGCTCCTAAATGTCAAATCAAAGTTAAAGATCTATAACACACTCATTAGACCCGTCATAACATACGCGTGTGAAACATGGACCAAATCTACGATCATCGAAAACGCACTACGAGTCTGCGAAAGAAGCATATTACGCAGAATCTTTGCCCCCCCTACAGGAAAACTGTGGTACATGGAGATGCAGAATAAACCATGAACTGGGCAGACTAATTGGAGGAGCGGACATCGTAAGGCATGTTAACGCACTACGGTTACAATGGTTTGGACATGTTATGCGTATGTAAAGCCACCGAGGACTGAAAATACTGACGAACTGGAGTCCACATGAAAGAAGAGCTCGGGGTAGACCACGAAAGAGATGGCGAGATGATTGCATCGACGACCTAAAGATATTAGGTGTGAGAAACTGGTTAACAGCAGGGAGAGATGGAAGGATGTTGTAACTCAAGCCAAGGTCCACCCAGGGCTGTAGAGCTATAGAAGAAGAAGATAACTTAACAACGAATGAGAATGCAAGACAAAATCAGAATTGGAAAATATCAGAAATTGGAAATACAAAAACATTTTGATTGAATGTAAAAGCCAAAGGTCATTTTAATAGAATTGTCCAAGAATAGTAATATCAGGAAGCTTTCCTCAAAAAGACAATTAGATAACTACTTGCATCAGTTACTAGAATCCAAATATGGCGCATCACAAATAAGTGTTGAAGAATTAGAAGCATGGCTACTTAAAAATTATGTTATTCCAGAAGACTTGCATATCCAATTCTCTGCGGACGTTCGAGAACTTCGACCACCTAAAACCCTATCCGAATCTTGAGCGCTAAGACACACGCGACCACGATTAATAAACTTCAAAAATCACTCACTACTTGACATCTTGGTGCTCAATCTCTTGCAGGACCTACCTTTGTGCAGTGGACGGTAGCCTGCACTTTTCTGAAACCCTGAGCAACAGGCGTCCTTCCTGCCCTACAGGTGTCTCCTGCAGTCTGCGCCGCTCCCCCAACCATATCCACCAGCCATTGAAAGGATCCATCACTACCCTTACCACGTTTTTTTGTTTACTCGCAAATCTAACACTGTGTCTTTGTTTACAAAAATTTTAGCACAATTTTATTTACAAAAATTTTCTGAAACTTTCCCTATACATTTTATTTCACGCGAAACTAACACTCCCGACTCTACACTCGCGCACTACAAGAATTTTCGGCAATTAACGATCTTACTTTCCGCGAAATTAACACTCCCGACTTTAACACTCTGCTCTAACTGTCATTTATTTCACTCGCGACCCGCACTATTTCACTAATTCACTCTCAAAAATTAATAATTTTTAAACTGAAAATTGCTGTAAACTAAAAAATATTAATGAAATACTCTCCTATGATATATTTTGACTTACCATTAAACAAACCTCAAAGCTACCAACCTGGTCTCCTGGGTTTTCCTTCCTACTTTTTTCCTTCTTGACACACGCGCCGAACGATCCGGATCGTTCGGTTTCTGCAAAACGACAAGCAGAAAACGCAAACTAAGTACTAATCAGAGGCGATTTCTAGATCGAATCTGCTTAGTCCTAGGAAATTTAGCTGACGATGCCCGTTAGACTCTGGAAGTGGATATTTTGAAACGGTCGAAATATTTATGTTTTCTAACTTACAATTAGTATGATTTTTGGAACTAATTCTTGTAGTAAATTAATTGCTGTAATAGTCTCACTTGTGATGCAAGAACTATCTGAATATGTGGCAAAATCACGGAAAACGTATTCCCTTAACTTCACCGCTTATTCAACCAAAAACTAAAATTACCATTTTAAATTCCATTTTCCAGATCGGTCTAAACAGCCATTTAAATTTTCCGCGGACGATCGAGAACTGCGACCACTCAAAACCCAATCTGAATCCTGAGCGCCAAAGTCCTATCGGAGCACTCGCGACCGCGATTAATAAACTTCAAAAATCACTCACTACTTGGCATCTTGGTGCTCAATCTCTTGCAGGACCTATCTTTGTGCAGTGGACGGTTGACTGCACTTTTCTGAGACCCTGAGCAACAGGCGTCCTTCCTGCCATACAGGCGTCTACTGCAGTCTGCGCCGCTCCCCCAACCATATCCACTAGCCATTGAAAGGTCCCATCACTACCCTAACTACGGGTTTTTTTTATTACTCGCGTATCTAACACTGTGTCTTTGTTTACGGCACAGTTTCATTTGCAAAATATTTCGGAAACTTTCCCTATACATTTTATTTCACGCGAAACTAACACTCCCGACTCTACACTCGCGCACTACAAGAATTTTCGGTAATTAACGATCTGACTTTCCGCGAAATTAACACTCCCGACTTTACTTAACACTCTGTTTTAACTGTCATTTATTTCACTCGCGACCCGCACTATTTCACCCTCAAAAATTTATAATGTTTAAACTGAAAATTGCTTAAAAGTAAAACATATTAATCAAATACTCTCCTATTACATATTTCCACTTACCATTAAATAAACCTCAAAACTAGCAACCTGGTCTCCTGTGTTTTCCTTCCTTCTTTGTTCTTCTTGACACACGCGCCGAACGATCCGGATCGTTCGGTTTCCGCAAAACGACAAAGCAGAAAGCGCAAACTAAGTACTAATCAGACGCGATTTCTAAATCGAATCTGCTTAGTCCTAGGAAATCTACCTGCCGATGCCTATTAGACTCTGGAAGAGGATATTTTGAAACGGTCGAAATATTTACGTTTTCTAACTTGGTATGATTTTTGGAACTAATTCTTGTAGTAAATGAATTGCTGTAATCGTCTTACTTGTAATGCAAAAACTATCTGAAAATGTGGCAAAATCACGGAAAACGTATTTCCTTAAATTAACCGGATATTCAACCAAAAACTAAAATTATCATTTTAAATTCCATTTTCCAGATCGGTCTAAACAGCCATTTAAATTTTCCGCGGACGTTCGAGAACTTCGATCAATCAAAACCCAATCTGAATCCTGAGCGCCAAAGTCCTATCGGAGCACTCGCGACCGCGATTAATAAATTTCAAAAATCACTCACTACTTGGCATCTTGGTGCTCAATCTCTTGCAGGACCTATCTTTGTGCAGTGGACGGTTGCCTGCACTTTTCTCAGACCCTGAGCAACAGGCGTCCTTCCTGCCCTACAGGCGTCTACTGCAGTCTGCGCCGCTCCCCCAACCATATCCACCAGCCATTGATAGGTTCCATCACTACCCTAACCACGGTTTTTTTTATTACTCGCGTATCTAACACTGTGTCTTTGTTTACGTCATTTATTTCACTCGCGAGCCGCACTATTTCACTAATTCACTCTCAAAAATTAATAATTTTAAAACTGTAAATTGCCTAAAACTAAAACATATTATTGATCCATGATCTGGATCGTTCGGTTTCTGCAAAACGACAAAGCAGAAAGCGCAAACTAAGCACTAATCAGACGCGATTTCTAGATCGAATCTGCTTAGTCCTAGGAAATCTAGCTGACGATCCCTGTTAGACTCTGAAAGAGGATATTTTGAAACAGTCGAAATATTTACGTTTTCTAACTTAGTATGCTTTTTGGATCTAATTCTTGTAGTAAATGAATTGCTGTAATCGTATCACTTGTAATGCAAACGCTATCTGAAAGTGTGACCACGGTTTTTCTTGTTTACTCGCGAATCTAACGCGAATCTAGTCTTTGTTTACGGCACAATTGTATTTGCAAAAAAATTCGGAAACTTTGCCTATGCATTTTATTTCACGCGAAACTAACACTCCCGACTTTACACTCGCGCACCACAATAAATTATCGCCACTTAACGATATAATTTTACATGAAATGAAAACTTTTTTTAACTATATAACCTCCTCAGTATCTGCGCACATTGTAATGTATTTATTTCTTTGTTGCTTTCTAAGCCACTTTTATTTATTGTCAGCATTGGAGTCCAATTATACATTCAAATGTTGTTGTTCTGAAAAATAAAAAGGCCTAAAATAAACTGAATGAAGGTATGTATATGGATGAGTATGTATATATTAGTGATGTAACGAATACCATTTTTTAAGCATTCGCGAATGCGAATATCTGCGGCCGATATTCGCGAATGCGAATGTGAATATTCAGTTTTTAAATTTGTTTTATGGATTATAAAAGATTCCAAATCTCTTTAAGAATTCGTAATGGATATTTTATGATGGGGTTTGTTTCTATAATCCGTCGGACAATTTGTAAATTACGTAATGGACTTTCCGATAGGGTTTTTTAAGAATTTGGAAATTTCGTAATATAATTTTTATGACCAGATTATAAAAACAATACCCCACGAAAGATTCCTCATACCTGGAAGGAGATATAAATAAGGTCACCCCCCAACAACGGATCAGTTCACACCGAGACACAAGTTAGTGATTTTTTAAAATGAGTAAATCAGTTTCTACTTCTAGTAAAATATGGAATTATTTCACGCTTTGTGAAGCTGAAAGAGCTAGATGCAAGCTACTTAACAATAAATATTCTTGAAAAGGAAGAACTACAACAGGTATGAGAAATCATTTGAAGTCGATGCATAAAACCGAGTTTGCTGAATTGGAAAAATGCGAAAAAGGTAAGCAGGATGCAATTAATACACTTGAACTTGCATCATCTTCCCAGGAAAGTTCTAAATCTGACACTAAACAGATGTCGCTTCAAGAATGTTTCGAAAAAAAGAAACAGTGGGATAATAAATTTGTAGGTCCTTGGAAGGAATAAGTGAAATGACTGCGTTGGAAGACTTGCCATTTAGTTTCGTAGAATCTGTTGGATTCGTAAGACTTGTGAAACACCTATGTCCATCGTATAATTTAAAGTCACGTCAATATTTTACTTCTTTTATCTGAGATGAATTATATGGCAAAATGAGCCAGAAAATCCACGAATTACTGAAATCCTTTGAAAAAATGTCATTTACTAGTGACATCTGGTCAGATTCTTGTTCTGGGGTTTCACTACTGAGTTTTACTTGTCATGGGATTACTGAAGAATTCGAAAGAAAAATGATAGTGTTAAAGGCAGATGTGTTCAATAACAGCCGCCATACCGGAGAAAACATTGCTCGTAAACTTGAAGGCATGTTGTCATCATGGGAAATACCTAAAGAAAAATTGAAATGTGTAGTTACGGATGCAGGCACAAACATGAAAAAAGGTGTTTCATTATTAAATGTTCAACACATCGACTGTGTTTCACACAAGATTCCAAACTTGTTAAAAGACGGGATGAAAGCTCAAGAAGCTGTAGTGGCTGCCATAACAAAATGCAAAAAGATGGCAACACATCATTCGAATACTGCTCAAGACGAGCTTAAAACTTTACAGAAAAGACTAAATCAAACACCCCTCAAGATTATACAAGAGTGTGCTACTAGATGGAACAGCACCTTTTATATGTTAGAGCGTATTTTGCAAGTCAAAGAATCTGTATGTCTTTATGCATCCACAAATAATAAAATCCCCCAATTGACTTCAGGAGAGTGGACGATCATTGAAAAACTTATCGGTTTACTAAAACCATTTGAAGAAGCAACCAAAGAATTAAGTGCGGCCAGTGTTTCTGTATCATCAGTGATTCCCTTAATCGTCACATTGGAAAGAATTCTTGATGATCTTGATTCATCCGATGAACACATTGGTGAGACGATAGCCGTTTTGAAACAGGGGCTCATTAGCAAATTTTTAGTTTTAGAAAATGAAATATTGTTTGTCACAGCAACCTTCATTGATCCAAGATATAAAGTAATTTTTTTTTTAAATATTTCGACCAAAGAGCGTGTCATACAGCATATTTTGAATTTGCTTGAAGACAGTCAAACAATGGTACCTTCAAGATTATGTTGTTCGAATGCGAAACGTGCCAAATTGGACGAAACTCAAGATTCCGTAAACAATAAAAATGTATCTTTGAGGGACACGATGACTTTACTAATGGATACGAGTGATAGTGAAGGAGAAGATGGCATTCCTCTTCCTAGTCACCAAAATCCCGTTCAGTTTTTCATCCGAAAAACTATTACTGAATATTTAGCGGAAAAATGCGTCTCAAAAGACGTCGATCCTCTGACATGGTGGAACGTGAACAAGCAGAAGTATGGGCTTCTTGCTTCAATAGCGAGGCATTATTTAGTCACACCACCAACGAGTGTTCCGAGCGAGCGAATGTTTAGTGGTGCTGGGCTTATTTATACACCACATCGAAATAGACTTGAAAGAGAAAAGGCTTTTTCAAAGCTTTTATTTTTGCTTTTTCAAAGCTTTTTTTTTTCAAAGCTTTTATTTTTGAAGTTTAATATACCTCTACTTAAGTTTGATTAGTAATTAGTTGCTAAAAGATTATTTTATTATTGTAGTAGATTTTATAGGTGTTTTATATAAGAAGAAGAAAAAGAAAATAACTGTTATATACTGTTTATATAATAACTAATATAATAACTGTTTATATCTTTAAAATATATTTAAGAGAGGAATGTATTTTTTTAGAGGAATGTGTTTGTTTAAAGTTAATATATATATATATATATATATATATATATATATATTTAGTTTTATGAGAAGAGATTATTTTTAATACTTAAAAATAGTAAAAAAGTTTTGTTTAACACATTTAAGTTTGTTTATTAATATTTTTAGTTAATATATTAATTGTGTATTGTGTATTATACTGTTGTATTTAGATTTAGTTACGAAGAAAAAGGTTTTGTAATAAAAATTATAAAAACTTAATATTTTGTTGTTGTATTTACCTAATATTATTTACCTATTTTTTCTGACGTTCATATTCGCAAAATATTCGCATTAGTGCTGCGAATGCGAATATCAAGAAATATGCGAATATTCGCGAATGCGAATACGAATATTCGTTACATCACTAGTATGTATATATGTATGAGTTTATTTGTAGATATGACAGTATGTGTATATATGTATGAGCGTGTATGTAAATGTATATACATATATAGATCTAGAGAATAAAAATATACATATGTATACTATATATGTATACACACAAATATATATATATATATATATATATATATATATATATATATATATATATATATATATTACTATTATGACTATCGTAAATCCCTTTAAAGAGAGCGTGTAAACTTGAACAAAAATTATGTCAACTCAGTCATGCGGCGATGTTCTTCCCAAATCCTCTTCATTCGTGCACTATGTTCTTTCTTCCGTTCGTCCGTCCACTTTTTTCCTGGTATCTTTGGGAGCAGTTCTTTATCAAATTTATGGTGCATTATGGTGTTTCTAAATTTAACCCGATCATTCATGTCGTGTATCGTGATGTTTAGCTGCTTGAGGTCTTCTTCAGTTTCCTGTATATATATATATATATATATATATATATATATATATATATATATATATATAAATATATATATATATATATATATTTACCATCCCGATTAGTGTCTTGTATATTCTTACATTGGTTCTGCGCGACAGGTCTTCGCTGCTGAGCATTTTTTTTTTTCCGGCCGCTTGCCATTTTTTTTAAATGATCACATTTTGAAATGCTGACGTGCCAGTTAACTTCAACAATGAATAACAATTTCTGATAGTAAAAATCAGTTCTCATTTTAGCCTTAATATAACACGTCCGGTATATATATATATATATATTAGGGTTTTCTATCCGGATCCGGGTATACCCGGGTATATAAATTTTTTAGTACCCGGGTACAATTTCATTGATAGACCCGGGTACTCGGCAAAAAATGCAATAAACTTGAGGTTAGGTTTGGTTAAGTCGCCATGTTTTAATTTGATAATCCGTAACTTATGTTAGTAGATTTATTTTAAAATTATTTATTCTTAGAAGAAATTAAGATTATCAATATAAGATTATGAAGTTACATTTTTATATTTTATAACATAACAAAAAGTTTTTGTCATAAAAAGTATTTTTAGTTCTTAATCAGTTTATGAAAACAAGACTGTTTAACTAGTTCTTGATTAACTAGTTCTCTTCTTGTTGCGGTTACGGCCCGCTTAGATCTTTGGCTTTCTTCTCAAAGAGGGTTGCCCACCTACTTCGGTTTCTTACAGAAACTCTCCTATTTGCCATCCCGATTAGTGTCTTGTATATTCTTACCTTGGTTCTGCGCGACAGGTCTTCGCTGCTGAGCATTTTTTTTCCGGCCGCTTGCCATTTTTTTTAAATGATCACATTTTGAAATGCTGACGTGCCAGTTAACTTCAACAATGAATAACAATTTCTGATAGTAAAAATCAGTTCTCATTTTAGCCTTAATATAACACGTCCGGTATATATATATATATATTAGGGTTTTCTATCCGGATCCGGGTATACCCGGGTATATAAATTTTTTAGTACCCGGGTACTATTTCATTGATAGACCCGGGTACTCGGCAAAAAATGCAATAAACTTGAGGTTAGGTTTGGTTAAGTCGCCATGTTTTAATTTGATAATCCGTAACTTATGTTAGTAGATTTATTTTAAAATTGTTTATTCTTAGAAGAAATTAAGATTATCAATATAAGATTATGAAGTTACATTTTTATATTTTATAACATAACAAAAAGTTTTTGTCATAAAAAGTATTTTTAGTTCTTAATCAGTTTATGAAAACAAGACTGTTTAACTAGTTCTTGATTAACTAGTTCTCTTCTTGTTGCGGTTACGGCCCGCTTAGATCTTTGGCTTTCTTCTCAAAGAGGGTTGCCCACCTACTTCGGTTTCTTACAGAAACTCTCCTATTTGCCATCCCGATTAGTGTCTTGTATATTCTTACCTTGGTTCTGCGCGACAGGTCTTCGCTGCTGAGCATTTTTTTTTCCGGCCGCTTGCCATTTTTTTTAAATGATCACATTTTGAAATGCTGACGTGCCAGTTAACTTCAACAATGAATAACAATTTCTGATAGTAAAAATCAGTTATCATTTTAGCCTTAATATAACACGTCCGGTGGGTAAGGGGTGACGGCAAAAACCACCAAGTAAGTCCGATCCAAATGTCAACCTCTTCTGCACGCAGTGCCCGCTGCTAGATAACGAACGAGGCTCTGGCGACCGAGTCATGGCGGTATAACCATTCCATCGAGAAGTAAGGAAATGTTTTTCTCAAACTCGCCAACACGCTTGGCAAGCGCGGCGTTTAAATGCCAAACCCCTCTAACAAATGAATGGTAACTTATAACGTAAATATACCCCAGGTGAGTAGGGCTAGCCCAAAACCTCACCCTGATAAGTCAGGCTGTCTCATGGATTCTGGGGGAGACAAAAGTTGACAAAGACACAAATAAACAAGACCAAAGGCAAAATACACAACCTAAACATTGCCACATATAACGCAAGAACACTAGCAACCGATGAGAGGCTCATTGAAATGGAAGAAGAGCTGAGGCGAATAAATTGGGATATAGTGGGAGTGAGTGAAGTAAGAAGGCGTGGAGAAGAATGGAGAACACTTAAGTCGGGAAATATATTCTATCATGCCGGAGAAGCAGACAAATCCATAGGCGGCGTAGGTTTCCTCATAAACAAAAAGCATGCAAAAAACATCATATGCATAAAGAGTATATCCACAAGAGTAATATATCTAATACTCAAACTAAACTCCAAATATAGTATAAAAATTGTACAAGCTTACGCACCCACCATCGAGTATGAAGACGAAATAGTAGAAAGTTTCTATGAAGACATTTCCCAGGCGAAGAGTGAATCACCTACCCAATTTACAGTGGTAGGAGGTGATTTTAATGCTAAGATAGGCAAGAAGCTGGATGCAGCGGAGATAGTGATCGGAAACCATGGTACAGGGGACCGGAATGATCGGGGAGAAATGCTTATGAACTTCCTAAAAATGCAAAACCTATACTTGATGAACAGCTTCTTTTACAAAAAAGAACATCGCAGATGGACCTGGGCGAGTCCAAATGGAAACACAAGAAATGAGATTGATTTTATAATAACTGACAAAAAGCTTATCGTCAACGACGTCACTGTATTAAATAGTTTCACAACAGGAAGCGACCATAGAATGGTAAGGGCAAAAATAACTGTAAACCTAAGTAAAGAAAGACGTAAGCTGGTAACAAAGAAAATACAGGCAGGTTGGACAACACCAGAACAAGTTCACAAATATGTAGAAATGATAACTACCAACTTGGAAACTACACAGTTTGAATATAGGCACAAAACAACAGACGAAATAAATAACAAAATCGTCGAAGCTATAAATGAAGCAACAAAGACATACTGTAAGCCAAATAAAGAACAAATAAGCAAAATCAGCAAACATACCAAAGAGCTTATGAAACTCAGAAGAGTGCTAAGACAAAACAGCGATAGAAACTCAAAACAACTAAGAGATTTAAGCAAGACAATTACAAAAGACATCAAAAAGACATACGTCGATACAACACAGAACAAACGAAACTAGCTATTGAGAACAACAGAAGTATGAACGTATTAAGAAGAAATATGTCAAATGGAAGAAAAGAAATCTTCAAACTAAGAAACAGCACGGGAACACTAACCACAAATAGAGACGATATACTGAAAATAGCGGAAGAATTTTACGCAACTCTCTACATGAGTCGGCTACAAGAACAACCAGCGGAACCGACACAAACACATACCGGGAAGGTCATAAATCAGGGGTCTGAAGATATGCCAAGTATATCGATAGCCGAAATTAAGAATGCTCTTGCAGAGATGAAGAACAACAAATCCCCGGGTGAAGATGGCATACATATCGAATCCATAAAACAAGGAGGAGACGCTCTACTACATGCCATAAAAGCACTATTCAACACCTGCTTAGAAGAATGTGCTACACCTGGCGAATGGAACAACGCCTCCACAGTTATTCTACATAAAAAAGGCGATATAACACAGCTCGGAAACTACAGACCGATAAGTTTGCTACCACATCTATATAAACTTTTCACCAAAGTAATCACCAAAAGGTTAGAAAATAAACTAGACTTCTACCAACCCAAAGAACAGGCTGGGTTTAGATCGGGATACGGGACAAATGACCATCTTCAGGCTATAAAAACTCTCATTGAAAAGTGTAATGAATATAATAAGCCCCTTGTCCTGATTTTCATAGATTTCGAAAAGGCGTTCGATGCAGTTGAATTGCCCGCCATAAAAGCTGCTCTAGACCAAGCACGAATAGACTATCGATATACAAAGCTAATTGAACATATTTACCGAAACGCTACAGCAAGTATAAGGCTACACGACAATACCAACAAATTTAAAATTGGCAGGGGAATTCGCCAAGGGGACACTATCTCCCCAAAACTATTTACCACGGTTCTCGAATATGCTTTTAAAATGGTATCTTGGGAACACCTAGGAATTACAGTGGATGGAGAAAAATTTAACCACCTGAGATTCGCAGACGACATCGTCCTAATAGCCGACAATATCAAAGATGCAAAAACTATGCTCAACGACCTAAAACAGTCAACGGAAAAAGTGGGCCTTAGGATGAATATGGGAAAAACAAAAGTTATGACCAACCTAGTGCTAAGCGATCAAATCAAAATAGATGATGCTAATATAGAAGAAGTAACTTCCTATATATACCTGGGGCATCAGATACGCATAGGCCGCGAAAACCAAACATGCGAAATACAGCGCCGCATAGGCTTAGGATGGGCAGCGTTTGGAAAACTAACTAACATCTTAAAGAGCGAACTACCAATGTGTCTCAAACGGAAAGTGTTCGAGCAATGTGTGATGCCGGTAATGACGTATGGGTCAGAGACTTTAACACTAACAAAGCGTTCCGCATCAAAACTGCAGGTAACACAGAGGTCAATGGAACGGGCCATGCTAGGCATTTCCTTACGAGACAGGGTACGGAACGAGGTCATCAGGGAAAGGACGGGTGTCTGCGACATTATAACACGCATCTCCAACATGAAATGGAGATGGGCAGGCCACGTTGCCAGACTTAGGGATGGCCGATGGACTAAACGGCTTTTGGAATGGAGACCCCGTGCCGATAAACGAAGTAGAGGTAGACCACCAACTCGATGTACCGATGACATCAAGAGGGTGTCATAAAACTGGATGAACAAAGCACAACATCGTGATGTCTGGAAAGAGTTAGAAGAGGCTTATGTCCTGCAGTGGACGCAAACGGCTGGACAATGATAACACGTCCACAAAAGTAGCTTGAGAAATAATGTCTTTTAAAATTAGTAAGGTTTAAGTTTAAGAAGTTTAGAAGGCACGCGTGCTAAGTATTTCGCGTGCCAATACAATTTTCCTACGTGTCAGGTGTAACGTGTGCTATAGGTTCGCCACCACTGGTGTACACTATACAGGCAACGATTCCCTAATTGTATGCGGGTTGTGACTTCTCGGTTGTGACTCGGATATTTTGTATTTTTAGTTCTTAATCAGTTTATGAAAACAAGACTGTTTAATTGTGTGTGATTTTTAATTTTCAACTGTGTCAGAGAAGAAACTTTAGTTATATTTTTGTTATTTTATAACAGAATTTATTGTTGTAAAAAGTCAGTTTAATTCCTAATTAGTTAATGAGAACAATACTATTTAACTATTTAACTGATTGTACTATAAGTTAAGGAAACTTATTGACATTTTCTCTTTTTGTGCAAAAATTGCAAATACCCGGGCACCCGGGTATTAAAAAAAGTCGGGTACGCGAAAATCCTAATATATATATATATATATATATATATATATATATATATATATATATATATATGTGTGTGTGTTGTATTGTTTTCTCGGGGATTCCGCGTTGATGCTGAGGGTTGGCTCTGAAAAGAACCGGATTCTCGACGTTTCGGCGAACTAACATTTGCCATTCTCAAGAGATATATGCGTCCGTGCGGGTCAACCCGCACGGACGCAACACACAAGCACCGGTCACTGGATGGACTTTAGAAATTCAAGGACTGTTGCACAGATTAGCCACGAAATGTCACGAGTATACAGAGAAGCCATAGAGATAGAAAAACGAGACTACTGCATGAACACGAGAGACGATTCCTTGAGACTGCCCCCAGCATGGCGACCGATCATATCCACCCTCAAAATGCAATCCCAGACACCCCAGACTCATGTACGACCAACAAGACAAACAAACAAACAACCGAACCGAAGCACCGCACACAACGCGCATGACCCGAAGCCAGACAGCTATAAGTAGTCGCACCGCACGAACGAACTCTCAGTATGCGCCTAACGGTTGACCCGCACGGACGCATATATCTCTTGAGAATGGCGAATGTTAGTTCGCCGAAACGTCGAGAATCCGGTTCTTTTCAGAGCCAACCCTCAGCATCAACGCGGAATCCCCGAGAAAACAATACAACCCAGGTATATATCCGCGAAAACCTCAAATACAACATATATATATATATATATATATATATATATATATATATATATAAAATTTAATATTTTTATTCTCTAGAGCTATCTATGTGCATTTGTATTTATAGTACACGGATAAAATTACACTTATACTACACGGATAAAAACTACAATGAGAGTATCATGTTACAAATTGCGTTTTGTTAAAATTACAGTTTCAGATATAAAATTTTAATATTTTTGCTGTAACGCTTCACTCTACTAAAAATGATTAAAAAATTGCATTTTCGAGATGTTACCTACGAGTTAAAACTAATTCTAGCAATAGTTATGTAAAAATTCATCGATCTAATGTTTTTGTTAAAACTTACATGTTTTGGGAAATTTCGCAAATGGAACACAAATTTTACGAAAATAATTGAAGTTTGTTTCATCAACTAGAAATTAAAAAATTAAAATTCGCAAATTCGTTCACGCTGCTTTAAATAAGTCGAACATAAAAAACAAACACTTTTTTGTCAACCGCAATTCAAATTAATAAATTTAGAACTCTCAACTACGCCGACAAAAAAATAATAAAACACGCAAGAAAAACTAAATTATCCTGACTCCCCCGATAATCGACTCGACCGGCCGACAGAACAATCCAAACATCGCCATGCGATTAATCTCCGCGATTAGTTTGCATCGTCTTCACGCGATACAAAAACAATGACAAAAAACAACGACAAAAAAAACAGAGCATTCGACTATAATCGAATGTGTGACTCATCCTATCGCCACCGTTCAATTTTGCCGAAAACAAATAGGTACATTTACTAAAATTTAATAGAAAGGTTAAAAATAATTTGAGAATTCATTTATTTGTTAAATCAGTTGTTTATCTAAATTAAAAGTACCCTGTGGCAAACTCACACGGGTTTAGCAAAATCGCGAAAAATTTAAAACGGTTAAATATTTTCTTATATGGATTAGGAAATAATAAACAAACTTTGGTAAGGTTTTAGAAAAATCGCAAAAATATTGGAACACGTAAATATTTTCTGTTTTAGACAAACAACTAAATTATTATTAATTTAAAGTATTCATTGTAACAATCAGTTGGGTATTAATTAACCTTACTAAGTAGATAAGAAAACTAGTAATAAAATAATTACATAAATATAAACTCACCTCTTATTACATTACGCCGTTCTAACACATCCTCACGCTGCAACTGTTGCTCTAATCCTAACTCAATCCGAGCGAACGAGATCACCACACGTCAGCACAATATCTCATGTATGTTCCCCCACTCTATCAAGCGAGAAGAAATTAAATTTAAAAAGAATTGTAAACACAGCCGCCTTTGATTTTATTATTTTTTAAACTATAGTATCATTTCTAATAGCAATAACTAAGACATTTATATTAATGATACTCATAGCACATTAATTATTACGTTTTTTTTTAAACTATTTGGTAGAAGTTAATCTTTAGAAGTTTTTTATTATTTAAGAAGTATTATTATTTAGTTATGTAGTTTATTAATAAATTATAAAAATTATTAAAAAATTAAGTAAGTAAATTAAGTACAGTGCCCGTTATTTCCAGACAAAAAGAAGGTTTGTTTACATTTCCAAATTATAAAGTTTATGTTGAGCACAATTTTCATTACATTTAAAATACAGTGCAAGAATTAGAAAATTAGTAAACAAACTCTTGCAAGGTTTCAGTAATATCGCGATAAATTTAATACCTGGTAATATTTTTGATTTCCGATTTCAGTTTTGGAAAAGCAACAAAATCACGTTTAATTCGAAATCAATTAAGCATTAAGCTAACTACGTGGGTTAGAAAATGAATAAACAAACTTTTGCAAGGTTTTAGCAAAATCGCGATAACTTTATAACTGGCAAATATTTTCAGTTTGTGTTTTTGGTTTTGGAAAGACAACTAAATTAGCATTAAATTGAAGTGTTGATTATAAGTAACAGTTAGGTATTAAGCTAACTAGGTTTATTCAAAAATTAGTAAACAAACTTTTGCAAGGTTTTAGTAAAACGCCATAACTTTGAAACCGGCGAATATTTTCGATTACTATTTTCGGTTTTGGGAATACAACAAAATTAGCTTTAATTTGAGATGTCAGTTATCACAAACCGCTGGACAATAAGCTAATTAAGATGATTAGAAAATGAATAAACAAACTATTGGAAGGTTTTAGAAAAAATCGCGATAAATTCGGAAGGGGGAAATATATTTATTTTTGTTTTCAGTTTGGGAGAAGCAATAAAATAACCTTGGATTCGAGGAATTAGTTGAAAGAATTAATTTGATATTAAGCGAACTATATAGCTGCACATCTGCCAACATTACAAGTTTTACGTTTCTGAATTTTAAAATCATTGGTAAAATTGAATAAATCAGTTATAGTTGCAATTCTAAAAATTTACATTTTTAGAATTTTTTAAATTGTTAGCAATTTGTTTAGATTGTTTTTTAGATTTGATTGTTTAGAAAGTAAAATGTTAATTGTTTCTAAATCGATGCCAATATAAATTTGTAAAAACATCGCAAAAATTAGGTGTACCGTTAACATTTAGTAGGTTTTTACCTACCTACGAGTTAAACTACCTACCTACGAGTAAAAATTAATTCTAGCGATAGTTAAAAATTCATCCATCAAATGTTTTTGAAAAAACTTACATTTTTTGTGAAATTTCGCACATAGAACATAAATTTTACGAAAATAATTGTCGGTTTGTTTCTCAAAAGTTTGTTTCATCAACTAGAAATTAATAAATTAAAATTCGCTAATTCGATCACGCTGGTTTAACTTAGTCTTTGATTCTTTAAATTATAGATATTATAATAATTGTCCATTAATAAACTCTCGTTCTTAAATTATTTTTTGTGATTTCCCTGAAAACCTCGTATCTCCACTAATCAAGATCACTGTAAAAGTACGTAAAACTCCAATTTTTCTACATAATTGAAGTGCGGCTCCAGTAAGCAAAACTAAATAAAAATCCGGGTATTATCAATTCCTTAGATCATCTTTTTCACAAGAAACACGTTTTATGGTTGTTATTTTCGTTCAATTATTAATAATAAACATATGAAAGACAAGAAGTTGTATCCTGTAAAAGTTAACCTAGGTACTGGAGTTAGAAGGTTTTCTTGTGTCTTCGACAAAATATTGCCTAATGCCCTAATGCAGTAATGCAGTAATGCAGTTGAGACTTATTTGTCTCAACGCCCACCCCCTATCTTAACAACCCCCCCCCCCCCCCCAAATATGAAGGATGAGATTGAAGTTACGATATACATTTATCTAATTGAGGTTCAATGTTCGTGAGGTTTAAACATTATGTATAAAACAAGTTAAAAAATATCCAGTCTATTTCTTAACTCGACTAAGTTTAATGTTGGAAAAGCTATTAACAAGTTCTTCGCGAATTTCCACAAAGAGGGTAGTGGTCAAAAAAACAAAATTCTTCATATGAAGTTGATATCATTCTGCAACCTGACTAACTTTCTTCCAAAACCGGGCCTACGTTTTCATAACATGAAAATGGTGTTATTATCTAATCAGGAACTTCCAAATCAAACAAATCCTTCAATCTCTTTCTCATGTCATTATGTAACAGCTTCAAATGATTTGTGAATATTAGAATATGTTCATAAGATATTTCTTAACTTTCTTGAATTTCTATCAGATTTGGGAATAGACCTTTACGGTTAGTTAAGCGCATGCGCGTCCGCCATGTTTAAAAGGAATATGAAAGTTTCGGGTACATTTCGTTACTTTAACTGTTTATACGCCAAAAAGTGCCCGAAAAACATGGCGGAAATTGACACATGTGCACAAAAAACTTTCAACTATGAAAAGTTCTATTGATAAAATTGACAACGAGCCAAAATGTTTTTAAAAAGTAGCAATTTTTCCTACCGCCCCTATATCGCTTCCGGGCTACCTAGCGACCCCCAAAAAGATGTCAACGCGCACTGGGGGGCGATATCACCCACTTTGAGAATCGCTGCCCTAATGTAAGGTTGCCTAATGTATATCAAAGTTTTCGCGATATTACTAAAACCTTGAAAGAGTTTGTTTACTAATTTTCAAATGTTTGTAGTGCATTTTAAATGTACCTAAAGAAAATATCCTCAACATAAATTATTATAATTTGGAAATGTAAACAAAATCTTATCATATCTAGAAATAATGGTCACTGTACCTCCATATATTGGAATATATATTCCAATATATAAGTAATATATATAAATATATATATATATATATATATATATATATATATATATATATATATATATAAATAGGAGTAGTTTTTAAAGACTTACTTCTGTCAAAATGATAAAAAACGTAACATTTAATTTAGTATTCGTGCTATTAACATAAAAATATTGTGATAATATTTAAAGTATTATTATTATAATTAAAATAAAAATATTGCTATTGGAATTGATATTTTAATTAAACAATAATAAATCACATGAGATGGTTAATATTTAAATTTATTTCCAATATAAGTACAATATATACATTCTTATCTCCTGTTAGACGGTGGAGTCTGCGCATGAGATATTGCGTTAAGGTGGACTGATCTCTAGTTAGTATTAGAACAACAGCTACAAAGTGAGGAGGTGTTAGTATAGTGTTAATTTATTAGAATAGTTTTGTTATTGATTATTTAAAGAATAAATCGTAATTTAATTTAGTATATTAAAAAAACAAATTTGTTTTTTAATAATTCATTTTTTGACAAATTATTTTTTTAATTTCCACGCATTTATTTAACAACAATTTGTTTAGTTTTGACTATTTTACAATCTATAGCTAAAAAATAAATAACAATTTAATCTGTTGCAAATTTGATTTGAAACCATGTAAATTCAAGTACCCCTGTAGAAAAATCGTTGCGTTTTCCCGAACACTGAACTGCACCCGGCAGGGGATCGATATAAAGGCCCCATTATATGAACCTTATTACACCATTATATGAACCCCATTATATGAACCCCATTATATGAACCCGATCGGGGAAAATTCCAGTTACCCGATTATCGGGAGCCTGTTGTGGTAACTGACCAAGTTATTATCCAATTTCGTGGTAATTATCCAATTTCGATGAGCCCTGTCGGCTGCCCTATTGGAACAAATAAGGAACGCTGTTATCATGGGCCCGATCAGGAAATTGTTCGTGCTTAAATTAATATGCTCGATTGAAAATGCCAGATCAGCCAGCCTTACTGTGGATAAATATAAAGAACCTATTTATATAGATATCATCATTTCTTACTTTTTTGTATAGGATCTAAACTATTGTGCTCCAAATTAAACGCACTCCAGTGGACACAACAAACAAAGTGTTATTTTAATGAATTTGTGTTAAAACTACCAGACTTCTAAGGAGATAAATCTGTTGTGTTAAATATGCATCATTTAAAATATGCTCCGGATGATTTGCCTTTCAGACTTTTCTAATGAAAATTAAACATTTCATACGCTCTCCACATCGCCCATTGCAACAATTTTGTTGAAGACTTCATCAACAGTCGTCGGCCTCAAAAAAAATCTTCCGGTATCATCAATAAAAATATTAAAGAAGAAAAATAAAATCGATATTTTAAAATAGCAATATAAGAGGACAATATTTACAACAAAACCACCAAACAATACTGCACTCTTACATAATCAAAAAAATATTCAAATCACCGGAATATTATTGGAAGGAAGGAACTATTATGGAAGGATTATTTTGAAGAAACTATTATGGTGGAAGGTAAAACATTGGATAAAAAAAATCCATATGTTTAAAACCTATCGATTCATCAAGCTTAGGAATATGGGAATTGAAACAAGATAAGTAAAGTTATGAAATTATCCTTGAATTATGAGCCCAATGGCGTAATTAAACATTTTGTGATCCCATTTCTTCATGAATAATTAACAATTTTTTCAAGAAATATTTAAATTATTGCTAGTGATTCAATTTCCTGAACTCACATTTTTAAAATCATAAAGAGTTTTATTAGTTTACGAACTGTTTACATCCGTGCACTGGAGGAAACCGAGAAAGGAACTGCGCAATTAATTTTCAGTCGGCCTAAATCGTTAATCGCAGTTTTAAGAATCTAGCTTAAGCAAGCGGTTGTGTATAATAATATTGAATAAAAAAACGATTGAATAAAATTGTGTGGTGTAAAAAGCTGGAAAATTATTACGCTATGGAAGCTAAAAATAAGATAAGTTCAGCAGATAATGAGGTATGTAGTTATAAAATTATTCTTCTATATATTCTTTCTATTTTAAAGACGCAGTAAAATTGGTCAAATATTGCTCCTATTATTGTAGGTTGTATTGGCTACTCAATATACGAAACGGGAACCGTATATTCTTGCTGAATTAAAAAAGGCCCTAAAACAGGAAAAATGGTTCAAATTGTTTTAGACAAATGGTTGTTGCAGTTTGATCGAAAAAAAATTGATTTATTACCAAATGTATGGATTGGCCGTACGAAGACGAAGATATGCGCTTAATTGAACTATTATTGCGGTTTTATGCTGATGGTGATAATTTAAACAAAGCATTGGAAAATGAAGAATGTAAAGAAGAACTGGTATGATAACAAAATTTACAATATTTATAATTTACAATATTTATAAATTGGTATATTTAAATGATAATTGTCCAATTTTTTTTTAACTATATATATATAAATTAGCTATCATCAATTATTTTCTATACCTACAGCATAACATTCAGAAAAATTCTATAAATCGATTAGCAGGAGTTGGCAAAACAACAAATCTTACATGTTACGTTTATTATTTAGGAGGGAAATGAAACTTAGTGTCCAGAAAGCAATTGGGGATAAAATAGTAATAAAGGATATGCAGGTTACAACCATTATAATCGGTAAGAATCTCTGATAACATTATCAATGTATGCAATTTTTATACATTTATATTGTTTACATATGTTTTAAAGCATAGATTCCCAACCTGGGGTATATGTACCCCTTGTGGTACATTAGGTTGTTGCAGGGGGTACAATAGAAATTTATGTAGAGCGTAATTTTTCAAAATGTAAATTAAAACTAAATCACGGCGATGCATCGCGGATGTTCCGTCTTCTGTCCCCACCATTTATCATATTTTTTATACGGCGCGATGTACCTAATGTTTTGATTGTCCTTATGAAAATGTGTGCTTTTGTATAAATTTTCACTGTCAATAAGTTTTTTTTGTATGTATTAACGCCACCGCAGAGAGATGTCCCTCTACCGCGCGGTATGTACAACATACGTACAACGGCTCTACCGCGCTATGTGGTCTGGATTTATCCGTTCTAATATAACCTAATATAATCCTTATGTACCTATTTCGCGTATGGATTTACTTGGTGTCGAGAGAAAAATGAGCCCAAACCACACTGTGTTGTGTGTTATGAAACATTTTCGAACAATTCGATGAAGCCATCCCTTCTTAAACATGATTTATACAACAAACACAAGCATTTAAAAGAAGAGCCTATTGATTTTTTTTAAAGACAGCAAAGTGAGTTGGAAAATATAAAAACTAAAGTCAGTTCAATATTTTACTACTTACAACTAACAAACAAGCTCTTGAAGCATTATATTTAGTTAGTTTGAGAATTGCCCAAACTGGCAAATCTCACACTATTGGTGAAACTTTAGTACTATCTGCAACAAAAGATTTAGTAACATCAATTCTTGGACAAGCAGCAGCAATAAAACTGGATGTAGTTTTTCTATCAAATAACACTGTTTCTCGAAGAATTGGTGAAATGGCAGCTCAGGTAAAAGAAAAACTAATTCAGAATATAAAACAAAGCCGATTTTTTGCAATTCAAATATATGAAAGTGCGGATTTAAACAATTTTGCACAATTGCTAGCTTATATAAGATTTGAAAAAAGATACCTACATGAAGAATTTTTATTCTGCGAACCGCTTCCAAATAATACCACTGCAAATGGAATTTTCATGAAACTTAACGAATTTATGACCCAACATGATATCAAGGAAAAACTGCGTAGGCGTATGTTCTTATGGAGCACGTGCAATTGTAGCTTGTTATGGAGATATTCGTGCTAAAATTAAAGAAGTTGCTCCAGGCGTAAAGTTTACAAAATCAATGCCCGCGGAATTAAAGACTGTGTTGGATCAATTAGTAAGGATAGTTAACTTTATTAAATCCAGAGCTCTTAATACAGAGCAACCACAATAAGCTTCATCTACATACAGAAAGAAGTTAGATGGTTGTCGAGAGGTATAAAAGTTCTAACTCGATTTTTTGAGCTTCGTTCCGAACTACAGATCTTCCTTTCAGATTACAAAGTGGAACTCTCTCATTGGTTTAGTGATCTTTAGAACTCTGGTTGGCACGATTAGCAAATTTTGCCGATATTTTTGGACGCTTAAATGATCTGAATTCCAGTTTACAAGGCCAAAATCTAACACATTTTACTATATCTGACAAAATAAAGACAGCTATCACTAAACTCGATTTTATAATCAAGGATATAAGAAAAATAAGTTTGGGGCATTACCTTCATTAGAAGACTTAATTTCCCAAAAAGGAACTAACAATAAATAAAATACTGATTAAAGACATTGAAAAACATTTCGATCAATTTTCGATCATAATTTCCTGAAAATTTATGTGTTGGATCAATTTACAGTGGTAGAAAGAGACCAATTAAATGAAATTTCATGTGACAGAGAAGAGTTGAATATGAAATTATTTCGGACAAAGCATTAACATTTTTGAAAGCCCTTAAAGTTATCGGGGATGGTATAAATAATGTAAAAGACTGGGATGGACAACGTAAAAATAGAAATAAAGTATAATAACTAAAAGTAAAATAAACCTTTGATTGTTTCAATGTACTTATTTATAAAAATAAGTATTTATAATGTGTAAATAAAAACGTTTTTACACGAATAAAAAATAAAATTGAAATTATCCGACTTGGTTTTTAAAAAAAAAATTGTATGATAAAATTACCTATTTTTGGGATTGTTAAACTATAAAACAATTTTTAATCATCAACGAAAGTCGAAAAAAATAATTAACTACACTCATCAATTTCCAGATATAATCAGTATATTTTAATTACAATATTTTTTAGTGATTCTTGTCAACTGATTCGTTCTAAATAATGAATTTTTACCTTTGTACATGACAAAAAATGTTATAGTTAAAAAACAAAAACATGGGCGTAGCCAGGGTAGCCAGCTCATTTCAAGAGAGCATGGTCAATGTGGAGTTTAGGAACCCTTGTGTGTCAGTTTTAGAAAGTAAATTAGTGCATTTCTGTTATTGTATTTTCTTAAAACCCCGAAAACTAAACTAAACCGAAACTAAACCCTAGCTACGCCCGTGCATGATAGTGAACCTAAGAACCTGATACGGCATGGTATGATTCTACCTCAATAGTATCTTATTCAGGTACATTCGTAAAGCTCCTGAAGGGTACCCGACTAGAATGTAATGCCCAATTGAAAATGCCCCTTTGCGGTAAGCCCGATCATGTGTACAGTAAGGCACGGTTTCGATCCGCCCGATGGTATTTAGAACAGGCAACCTAGTTCATGTTCGAATCGGCTGACTAAACTAGTGCCCGACTAATTACCCGATCGGGTCCACCGTAGACGAGCCACGTTTGGTATCGGGCACCCGGAAGGGGCATTTCGAAGGAGCACGATTCTAATGGGACATAATCTTACCACGCCCGACCAGGTTCCCGCTTTCATTTCTACCAGGGTAGGTGAGTCTTGAATTGCGCTTAATTTACAAACATTTATTGTTTAATTGAAAGAAATTCATTTCGATAAACTGTTTAAAGAATTGGCAATTGAAACAAATATTTGAAGGTAAATTGCAAATAGTTTCGAATGCTCCGAAAGAAATGTTGGCAAAAAAGCTAATAAACGAGAATTTTTTGTTGATTAAATGAATTAAATTGTTCAAACAAATTAATTGAAATCTAAAATATTTGAATTATATAAAACATTTTTTTTACTTACTTGAATTTACATGGTTTCAAATCAAGACCTGATAGAAATTTAAAATCCAGAAAAGGCAAAACGAATTTGCAACAAGTTAAATTGTTATTTTTTAGCTAGTGATTGTTAAATAATCAAAACTAAACACATTATTTATAAATTGTTGTTAAATAAATTCGTGGAAATTAAAAAAAAATTGTCAAAAAATGAATTATTAAAAAACAAAATTGATGTTTTAATATACTAAATTAAATTACGATTTATTTTTTTAAATAATCAATTAATAAGAAATGTATTCTCATAAATTAACACTATAAATTAACACCTCCTTACTTTGTAGCTGTTAATACTAACTAGAGATAAAAAATCAGTCCACATTAACGCAATATCTCATGCGCAGACTCCGCCGTCTTATAGGAAATAAGAATGTATGTATTGTACTTATATTGGAAATAGATATAAACCATCTCATGTGATTTATTATTGTTTAATTAAAATATCAATTCCAATAGCAATAATTTTATTTTAATTATAATAATAATACTTTAAATGTTATCACAATATTTTTATGTTAATAGCACTAATACTAAATTAATTGGTAGGTTTTTCATTCATTTTCATTTTCTTCTATATCATTTTGACAGAAGAAAATCTTTAAAAACTACTCCTATTTATTATAATCAGTAGAGGGCGGATTATATGCACCAAAAAAACTAAATATATGCGCTTATATATGCATCGATTTTTGAGGAAATATGCACTCAATTCGACCATATATGCGGTATAATATGCAAAACATATTAATTGATGTTAAAAAAATTGATGAAGAAAAGGTAGAAATAATTATGCTAATTTAATATTTTTATTCACACAAAATTTTTACAACATATTTGTGTAACAATTGATAATCAAATATAATCAAAATTTTCTAACAGAATTTTTTTTCTCTTGTCTGAATGTTTATAAATCTAAAAATTTCTTTTAACATCTACAGAAGATATTGGTGTATTTTTCATTTTTACAATTATGTCTAAATCAAAATTAATATCATTACCTATTTCGCCTTTTAAGATTTTGTTGATATTCTTTTAAAAATCCCTCATTTTATTGTATTACCGCTTTAAATTTTTCCCGTATATATTCACATACTCTACCTTTAACTTTTTTAAAGGATTTCTTCTATAATTACAAATTCTCAAATAAAATTCTTCTATAATTTCAATTGATTCTGATAGAGGTAAACATTTTGTTTCCAGTCTGTGAATAGGGTTTGAGACGAAGCAAGTTTGCCTTATGAAATGCAAGGTGCTGGGTTCATACTTTTAAGATTTTTTTTTCAATTTTCGAAAACGGCGCTGGAACACTTTCGAGAATTTCGAGAATTATATCTTTAATACCTGCAAAATTATCGGCATAAAATTTTGCTGCGTCTAACCACGTACCCCATCTGGTAAATATAGGTTCAGGAGGCAATGGAACATTCTTATAAAATTGGACTCTCAAACTGACTTTTAAAATTATTTGACATTACTAATTAAATCGCTTACAACGAAAAATCGATTCCTAATATCTTCTGCTACACGATTTAGACAGTGAGCTAAACAGGTTGTGTGAATAATATTACAATAAAAAAATTAAATGTTGAACTGCATTTATCATGTAGGTGCAGTGTCTAACAATATAAGTAAAAATTGTTCACAGGGTAAAAAGAAATTTGATAAACCTTCTTGTCCGAATTGGGTAATTGTTAAATAATTTAGATTTTTCGACAGATTTTCCTAAACGGTCTTCATGAAGAATTTCTATTAACAAATGGGCAATATAACGGCTACATTTGTCGGTACTTTCATCTACGATTAAATAAACAAAATTATTGCTGAGTAGTTGTCTAATTTCGAACACTGTTTGAATAAACTGAAATAATTTTGCGTTATTTAAAATTTCTGTTCTCGATTATTAAAGATTTTAACTCTTAAGCCTAATACAGTTCGGGGCGAATTTTTCGTACAAGGGTGCGAGCACAAAAATCGGGAATATCATATCTGGGGAACACATAATTATTACAAAAATATCGCGTTGGTTAAAACTTGTTTGCTCGATTACTATAGATTTTGCCTCTTGTGGCTCATTCCGTTCGGGGTGAGTTTTTCGCACAAGGGGTTGAGTTAGCGAATTCGCTCCAGGGTACATGAAAAGCACATAAATAGCACATAATTGTAGTGCTTTATTTGGTATCGGTATCCCAATTTTTCGAATGGGTGGGTGCTAGCTTGACTGTTAAGTTAGCACCCCCACTAGTAAAATTTGATTCTTTCATTGAAGGCTTCGAGCACAAAAATTGCGATTGCGACACATAATTAGCACATAAAGAGCACATAATTCTGGTGGTATCAAATTTGAATTTTGAAGAGGTGGGGGTGCCAGCTTTATAGACCTATATATTTTTTATGGTAATCTCGTCAGATTGTATGTTTACATTATCTCGTATGTTTACAATATTTTTGTACAAATGATTTTAAATTAACATTATTTAACTTTATCAATGTATACAATACAAATGTATTCAAGTTTGTGGGTGGTCGGTATGTATCTCCAGAAATTAAAAAAAATAATATCGACTTAAATATGCAAGAATATGCAGCTTTTGTTGAAATATGCACGAGCATATAATAGAGCCAAATATGCAATAAATACACGAGCCAAATATACAATATTTGGGCATGCTCGTGTATATTGTGCATATTTATTTAATTTTTTTTTTTTTAGAGGATACAACTTTTTGTCTTTCATATGTTTATTATTAATAATCGAACGAAAATAACAACCATAAAACGTGTTTCTTGTGTATAAGATGATGTACCTAAGGAATTGATAATACCCGGATTTTTATGTTTTGCTTACTGGAGCCGCTCTTCAACTAGAAAAAATGGAGTTACGAGTTTTACGTACCTTTACAGTGAACTTATTACAGTTTTCAGGGAAATAACAAAAAATAATTTATGAACGAGATTTTATTAATGGACAATTCTTGTAATACCTACAACTGATATTTTGATAAAGAATCAAAATATCAATTTCTATTTTAGTAACGTAAAAGAAAATATTTTTTTCGATTGTATTAAAACAAAAAAAATAATTAAAAATTATATAATGCTTTAAACATTAGGTTTTATCTGGTCTTGTCTAGCCTTGTCTGGTCTTGCCTGGTCTTGTCTGGTTTTGTCTGGTCTTGTCTGGTGTTAAGATCCAACAATGTTATTTTATTTTTATTTTCGTTTTAAAACTATTTTCTTGTTTAGTGTATTTCTAAAAGTAGATAAATAATAATTACATCAATATTATCTTAAACCGACCCGTAGATTACCAAAATCTGGTCGGCAGGGTAGTGAGTATTTGTTGAACGTGTTTGGAGCTGTTTGTGGCCACTACGCATCTGAAAGACCATTTTTAATCACCAATCCTTTGTAAATACGCTTAGGCGGATATTTGCGATCGCTAATGGTTTTTGGATGCCTGGTGGTCGTAAACAGCTGCAAATATAATGCAATGTTTATGTTTAAGATTCTTTAGAATAAGTATTTAAATTTTGTGTAGTTTTAAGATTACCCAGAAATTACTACGTGCACTTCAGTTTGGAATTCTTCTTGGTTCAGTGGGGGCAGGCAAATGGGAGGTGGGATTTAGATTTAGATTTAGACCCAGTTCAGTTGTAACCTTCTTACCACGAACACATCTAGAAGATTCCAAACCCCGACAAGCACGTCGTCACAAGTGTTTAAAATAGAGACAAATAAATAAATACATGTTTATCGAGGCGTCCAAGTTTCATTTGCCAAAACATATAATTTCCAGAGCCGATCAAATCTATTTGGCAACCCTAAATTAACCGCCGTAGGTTTGTTCACGCGAACGTTTGTCAAAGACAACATCCACCGCGACTCAACACTGTTCTTGTCTAATCTTTTCTGGTCTTGCCTGGTCTTGTCTACACTTGTCGGATCTTGCCTGGTCTTGTCTGACTTTCCTGTGGTCTTGTCTGGTTTTGTCTTATCAGGTCTTGTCTGGTCTTGTCTTGTCTGATCATGTCTGGTCTCCTCTGGTCTTGCCTGGTCTTGTCTGATCTTGTCTGCTCTTGTCTATACTCGTGGAATCTGGTCAAGCTTTGTCAAGTCTAGTCCAGTGTTCTCCAGTCTTGTCCATTCTTGTTCGGCCTTCTCCAGTCCTGCTGTCTAGTCTTGTCCTGTTTTGTCCAGTCTTGTCCAGTTCTGACCAGTCTTGTCTAATCTTGTCTATTCTTCTTTACTCTTGTCTGGATTTGTTTAGCCTTTTCTTGTCTTGTCTTGGTCTGTCAGTTTATTGAAAACATGTTAGTCCCCTATTCTGTTCGTAAGCATACTTTTAAAATATGTTTTGTGATTATGTTATCAGAGTGGAAACAAGAAACATAATTAAAGAGAAATATGGAATAGCATTTTCTTTTAATTTACAGTGTTAATTGCAATTTACAATTAAAGTGCCATCTTGTTTAAGTTGAGTATTTACATTTACTTTTCAGTTATTAAAGAATATATAATTCTAAGTAATTATAATTATAAGTTATTATAATTCTGAGTAAGCTATCATAATTCTAAGTAACAATGTTACCTGGATCAAGAAGAATCTTCATACTCTCTTTACAACATTTACGTGGATAAATCCATTTGATTCCAATCCATTTCAGTTTATTTAAATTGAAATAAGAAACACAATAAACAATAAATATGGAATTGCAGATTTTATGTAGTAATAGAACTCGTTTAAATTTGTTATTTGCATTTACTTGCGTGTTATCAAATTATTGATTACTATTTATACGTCATTAGTTTTGAAAATCTTACCTTGATCGAGAAGAATTGTCGTAATTCACCACACTACAGCCGACACACTACTGACCTAATTTTCTCTCCGTCCACAAAAAATTTCAATGCATTTAACTCCATGCGATTTTTTATCATCCCGTTCGGATTCCGAGAACAAATAAATTTTTTTTTTGCGAGTAGACTCGTAAAACTTCACAAAAAAAAACGCACGAACCACATTTATTTACAAACATCGTTGCATTTCTTTTACATGTATTCTTAATACGATTTTAAGAAACATTTATTTATAAATATAAATGTTTTTTATTTTATTTTCTTAATGCGATAGTTTTTGTGTCTACATAAACGTAATTGTTTGTTTTAATATTCGTGCTTGCTGAAGATTTGGCAATTATAATAAAATTTCGCAATTATCATAAAATATTGTATTTATAGAAAATTAAAAACAATTTAAAAAAAAATAGACTGAAGATTAGACCGACAAGACTAGACAGAAAAAACTGGAAGGAAGGAACTAAACAGACAAGACTAGATAGACTAGACACGACTAGGCAGAGAAGACCATACAACACCAGACAAGACCAGAAAATACCAGGCAAGACCAGACAAGGCCAGACAAGACCTGACAAGACCAGACAGAACCAGACAAGACTAGAAAAGACTAGACTGGACAAGTCCGGACAAGACCAGACAAGATCAGAGAAGACCAGACAAAACCAGACAAGACCAAACAAAACCAGACAAGACCATTTATTTATTTAGCGTATGGCTCATCACAACATTGATAGATATTTTATATTGATAGAAGAACGACTTTTTTAATAAGAAATATTCCCAAGCAAATTGTTGATTATGAATTTCCAATTGATTTAGAATACCGAAAATTCAATGTTCAGTTTTACACAAAACGTCTCCCAAACGGCGAAAATATTTCTAGATATTGACCGTTATACTCTGCAAAGAAAAAAAGTTATGTGTTATTATTCTGTTTTATTTAATTCAAGTGCAAGATCACCTTTATGCAATGAAGGTACTTCCGACTGGAAGCATTTATCAACAAGAGTAAAAGAACCTTCAAATATGTGTGAGCCTTCAAATATCCGCATCCGTATCCGCATCCGCGGATGTGAAAAAATCTACATCCGCAACATCCCTAGTTTACAAGCAATGCTTTTCCGCTATGGCGGCTCTCATTGAACACATCTGCCTTCAACGCTATCATTCTTCTTTCGAATTCTTCTGTAATCCCATGTCAAGTAAGACTCGGCGAAACCCCAGAATAAGAATCTGACCAGATATCACTGGTAAATGACATTTTTGCAAATGACTTGAGCAATTCGTGGATTTTCTGGCTCACTTTGCCATATACTTGCTAGCAGATGGAAGAAGTAAAATACTGACCGGACTTTAAATTATACGATGGACACTAGTGCTTCACTAGTCTTACGTATCCAACAGATTCCACGAAAACAAATGGAAAGTATTCCAACGCAATCATTCACTTATTGATTTATCAACTGTGAAGGACCTTACAGATTCATTATCCCACTGTTTCGTTTTTTCGACACATTCTTGAAGTGACATCTGTTTAGTGTCAGATTTAGTACTTTCGTGGAAAGATGCAAGTGCAAGTCTATTAATTGCATCCTGCTTACCTTTTTCGCATTTTTGCAATAAAGGCAAACTCGGTTTTATGCATTGACTTCAAATGATTTCTCAATTCTCAGCCGTTGTAGTTCTTCCTTCTCGAGAGTATTTATTGTCACAGAGCTTACATCTAGCTCGTTCAGCATCGCAAAGCATGATATAAGTCCATATTTCACTAGAATTAGAAACTGATTTACTCATTTTAACAACTCACCACACTCTAACGTCAAAATTAATTTAACTGAATATTCGCATCCGCTGAATATTCGCATCCGCTTTCGCGAATGCTTAAAAATTGGCATTCGTTACATCACTACTAAACATATACAAGACTTGCCACATAAAAGACTAGTCATAGATAAGACTAGAAACAGACAAGACTAGACACGGATATGACATAGTCAAGACGATAATAACAATGTGTGATCCAAAAAAATGAACCTACATTTTAATAAATTTGTATTTGTTTTTATTACAATTTTATTTATTTTTTTACAAAAAAAGAGAAAAACATTATCTTAATGGCAGTAAATATTTTATACTTAAACAGATTAATTCAATTTATAATAAACTAGTTTAAAAAAATTGCACGAATTTGTAAAAATATTAATTTTCCTCGAAGAAGGAAGCGCAGAAAAAGAAAAACTACCATTAGGAGAAAATCTGTTTTAATAATATAAATTTTCATATCTATCCTCCGGCTGATAATAATAATATAATACATAAATAAGAAAGATGTTCTAATATTGAACACAAGTGGTTTACAGAAACGAGTTTAGTTTTCTGCGTGAAAAAGTAATTCAGAAGAAAAAAACTGAGATATATTTACTATGTTCAATTTTAAAGTAAACGAAAACAGAGTTAATTTTTAATTCTTAGTACAATGCGTTTTATATATAAATAAAAAATAAATCTTAGTAAAAAATACTAAAAAGTCTTTAAACAAAAATAAACTTAGAAAATAAAGTTCTTGTTTTGGTTTATATGTACAATTACTTATTAGTTATATACAATATATACAAATCTCAAAAGGAAAAATTCTCAAGTTTTAAATAAATAATTTAAACAATTTTCATATATATAAAAACCACCACTATCCATTTTTTATCACATTGTGTTTTTAACACTGGATTTGTTTCTCGCAACAACGTTCTTTTCTTACTACACTTCTAATTTTAAATTTGTTTTGGGGGCTCTTTGTCGATTCTCATATCGTCTATTTTCGCCACAATTTTTAAAGCCGGCCCCAGTTTCATGGCCATCGCCGTCATCAAATGATCTTCCTTCAGCAACATTAAAGCTTGACCATCGATCTCTTGTATTAAGAAATCTTCGGCGTAGTCCGAACAACCAGGCAAGTTCTTTATAAAATCGCATACTTCCTGAACCTATAATAAAAAAACAAAAATTAATAATGATATATAATAGACAAGGGATCTAAAAATTCAGTCTAATTAAAAAGTATTAATTTGTCTTGTCTGTCTAATCTGGACGAGATTAGACATTGTCTATCTAGACTGGTCTCTTTAGTCTTAATTGTCTAGTCTTCTCCATCTAATATTATCTGTCTAGTCTTATCTATCTAGTCTTGTACGTCTAGTTATTATGTCTAGCTTTGTATCTCTAGTCTTCTCTGTCTAGTCCATCTAGTCTTGTCTGTCTAATTTTGTCCTTCTAGTCTTGAGGGTTTCACTCCATCAAATTGTAGGAGGCTCCTATGTGGGCTAACGCACTGACAGAAAGAAAGAATTATTGTACCAGTAACTGGTCAAAGAAAAAAGGCACTACGGGTTTGCAGTGCATACAGGACCGTATCTAGAGACACAGCTCTCGTAATCGCCGGTATCGTCCCCATAGAGCTGACTGCAAAAGAACGCAAGTCTTGCTACCTAGCAGGCCAAGACAAAGTCAAAAAAGAAACAGCCAGGCAAAATACGCGTAAGGAATGACAAAGAAAATGGGAGCATACAGAAAGGAGACAATGGTCCAGATTATTAATCCCGGACCCAATCAAATGGAAAGGCAGAAAAGACGGAGAACCCAACTTCCACCTAACACACATTCTCACGAGACATGGATGTTTCAAGGATTAGTTGCACAGCATTGGCAGAGCAAGAGAAGCACAGTGTGACTACTGCGAAGAAGACGACAGCGTGTACCACACCCTATTCGTCTACGACGGATGGGAACGCTAACGAGCAACAACAATGCAGGACGAACTGTCGGTATAGTCTTGTCTGTCTAGTCTTAACTGTCTAGTCTTAACTGTCTAGTCTTGTCTGTCTAGTCTTGTCTGTCCAGTCTTGTCTGTCCAGTCTTGTCTGTCCAGTCTTGTCTGTCCAGTCTTGTCTGTCCAGTCTTGTCTGTCCAGTCTTGTCTGTCCAGTCTTGTCTGTCCAGTCTTGTCTGTCCAGTCTTGACTGTCTACTCTTGTCTGTCTAGTCTTGTCTGTCTAGTCTTGTCTGTCTAGTCTTGTCTGTCTAGTCTTGTCTGTCTAGTCTTGTCTGTCTAGTCTTGTCTGTCTAGTCTTGTCTGTCTAGTCTTGTCTGTCTAGTCTTGTCTGTCTAGTCTTGTCTGTCTAGTCTTGTCTGTCTAGTCTTGTCTGTCTAGTCTTGTCTGTCTAGTCTTGTCTGTCTAGTCTTGTCTGTCTAGTCTTGTCTGTCTAGTCTGTCTAGTCTTGTCTGTCTAGTCTTGTCTGTCTAGTCTTGTCTGTCTAGTCTTGTCTGTCTAGTCTTGTCTGTCTAGTCTTGTCTGTCTAGTCTTGTCTGTCTAGTCTTGTCTGTCTAGTCTTGTCTGTCCAGTCTTGTCTGTCCAGTCTTGTCTGTCTAGTCTTGTCTGTCTAGTCTTGTCTGTCTAGTCTTGTCTGTGTAGTCTTGTCTGTCTAGTCTTGTCTGTCTAGTCTTGTCTGTCTAGTCTTGTCTGTCTAGTCTTGTCTGTCTAGTCTTGTCTGTCTAGTCTTGTCTGTCTAGTCTTGTCTGTCTAGTCTTGTCTGTCTAGTCTTGTCTGTCTAGTCTTGTCTGTCTAGTCTTGTCTGTCTAGTCTTGTCTGTCTAGTCTTGTCTGTCTAGTCTTGTCTGTCTAGTCTTGTCTGTCTAGTCTTGTCTGTCTAGTCTTGTCTGTCTAGTCTTGTCTGTCTAGTCTTGTCTGTCTAGTCTTGTCTGTCTAGTCTTGTCTGTCTAGTCTTGTCTGTCTAGTCTTGTCTGTCTAGTCTTGTCTGTCTAGTCTTGTCTGTCTAGTCTTGTCTGTCTAGTCTTGTCTGTCTAGTCTTGTCTGTCTAGTCTTGTCTGTCTAGTCTTGTCTGTCTAGTCTTGTCTGTCTAGTCTTGTCTGTCTAGTCTTGTCTGTCTAGTCTTGTCTGTCTAGTCTTGTCTGTCTAGTCTTGTCTGTCTAGTCTTGTCTGTCTAGTCTTGTCTGTCTAGTCTTGTCTGTCTAGTCTTGTCTGTCTAGTCTTGTCTGTCTAGTCTTGTCTGTCTAGTCTTGTCTGTCTAGTCTTGTCTGTCTAGTCTTGTCTGTCTAGTCTTGTCTGTCTAGTCTTGTCTGTCTAGTCTTGTCTGTCTAGTCTTGTCTGTCTAGTCTTGTCTGTCTAGTCTTGTCTGTCTAGTCTTGTCTGTCTAGTCTTGTCTGTCTAGTCTTGTCTGTCTAGTCTTGTCTGTCTAGTCTTGTTTGCCTTGTCTTGTTTGCCTTGTCTTGTCTGTCTAGTCTTGTCTGTCTACTCCGTCTGGTCTTGTCTGTTTAGTGTATATAATCTTGTCTGTCTAGTCTTGTATGTCTAGCAATATCTTGTCTAGTATGTTTAGTATTGAATGACTAATTTTGAATGTTTAGTCTTGTATGTCTAATCTGTCTAACAGTAATCTGTCTTTGTAATATGTAATTAGACTAATTGTATTTCGATAAATACTAACCGTCCATTTGAGTGGATCTATTTTGGGGGTGTTGTCTTCAGGGGCGGTGGATTCGCTCGGGCTGAGACTACTTTCGGCCCCCGAATTACCAGACTCGACGTCAACTTCCATTGCGTCCTCCTTGTCCCACTTATTCTTCTTACCATCCCTACATTTTTGTCTAAATAACAAAAACAAAAGTTAATTGTGCAAATCAAACAACAAAATAGTGTTAATAGTGAAAATCGAGCCAAAAAAATGTAAAAGGTAAAACAAATTATGAATTTTGAACAAGTAATGTTTTAATAATAAAATAATTAATAATTAATTTTAATTTAGAATTGATTTCGACCTAAAGTAATCTATATAGTCTTATTCAAATTTGATCTATAATATGTTGGTAAATAACTTACGATTTAGAACAAGATATAGAGCAAAACCTCTTATTCTTCTTAAATTTGGAACGAATATCCACGATCCCACAAGCTTCGCACTTCGCGAATTCCCCTTTGGAACTCAGCAGGTTTGGCGAAGCCGCGTGTTTCTTCCTAGCGGGTTCATCTGGATGCTCCTTATCGGAATTCGAGTGTTTGTAGTCACCCATCAACGAACTCCTCGTGATTGGGAAAGGTTCCGAGGATTCCTGGATAACGAAATCCTCGATGACATGGGTTAAGACTTGGGGTTTGACCATGGCTTTGGGCGGGCAGCGTTCTTTGACTTCTTCGGCTGTCGTGGCCAGCGGTAAACCGTTTTCGGTGGTTGTTGTGACTGGGACCGAGGGCACGCTGCCTGGGATTGGGGTTGGTTGCACTGTAGCTGTTAGGCTGACCTCCGTTCCGTTGATTAGCGGTTTTACTTCGGCGCTTTGAAGTTCTCGTACTTCACCTGATGGTAAAATAAGAATCATTAATTCACTCATGTTTTTAAATAAATGTTTGCCTTGGTATCAATAAAACTAATTTGATATTGAAAATTTGCAAAATGTTTTCATTTGAAGCAGACTTTCACTGTAATGGAGACACAAAGGTCTAGCCGCCTAAATCAAAGTAAAATATTTATTTAGTGCGCATGTTGCTTTGGATCTGTGTTGCGCTATTGGTTTGTATAAACCACCTGTGGTGGTTATGTAATATTCTCAAAATATGACTACAACTTCCAAAAACAATGTAAAATAGACTTCCAATATTATCAAATTATGAGAATTCATAAATTTTGCAAAACATCTATAAAATATTGGCAAATAATTAAAAAATATATATATTTGAAAATTCTGAAGTTTTTTTTTTTAAACCCGATCTTAAATTAATGACCAATCACTAATTAATGTTTGAACAATTAAATAATAAAATTCTGAAGATTCGTAATTTTAACATTACTACAAAAACATGTCTTTAATTGATGATGAAAATATTTAAATTTACGTTTCAAATTTAATTTTTACTTGTGAAAGTAAATAAGACTAGACATGGCTAGATAAGATTAGACAACACCAGACAAGGTCGATAGGGCCAGTCAAGACCTGACAAGATCAGACAGGACCCGTTAGGAACATACAGGGCCAGACAGAACCAGACAGAACCAGACAAGACTTGAAAGGCATAGGCAGCACCATACAAGACTGAAGAAGACTAAACAAGACTAGACTAGACTAAACAAGCTTATATAAAACTGGACAAAACGGCTCAAGAGTTAATTAGTTTTTAAATTCATTGCATTTTAAGCAATTTGCAAATTTTCGAAATTATTTTGTTGCAACAATTTTCGTCGAAAATTGTGAATTATCAAAAAAAAAAAATCTGTAAATGAGTTTACACAGAGGAAATCAGCCAAATTCAGGCAAGAATAAGGAATCTAGATTAGAATACAATAGGCAAGACAGAAATAAATTAGACAAGACAAGAGTAGTAGACTGTAATACAAGTTAGGACAAGATATACAAAAGTACATAAGAATACATAAACGAATTGCGAGTTAAACTTAGCAAACAACACAAGGCCAAAAAAGCTTAAAAAGCAACTGTAAACAAGACTATGCTAGATGAAATAATAGACAAGACATGAATAGACAAACCAGTCTATAATTGCATGGTCTAGTTTTGTGTAATCTTGCCTAGTTAAGTCTTTTAAAAAAAAAATTGACAAGTTTATTCGTATATGCCTATTAGGGTCGATTCCCATATGCGCGACACTCAGATACACGACGTCGTGCGACATCGCCTGTCAAATAATGATAAGATTGTTTTAAATGGGCACGTCGCGTAGCCATAGTGAGAACGTGCCCATTTAAAACAATGTAATCATTATTTGACAGGCGATGTCGTGTAGCTGAGTGTCGCGTATATGAGAATCGGCCTTAATAGGCAAATTCGAATAAACAGGGCAATTTTTTTTACAAAAGACATAACTAGACAAGATTACACAAAATTAGACCAGAATTGGTAGAAATAAACAAAATAAGACAAGTCTAACGAAAACACGCGAGAACTAGATTAAACTGATCAACACTAGATTAGGCTACGAACAAACTACGAAAAGCCACCTCAAGCCACAAGTTAGCTCCTCTTGGTTCCCAACTCAAAAAATGAAAATTTTAATTTGACAAAATTAGACAATATTCTATTTTTAATATAACTAATTCTAAGGGAATTTCTAAACTAAATAATACCAGACAATGCAAGACTAAACCAGAACAGATAAAACTAGGTAAATATAAGAAAACACTATAGAATATTGTACAGTCCTCGACGAAATAAGACTAAATGTAACAACTTAAAAAGTAGTATTTAAAAAAAAAATGTTTTTGACTGGCCGGCGATAGAATGCAGCTGTACTGCGCCGGGAGGGGCGAGGGACGTGCCGAGGTACGCGCAGGTTAGTTTGAGTTAAGAAATATGCGTCAGTTTCCCAAACAGGGACAACTAAACACCGCGCGCTCGGAATAATGTTAGGGTTTGAGCAGTACAATACTAAACTCGTCGAGACGAGTTGCATTCTCTCGCTGGCCCGAGTATAGACAAGATTACACAAGACTAGACCAGATTACCCAAGACTAAACAACAACAGACAAGACTAGATAAGACTTGACAAAAAATGAGACTAGACCATACCAGACAATATTAGACAAGACTAGACAAAACAATATTAAAGAAAACTAGGCAAGACTAGACAAGATCTGACAAGTCTGACTTGAATACACTAGACAAAAATAGTTCAGATAATACTTATCAAAACTAGACTACACAAAAATAGATGAGTTCAGACAATACCTGTCAAAACTAGACTAGATAAAATAACCCAAAGAATAGCAATTATGCTTGTCATTACGAACTAATTAATGAGAAAACTTTAAATAATAAAGATTAAATAAAATAGTCAGAAATGTAATAAATTGGTGGCTTTTTATAAAGGGTTTATGAAAATCCAAGTAAAAATAACCAAAATTTGTTGCATACGTTTTGAATTCTATATATCAGAATAGGGGGTATTTCATAGATAATACAGCGTGTTTCAAAAATAATATACGTATTACAAATTATTATTTTGTCCAAACAATCGATCGCTGCGCCTCGGCTCGGCTATTAGAGAAACGAATATATAGTCTAGTTCAGGGATCCCCAACCTTTTTGCAATCAAGAGCACATTCCAGATTGCCGGTCGGGTGGTGGGCATCTTTTCAAGAAGTCCTCATTTGTTACCTTGCATTTTAGGAAAATGTCGTCTTCAAGGTGCAACATTTTTAGCTCCAGTTCTTCTGTCCTTACTTGAATAAGTTCTGCAATATATGCTGCAATTTTGCTTACGTTTACTTGCGGCGGGCACACGTAAAACGGGCGGCGAGGGCCACGGTGTCCGCGGGCATAGGGTTGGGGACCACTGGTCTAGTTTATATTGACAATGATAACACTTTCGCAAAACGCATTGTGTTCAGCGACTTTCCATGTTAGTGGTCAGGTAAACAAACACAATGTTCGAATTTTGGGCCTACAGAACCCACATGCAGTCATTGAACATGTACGAGATTCGCCCAAAGTCAATGTGTTTTGTGCGATATCTCGATCATCTGTTTACGGCCCATTCTTCTTTGATGGAAACACGGTTAACAGTTAGCAGTATCACGCTATGTTATAAAACTCGTTGTTTCCGAGGCTGCGTCTTCGTGCAACTTCATTTTTCCACAAGACGGGGCACCCCCTCTCTGGAGTCGCCAAGTGAGTGAATATATGAATGAAACTCTACCGAACCGTTGGATTGGTCGTCAAAGAGCTAATGACTTAGCATGTCTTAGCTGGACTCCGGATTCAGTCACCGGATTTGATACCCTGTGACTTCTTCCTGTGGGGTTTCGTTAAAGACAACGTTTATCACCACTACCACAGAACCTGGAAGAATTTAAGAACCGGATCCGCACTGCCATAAGATCAGTGACGAAGGACATGATTGCCCGAATGAATTTGTATCGGTGTGATATTGTTCGTGTCGCTGATGGAGGACATATTGAACATCTGTAATCTAAACTTGAGAGGTCCCTAAATATGTGTGTAAAGTTTCATATTCGTATGTCTTAAAGTTTAATAGATATATGAATGCAAAATAGGTAGGTATATTCTTTTTGAAACACCCCAGGGAATTGTCACGGCACAATTACAACGTCCTTGCAGATAATTTTTTAAATTATTTAAAATTAGTATAACACATTACAAAAGCATAGTTGTAATACGCATTAGTATTGTGGTTGCAATGTATTTTTAAATTTTATGTTGGCTTGTACACCAGTCCTGTAGTACACAAAGCGTGGATCGCTTACCTACCCATCAGGGGTCGGAGAAGAGAAATTTTGTCGATCGGCAAGTTCTTAAAAAAAAACTTTACAGCAAATATACTGAAATGTCTACTGAATATTTTTACTGTCTATCTGGGAGTCATATACAATAACAATTAGACACAATATTTTGTAAAATTTACAGATTTTGAAAAACCATTATATTTTACAAAAATTAACTTTGAAAGCCAATAAATCTTTCAATAAAATGTTGTGTTCAATTGTTTTGAATCGGAAATATTAAATATATTATATATTAAATATTATATATAAATATATTAAACCTTTCCGCAGCTCTATAACATTACTGAGTCTTTTTAGGACTACCAAAACAAATCTCATGTGAAATTTGCCAGTTATTTTCTAGTTTTCAGTCTGCAGTATGTAGATGGCTATTCACCTAAGATAATAGACAGACGTGATCTTAAAAAACAATGTTATGTTTTTTTTTTTGTTGAGTGCCACGAAGGTGGACTGAAAACTAGTAAGTAACTAGAAAATTTCACATGAGATTTGTTTTGGTAGTACTAAAAATACTCAGTAATATTATAGAGCTCTGGAAAGGTTGTATATATTTATATATTCAGGCTGTGTTCCGACTTTATTAACTTCCGGCTTTATTAAGTAGTATGGTTTTACCAATAGTATGCTTTTGTAGTTTATACTTATAATAATTAAAAAAAAAACTTGTTTAAAGATATGATAGTCAAAATTAAACAAATACGTAGTCGAAAAGAAACGGTTTTATCCTGTATTTTTTCTGGAACCGTTGGCTTGTATACCAGTCAACCTAAGACAGGGGTGGCGAACCTATGGCACGGATATCACAACTGACACGTAGAATTGTATTGGCACGCGGGAGATATTATAGTTACTTTTCTACAAAATTTGTAAACTATGTTTTTATATTAATGTATTAATATTTGAGTAATTATTAATTAAGACAGCCTAGGGTGAAGTGGAATTCTATAAAGAACAAGGAAAATTGGCATAAATTTTTGGAACAAAGAAAGGTTACAGCCAAGATAATTCGAGGAACCAAGCGGACCTTCATAAAAAATCAAATAACCCAAATTGAAGAGAACTTTGCTAAGAATAACTCCAGAGATTTCTTTGGAACCTTCAAACAGACATTCAGAAAATACGCCAAGCCTCCACTTCAGTGACTCACAAGGCAAACTGGCTTTTAACGACAAGGACAACTGCCAACTATCAGTACTTTAAAAATCCACTCAACTGTGATCCACCCAGCGAAGACTTCGACTATATACAAACCATACCAAACCCGGACTCGCTGCTCCCTTCATTGGAGGAAGTTGGCCAGATCATTCAACTTCTTAAGAATAATAAGGAAGCTGGAGAGGACTCTATCGTAGCTGAATTGTGGAAAGGTGCTGGAAGCAATGCAGTGCGCAAGCTAACCGAGATCATCCAGGACATCTGGGAAACAGAGAAATTACCACCCGATTGGAAATCGGCTCTAATCCATCCGCTACACAAAAAGAGAGATTTGCAGATCTAAACAACTACCGTGGAATTTCTCTCGTCCCGGTAACATACAAGATTCTCTCCAAGGCATTACAAGGAAGGGCAGAAAATCAGCTGGATAGTCAACTGAGAGAATACCAGGGAGGCTTCAGGAACACCCGATCCTGTGTTGAACAGATCCTCAATCTTAATACTGTACTTGCATACTCCAAGATGAGAAACCGCAAGGTGGTCGTCACCTTTGTTGATTTTAGGAAGGCCTACGATTCCATAGATAGAGAAGCGCTTAAAAAAGTACTGCAGGAACTAGGGTTAAACAACAAAAACCCGCAGACTTATGCTAGAAACCAGACTTATGCTAGGGTGACCAACACCCATTCCGAGGTTAAATTTAGAGGTGAGATCTCAGAAAGCCTCGAAATAAAAAGTGGAGTAAGACAAGGAGATGGACTTCCCCCACTTCTCTTCAACTGCGTCCTTGAAAAGGTTACGAGAGGATGGCGCAAGGAACTGATCAACTTGAGTGTTCAGAGTGGTTGAGTGGAGCTTGTAGATTGCCTGGCCTTTGCAGATGACATGGCACTAATTGCTGATTCTCTTGAGATGGCAACAATGCAGGTAAATTGCCTCAGAAAACAGGCTGCCAAAGTGGGTCCTCAAAAGTCGCTGGAGAAAACAGAATTTTTCACCAACATCAAAGAAGCAAACAGAGAGATGTTACTAGAGCAGGGAAACATCAAGAGAACTGAGAAATTTAAGTATCTTGGCGAATGGATTGAACCCAACTTAACAGAAAGAGCATCATTATCCATGAGAGTCAACAAGTTAGAACTAGCCTATGGACTGACTAAGAACACCTACAACAAGAAATGCCTATCACGCAACCTGAAACTTAAGCACTACACATCAGTCTTACGACCAGAAGCCCTGTGTGCCATGGAGTGTCTTTCCTTGAACCGAAGTGGTATGGCAGAGAAATTGGAAATCAAAGAGAGGAGAATCCTCAGGAAGTTCCTAGGCCCGGTAAAGGAAGATGGGGAATTCCGAAGGCGACATAACTCTAAGCTCTACGAACATATTGAGAGGTTCTCTGACTGTGCAAGGAAAAGAAGGGTAGCTTTCTATGGCCACGTTGCAAGATTGCCTCCAAACCAACCGTCTGTTCACCTTCTGGCAAAACAAGAAGGTTCATACCACATGGTTGACAGAAACCGAGAAGGATATTAAAGAACTGGGAATAACAGATCTCCAAAACAGACAGTCTGTGAGACACACCCTGAAGGAAGTCCGTGGATATCAGGAAAAACCCAGAAGGAATGGTACCCCCTGGACAGAAGATAGAAAGGAGTTACACCGGCAGAAAATGCGACAATACTAGACAAAGATCCAAAGCCAACAGTCCTAAGCCAAAAAAAGCCCAAAAGTTGAACAAGCGTGGTCCAAAGTAGGCCTATTCGAAAGAAGAAGAGTTCCAAACTAATATTAAATTGTTATTCTTGCATATATGTACATAAATAAACGAAATATTAAATTACAAGGTTTAACTAAGATGAACCAAACTTATATAATTTAATTCAAGCATTTCAAACAAAGTATTTAAATGAGATATTTTTCAAATATAATTTTTGTTTTAATAGAAATTCCGACATGATAAACTAATATGAATAATATTCAATTGACAGAAGATTTAACCACAGTTGTGCTATCAGTAATAGATGAATATTGTTTGTGATTGTGTCAATAAATTTATGATATATCCAGAACAAAGTACTAGATTTGAAAAAACTTATTTGGAAATTTGTGAGTGCTTAAAATTGAAAAATTTTGAAATACAATTATTTGATTTTCAAGCTTTTCAATTTATTTCAAAAATGTGTACTCTTGCATATTAGTAAAATATTACATTCTTTACATGTGCTCACAATCAGAAACGTTTTTCTTGTCATTCTTTGCAAAAATTACCTGGCACGTCAACATTTCTAAATATGAACATAAAAAAAAATGGCACGCGGTCATAAAAAGGTTTTATGATCACAAAGGCACCTTCGCACTTTAGTTTATCTATCTCCAAATTTTGAAATATTTACTTCCAGTTTTCTATACGAGAAAAAAATCAAATTTCCAATTTATAATAACTGCTAAGAAAAATAATTAATTTTCTCAAAAAAGCATTACATCTTTTTGGATAATAGCCAGAAATATAGATCATAGAAGAAAAAAAAAATACATTCATTCAGGTCATACAGAATTACAATTAATCCAAATATGAACAAAATCCAGAATCTGACAATATTTTCAGTGTCCGCTTCACGTGAAATGCCTTATAATTACTAAAAATTATAAATTTTGAAAAAAATATAATTGCACGTGTTATTCATACTCTTTTAATTTCATGCTTCTATGACCATCTCTAAAATCTGAACCAGTTTTTACATTAATTTTCTACTCGACTAATTTAAAAAACTAAAACTAACATTTCTACGACAACAAATCTTCTTATCTCAACGGCAACAAAGAAAATGATTCAACACAATCAAATAAAACAAAACAAGAACAAGCTTAAAAAATATTGCGAAACACTTCCAGTGCATAAAAGAAAAACTAAATTTAATTTATTGTATAAAACGTAATAGAAAAAACGTAGATAAAAAAAATAAAAAAAGCTTTAAACTTATCTTTCAAAATGAAAAGCCGAACGTAAATAGTAAACATAAAAAAATATTTTGCCACTTGGAATTTAATTACCGCAGTGTAAAAACACAATAAACACTGATTCATAAATTCAGCGAAATTTACAGCAACAGATGATACTATAATTTGCGCATGTGCAAAAATTACACCGTCAAGAAATTTTCAAAAATTGTGCAACAAATTTTACAACAAAAAAATCTTACCAAATTTCTTCATACGCAACAAACATTACAACTAATGTTATTAGTTTAATGCTTTTTATATCCTGAGGAATTAATTGAATCCAGTTTGTTTAATAAGATTTGTGCTGCAGTTTACTGCTGGGACTAAGATAACTGTAGTTGGTATAACTTCGTAGGAGATATTGCGCATAAATTCAAAAAGATAATCAATAGGAAAGCGTATTTCACGTTGTAAACTACGCAGTAAACGCTATGATTAATAAATTACCGTGAGTTATGGTTAAAACCTTAATTTTTCTAGAAAGAACATTTGCTAATAAATTTTGGTGGTTTATTTTTAGGTATGACCGTAAATTTAGATTGATTCGAAATTTAAAGCCGATTTAATATTAAAAATTGTTATTTAAAAAAATGAATGATTTAGTAGTATGGATTTTTAGTTAAATTAATAATGAAGCAGATGTTATTGTACAAACCATTTAATCGCTTTGTTTGTATATTGTGTTATTCAAGGTCATTCTTTTTTGTTACATTTTGAAACTATGTTTACAAAGTAGTTTTTAAGACCCTACTATTGAAAATTTTGGTAATTTTCTTTAATTAAATATAAATAATTTAAATTTATTCTAGAAAAGGATAGTTACGACCGTTAGTACTTGGTAATCCATAATTTGAATTAAAAAATCACGTTTTCACCACATTCATGTTTTTACCAATAATTTTTGTGAAAATATTACTGCAATATTGCACTTGAAAATGACCTTCAACAGTCGAAACTCGAGTCGTGTAAGGCGTGTAGATTTATATAACTTCGCAAGTTATATAATATTTCCACAAAACATTGGTACAAATAGAGTGATTTTTGAATTCAGAGTAAATTTATTCTTTTATCGTATAATTTAATCCACATTACAAAACATGTTTATATTTCATTAAAAAATAATTTTAATAACATTTTTTTTGTTTTGTTATAATTTTAAAGCAAAGAATCAATATTTTTTAAATCTATTTTAACTTTGATTTTATGAAATTTATTTTCAATTAAATAATAATAATCTTTATTTCCACCAAAAGAAAACAAATGGCTATCGACCATGAGGTCTTTCTGCCAGAGAATAGAATACTTTAGGTAAACACTATTTGAACAAAAAAAAAGAGAAGAAAAAAAAGTATGAGGTGCTGTGGGATGAATAGTCGTCGTATTGGTCATGGCCGTCATATAATGTTTCGTATAGGGTCTTTGTGGAATGTCTGTGATTACCGTGCCTTCGCGCTTCGGTCGCGCTTGATGCAGAGTGAGCCGATGATGGCCCGATGTATGTTTCTGATTTTAAATTTGGTTAGTAGTTGTCCGTGTGTGCCTGAGATATTTGGAATTTGGGTCAGGGAGTATAGGAGATCATTGGGTGGGTTTTGGAGGATGATGTTAGGATATCTCAATTTCGTTATTACGCGAAACCATGTGGTTTCGGCTACTCTGAGTATGTCTGCTGTCCTTTTGAGTGCATTACATATTATTATATGTCCGTAGTCAAGCATCTGCATATTGATTTGTAAATCTATGTAGTAGTTTTATATAGATTCCGTTGTTGCCTGAAGACAAACAACGAAAATATCTGCTTCTTTACACAGCCCTTTTTTCCGTAAAGTAGCGGCAGTCTATATTCGAAAGTCAGTCCTAGGTATTTAATGTGTGGTGTCGGTGTTATGTCCATGGTGCCTAGGTGGAGGTGAGGAGAGTTTGGGGATATTCTATGGTTCTTCTTCTTCTTCGGCCTAGTGCCATCCACTCCTAGATTTAGGCCTCTTCCTTCCAGTTCTTTCCATGTCTGTTTGTCATATGCAGTTCTTATCCAGGTTTTTCCCGTTGTTTGGACGATGTTGTCTCTCCACCGCTTTTGAGGTCTTCCTGTAATCTCTTACTTTCTCTGGGTCGCCATTTTATTATTTTGTTCATCTGGCTGGATCTTGTCGGGCCACGTGTCCTACCCAACGCCATTTGAGTTGAGCACTGCGTTGTATAACATATGTGATCTTGGATCTTCTGCGTATTTCCTCGTTACTTATTTTATCCCTTAAGCTAATACCTAACATTGATCTTTCCATTGCTCTCTGTGTTGTTCTGAGCTTAGTTGCACTTTTCATAGTTTGTGCCATAATCTCGAGGCCATATGTTGTTACTGGTAGAAAAATTGTTTCGTAGACTTTACGCTTAAGGTTTCCAAACGCAGCTCAGCTCAGTCCTACCCTTCTAGTTATTTCCGCAGACTGATTTTGTTTCCCAAGTGTGATCTTGTGTCCGAGATATACATATTCTGACGTATTTTCGAGAATATTGTTATTGATAGTAACTTGGATTTTGGTTGCTCATTATTTTGGTTTTGGCTAGGTTCATATTTAGGCCAACGGTGTTAGATGCTTGATGGAGTTGTTCTATCATCGTTTTGAGCTCCTCTGCTTTGTTGCTTATAAGGACAATGTCGTCCGCAAACCGCAGGTGCTTTAGGCGAGTTCCGTCAATATTGATTCCCTTTTCTTGCCACGACAAGTTTTAAAAACGTCCAGCTCCAATGTAAATAATTTTGGGGATATTGTGTCCCCCTGTCGAACACCTCTCTTGACTGGTATTTTGTCTGTAACCATTTCTTCTGCGATATTAACTTGGAGCGTCGCGTTGTAGTAGATATTTTCTATAATATTCGTGAATCGTAAATCAATTCTCGCATTGTCTAGTCCTTTCAGGATTGCCCACGTTTCCACAGAGTCTATAAAAGCCTGATGTCAAGGTATATTGTATTCAGTGTTTTTTTCAATGATTTTGCTTGTTTGTGATCGGTTGCACTATAACATTTCCGGAATCTCGCTTGTTCGACTGGCTGATGGAGTCGAATTTTATTTCGTCGAATTCCTGTTAACCGGTTTGTTATTACATTAGTAAATAGCTTATATAGGTGTGATAATAGGCTAATAGTCTTTCTTGTTCAGTAATATTACTTCGGAATTTTGCCACAAACTTGAGATTTTTCCCTCTTCCAGGCTTTTATTTAGGAGAATTTTTACGGCCTCTTCTATATCTTTGCCTCCTATTTTAAGCATTTCGCTCGTTATCTTGTCGTCCCCTGGACTTTTGAGGTCTTTCATGTGTTTCAGTGCAGTTGTTATTTCCCATTTACTGATTTCAGGGATGTCTTCTAAACCTACATTTTTGATATTTTGCCTCTGCTGTTTTGGGTTTGGGGTGACAGTTTTGTATAGCGATTCGTAGAAGGCTCGTATAGCTATGATGATCCCTTCCTTGTTGTTCACTATTGTTCCTTGTTGGTATTCCTTGTTGTATCGCTATTATTCTAGCTTTGCCTGTGGACATATTTGATCTTAATACCTTCATGTTTGTGTTATCCTCTATGGTGCTTTGTATGAGTGCAGTATTGTACGTCTTTCGTCTTTTCGGGTTTCTTTTTTAATAATCCTGTTTAGTTCTAAGTATTCTGTGCTATCACGATTTGTTTGTCTTCTTTGTTCCATCAATGTTTTTGTATTTGCACTGATTTTTCCGGTGCCTTGTTTTTGTTTTGTTTTTGCACATACTTTTTTAGTTGCTACTTGGAGACTGCTTGCGATTTTTGTGCTGAGCTCGTCGAGTTCCAATTGTTTTAGTGTTTCTGTATCGTGTAGTTTAGTTTAAAGTATTTTTTGGAATTCGTCAATTTTATAGGTTAGTTCTTTTGCAGTTGGGATCTTTCGTCTGTGAAGTAGTTTATTTCTTTCTATTTTTGTGTTCAAGACTATAGTAGCATGAATAAGTCGGTGGTCGCTGCCTGTGTCGAAACGATTTATTACAGATACATTTTGGCAGATCCTCTGATTGTTTGTTATTATATAATCAATTTCGTTTTTGGCCTGTCCATTTGGGCTTTTCCAGGTCCATCTCTACTGCGCTGGTTTCTCCAAAACAGTATTCATACAGAATAAATGTTCGTTTCTGAGATAATCAAGCATCATTTCACTTCTGGTGTTTCTAGTTCCTAATCCAAACTTGCCGTTTCAAACATCCAAACTTAATGTTTATTGGGTAGTTATTTGTCTTTTGGCCAATCTTCGCAGTTAGATCGCCCATGATTATAACGAAATGTGCATTTTCTGCTCGTTGTACATTTGTAATATCTTCATATAGTTGCTCGACCTCTTCGTCATCTGCTGTGCTAGAGGGCGCATAGCATTGAATTATTTGTAGGTTAAAATAGTAGGTTATACCCTTAAGTAATTCAATGCTATGCCCCAACTAGCACAGGCATTCTATGGTAATTGATAAGCAATTGGCATTTGGAGCGGCTGGAGTCTCCAGCGGTTAAACCACAGGAGGGTTTTGTCTGTGAGTGTTGGGCAATGGTTTTAATGGTTGGAGGTTATTGTGGTGGGATATTAATGCGATATCGTCTGCGTATTGTCGAACATATGAGGAAAGGTTAATTTGGGTTTTGTTGTCAAGTTTGAAATTATGGATGTCGTGGCAAAATATGTTATATAGTAAGGGGGAGAGCCTTGTGGGAGGCCTTGAAGAGGTGTAACTTTAGGAGAATATGAATGGTTAATTCTGATACGAAGGGATCTACTTTGAAGGAAACTCTTGAATATCTAAAGTAGGTAAGGACGGATTTCAGGGAGGTACATTTTATAAAGCAGTCAGACATGCCAAACGCTATCGAATGCTTAATTAATGTCGAGGAAAACGGCAGCAGAGGATTTATTATTTTGGTAGGAAGTTTAAATATTGTTGGTAAGGATTATTAGAGGATGAATAGTGGAATGGAATGAAAGGGCTTACATCCTAATTGGTATTTGGAGATGTGGTTCAAGACGATGTTCCATAGTCTGGACTTGAATGTGTTCTAGGATTTTACCAAGGACCAGGAGAAGTGTGATGGGGCGACTATTTGGGAGGGGGTGGTCTTGTCCGGGTTTAGGGATGATTATTATAATACCTCTTTTCCAGCAGTTTGGAAAATATCTCTTTTGGCCTCCTGAATTGGAAAGCTAGTGTATACGTCAAGCGAAACTAGATTTTTACACACAATGTTGCACAGTACGGCTACTATGCGGTAAAGTTACTTTAACGCATAGTAGCCCCAGGTAAGGTCACTTTAAATAGTAGCCGTACTTTGAAACATTGTGCCAAAAAATGAAATAATTTCCAATATTGTAAATAATCTAAATACAGTCGAACTTCCATAACTCGAACTTCTATAACTCCAATTTCTCTATACCTCGAACTTTTTAAGAAATTAATACGTTTAGATAGCATTTTACATATAAATTACCTTCCATAACTCGAATTTTCCCTAACTCCAATGTTTCCATATCTCGTAGAAAAAATGTGTACAATGGTAAAATTTTACATGGAAAATAATCTCTGTAACTCCAATTTTTCAATCGGTGCGTATATTGCCTACCACAAACCGTATCCCATTTGTTATAGTAAAAGTGCCATATATTAATGAAATTTTAGTTTAAACTCATTCTTACCACTGCCGTTACAATTGCAAATATGAGTGGTCAGAGAAGAAAACTCAATATAATGTCGTTATCTGACAAAGTGAGGTTGATATATCAAGTTTACAGAGGAATTAAAAGACTGGGATTCCTCCAAGTACACTTTCTTCAATTAGAAGGAACCGAGAATAAATTATGAACAAAGCCGAAAATGATGCAAACGTTTGAAAAAGTGTACCTACGAAGACATTGACAAAGCTACTTTGGAATGTATTAAAATTGGGCGGGATAAAAAAAAATGGCGAATACCTGGACCACTAATTAGAGAAAAGGCTCTTTATTTTGCTGAGAATCTGGGACAGACTGATTTCATCGCTAGTGTAGGTTCGCTAGATAAGTTTAAGAAAAGGCATAATATTTTTCAAAAGGTTATGAGTGGCGAATCTGCAGACGTTAATGAACATAACTGTGAAGAGTGGTGCAACAATATCTTGCCGGAACTTTTAGCATCTTATCATGAAAAATACATTTTTAACGCGGACGAGACGGGCTTATTTTATAAACGTGTGCCTAATAAAACATTAACATTTAAAGACGAAAAGTGCTCCAGTGGAAAACACAACAAAGAAAGAATCACTGCTATGGAATCACAGTCAATATGTGTGGTACTGAAAAACTGAAATCGTTGGTGATTGGAAAATCAAAAAGTCCGCGATGCTTAAAAAATAACGTTTTTTACCAGTGACACATACAAGCAACAAAAAAGCTTGGATGACAAGCGCAATTTATGAAGGATGGCTTTCTAGTTTAGACAAGAAATCCAATGCCGAAAACCGTTACACTCAAAAATTGCTAAGCAGCTTAAATAGATTCTTGTTGTTCTTCTCCAGCCAAACAGGACTTTAAAGTTACAACCCATGGGCCAAGGAATTATTAACAATATAAAATTGCACTATAGAAGAAGAATTCTGAGAAAAACTATAGTTGCCCTAGTAGACAATCAACCCGAACATATTACTTTATGGGTTGCTGATACAAACTTGACAAAAGCGTGGGACATATATTCCACAAGCAACCAAAAAATATTGTTTCAGAAAGGCTGGCTTTGAAGAGCAAGGCAAAACAAACTAGAGTGAAGATGATACTCTTCTTCTGTCAGAAATGAAATCCGCGTTCGACACATATAATCAGCATAACGTGGATAATACAGTGTCTCTTAATGATTATTTATCTGTAGATGAAGATGTAAACGAGCAATTTCGCATAAGGACGAATTCAGAACTCCAGGACCTATACCAAAAGCCGGATATAGTCAAATCAATAAAATCCCAGCGTCTGAGATGGGCTGGACATGTCCAAAGAGCACCTGACGACCGACTGATCAAGATAGTATGGGAAGAAAACCCAGCAAGAAAGAAACCGCTGGGGCGGCCGAGAATCAGATGGAAGGACAACATTTTAAAAGATCTACTGACTATGCAGGTATATGACTGAAAGGAGGCCATGATGGACCGGGACCGATGGAGGCAAATCGTTAACGCAGCCAAGACCTACCAAGGGTTGTAGTGCTACCCAGAAGAAGAAGAAGATGAAGATGTGGTTATAGCGGACTATCCAACAGATGCCGATAACAAGATTACAAAACGAAAAGATGATAATATCTAACGCCATTCTAGCAACGAAACAGTGCCAATTCCACTCACGAATAAATGCGTAATTATTTAAATAAGTGTAGCGAATATCTGTGTTCTAAAGATAATCTTCCAGACGAAGTGTACCACGCATTATCTACTTTGGAGAACTTTGTAGATCGAGATTTTTTTAATGGAAAACAATTGAAAATTACCGCCTTTTCAAAAAATGTATTAATTATAATTATATAACATTATATTAATAATGTATATTTCTTTTTAATCTGTTTCTTATAAATATATACATATTTACTGTGAATAAATTGTGTAGAGTGAATTTTACTCATTTTTTAGTTATGTATTTCTCTAACTCGAATTTTCTATAACTCCATTTTTTTCCGTAACTATGGTAATTCGACTTAGGGAAGTTCGACTGTATATTTGTTTATTGAAAAATAATTGTCGGCCTAAAAATTTTATACAAATTTCGTGCGTAAATGATTTTACAACGCAACAGCTAATGGAGAATCCTAAACGTGCTGTCGCGTTGTAAAATCAACTTTTCCGCACTCTAATGTAAATAACTATTTCTGAGGCAGAGGTTATAAATGCGCAAAGATAGCAAAATTAGAATCTACAAGACTTGTATCAGACCGATCATGACGTACGGTACAGAGGCCGGCGAAGACACCAATAAGACGAAAAACATGGTAAATATAGCCGAAATGAAAATACTGAGAACAATAGTGGGGAAAACAAGAAGAGACAGGGTAAGAAACACAGATATCAGAGAACAATGCGAAATACAAGACATTGTGAGATGGGGAAGACAACGTAAGAGGCAGTGGTACAACCATGAAAGACGGATGGACAGACTACCAAAAATAGTCCTAGGAAATAACCCGCCCGGCTCAAGACCTCCCGGGAGACCACCTAAAAGATGGAGAGATAGTTGGCAATTCTACCTCTCAGGAAAAGATGCAGAGGCGGCTCCAGAATTAACAAATCGACAGATCTCCAAGAAGTAGAAGAAGGTTATAAAGTTTAAGGATGTAGAGTTGGGCACTGTCTGAGAGGTTTCTTATAAGGAGCTTTTTAACGAGGTCGGAACTGGGGGAGGTATTTTTGCCGTGGGATAGGGCGGTTTGAAATTCGTCATTCGTTATTTCCACTATGTTCGTCGTGTCGTTGTGTAAGAAAAAGTTATTGTATCAGGATTTTCAATTATTTTATCAATTTTTTTTATTAACTTGCTTTCTTGGTTGTCTCTTCTTTTCTACGTCCGGAGGGATTTTTGTAATTGATGGACACTTGAAACTTTAAACATAGCTCAGAACTGGATGAGAATGTAATATTTTATTACTTTTAGACGATTTAGAACTGGTAAAACCATACTACATTATAGATAATGATATAAATTCCGACTTTATTTAGTTTTTAGACGATTTTTTACTTGAATTCTTTTTATTTCTATTTTTCGAGAATTTTAATTTATTATGATTGCTAACGTAATCATTTTATTGCTAATGTAATGCTAACCCTTTGTAGTAAGCAACACCGAGGTTAGCTGATCGAATAATAAAATCATTAGAAGATATATAAAGACTAAAAAGTAGAAAACAATAAATTGCACTAAAAAGGACAAAATATTTTTTCCGTGCTGGCATTAGTGACTATAAATAAAAGCGTTAGCGCTCCACGCTTTTATTTATCGTCACTAATGCCAAACTATAATTGAAGTAATCTTCGAGGGCGCTACATGCTTATATTTACAGTCACGAATGTTACCAAGGAAAGAAATGTTTGCTCCCTTTTAATGCACTTTAAAAAAACTTTTTTAAAAGACGTTTTTATTATATGCATTAAAAAGGAGACAATATTTCTCCCGGGAATAATATTACATTGTTTTTAAATTTATTTCAAAGTTTCTGGGATTCAAAAAATCGTAAAACTTCATGCGAAATTGAAAATGTTTGGAAAATTGTAATGAAAATCTAAAAAATTTGAAATTTATATTTTGATGCGAAAAATGTATGATCGAGTATTATTTTAGCTATTTTTTAAGCTTATGAAAATATTTGAATAAATTCAGCTAGATAATTTTAGAGAAACTAAACTTGCGTGCATAGAAATCGGCCCACCTTTTGACTTTAACTACATTTTTTTAGAAACTTTTTATGAGATAAAATAAAGAAATATGCCGTTTGAAAGACAATTTAATATACTTTAACATGAGTTTAAATTTATCAGGAATACTTATCGTTTATAGGCGTAGCAACCGGTAAACAAAAACGAACGTATTTATGTGGTTGTAACGAGAATAACAAACTTTGACCATTTGGCTACAATAAATGAAAGAAATTTTAATTAAAAAACAAAGTTTCGCTTTTTCATAATTGCAAACGTTTTTAGCAGAGATGTAGGGAAGAGAACGAAGTGTAAGCTTAGAACCTAAACATCTACACTCAGAGATCCCCCTTAGATTTGCTCTTGGAAAGTTGTTTGTGGCATTTCTCCAGGTTTCCCCAGAGGAATGATTCACAAACTTTGGATAATTTCTGTTTTATTTAACGCAAATTGTGCATGACAAACAGAAAATTCCAAAAACTTCCGTTGTTGAGATAAAACAAGGAAAATAAAAACAAGAAATATGCCGTTTGAAAGGCAATTTAAAATGTTTTAACATGAGTTTAAATTTATCAAGAATACTTATCGTCTATAGGCGTAGCAACCCGTAAACAAAAACGAACGTATTTATGTGGTGATTAAAACGAGAATAACAAACTTGTGAAAGATTGTAATTATTGCCTCTGCAATTGTAATTTGAACATTATTCGTTTTTCATAATTTGATTAGTTTTCAAGTCTGTTAGTTTAATGTATACTACACCGCAAAAAGCCCCCAAAGTTTTTATTCTAATCGAAAATGGACTTGACCAGCGGGCTGTTGCTCGACAACTGGATATGACACGCGCCACGGTTCTAAGAGTGTTCCAACGTTATGGGGAGGACTGTATCCTTTCATAGACGACCTGGTACAGGCAGAAGGAGATTTACAGCGGCTCGGAATGACCGCTTTATTGTGTCAACATCATTAAGAAATCGTCACCTTAATATTATTCAACTGCAACAACAGCTCCATGAATTACGAAGAGTGGCTCTTAGTCAGTGGACAGTAAGACAAAGACTCCATGAAAGTAACTTAACCCCTAAGATACCTGCAGCATGTCAAAAGCTTACCCCTGATCATCGTCAAGCACGCCTGCGTTTTGCAAAGGATCATTTAAATTGGATGTTGGAACAATACGTTCTGTTCTGTCCAGAAGACCAGAATATGCCTCTATGGTAGCGACAGAACCATGATGTGGGGTCAATTTCTATGGGAGCACGAACCGTCCCTGCTTTCATCATTAGGGGCGCCCGTGGTCAGGGGAGATGAGGTTTAACGGGTGCTAGGTGTATCGAGGAGATTTTTGCAGTTCATGTGGTACCTTACGTCGACTATATTGGAGAAGAATTTATCTTTATGCATAACAATGCGAAGCCGCACACCGCAAGAATCTTGCAAGATTACATTACAGTAATCGGTTTCGGGTTATGGAGTGGCTAGCATGCAGTCCCGACCTAAATCCGATAGAACATTTATGGGATGAGTTTAAACGAAGAATTCGAGCCACGCTTCGTGCCCCAACCTCGGTCCCAGAGCTTATTGTTGCAGTAGAAGAAGAGTGGCTTAACATTCCACAAGAAACAATAGCGAATTTGATTAGATTTATGCCTAATCATTGAAACATTATTAAAAATTAAATGTTAGATTAACAAAAATAAACAAAATTCAAAAATCAAAACGGATTGATTAAAATTAAATAAAATCTCATAAAATTACATAATATTCACGTGCCTTCAAATTGACCTCAAACCGTCCAATTTGAATTCGTTAAAAGTTTAAATTGTTTTTTCAAACCCAAGAAAACGTCTAACAATCTCACAAATTAAGAAAATTACGATAAATTAACACTAAATTGATAAAAATTTATTATTAATTTAATTAGAAAAAGTCCTGAAATTCTAATTGTATTCATTACCGAGTTACTTCCTGAATCCATGATTTTATGAGAGAAAATTCCTCAAACTCTCTGATCAATATTATTCTATCAAATATTTACCTATAATTCCATTTTCCTTGGGAATTTCCGATGGCAGATTGCTCTGACTGTCAGCCGGCATCCCATCACCGCCTATATCCTGCTTCACGGGAGGCACTGTCGCAGGCAGAGGAACCTGCTGAGCTGATATCGTGATGGTCTGTTGCCCTGGCTGTGAGATCTGTTGCATTTGCGACGGACTAGCCTGCGGAATCGTTCCTTGGGCAGTCTGAATTTGACCGATTATCGTCCCTTGCTGAGTCATTTGCTGCAACTAAACCAAAAAATTAAATTATTGGCGTCAATAATGATTTCTTGGTGACTTACGGGATGGATTTGTTGGATTCCCATTGACATGGGTTGTTGGGTAACAGCGAGGTTGGACTGTAAAGGTAAACCTTGCTGAAGAGCTCCTTGGATTGTTTGTTGCATGTTTTGTTGGACTTGCCCTGTTGCCTGAGCCGACATGGACACTACTGGCATAATTGGTCTATCGCCTTGCACCTGCATCGACTGTTGTTGCAAACCTTGAAGCGTCTGCATAGCTGAGTTAAAACAAAGCAAAAAATACATAATTAGAACTGATACTTTGTAACAAATGCAATTATGTAATCATGTTCTATTTTAAATCTTACTCATCATGGGTTTCGGTTGGATGTGTTGTTGGCCTTGTTGGAACTGCATCTGCTGCATAGTTTGTTGTTGGATGGATTGTGGGTGCATGAGGACTTGCTGCTGCCCTTGGACTTGTTTGTTCTGTTGATTGGCCAATTGTTGAGCTTTTTCTGCCGTCATTGGAGACCCAGGCGTCATGGACATGCCAGTTGACGTATTCATTACCAGCATTCTAAAATAAGAGATTTTGAGAATTTTTTGAGAATGTAGTGAGAAAAAAGTGTAAGCTTAGAAACACACAGCAACACACAGATATCGCACAAGGTTTGTTGTAGGAAATTGAGCAGAATTTTCTTTTGGGTTTCCCCATAGAATAATTAAGTTCTAAAAGTTATCTGTTCGATCCAATATATTTAACGCAAATTATGCATAACAAGAGAAACTGCGAATTTCCAAGCTTTTTTAATGGAAAAAAATTATTTACTTGTTGGAGACGAGTTGTTGAGGAATATTGTTATAAGGTTTGATCTGTGTTTGGTTGGCGGCGTCAGCTTTGGGCGCCGGAGAAGTGCGAATTCCCGGGGTTTTTGCCCGAACTTTGGTTCCTGGTTTGGCGCCCATCACCTATAAACAATGGATTAATAGGTAAATCCTTACAAACATTGCACAGGGAACAAACAGAAAAAAACATTGTTAACACAAAACGCAAATAAATAATACACCCCGTTAGCTGAACAAATTATAAAGACAGTTTAAACGGCTAATCGTGAGGGTATTACTCACTTGTGCTTGCGCCCCGATAGTTTGCGTAGAAACAGAACTTGCCGGTCTTATATTTTGCGGATTGGAGGGAAGAATATTTAATGGTCTACTTGCTGCTTGTTTTGGCTGAATGTTCTCGTTCGCCGGCCGAGGTTTTCCCAACTGCTGGATTGCTCCCTGCGTCGTCAATGTTGCAGCTAGAAAAAGAAAAACATTTAGATTGTTACTAATTCTGGTTGAAAAGTTCTTACGGTTCTGTTGGGTTTGGATGGTTGCAGCTTGCGGGCTTTGTTGGATGAACATTCCAGGAGAACCATCCGGCTGTGTTCCTCGGATGAAGATTGGATTTGGAGCAATGAGGGCTTGGGATTGAAGACCATTCGTCGTCCAAACCTGCGGAATCCCATTGAACTGCCACGGAGTAAATTGCATTGGCTGGCCATTTGGCTACAAGAAAAGAAAGAAATTTCAATTAAAAAACAATGTTTTGTGTTTTTTTTTCCTCGTTGTAAACGTTTTTAGCAGAGATGTAGGGAAGAGAACGAAGTGTAAGCTTAGAACCTAAACATCTACACTCAGAGATCTCCCTTAGATTTGCTCTTGGAAAGTTGTTTGTGGCATTTCTCCAGGTTTCCCCAGAGGAACGATTCACAAACTTTGGATAATTTCTGTTTTATTTAACGCAAATTGTGCATGACAAACAGAACGTTCCAAGAACTTCCGACTATAAAATAAATTGTTATCTACACTGCTCCAATAAATTAACGCACAACAACAATCGCAATATTGTTTAAAGTATTGTACGTTTAATCATAATCAAAGCTTAAAATTAAATTATATTTTATCCAAATTAACAACAATGCACGCAATTAAGCAACAATCAACGCAAAAATTTAAAAAAATCATAATTTGAATACTGAAAAATCGTACGTTCACAGATTCAGCAGACTGTGTTTCCGCCTCGACTTGTTATGACAGCTTGATAGCGACGGACCATGCTTGAAATTAACACACTTAATTCATTAAAAGATTATCCCACATTTTCTCTAATGAATTCCTTAAGTCGTTAAGAGTTGCAGGGGGTGCTGGAAGGTATCGTACTTGTCTTCTGAGAATTTCCCAGAGGTGCTTAAAAGGATTCAAGTCTAAACTTCTGGTTGGCCATTGCAAAATAGGAATACAAATATCGTTTAGGTATTTCTGTACAATTCTGGATGTGTGGGCGAGCATTAATCGGAAGCATTCCGAGCATTAATTGGAAGTTGTCTCCGATATATGGGGCATATGACACAACTTACTCTAGTAAGATATACGTACCATTGACTATGTACCACTGACTATTTAAAATTCCGTTGAGGAAGGTGTGTAAATTGTAGATTTCGGTGGCCACTTGAACTGCTACCTTCATAGATCTATTATACCCCCACCCTCTTCCTCTAAACGTTATTATACTTACCCGTTCAGAGCGCCTCCTCTAGTCCTCATTCTTTTAGGAATTTCAGGATCTGGTTGGGATTCAAGAACTGCACCTCCTCTGGGTTCAAGCAGTGGGCCCCAAGGTACATCTATCTCTCCTCTCCTGAGCAGCAGAATCGGCATATGTCATCCTCCTCCAGACATAGGGCCTTGAGGTGTTTTCTAAGTCTGCAGTGTCCTGTCAGGACTCCTGTCAGAATTCTAAGCTTATTCCTGTTTAGTTCCAGGCAAGCTTTGATGGCTGCTTGGCTATCTGACAGGAAAGCAATTTGTTTTTTGCCATATTTCCTGTCAGGGTTAAATTGTGTACATCTCGCGATTGCATGTACCACTGCTTGGAAGATATTTGAGTAGATTCCCATGGATTCGAAGTATTTGGTACGATGACCATCCGTATACCACTTGATAGAACTTTTCTTTATGTGGTATGCTGAGGATTCGTCGCTCCGATCGGCCTTACTACTACACATTGCTGTGTAATTTTTCTCGAAATGGTATTTGCATATCATTTCGTCTTTCGATACATCCAGCCAGGGGATCTTGGCAGCGAGGCTGTTCCGGTCTCCGGTCAAGATGTGAAGGTCTGTGCGGGCCGTGACAGATCTGCTTCCCCATACCTTTATTAAGTCAACAACAATATGCAATTCTGAGGGCAAAATTACATTGCATTGCATATCGTTTATTTGAACGTCTAAAAACTTGAATGCGCCTATCACAACTCTCCAAACAAAATCTGGACTCGTCTGTGAACAAAATGCGTATCCGATCTTCGTTTTTCCAATTCAAGTGGTTTCAAGCAAAATCCAATCTGCGTCTGCGGTGGTCTGCATTCAACTTTGAGACAGTAGCTGGTAATCTTGCTCTCAAATTTCCTCCCAGAAGACGTTGGCGAACGCTTTGGCTAACCTAACCTAACCTGCATATTATGCACTGCTGATAGTTGTCCTAAAAGGGCACTGAGTCTGGTTATCAGATTTCCTTACAGAAGACGTTGGCAAACGCTTTCAAACCTAACATGCACATTATGGACTGCTGAAAGTTGTCCTAGAAGGTTAGTCCGATCTTCATTTTTCCAATTCAAGTGGTTTCAAGCAAAATCTAATCTGCGTCTACGGTGGTCCGCATTCAACCTTGAGACAGTAGCTGGTAATCTTGCTCTCAGATTTTCTCCCAGAAGACGTTGGCGAACGCTTTGGCGAACCTAACCTAACATGCACAGTTTGTACTGCTGAAAGTTGTCCTAGAAGGGCTGTTAGGGAAGTGAAGCGCTCTTTTAGTGCACGCATTCGAAGAAAACGTCTTCTACATCGGTAGTACCACGTAGTCAAATTAACGTAAATAAAAGTCAATTGATTATGTTGGTAATAATAACGGTGACAATTTTAACAATTGCTGGAAACCACAAACAACTACTAATTATTAAAATGAAAAGTTGTTACCTGGATGGGACTGATGATTTGGGCGGTGGGCTGAGATCCGATCATGGCCTGCGACACCTGCACGCACTGTCCCTGCTGTTGCTGGGCCCCTGCAACAGTCTGTACATTTCCCGTAACTTTCTGCATCTGGACTTTTTGTCCTTGCATTACTTTGTGCATTTCGGGCGGCTTCTGCTGGGCCACGGCGTTCCCGGGCGCTGAATGGGTCGGGATTATGTTCGGCTGCGATCCGATCGCCAGCTGGCTGAAGACCAGAGTCTGTTGGTTTTGCGTCGTTGGGATATATCCTGGAAACGTTGCTAAAAGATATAAAATATTATCGCACGGAAAAGCGAAAAGTTCTCGCAAAAAAATTTACACTTACCAGCTTGACTAGCTTGTAGAACTTGTTTTCCCTGCGCTGTTGTCAACATGTGCGGTGCTAATTGATTACCTTGATAAGGTTTCGTTATCACCTACAAACAAATATTTAACACCACCTATTTTAAAATTGATCCATTATTTACTGACCTGTATTTGTTGGTTGAGACTCGGATGAAGAGCTATGTTACCGGGCATCAACAGTTGTCCTTGGGCGTTGTATAACTGCTGCAGATAGGTTTGGTTCTGGATGGGTTGCTGGATGACTTGGACGGCTCTTCCATGGCTCCAATCGCTGAGCTGCTGGTTATGGGCCGCGTTCTGTTGGAGCGGAGACATCGTCGTGATTGTGGTGTTGTTGCTACCGGTGGCCAACAGTTGACCGCCTTGCGTTTGGATGACTTGTCCGCCTTGGGCTACTTGCTGGTGCATCGACACCGTGTATTGGGGAGGGCCCATAGAAGTTTGAACACATTGTCCACCTAAACAATAAAACGATTTAAATATTTCAAGTTAAACAATTCATTAAATATTTACCTGAAGATACGGCGATTTGTTGTATGTGTTGTGGACTTTGAGTAGGCACTAAAGTTTGTTGTTCAGCTTGTTGCATTGTAACTTGTTGCATCTGTTGTTGCTGCTGCTGTTGTTGAACAACTTGCTGTTGCACAACTTGTTGCTGTTGCTGCTGCTGCTGTTGTTGTTGTTGTTGCCCTTGAGCGTCAACCATTTGTTGTTGAGATTTGTTAATATCACCCATATTGTTGTTGAAGTTCTCTTGTTTGATATCGTGTTTGATCGTGTCGTGACCCCGTTCAAGATTCAACAGAGTGTTTGCTATATCATATTTACAGTCCTCGGCTGTAATATCGTATATGCCAGCCTTTTGGGCTAAAGTTTCTAAGCACTGCAGGGATCGACTACCCTCTTGTGTCTGCTGTCCTTCTTGTCTGGTCTCTTCCTGAGTGGACTCGGGTTCCTGATTGCCACGCTCTTCGTCGTTGTTGTTTAACTTATGTTTGCCTGATTGCACGCTGGTGTTTGTGGTGTCTTTCAAAGGTTGCTTCTGCTTATCTGCGGCCTGTTGAAGATTATCGTAATGTTGTGATCTGCAACAATGATAACAAGAGCGTTATTAATAAATCCAACAAAATAAAAAGAAAAAAAAACTGTTGGTAACTTCCACCCACATGTTACGTAATTTTATTAACATCCGGCTCCGGCTTAGTGTGGACAATGGGTGGTTCTAGTTTACGAATAGTTTTGCATACAATGGAAACTGATTTTTCTTTGCTCTAAATCCTAACCGTTTGTATTAAGCCGAGTGTTATTGTGTGAAGTAACAAGGCTTATTTTTTACTTCTTAATTATAAGATAAAGTTGCCTTTTCAGACGGAATTAATTGAATGTTTTCTCATTCTTGTTGAATATTTTCCTTTTTTTTCGCTATCGCCTAGAAAGTTTGAATTGAAACTAAAGTTGGAAACTCGCTGGATTAATTATACGGATTATTGTGCAGACTCAAAGATAACATTCTAATTGTAGACCAAATTGTAGACTAAACAATGTCGGCGAATTAGAGACTAATTTGAAAAGTGTGAATTAGTAGCGATTGTGTTCGTTTCGTTTTATACCAACAATACGAAATCAAGACTAGATCAAGAATTAATTTAAAACTGGGTAAGGACAGGCTAAATATTGTAGATTAGACTAGGTGGACAACGCTTATTGACACAACTAGATAGACAAGACTAGACTGACTAAACATTAGATGGGACTAGATGATATAGACTAGAGGTTAAAGAGAGAGAGGTTAAAGAGAGACTAGGGTTTAATTTATTTATTCGTGTCAAAAGTACAAAACATAAAACATGAAAGATAAATAAAGTGGATACAAGGACACAAATAAAGTTTGTAATTTTAAACAGTTCCTGCCCAAAACTTAGGCACTTCGAGAGCACTTGGATTAGCTTGAGTCAAATCTTTCATTGTACAGCTGGATCGGCACAACGGACAGCATAAGAGGTGTTGTATACTTTGAACTGCTCCACAATCACATAGGACAGGTTTGGTTGGAAAATGCCACTTAAATAAGTTGTCCCGTGATCTTACAACTTCCACCCGCAGTCTGTTCAGGGACTTCCAGATTGGCCAGTTCTCTGTGTGGCCAGGAGGTAGAGATTCCTTGGGTTCCATCCATTCAGACAGATTGCTAGTTCTCTCCTTCCACGTGGCAACTCGTGCTGCTGCTGCTGTTCGTTGCAATGGTTAAGTAGTTGTTAGGAAGCTCTTCCTCGATTTTAATCTCTTTTCAGCAGGTTGATATCGAAGAGAGGGTGTGAGGTCATAGTAGATGATTTACTTCTTTCATTGTTTCTAGCCACTTCACGTCTGATATCAGGCGGAGCGATCCCTGCCAGATAGTTCACTTTATTGATAAGAGTTAACCTCAAACAGCCTGAAATGATCCTGCAGCTCTCACTTAAGGCAGCATCAGCCTGTCTTGCATGAGCTGACTTAGCTTACCATACAGAACTGGTATATTCTCCTGCTGAATAGCATAAGGCCAGTGCTGTTGTTCTTAATGTTTGAAGATGGGTACAGTTAGTCGCTGACAGTTTAAGAAGGAGGCAGTTCCTCGAAGAGATCTTCTGCTTCAACTTAAGGCACTGCTCCGTGTATGTAAGTGTACGGTCCAAGGTAGCACCTAGATATTTGGAATGGAAGCAATGATCTAATAACGAACCATTCCAGAATACTTCAAGTTTCCTGCTAGCTTGCTTATGTTTCAAGTGGCAGGCACATAATTGAGTCTTACTGGGATTGGGTATGAGCTGGTTCCTTTTGTGGTAAGTACCAAGCTCTTGTAGGGCACGGCTGAGTGTATGCTCTACGACTTCAAACTATTCTGCTTGGGCAGCGAGAGCAAGGTCGTCAGCGTAAATGAAACTTTTTCACCCTTGAGGCTGTGGTTGATCGTTGATGTACACATTAAATAAAATAGGAGACAAGACACTTCCCTGGGGTAATTCATTCTTCCGAGTTCTCCATCGGCTGTGGTGTCCTTGGAAGTCTCTTCGTTGACCGATGATTGTAGAAGTGTTGCTATCAACATAGTGAGTATATAGTCATCAGTTAAATTATAGTTTATGTAACAGCATTCTATGGTTTACGGTGTCGTATGCATCGGCGAGATCAACAAAAGCTAATGCTTTGACCTTCTTCTTTTCAAAGCCGTCCTATGAAGCCGTTCTATAAACTGAGTGAGGTGTTACTTGTGAAGTGCAGTTTTTGCTTGGTCTGAATCCAGCTTGTTGAGGGATGATCAACTACAGAGAGGATCAACTACAGTAGTTAAACGATCCAGGATCATTCTCGCTAGGATCTTTCATAGGTGGCAAAGAAGAGATATTGGTCTAAAACTTTTGGGGTCATTTGATACTTTACCAGGCTTTAAAATAGCAATTATAACGATCCTTGCGCCATGATTTTGGCATCTTGAAAAATGCAAGGCAGTGATTGAAAATATTTAGAAGCCAGATTTTCGTGGTATTGACAAAATGTTTAATTTGTTCAAAACAGATATCACCCAGTCCTGCTGCTTTGCCATTCTTACATGTGTGGATAGCTGTTTCTAATTCTGGGAGGTCAAATGTTCTAGTGAGTTCACAGTTCTGATTATGATTCTTAACATCAAGTTTGAAGTCTGATTTTCTAACTGAAGATTTTGCATTTTTTCTAACTGAAGATACTGTTATTTATTAGTTGTGATGCGATTTTATTGGCAGTGATATTTGAGTGTGTGGGGCTCTTAGTATGATCATTATTTAGTTTCTTCAGCAGCCTCCAAGCCTTCTGACTATTAACAGAAAAGTCAGTTTCCTCCATTAGTTTCAGCCATCTTTCTCTCTTGTTCTGTGTTATCGTGGTTATTAGCTCTTGGCCTGCTGAAATGGTTTCATCACTAAATGGATTATCTTCGAAGAGTGAAAGATAATTACTCATAAGATCAGCTGTTTTATCATCAGATGTTATGCCATGGAAGCATTGTGTGTTGCATCCTCGGGGCATAGATAACCGTGATGCCTTCTTCACTTCATCCACAAAGGTGTTGACTGGATATCAGCTATAAAACTATCCAAGTAGAACTAAATTTTTCCCAGACGGCTTTCCGGAAGTTGAATCTGCTACGATAGGGTGAAGTGATCGGTCGCGCTATTGCAGTAACTTTTCACACAGGTCGATGTTGAGAGTTAGGTACTGGAGAACAGATTGTCTTCATACATTGTTGGCCTATGTGCTCACTGGCAAAAATCAGATCTGGATTGTATCCGCGTTGCCAGCGCCCACTATTGAAGAATGGAGGAAGTTTACTGGCATGAACAAGGGTTAACTGGAAGGTATCAACCCATTTTAGCACCTCTTCCCCATTATGATCATTTTGTGCATAACCCCATGCTGTACTGTGACTGCTAAAGTCACCGACTACAAAGTTGACACTATGTCAGGGGTAGCAAAGGAAAACTCAACACCTGGAGCGGATATACAGAAGACACGGTGAAATTACTCAATTCAACAGTAAATATTTCTATATCCTCATATTCAGAGATGGATATGGACGTAATTTTAAGATCACTAGATTAGATAATTTTGGCTAGAAAGACTAGTACCACTATTGTAGACTAGACTAGATAATTTTGACTAGAAAGACTAGTACTACTAGTGTAGACTAGATACATAATTTTGATTAGTAAGACTTGTACAACTAGTGTATATACAGACTAGATTAAATAATTTTGACAAAACCCGACAGGGCAAACTAAATTAGATGATTGATAGAGTTTTGATTGCACAAGAGAAGGTATAGGGGTAGGTACAAAGTACTTACCTCCAGAGAACCATAAGAGAAGGTACAGAGTATATAAACTAGATAAGACTACACAGAGTTGACAAACTAGAGAGATAAAATAGATAATACATATTAGAGGGACTAAACCAACTTGTAAGACTAGAAACAGACTAGACAAAATATTTTAGATGAGAGAACAAATAAACTAGACATATTGGATGGACTAGACAATTTAGACATACAAGACAAACTAATATAGTTCCACATAATTGGCGTTTGTTGAATCTAGTTTAGATAATCTATATAGCTTATCATACTTGAAATATATAATTATAATTGTTATCTATAGATATTTAATGTAGATATAATTTAATTAATGGAGACTAATGGTAATGTAGATAGTTTAAGCAAATTATGAGACTAGACAGAGCCATTTATGTAGGAAACTCTCTTAAATTGCAATAATTGGTTTGAGAGAATTTTAGAACTTCCAGCTTTAACCAATTTCTCCCCAATTTACGGCTTAATTGAATTGTTTACGATTTCGGTCGTGGAAATTTCCAGGTTTTAAACATATTTATTCGCAGATTTTCCAATAAAAAATCTTTTAGAATCCGCATTTCAGGAAAATTCGTTTCATTTATTTGTTCCTTTTTTATTGCTGATATAGATTTCGTGCCGATTTTCTTATATCTTCCCTCTTTTTTCTTTTTGTGGGAAAATTCTTTAATCTTTTCATTCGGTGTTGGGAGGGAAAAAATCGCAGATGTGCATTATGTCTGCAATATAAGAATTCCCAAGACTAGGAGTAAAATTTATTTCGATAATTAAGCGACTCTGCTCCTGCCTCACCCCCCGCCCCGACATAAAACGGATCCTTAATAAGGACCCTCGCAATCTCACTCTTGTAAATTAAATTCCTAAATTCGCGGAATCGCTGAAATAACTTCTTTTACAACCCTCCAAAACAGTCCAAAGTTTTAAGAAACTTAAGCAGTAGAAAAAAAAATGGAAAATCAATACAAACATTTAGCAGATAATTACAAAATACATTTTCAGATTTACCACCAAATTTCAGACAAATCATAACTCTTATAATAATAACTCTAAATCTGTCAATATATATATTTATTATTTTTGCAATTGAAGTATTATTTTATCTTTTTTTATAAAAAAAAATCTTCTATAGAATATAAATAAATGGATAACGATTTTTGGACTAGGAGTATATTAAGTTAGGGACGGTTTCAAGGGGGATGCTGGTCCGAAAAAACAGCTAAATAAAATACGTGGGGCCTTGCAGTCTCCCGGGTAGCACTGTAATTGCATTTGTTAGTGCAAGCCGAAGAATAATGTGTTTTGTGTGTGTGTGTCTGAGGGAGAGAGTCGGTTGTGATTGTGATGCGGGATCAGAGATGTAAATACCGTTATTGTGCACTTTCGCAACGCCGTCCATCCATAACGATCACAATAAAATTCAGAAAATTTAAAAAGAAAACTTTCACGCATGTTCTCATGTACGCTTTTTTGTTTGATAATTAACAATTTTTAAATCTCTTTAAAAACTGCAACCGCTTGTTTAAATCTATTCACAAATCAAATATTTTCAGCCTAGACGGACGGGACTAAGAAGACAAGACTAGACGGAAAATACTGGACAGAGCGACTGTATAGACAAGACTGGACTGGACAAGACAAGACTGGGTAGACAAGATTCCACAGACAAAACTGGAAGGACAACAATGGACGAAGAAGACTGGACGGACAAGACCAGACAGACAAGACTAGTCAAACAAGACCAGACAGACAAGGCTGGTCAGACGTGGCACAAACGCTACAAATTTATACTTTTTCAAATAAGTCTCTAATTCGTCGACATTGTTTAGTTTACAATTTGTTCTGCAATTAGAATATTATCTTTGAGTCTGCCCAATAATCCGTATAATTAATCCAGCGAGTTTCCAACTTGAGTTTCAATTCAAACTTTCTAGGCCAGTGGTGGCGAACCTATGGCACGCGTGCCACAGCTGACGCGTAGGAAAATTTTATTGGCACGCGAACTATTACCCACGCATGCCTTGTAAAATTGTTAAACTATCTTTCCTAAAATATTTTTTTAAGTTTTTCAATCTACTTTTGTGCAACATCAATGGTGTAAAATATAAGACGTGTTCAAAATCCGTTGATTGGTTTGCCCGTAATTGCAAAACGCGCACAAAAATTTTCAAATTTAAAAAATTCATCAAAGCCGAATTTACAAAGCTACAATTTTGAAATTTGGGAATTTGTGAGATTTCGCAAGAATATCAAATCGTAACAAGTTTCATCAAAATCCGTTGAAAGGTTTATCCGTAATTGCAAAAGACGCGCAAAAATTTACAAATTTAAAAAATTCACGAAAGCCGTATTTACAAAGCTACAATTTGGGAGTTTGTGATATCTTGTAAAAATATCAATTTATACCAAGTTTCATCAAAATCCTTCGATTGGTTTGTCCGTAATTGCAAAAGTCGCCACAAAATTTATAAATTCCAAAAATTCACGAAGGTCGTATTTACAAAGCTATAATTTTGAAATTTGGGAATTTGTGAGATCTCGTAAGAACATCAAATCATACCACGTTTTATCAAAATCCGTCAATTGGTTTGCCCATAATTTCAAAAGCCGCACAAAAATTTCAAAAATTCACAAAAGCCGTATTTCCAAAGCTACAACTTTTAAATTTGGTAATTTGTGATATATTATAAGAGTATCAATTCATATCAAGTTTCATCAAAATCCGTCGATTGGTTTGTCCGTAATTGCAAAAGACGCACAAAAATTCACGAAAGCCGTATTTACAAAGCTACAATTTTGAAATTTGGGAATTTTTGAGATCTCGTAAGAATATCAAATCATACCACTTTTTATTACAATCCGTCGATTGGTTTGCCCGTAATTTCAAAAGGCGCACAAAATTTTTAAAAATTCACAAAACCCGTATTTACAAAGCTACAATTTTGAAATTTGGCAATTTGTGGGACCTTGTAAGAATATCAAATCATATCACGTTTCATCAAAATCCGTCTATTGGTTTGTCCGTAATTGCAAAAGACGCACAAAAATTTCCAAACTTCACCAAAGCCGTATTTACAAAGCTACAATTTTGAAATTTGAGAATTTGTTGGATCTCGTAAGAATATCAAACGATACCTCGTTTTATCAAAATCCGTCGATTGGTTTGCCCCTAATTTCAAAAGGCGCACAAAACACGCCAAATATTCACGCTAATAGGGTAACTGATTTTCACTATCACATTGTAAAAGTAGACCTGGCACATCAGCATTTCAAAAAGTGAGAATTAAAAAAAAAATGTCACGCGACTGGAAAAAGGTTGCCACCCCTGTTCTAGGCGATAGATTGGACAGACAAGACTGGGCAGACAAGACTGAACAGACAAGATTGGTCGGACAAGACTGGACGGACATGACTAGACAAACAAGGCTGGACTGGACAGTCAAGGCTGGACAGACAAAGCTGGACTGGACAGACAAAGCTGGACTGGACAGACAAAGCTCGACAGATAAGACTGAACAGACAAGACTGGACAGAAAAGATTGGAGGTCCTCATAGGTAGTTTAATGCACAACATACCCGCCTGACAAGCGAGAAACCGGAGTCCAATTCCCCGCCGAGGACATATTTCCAACCAGGGCCGCACTAACCGTCCGGGATGCCCACCCTGAAGAAATACGAAATAAGCGATACCGGGGTGGTGCATACTAAAAGCCAAGTGGAAAAAACCCCTTTTCCACTATGAGATGTTCCCCTAAACAACAATTTAAAAAAAACTAGATTGGGCAGACAAGACTAGATAGACAAGACTAAACAGACAAGTTTATGGAGACAACACTGGACAGGCAAGACTGGACAGACTCAACAGACTCAAGAGACATGGCTCAACAGACTAGAGCTGAAGAAACAAGGCTGGACAGACAAAATTGAACAGACTGCACAATCAAGTCTGTACAAAAAAGTTTCAAGAGACAAGATTGAATAGACAAGACTGGACAGACAGGACTGGACGAGACTGACAGAAAAGGCTGGATAGATAAGGCTGGACAGACAATTCTGGATAGAGTAGACTGCACGGGACGGGAGAAACAAGATGGAACAGAAAAATAAAACCAAGTGCCAGATATTCGAAAAGTGGCAAATACACTGGTGTGCTTCTAACAAAAGCCAGTGGACCAGACAGCTAATCCCGGATCTGTTACCATGCGTGACACGAAAGCACGGAGAAGTGAATTATCGTATCACTCAGACGCTAGGTGGGTATGGCTCCTTTAAGGAGTACTTGCATAATATCGGCAGGGCCCCAGACAATCGCTGTTATTACTGAGGAGGATTTAGGCTTGATAATGTCCTAAACTATTTGAGATATGGGTGCCTTTTGTCAGTGTCAAATATAATTTTCGGATACCCATAGGGGTATTTTGGGGGCCCCAAGAAAGTTGTAGCCCTAAGCTACAGCTCGTTTAGCTTATAGGAAAATCCGCCCCTGGGCCTTACGGATAGTGCGCTACACACAGTCCTCGTATGCGAGAGATAGACGACTGAGAGACACGTGTGGAAAGGATTCATGAAAGACTTCAAACAACTACAATGACGAACGTGATACTCAGGTCCGAAGAAGACTGGCTTGAAATGGAAACCAAGATTATAAATGTCATAAGCAAAAAGGAAAAAGAGGAACGAATCAGTTCAGGATTCAAGTAAACAGAACCAAGGGAGATACACGGAAAATACAGAACACCTGAACCCCTAATCACATTGCGTGGATGGGGTATGTAAGGCTACTCATAGTTCTAACCACTCGAAACACAGAATGTGAGACGCCAACATCCTGAAGTGATGCGAGGAGCGGTTCCGGGATGTGCGGGCTTTCAGGGGGTCCTCTTGCTCAAGTTAAGCGAAAGGCGCTTCATACGTCCTCATTTAAGGAAAAAAGACGAGACTGTGCACAGACAAGACTGGACAAACAAGTTTGGACAGACAAGACAAAACAGACAAGACTGGGCACACGAGACTAGACAGATAAGGCTGAACAGACAAGACTGGATAAGATAAGACATGGACAAGCCAAACAAATTTGGAGAGACAAGACTGAATAAACAAGACTGGACAGACAAGACTAGACAAACAGGACAGGCCAGACAAGGCTGGACAGACAATATTGAACAGACAAGACTGGACAGACAAGATTGGACAGACAGAACAGGACTAACAAGATTAAACAGAGAGCCTGAACAGACAAGCCTGGACAGACCAGCCTGGACAAAAAGGCTGGACAGATAGGACTGGACAGACAAGACTGGACAACCAAGACTGGACAGATAAGACTGGACAAACAAGACTGTATAGACAAAACTGGACAGACAAAACTAGACAGAGAGAAGACTGGACAGACAAGGTTGAACAGATAAAACTGGACAGTCAAGCTTGCACAGACAAGACTGGATACAAAAGTTTGGAGAGACAAGACTGGACAGACAAGACTGGAGAGACAAGACTAGAGAGACAAGACCCGACAGACAAAACTGAACATACAAGACTGGACAGACAAGACTCTACAGACAATTAATCCAAAGAAATATGATAAGATTTGTAGCCTAGTCAAGTAGCTCGAGCATAGACCTTCTTTAAGCCAAACATTTCTATTAGACAATTTCTATTAACATCTCAAAGACAAACTATTCTCAATAAATAAGATAAGCGTGTACATTATGTAATAAATTATTCTAGAATTTTATAAGGTTTGTTTGTTTTGTTATTTCCTGTGAAAATGAGTTACCTTAACGAGAATTCTAAAACCGTAAGCTCTCGGTTATTTCCTGGAAGTCCTTTGAGTACCAAGATTATGTATTAAGATAATTGCAAATACTCGCACTAGTAATTACATGTTAATTAAAACACGTACACGTTGTTGTCTACTATGTTATTCCACTAGCCATTTAATTCTCGTCACTTTATTCATTACTATTTACTAATTAGCCTTCAATAGTTTTATTTCTCTATACTCAATACTCAAACTAACTCAGTCTTGTTTGTCAAGTCTTGTCTGTCCAATCTTATCTGTATAATCAAAATAATGTATATATACATACTCTTGTCTGTCTTGTATAGTATGTCTAGTCATGTCTGTCTAGTCTTGTCTGTCTACTGTTGTCTATCTAATCTTATCTGTCCAGTCTTGACTAGAAGTCTTGTATTTTTAGTGCAGTCTGCCTAATCTTGTCTACCTAGTCTTGTCTGTTTAATCTTGTTGGTCTAGTCTTGTCTGTCTAGTCTAACTAATTTTATTCTTTGTTGTTTAAATTTTTGAATTTACTTACTTAGTTTTCCATTTCATGGCATCTTGTGTGGAATCGCAAGCAACAAACTGAACATTTTCCAAAACAATTTTAGGTCTTTCATATTTCTCCCGAATCAACTGCCTGACTGTTCTCCCTTTCATAATTCAAAACGTTTGTAGTTCACAATTGTATACAAGCAATTTAACGCGTTGTTTTCAGGCGGTCGTCCGGTCAGAAACTGAGTGGAAATTATAAAATTTCAACGTTTCGTTTGTTTATTTTTTTTTTAGAAATTTTTATGATGGGTTTTCGAAAAACAAGAAGAAAAACATGGCGCAGACAACCAGTCCACCGGGGTGTATCAGGCCGTTGGTTTATGGCCGGCTTTTATTAAGTTCCGAGGGAATTGCCTTTTACAGCCAGATATGGCCACTTTGTCGGACGGCCGGTCATATCATAAAAGTTATTATACGTGTAGTTTCTTTTTTACTACGAACGAAATACGCCCCTAAAACTCATTAACATATTTCATCATTAACTTAAAAAAATGAGAAAGAACCTATAAATTTACACTATATTAGTCATGTTAAATAATACTGTGCTCTTCATAACTTGTAATCTAAAAAGACAAATTAGACTAGAATCCGATTAAACTAGAGCATTATATTTATAATATCAGCTAATTGGTACAATATTATCAATTTAACAATATATTGTTTTGTTGTCTATTCTTGTCTTGTATTATTTATTTAGATTTTTATACCAAGTCTAGTTTTGCTATATAGTTTTGTAAAAAAATTGTGTGTACCATCAAGTCTAATCTAACTAAACTTGATGGTACAGACAAAACTACTACTGATCACTGTTGTCTTGTCTGTTTCGTTTTGTTCAATTAGTCTTGTGTTTATTCTATTGTACTCTTGTGTCCCAAGTCAAGCACTTTTTTTACAATTCAGTGTAATCTTAATTTATATGTTATATCCTATAACTAAACTGATCTAACCCGTTTAACTAAATTGATCGAACTAACCCAACTAATTAAATTTTCTTTGTCAAATTAACCCAAACTAATCACTAAAATAGTTCAAAATTTAAAAACCAATTATTGTATTACATAACAAGTTATTGGAAGTGGTTAGACTTCGTTTAACCCCAAGTTTATTTTTGAATTTGGCAAATTCTTGAAAGTATTTAGTAAATCTTGATATTTATTCGACTAAATGAAACCTGTTTCGTATATTTAAGATTCGCATTTCGACCGAAAATCGGCCAATAAAAATGAGAAAGGATTATGTAAGAAACACAACGAGGACGAAAAGAAAGAAACCGCAAAAAGACAAACAGATGGTTAAAGTTTTTTAAATTTTTAAATATTTTACAAATAAATTTCTATAAACATTACCGAACGAATTTTAAAATACTTCCACAATTCATCATAAACGGAGACTAATTATTAAAGATGTTATTTAGATTTCATCAGATAAAACTAAACAAACAATATTGAACAGAAAAGATAAATAAGTAAGGCTAGGCAAACAATGTAATTGGCTTGGGAATAGACAAAACTAGATAATATGTAAGAGTAGGCAAGAAAGAACTCACAAACGTGACAAGACAGAAATCTTGAAATTAACTAATTATTTTCACCTTTAAATTTCTTAATTGAGATTCTAAAAATTTCCTTGATTTTATAAGATTTTGTGAAGATTGATTAATACAGATCATTAAATGAAGCTTTTATGTTAGTAAAAATGTTTTAAAGAAGAAGATTAATGAGATTAGGCTGAAATTAATGAGACGATATTTCAATTAATGAGATAATGATACACAAGTATGAGAAATTTGTAGGATGTGGAGGAAATAAAGACGCGAGCAGGGGCAAAAAATGACAATTTAATTGGAATATTTCTCATTAGACTTGATTTGCCGAGATGTTTTTGGTCTAATTAATAAATTTAATGAACGAAAAACAAAGCGAAACCGCGGGAATCCGAGGATTAAATGACAACCGCGCAATTTCCCCAATGAAAATTAATAATTTGCATATCAAAGTTTACAAAGTAATTTCAAAAGTTTTACAAATCACGAGATTTATTAAAGTTTCCGTAACAGTTTCTTTTCCCTAAGAAAAAATGGTTTAGTTTGGACATATTTAGTCTTGGGGGACCATATCTAACTAATTACTTTTTATTGATCTTGCCTAACGTATTTTAACTAATTCTGTTCGACTTATTTGAGTAATCAATAAATAAACAATTATAATTCATATTTGTCTATAGTTTTAACTTCTGGCCTAACTAGTTTTAGATAATCTAGTCTAACTAGTTTTAAATCTAGCCTAACAAGTTTTAGATAATATAGTTACTAGAAACTAGTTCTATCAATGCTTTTTCAAATGGTCCTAATTGATACTGCCTAACTAGTTTTAACTATTTTTCTTATTTAACTATTCTTGCATAACTAGTTTTCAGTATTCTAAAGTTATTAGAAACAGTTATAAATCATATTTGTCCAACTAGTTTTAACTAATCTTGTGTAACTAGTTTTAAATAATCTAGTCTAACTAGATTTAAATCTACTCTAACAAGTTTTAAATTATATAGTTCCACTAGTTTTATCAATGCTTTTTCAAATGGTCGTGATTGATACTGCCTACCTAGTTTTAACTATTTAAGTATTTAACTATTCTTGTATAACTAATTTTAACTATTCTAAAGTTATAATAAATAGTTATAATTCATCTTTGACTAACTAGTTTTAACTAATCTGGTGTACTAAACTAGTTTTAGATAATCTACATTGTAGATTTCGGTGGTGACTTGTACTTACTTCGACCTTCATAGATCTATTGTACCCCACCCTCTTCCTCTAATCGTTGGGAAACTTACCTATTTAGAGCGCCCCCTCCTGATTCCTGATTCTTTTAGGAATTACAGGATCTGGGTGGGATTCAAGGACTGCAACTCCTCTGCGTTCAAGCATTGGGTCCCAAGGTACATATGTCTCTTGCGGAGCAGTGCTCCGCAGTCTTTCAGCAGATGTATGGCGGTTACCTCTGCTGAGCCGCAGAATCTGAATCTATCATCCTCCTCAAGGCCTAGGGCCTTGAGGTATTTTCTAAGTCTGCAGTGTCCCGTCAGGACTCCTGTCAGAATTCTAAGCTTGTTCCTGTTTAGTTTCAGGCAAACTTTTGTTCTTTTCTGATTAAAAGATCCCAGCATTACTTTGGATTGTCTGGAAGTTCTCCCCAGGTTTTCATCTATTGTTCTCTTATTTCGTCATCTAAACTCATGCGGATGGTGTTCATACTCATACTCAACCTCATATATAGGTTCCGGACTTATAAATGGTTTACTTTATCCCTTTTTGCTAGGTGATCGGCTTCTTCGTTTCCCTCTATAACTGTGTGTCCTGGTACCCAGGATAGCGTTACTTTATTTTCTCTGCCGAGCTTGTGTAGCTTTCCCACACAGTCCCATACCAGTTTGGATCTGATGGTGTATGAGCTAATGGCCTTGATGGCTGCTTGGTTAATCTGATAGGATAGCAAGTTATCTTTTGCCATAGATCCTGTCGAGGTTAAATCTCTCGATTGTATGTAATCTCTGCTTGGAAGATACTTGGCTAGATTCCCATGGATTCCAAGTATTTGGTACGAGGTCCAAACACTCCAGCACCAGTACTGTCCTTTGTCTTCGAACTATCCGTACACCACTTGATAGCACTTCGCTCTGTGTGGTATGCTGAGGATTCGTCGCTCCAATCGGCTTTACTACTACACATTGCTGTGCAGTTTTTCTCGAAATGGTATTTGCACATCATTTCGTCTTTCGGCACTTCCAGCCAGGGTATCTTGACATCGAGGCTATTCCGATCTCTACTTCCGATTACTTTACCTCTGCCTCTTCTTCCTTGCTGAACTTTACAATCGCCGGCATGGCGGCCGCCTCTACGTCAAGGTACAAAGGAATCAGATCCAGCAGCAGTTCCATTGCTGCTGTCGGGCATGATCCCATCGCCCCCGTGATGCTGACACACTCCAGTCTTTGAATCTTCTCAAGCTGTTTCTTCATAGAGAGCAGCTTAGTTCTACTTCCCCATGCAACTGCCCCGTAAGTGGTGCTATCATGACTAACTATCATGGTGTACATCCATCGCAGGATTGTGGGGTTACAACCCCCACGTTTCCCTGCAAGATTTCTGCACACTTTCAGAGCGCGTTTGGCTTTCCCTACCACTTCTTCAGCGTGCATGTATCATAGGAGTTTACTATCTGGTGTTATACCCAGATACTTTATCTTATGTTTGTATTCTACTGCTCTCCCATCTAACAGAATGGGCTTTAGGCAGTTTGGGCTGTAGGCTTCTCTTCCTAGTAAATGGTATGACACCGTAGTTTTGCTCGGGTTAAGTTTCAGTCCCATTGTTTGACACCATCTATTAGTTACTTTGAGGTTTACTTGTGTACGATTTCACAGAGCGTTCCCTCAAACTTCCCTCTGGCTATGATGACTGTCATCAGAGGCCATCATGTCATCGGCGTAACATGACATTTAATGTATAGATCGTTCAGCCTAGCCAGAAATTCATCAACTAGCAGGCTCCACATCAATGGTGAAAACACACCTCCCTGTGGGTACCCTAGAGTTGTGGTGATCTTCATGGTATTTTTTCCCACAGCATTCTCAGAATTTCTCCCATCCACTTGAGGTAATGCTGTCGATGTTCCTTTTTTCAAGAGCCAATTTGACAGCCTCGTGCGAGGTGTTGTCAAAGGCCCCTTCAGTGTCTAAGAAAGCACATATCGCTAGGTTCCTTCAATGTCTAAGAAGGCACATAGCGCTACTTCCTTTGTGTCGAGTGCTGCTTCTATTTCATTTGCCAGCTGATACAGGGCGGTATCTGTGAATTTCCCCGCTCTGTTTGTTTGCTGACAGTTATGTAGTTGTTGTGCAACTACCAACACTGTTGTCCTAAGGAAACTGTCAATTAATTACCTTCTCCAATGTCTTTAACATGAAAGATGTTAAACTAACGGGTCTAACTGACTTCGGTTCAGTGGTTCTTTCTAACCCATCTTTGGTATGAATACCACCATATTATATTAGCCCTTCTCCATAGCTCTGGTATCTATCCGAGCCCTAAACTACTTCTAAAGCTTTTTAGAAGATACAGCATAAATTATCTAGATAATCTAGTATAACTAGCTTTTAATCTGGTCTAACAAGTTTTATTAAATAATATAGTTCAACTACACGGAAAAAAGTACACTTTAAAAATTACAGTTTAAATAGTAGCAGCGGCCTTACGAATTTGTAAAGATTGCAGTCGCACACTGTAATTTTTAAAACTTATTTAGCAATAATATCGGAAACTGTAACTTTAGCAAAAGCAATTTCTAGTTTTTACAGTTTCAAATTCGTAAGGCCGCTGCTATTATTTAAAACTGTACCTGTTTCCGTGTAGCTTTGTCTATGCTTTTCAAATGGTCGTAATTGATATTGCGTAACTAGTTTTAACTATTCTTATATAACTAGTTTTAACTATTCTTGTATAACTAGTTTTAACTATTCTTGTATAACTAGTTTTAACTATTCTTGTATATCTAGATTTAATTATTCTTGTATGTATAACTAGTTTTAACTATCATTGTATAACTAGTTATAACTATTCTTGTATCATCTTCCTAGCATTAATCTAGCTTTATTGCAGGATCTGCTTTTCTGCACGTTTTCTTCCATTTTTCTTCTTCTGGCCAGTGCATTGAGATACAACAGGGATTGTTTTAACGACCGGCTTGTTGCTGAGCCTGCCATCGAACCCTCATTCCAGACTTTTTAACTATTGTAACTTTTGACGTTTTTAATATTTAACTTGTATAACTAGTATAAATCTTGTGTTTGTCTAGCTAGTTTCATGTAACTATATAGTACTAGTTTTATCAAATCTTAACGAAATAGTTTTAATCGATCTTGTTTATGTGACTGTGTCTATTTTTGCCCAATTATTTTATCTAGTCTTTACGCCACTAGTTGTTAGTACACTAGTTGTAATTATTATTCCGTAACTAATTCTAAGTAATCTCGTATAATTAGTGTAAATTAATATAAATAGTTTTAACTAGCCTATAACATATTAATTAATATTGTTTCACAAGTTTTAATATATAAATTAATCTGTCTACAAAAAGTTTGACTAATCGTATCGAACTTGTTTCAAAAAATCTTTTCTAACTAGTTTTGACTAATATTGTTTTAGCTATTTTAAAATAATCCTATCGTAACTATTTCTAATTAATCCTATTTTATTAAACTAGTTTTAACACATCTAATTTAACTAGTATTATCAAACTAGTTTTAACATATATAATTTAACTAGTATTATCTAATCCTATCCAACTAGTTTCTTTGGGTCGTTAAACTTGAAGCAAATAATTACGATTACTTACGATGACATTTGTTATTACTTTCCGTGGTAATAAATTTCATTGAATTATTGTTTACTAGTTTATTTATTTTTTGCTAAATATTTAATTAGTTAGAATATTTCTATATAAAATAATTAAATTCCTTGACATTTGCTCTAGTTTTATCGCGATTTTCATATTCCCTCACTTTATCTGGAGTTTTTCAAGGTTTTCCCAGGTGACAGGAAATTCTGCCCTAGCCTACATACTAAAATTTAATAATTCACTTTTCTCTTAAAAAAACAAAATTCTCGCAATCAAAACAAAAGTCGACTTTTATTTTTTAATGTTCTTTCAAAATTTCTGATTTGTTTGTTCTTGTAATCCTTGAGTTTTTTTTTTTTGTGAAATCCAGGCCAATTTTCACGGATAATAATACAAAAACCTAAAATAATAATGGGGCAGAGAGAGAGGTATCAACTTTCTTCTGGTCTTGGGCATTGTCCTCGGGCCGTAGGGACCCAAGAATAAATTGCCCAGAAATTTCTGCACCAAATCCGTAGACAGGTTTTTATTGTTATTTTCTCTTATTCTCGCAACGGGGTGCTAATGGCCACAACCAACACTTTTATGCTAATTTTTCCCAAGGGATTAACGGGATTATTCCACAAAATATATACCAAATTTCCAACAAAATTTTGTAAAAATGTAAAAATAATTTGGAATTTAAAAAAAATGTAGTTATCAATTAAGAATAAAATAGTCTACTTTAGTTTTGTTTTAAAGCAAAACAATTTTAATCGCAGTCTTGAATTAAAAAAATCATGCTCTCTAACATATAGATACAACTTTTAGACTGATGTTTTCATTTTGTAATCGAAAAAATTAGTTTTTATATTGGGTGCAATCTAGACAAGTTGAAATCACAACAACTAGGTAGATTGGGGTAATAAAATAGCAGTAAAGCAAGAATTGAACAAATAAACTAAATTAGTTTTATAGCAAATCCTAAACGTGTTTTAATTAATAAATCCTCACCAATTAGTCGTTGGTAGTTAAGATATGTCTAGTCCATATTGAGCCGAACATACAAACAAAATACAAACTGTTTTACGAAATATTACCACAAAGAGAACTAACTAAATGAGATTATTGCAACTAGTTTTAGCTAATCCTGAGTACAAAAATCATTTATTGTCTAATAAATCTTGCCGAACTAGTTTTGTCTGCCGAACTGTCTTTCTCAGTCTAGTCTTGTCTGTCCAGTCTTATCTGTCTAGTCCAGGGGTCGGCAAACTCTATAAACTTAAGTACCAAATTTCTATATAAAATAATTTCAAACTGGATCAAGAGCCACGGAGGATTTTTTTCCGGAAAGTCATATTTTTTCATTTTCTTCATAATTGGCGATTATTTAGCGCCTTTGCCAATAATATTATTGGTGAACTTAACTACCAAATCCATAAGTTTATCAATAACTTATGGAAATGTTTGTGTGCAGAGTGCTTCCTGGTGAATTATGCAATGGAAAGATAACAAGTCATGATTAATTTTTCATCAATTTTTCTCCATCTGTTGCAGCAATTGAAACAATTTTAATAAGTGGGTTTTTAATTTTAATAATGTGATTTTTCTTCAGATATTTGGTCATTGCATTTTCAACATCTTTTCTTCGTGTTTGACGAACCGACAGAAGTTCTTCTTTGGGTCTGATAAAACATAGTGAGCCAAGAGGACACCTTGCGCAGTATTCTCTGTCACTAGATTCATCGTCCGCTATTGATATGGTTGATGCTAATTTTACGTCCTCAACTTGTTGGCATACATTTAACGACATGTTTTTTCCCCTGTCTGTTACAGTTTTGGCAGACAAATATAAGATTTTGATTTTATTCATATCTGCGTTATTGTTAAAATTGTGATAAAGTGTATCAGCCACATTTATCTTCTTCTTCATTTATTGAATAATTGTTAATGTTTTGTTTATTGCTGCTTGGCACATGTCACCAAACTTTTTGATTCTAGTCCAGTCCCTGATGTTGCTCAGCCATGATAGCTGTTCACTTACGATGCCCCTTCTGCCTTCTATCTTTCCTTTCAGAGTATGAACTGGGGAATTCGATATATTGGCCCCCTTAGTATGTGATCCAGATATCCGATCTTGCGCTGTTTTATGGTATTGACTAGTAATCTGTTCACTCCTGCCCTTCTCAGCACCTCCTCGTTGGTAATGTGGTCCACCCATGCGATACGGAGCAGTCTTCTGAGTGTCCACATTCGAACGCCTCTATCTTGTTAATGGATGTTACTTTTATCGTCCAAGTTTCTGCTCCATATAGTAGGACTGGCCAAACTTGTATTCTACTGCTCTCCCATCTAACAGTATGGGCTGTAAGCAGTTTAACCTGTTCTTCCTAGTAAATGGTATCACCGTGGTATTGCTCGGGCTGAGTTTCAGTCCCACTGTTTGACACCATCTATTAGTTACTTTGAGGTTTACTCTCTGTACGATTTCACAGAGCGTTCCCTCAAACTATGACTATCCCTCTGGCTATGATGACTATGTCATCGGCGTAAAATTGACGTTTAATGTATAGGTCGTTCAGCCTAGCCAGAAATACATCAATTGACAGGCTCATAATCAGTGATGATAACACACCTCCCTGAGGGCACCCTCGAGTTGTGGAGATCTTTATGGTGTTTTTTCCCACTTGTGCCCCACCGTTCTAGTTCTCAGCATTTCTCCCATCCACTTTGAGGTAATGCTGTCGGCATTTCTTCTTTCGAGAGCCGATTTGACATCCTCGTGCGAGGTGTTGTTAAAGGCTCCATCAATGCCTAAGAAGCCACATATCGCTACTTCCTTTGTGTCTAGTGCTGCTTCTATTTCATTTTTCAGCTGATACAGGGCGGTCTCTGTCGATTTCCCCACACGAACGCCTCGCATTCGAACGCCTCTATCTAGTTAATGGATGCTACTTTTATCGTCCAGGTTTTTGCTCCATATAGTAGGACTGGCCAAACGTAACATTCGACCATTCTGTGGCGGATTTCTAAATTTATTTTTATCGCATTGCAAGGGACGTAGTTTGTTGAATGCCTGTCTGGCTTGTTCCATCCTACTCTTGATCTCTTGTACTGGGTTCCATCTGTCGTTTACTAGTGTTCCTAGGTATTTTGTGCTCGTAGTTACTTCGATTGTTTCACGCTCTACCGTGTTGGACGCTCCTGCCTGATTATTATGGCTTCTAACCATGAATTTGGTTTTGGATCTATTCATTCTTAGTCCGGGCTTTGACCCCTTTCTGTTTATGTTGTTCATTAGGAGCTGTATGTCTTGCTGGTTGCTTGCTATGATCATTGTGTCGTCTTCGTATCTTATATTGTTTATTGTGGTAGCGTTCTCTATTATTCCGATTTCTAGATCATCGAAGGCTTCTGAGAATATTTGTTCAACGTAGAGATTAAATAGCATTGGTAACATTATGCATCCTTGACGTACCGCTCTTTTTCTCTATTATCTCCATTTCTTCTGTCGTTAATTGGTTGTTGATTCTGATGTTGGCCGACTGTTTGCAGTACAGGTTTTGGATTATACTTACATCTTTTTAATCTATACCAGCTTTTTCATATAATCGATGAGACGTTCGTGGTTGATACTATCGAACGCCTTTTCATAGTCGATGAAGCACAGGAAGATGTCCTTTCTTTGGTCATAGCAGTTCTGTACCAAAGTGTTTAGGCAGAATCTCGTATACCTGTGCCGCTCTTAAATCGAACTGAGTGTCTCTGCTTAGCCCTTCAAGTTTATTAAATAGTCTGGTGAGTATGATGCGTAGGAATATTTTTAATGTGTGACTCATTAGCGAGATTGGCCCATGATCTTTGCATTTGGTTGCTGTTTTAAAAAGCATTATGAACGTGGACTTTAGTCATTCCTTTGGAAGTTATCCAGTGTCATAGATCTTATTGTACAGTTTTAAAATTATGTTTATGTTTTCCTACTGTATCTGCTTGAAATATTCTGCGTAGATATCGTCTGGACCTGGTGTTTTGTTATTCTTTGCAATCTTAATAGCGTCTACTACTCTTTATACAACTTTTTTGTACTCACCATCAGTGAATTATTTTCCGTTTTTGACGATTTCGTGACTCAAGACAAAGCTTGGCCAAGTTAGTATTATTTGCAGACTGCATCCAACAGTTGAAAGCGGAACTTGCCTTTTTTACATTTTTCCGAAGTCTTTGCAAATGTGGCATGTTTATTTTCGAAATATCTCTCGACATTAGACGTTTTAGTGTTTGCTGGTTTTTCATGCCAAACAAGACAAGTTGGAAGACCAGCTGCATTAGGTAGAAACGATTCAGTCCATTCAGTTTAAATGTAACAACCGAGATCCGAGCTGTGACCTTGAGTTATGAACTTGGCGGCGGCGGTCGTAAGACTTCCCAGAAGGGACATTTCTGTTTCTGTTTTTCTGTGATTCTTTTGTGGTTCAATTTATTTCTGAAGAGCCATAAGCTCATACCATAAGAGCCACATGTGGTTCGCGAGCCACACTTTGCCGACCCCTGGTCTAGTCTCGTCTGTCTAGTCTAGTCTGTTTAGTCTTGTCTGTCCATCTAGGCTTTATCTAGCCTGTATCTTTGCAATGTCTTCAAAATTAAAATATTTATGATAGAACACAAAATTTATATTTCTCTGTCTGTCCAAAATTGGAAAAGTTTTAATAAATGGATGTTTAGAAAATTTAATAATTTGTTTAAATTGCAACAAATTAAGGAAATTTGGTACAACAGACGAATACTAAAATGTTGTAAAAATGTATGTAACATTTTACATTACATACAGTTAATGAGAATTTCCATCCTTACATATTCTTAACATTTCTGTATAGAGATGAAATCCATACATTCTTGTAATTAAAAGTAAACTCGAGGTGTCCTACATCAACTATTCATATTTGGTTACGGCTTTTTTTCGGGTGTAAATGCATGATACGTTAAGTGTGTGTGGAAGCCCTTTAGCAGATCTACTTTAAAGCACTTCTCGTCGGTAAATATGCCCGAGGAAACAGCTGTCCGTTCATTATGTGCGTACTTTTTGTGCTCTCGTTATGTGCCAAATTTAATTTAAGTCAGAGCTAATTAAACGGAAACGTTTTAAACCTTAAACAGATTTTTAGGAACCAAAGAACATATTTTTGCAAAAACAGGACACATTTCTTATGAATTTGTTAATGATTTTAAATTCTTATGAATGAAAATTTTTTGAGACGGACAAAACAAAGTAAAATTCGTACGCAAAATTACAAGAATTCAAAAATCTTATGTTTTATTAAAGATCTATTAATCTTGAAAGCAAAAACATATAAGGATTTAAAACAGGGTCTACAATAAAAGATTGTTGTTAACTCATGTAAATCTCACGTTGTCAGTGCCTGACTGTCTACTTATAACATAGTAGATTTTGGAATTGATAGTATTATATATAGATAGTCGTTATTTAGAGCTTTTGAAACTTACTAACAATAAGCACAATTTATGCTTAAGGCTTTATTCTATGAGTTTTCAAAATAGATTTGTTTCCAAATTTGGGACAGATTATTTAAATTTAAATATTCACAGCTTTGACAAAATGATTTAGACCAATTTGTTAACTAATCCATTTTGTTCTTGCAATTTTTCCTAAGTTTGATATTTATGTCCAAATCCGTAATCAACAAACATAAATCCACGAAAAAATCACAAAATTTAATTTGCAAAGAAATATTGCCCAATTACACAAAACCAAATAATGATTTACAACCCCCAACCAAAAAATCGCCAATAAAACCGAGAATTTTTCCTCTCCCACCGAACAATTTTTATAAAAAAAATGTTCTCCATCAATAAATTTATACATACTCTAAAAAACTGTACTATATATATTAAGGGGGTATATTCTTGTTGTATGGCCCCCATAGGGCTGAGGGTGCACCGGGTGCGGCCGACAGGAAAATAACGAGGGTTGGTCTGTATATAAGGGGGAGCGAACAGTACACTTCACTCTGTGAACATTATAAGGGGTGGAGGGCTCTCATTTCAGGGCGAAGGGACGCGGCCAGGAGAGGCGGGGTGGCGGGACGCGGAGGGGTTTAAACCGCCGCGCTTATGTATGTGCGGGTATTATTGTTGGGATGCAGCCATTACTGCCGAGGTGCAGAAGGGACGGATTTTCTGATATGCTGGCAGGGTCGGAACGAAGGGATGTGTGTTGGATGGGGATGGTTGTTTATGGGGTTCAAATCTACGTATCGTAGAGCTGGATTTTTCGTTTTGGAAGACAATGGGCTAGGTTGAGGATTTTTTTATTGAGGAGAAGGGTTGATCGAAATGGATTAGTTTTTTTTTTGCTGAGGGGTGATGCTGGAAAGATTTTTTTTCTGTTTGAAAATTAAGTAATTTTTTTTGAAAATTTGATAACATTACTTTCATTGTTCCCGTGGAATTTTAGAAAACTTTTGTGTGTTTAAGAGATTTCTGAACTTTGATTTTAAATACTTTTCAATAAGAAATAAAATTACAAAGGAAATAATTGCTGTTAGTCATTTGCCATCTAAAAATGGTTTATGTAAATCTTTAGACAAAATGTAATTAAAAATAAGGTTATATAGTTATTATAGTTGATAGGGTTCTATTTTTACGTTTTCTTTTACTATTTTGTTTTTTTTTCTTTTCCTGTCCGTTTTGCTGGGATGACAGGCAGATAATTATAAGCAATACGACATTTTGAAAAATTGTATTAACCGAGCCTATGCACAGATGTTTTATATCATCTCTATAGGTGCACATCTATGTATATCTATGTATGTTTGTTTTATCCCGGTAAATAAATAAATAATGCAATACTAAAATGAATATATTGGCAAAAATGAAAGGGCTTTCTTCAATTAAAAACCAACATTTTACATTCATTTGGGTGTAAGTCTACTTTCGAGTCTACTTTGTACTTATTTAACGCAGTTCAAATCCAAGGTTTACTTTGATACAAATAAGGCCACATCAAAAAAATACACAAATTTAGACAAAATCATATTCTTTAGAACAGAAAAACATTGTGACAAAATCTCTACAGAAATTGTTTGCAATTTGTGTAATAAACATATAGAAATTTAGGTTCGGTTAGGTTTGCAATTTGTGAAATAAACATATAGAAATTTAGAAAAATATTCATTCAGCATTTAGGCAACTAAGTATGCATGAAATATAGCAAAAGTGTAAAAAATTTGATATAATATATTTTTTATTACTCATGCGGGATAAGTACTAGTTTGGCGCCCGTCTGTTAAAGCCACAAATAGCTGCTTGTCAATTCAATTATTTGCGTTCATTTTTGTCATTTCAATTATTAGCATAATTTTCAATTATTTTGCGACAAGTATACTTGTCGCAAAATAATTGAAAATTATGCTTGGCGCACGCAAATTTTCAATAATAATCGAATAGGTAACTAAAAAATAAAACAATCAAAATTAATATAAAAAAGTGACGTGAAAGTGACTAAATGAAAAGTGATTTTTTTTCATTAAGAAATTGAAATTAAATAAATATTTGAGTGTACTATAATGTGTACTGTTAAGTGTAATGAGTGTACATTCTATGGTGATACCGGAGACTAATTATTATGTTCTTATGACGAATCCACACCACAGGAGATAATTGGGAAAGCAAAATCTTCGTTTTGGATTCTTTTTTTTTTTGGTGGCCCCTGGACCCCAAACTTTTAAGATACGTCTCCTCGCATGAGTAATAAAAAATATTATCTGCAACTCGTGCGGTATTGTCAATTGCCATTTAGAGCGAATTAGCGCCGCCCTCACTCAGCTCGTTCGTGCGCCCAAGTTCGATCTTGTGGGCAATTGACAACTTGCCGCACTAGTTGCACAATATATTATAATTTAGGACCATTCAGGCAACTAATTAGGCATGAAATATAGCTAAAATGTAACAAATTTAATATAATATATTTGATATTAATGTATTAAATCAATTTGATGTATTAAATCAATTTTGAATTTTTTGCACACTTTAATTTAAAAAAATCGGACAAACAAATAGAAATTTAGATAAAATTTAGAAGAACCTTAAAGAACCAATTAGACTCAAATTTAGCAAAAAAAGTTAATCAGACAGCAAAAATCAGACTTAAGCACAGAATTACTAAAATCAAATGATTCAGAAATTAGAAGTATTTTTATAAAATATTCAAAATTGAAACGAAGAGATTTTATTTTAAGATTTGTACTTAAATATAGCCACAAAATCAAATTTAGACAAAATCTCTTTGTTTTATCAAATTTTCTTCAATTACAAGAGCAGTCCTAAATTGCAGTCCTAATTGCAAACACATGTAAACTAGTTTTTAAGAACAAGTTTTTAACAACATTCTTGATCTTATTTGAACTTTGAACTAATTATTTTATAGATTTGACTAGTTCTTAAAAAAATAGTCAAAAACTTTCAGAATTTTCCAGAAATTGTGAATAAAATATTAAGCCAAATCTTAAAAATACTACCTACCTATTTTTACATTTCATTTAATAAAATAAATATTTGGGCAAAATTTCCAAAATATTTATTATGTAGTTTTTTTTAATTGAAGAACAAATTCAGCAAGAAATAATTAAAATCAGTCTGAAATTCAGAGAAAACAAACAATTTGCTTATTTTCTTTAATTAAGAAAAAAATTGCAAAAATAAGACCTAATTATAAAGAAATATAAATTTAGACCAAACAGAAAAAGATCCTCTTCTCAAAGATACCCTAATACTAATTATAAAAAACCAAACAAAAACCATCAAATATATTAAGTAATATATTACGAAAAATTAAAAATAAACATTTTGAAAAAGTCTCAAAAACAACGAACTAACTAAATTGCTGTGTAATTCAAGTACGAGCACGAGTGCATAAAATAAGCAAAATCTTTGAAAATTTAATTGTTCAAGTTATTTGTTGTTCAAGCAACAAATATGCCACTTTTTATTCTTCTTACAGTTATAAATTATTATATTAAAAATCCACCCAACTATTTTTTTCAGTATTCATGTTTCCAGAACTGTTGCGAAACTTTTCCGAAAAACTTTTAACGCGGCGCGGCTTTAACCTTCCTCCAAATCCATTTTCTATGTAAAATCACATTTGTTCGACTCCATAGACTCTAACGTTACGGCACTGTCCTCCCCTTGTTTTTAGAAACTTTATACCTTATCACAAAGCCCAATCGAATTATATGACTTATAATAACGTTCACCGAATTAATTCACACAAAACTATACTCTAGGTCGCATTATTGGCTTACGTGAAGGTTTTTCATTCAGAGAAATTGCTAAATGTCTTAACCGTAACCAATCCTCTATAGTACGGTGTTATCAAGCCTGGTCTACAGAAAGGCAAAAACGTCGTAGAAGAAGGGAATGCTAAGACAGACAAATGTGGTCCAGGACCGCCAACTCCGATTAATAGCATTAAGAGAACGATTCTCTTGTACAAAATAGATGATCAATGGTTTGGAAAAGAAGGGCGTCCTGTAACCCTTCGTACAGTTTACCGACGAATTAGAGCTTTTGACTTGCACTCCTATCGACCACATCTTGCACTTCTGCTGACGGCTGACGTCATCCGCAGCAACGCTTGCAGTGGTGTACCTTGCGACTGGATTGGGACATGGAATGGCATAGAGTGGTCTTCAGTGACGAATCCCGATTCTGCTTGAGTATGCACGATGGTCGTATGAGGGTCAGAAATTAAAGAAAGCGTTTTAAAATGAGTGTAAATTCTTTGGTGATACCGGAGACTGAGGAGTGACTGACTTCTTGTGACGAATCCACACTACCGGAGACAATTGAAAAAGCAAATTCATCATTTTTTTTTTGATGGCCCCTGAATCCCAAACTTGCACCCCCTCGCATGAGTAATAAAAAATATTGTTTATAACACGGGCGGTATTGTCAATTTCCCTCTCGAACGAATGTGCGCACTGACTTGGTTCCTGCGCTCAATTTCGCTCTCGCGTGAAATTGACAACTTTCCGCCTAAGTTACAAAATATACTATTGAGAACTAGTTTGAAATAAAAGATCTTCTACTAGTTGCAATAAATCTATCTCAATGTTGAAAGGTAAAGCTAGATCTTTATTAACTACGAACTTTAAAAGTTACGAATTACCCACAAGATTTGTAAAAAAATTCAAATTTGCAACAAATTAAGATTTAAAATATTCAGGATGCCAAACTTTTTTGCACATCAAAATGTATATTTTTTATAAATGTAAGTACTTCGTTTAAGTAGACACAAAATAGACAAACTACAGATAAATATAAAACTAAACAGAAAGGACCTGTGCTAGGCAAAAACTCGAACATTTTGAGTTAAAAATAGAACAAATGTTTTGAAGGTACCTCCAATATACTAAGGACTATACTTTTATTTTTGCACAAATTCAAGGACTTGCAGAAATAGTTTATCAAAAAAGTCTATCCAAATTTGAAAATAAAAAATACTTATGTTGTCTAATTTGGTTTAATTTGACTAAAAATTAACGTAATTTTAAACAAATATAAATTTAAACAAGATTAATTTAAATATAATAATAATTAATTTAAATACTGGACTTGGATGTTAATCCTTCAAAATGAACCTAACTTTCCTTCATTAATTCAACGAACAAAGGCTCTCATAAAATAACTTGGAGAAGAAGAATTTGGAGACTTACGTTAGATATATTGGAACTAGTGTGAAACCTGCACAATTTCTTAACTAGTGCCTTCTTAATTCCCCATACATTTTGTCACATTTTTTGCTAATTAAGATATTCATGTGACAATTAATTTCCCAACTAATTATTTTTGTGTTAAAACAGGAAATGAAAGTTTCAGACCGGATCATGTTCCACACCGTTTTTTCTGAGCACGTTGCACAAAAAAAAAACTTTCAAAACCCGGTTTAGATACTTATCATTTAGATAACTAATCATCCAAATTTAATATCTCTCAAAGAATAAAAAAGAAAGATAATAAAAATAAAGATTTGTTTACAAACAGAAAATTCGTAGAATTTAAAATTATTTAAATACCTATTAGAGTAAATAGATTATTTTAGAAAACCAGACAATATTAGAAAACTAGATATTATTCGAAAACTAGATAATTTTAAAAGAAACTAAAACTAACAAGATGTTCTAATTATAGCGGAAATAAATTTGATTACAAGTCTAAGACTAAGTTTGCTGATATAGGTATTAGAAAACTAAAATATTATATAACTAGATAATATTAGAAGAAACTAGATAATATTATAAATGTCATGTTTTAATTATTATGATAATATTAATATTAGTTGAGTAAAAGACTCTAGGTTTAACTAGATTGCATTAAAAAAAAAAAAAAATTTAAATATTTAAAATGGTTGGTAGATTAAATGGCGTTTAATTGAATGGAGTTTATAGGTACACCTGGCTGATTCACTAAACATTACTAATTAGTAATTTGGAATAAATTAAAATAATCATGCTTAAGTAAATATTCGAAGTTGATTGGATAGGTCAGGTTATTAAATCGACCATCTGCCCCGGCTTATCGTAAACATATTTAAAAAAATTAAAAAAAAAAAATGATTTTATAAGAGGAATAAAGTTGCATTAGAATGAGAAAGGAGGTGTTTTTGCTTTGAAAATATCGCAATTTAAATAAATTATTTGGTCATACTATGGTAATCAGCTTAGTCATGGTAGACAAAACTCGGATACAAAATGGCGACGCTTTTCCGAAAAAGCTTTCCGAAACGCAACAGAAAAAAAATGGACAACAAAATGGCGACAGACCAACGCAACCCCAAAAATGTTTTTTGCCTCCAAAAAAAGCTATACAAAATGGAACGTTAAAATGGGTTTTTAACGTTGAAGAATAAAGAAGAAAAGAGGGAACGGATTGGAAAGTTTTTTTTGTTGTTGATTTAGAATTGTGAATTCTTAGAATTCGAGTTTTTTTGTTGTTGAGCGTTTGTTTATAAATATTTATGTTCGTGATTCACTGAGAATTTTATTGCCGTCAATTAAGAATAAAAAAACAAGTCATTAATAGAAATGTGATTAGGAAATTTTTAAATGGAAATATAGAGTTTTAAAAGCTAATTTTTTCTAATTGAAAATAGAATTAAGAAGAAATTTGGATTAGCATAAGGCTTTGGAAATGCGGTATTCCTCGCGCGAATAAAGTGTGCTGTGGAACGGTTACGTTGCCAGATGTTTAGAAATAACAAAGCGGCAGCTGGCAACATCGCAGTAAAGCCACGAGGTAGCCGGGCGCCGTTTAAAGGGGAACTGCTCGAGCGTTCTCGATCTCTCCGCTTTAACTACTTTATTTTTTTGGAGAGTTTGTAATATACCCATACCTTACCCGGGACTCGAACCCAGAACCATTTAGGTCGGCCCGCAATTTTTAAATTGCACAAGACATTAAAGACGTACCGTTAAATTTGATAATAATCCTGTGTCTAGTAGTCGCCGATTATTTTTGGCCACGAAAAAACAAAACAAAATTCAAATTAAAAATTATAAATCAAACCTTTTTGTAAAGAAACCATACGATCTCCGTTCCATTTCACTCTATCGACCACGTAAAAAGAAAACAACGGAACACAAAGAAAAACGAAACAAGGATAATCCAAACACACTCCCGATGGACGTCCCATGCGCGGCCTCAACAAACGTCCAACACGTACGCGACCATCAAACTGTCGGTCCACTCCTGCCCATCACCATTGCGCGTCCTCCTCAACCACGCATGCGTCCCTTTTACCCTCTCCCTAGCCTCTTTTTTTATTATCTCATTCACGAACCGGTTGTCCTTCAAAGCGCCAATCCTGAGACATGGCACCCCACCATCGGTCCCATTGGCCCGACTCCAACTGTGGACCTTCGCGGCGCGAGGGACGGCAGAGGAGAGCCCCCCTAATATCAATGAAATACGCATTCTATCGGCCGTCCATTCTATTTTAAGAATACTACTATTTTAATGATGGCGTTATATCATTTGCATCTAGAAATGGCTACAGCGACTCCAAAACGCGCCACGCCGTAGCCATTTTCAACAATTCTTCGGACAATGACGACAACCCATTCTGATTCCAACAATGGGTCCTATGAAAGACATATTTGTTGCGTAACAATTGGTGCTTAAGAACGCCATATGTTAAATATGCATGATTAGGACTCGTTTATTTTCTCGTTCTAATTACTTTGCGTCTTTTCTCGCACGCCTTCTCAGTTTAATCGAGGATGACGATGTTTAACACGTTACATTGCAGAATTTACTACTGGCTATCGAATTACTAAGGGTTCAAGATCGAATTACTAAGAAGAGTCATTCTCTTATTCTACAATTATAATCTCATCTAGGTTTCAACCAGGTCTAAAAACTTTTATACGCAAATTTAACGTATCCATTTACTTAATTGTTAGTTCCTCCTATCAAGGGATAATTATTGGTAAACTAAAAACAAGATAACATCAGAAATTCTAATTAACAATAGAATTTTGTTTTTACTTTGCTAGTTAAGCTAGTTATAGTTCAAACTTGTGTCGTGTTATCATAGGATTACGTGCTTGTTTCTTTTATGAAACGATTGCGATATTCACGAGAAAGCTTGAATTGAGCAAAGTTTAGTAGACATTGCAATTTTCGTTTATAAAGGTGGAACCAATAGAGTTTCACTAAAACACGTGAGGATGTTGAAATTTAAACTATTGCACATATACGATATCCCTGAGAAGACTTCGATTTGGCAAAGTTTAGTAGATAATAATAAAAAAAGATTTAATGAAGTTACGTTAAAACAAGTCAGGTTGTTGATTTAATAAACTTCAATTAGTTAATAGCAATTTTAATTTTTATTACAATGTTCTAGTGAAACTAGTTATGTAAGTTCAACGTAAACAAAACAAAGGCAGTTTTGGACCAAATTTGATAATGAAACGAGTTACAAAAGTTCAAGCTTGATGATGCTTTATGATGATATTTGAACAGACTTTGAGCTAATTTCTGTGAAAAAAAATAGAAGTTATGGAGTTAAAGTAGATTATGAAGAGATTTGTAATTGTTTCAATTAGTTATGTTGCTATATAACTATATATGTTAATAAATTGCATTTTTTATACAATTTGCTAGTTAAACTATAGCTACATTTTTGCTTCGCCCTTAAGGTAGTTTAATGAAGGAGTTCGAGCAGACATTAATTTCTCTTACAGACTCTTGACTTCTCTTGACAGTAGAGTTACACTAAAATACGACGAGATTTTGATGAAGTAATATAGAGAATGAAATATATAAATTAGCCAATTGCAAATCGAATGATACAACTAATGGTTGGATAATTAAACTAGTTTGTAAGGAATATAGCAAGGAATAAATGTCTTCAAAGAAATACCAGAGCAAATGATGAGCACTATAAAACCAATCGAAAAGAAGCGACAAAAATGTGCAGAAGAAAGAAACGAGATATCCCCAACAGAAAAATATAGGGGATAGTACTGGCCAACAACAAAAAGGAGAATCGTAAATTCTATAAAGTAATCCTGCAACAAAAACAAGAGTTTAGACCGCAAATTACGTCATGCAGAGATAAAAATGGGAAAATACTGACAGAAAACGAAGAAGTAATAAAAAGATGGAAAGAATACTTTGAGAGCCTGTTAAAGAGCGATGAAAACGATGAAGTAACTGAAACCAACTTAGATTACCAGTCAGCAGAACCACAAGACATAGAACCAACATACGATGAGGTAGTAGATGTCATCAAATGCCTAAAAACAACAAAGCCCCCGGGACAGATAACTTCAGAGCTCTTAAAGAACGGTGGCGAGTCACTGTGGACAAGAATACATATGCTCATCAGGTTGATATGGAAAGCAGAGAAGATGCCAGAGGAATGGAAGCTAGGAATTATACAACCCATTCACAAAAAGGACGATAAAATAACTGTAACAACTATAGAGGGATAACGTTACTCAGAGTCACCTACAAAGTACTCTCAAGTATAATCAACCAAAGGCTAACAAGATATACGGAGGAGATCTTGGGCGAGTACTAAGTGCGGATTCCGACCAAACCGATCAACAACAGACCAACTTCACACGATGAGACAGATAATGGAAAAATGCTACGATCACAATTCATAACCTGATTATCGATTTTAAACAGGCTTTCGACAGTGTAAACAGACGTAAGCTACTGAACGACCTGGTACTCATGGGAATACCACGAAAACTGGTTAATATGGTGAAGGTCACCATGCATGAATCGAAAGCGATAGTAGCTGTACAAAACGATCTTTCGGAAGCTTTCGAGTTCAATGAAGGAGTGGCAGGGCGACGCACTTTCAGCACTTTTATATAACCTAGTACTTGATGGAGCAATTAAGAAACTTAACATAAGCTGATGCATAAGCAAGAGAACAAGGCAAATATGTGCATACGCAGATGATATCGTAATCATCGGGAGGAATGAAATAGCTATTAGAGAAACATTAATAGAAATGGACAAAGAAACTACAAGCTCCGGACTGAAAATAAACGAAGCAAAAACGAAATACATGAAACTAGCAAGAGGAAGTAACAACAACCTACAACCCATAAACATAGAAGACTACAACTTCGAGTGTGTCAACGACTTCTGTTATCTTGGCGCACAATTGAACACACAAAATCAAACAAGCGAAGAGATCAAGAGCAAAATAGTAGCAGGAAACAGAGGTTATTATATGTATAAAAAACTACAAACTTCAAGACTGCTAAACAGCGCACAACTAAGAATATATAAAACAATAATTAGACCTGTGGTTACATACGGTTCCGAAACGTGGTCGTTATCGAAGAACGACGAGACCAATCTTAGAATTTTCGAATAATTCGAAAAATTCTAAGGAAAGTGTTTGGCCCGATACAGGAAGAAAACGGAATGTTCACAATTCGTATGAACCATGAACTGAACATCTGTATAAATAATGCGGATATTGTACGATTTATAAAAGCACAAAGAATCAGATGGCTGGGACATGTAGAGAGAATGGAACACACAAGGGAAACGAAGATAATAACAGACTGGAAGCCAGTGGAAAGCAGAGTAAGAGGAAGACCTATAAAAAGATGGACAGATGGAGTGAAGGAAGATCTCAAAACACTGGGAATGAGAAATTGGAAAGAAGCGACAAATGATAGAGCTGTAAAATTATAGAGGCTAAAACTCACACAGGGTTGTAATGCCAAATAAAAAAAAATTAAACTAGTTATGGAAGATCAAACTTGAGGTAATTTATGAAAGAATTTGAGCAGACATTATTGCTTTTCTTATAAAACTTAAGAAAACTTATGGAGTTAGACTAGAGGACCAGGAGATTAAATCTCCTGGTACTCTAGTCTAACTCCAAAAGTCTTCTTCAAATTTTGATCGGTAAAGCTCAATTAATCAAAAGCAAATTGAAAATTCCTTTTGAATTGGTAGTTAAACTAGTTACAGAAGTTCAAACTTGAGGTGGTTTTATGATGGGATTTGAGCAGACATTGAATGTTTGTTTTATAAAGTAGTGCTGTTGAAGACAAGAACGAAATTTGGATTAAGTAAATTCATTTAGCTAATAGCAACTTGAATTTCAAACTTTAAAAGACCAAATGTCATAGTAGGTATTGTAATAGGATTTTGATAGAGACTGTCAATTTATTAAAACATAAATTTATACACAAATGAAGTTAGAAAAGAAGGAAGAAACTAGAAAGTACACTAGTTTAGTACAGTCTAATTAGGTAACAGCATTTTGAATTTAGTTTCCAATTTGCTAGTTAAACTAGTTAGAGAAGTTTAAGCCTGAGGTTGTATTATGATGGGATTTAAACTGACTGATTTATAGTTTCTCTAATAAAAGTAGAACGAACGAAAATAAAAGCCAATAGATGCATTGATTTATCAAAACTAGCTTTGGATAGTCCTGCCTAGTTTTGCCTTATTTAAAATTCCAATTCCAAGCTTGATTCAAAATAGATCAATCATACTACCTATTAGTATTATCTGTCAAATTGAATCTTAAGACTAATAATTAGACCTAGTATACTCTGCATACTCTTGTCTGTTTCGTCTTGTTTCTTTAGACTACTCTGTCTAATTTTGTTTCTCAAATCTTGTTTCTCCAGGCTTGTCTGTCTAGATTTGTTTGTGAAGAATTGCCTGTGTAGTATTGTATGTGCAGTCTTATAAATTTAGTCTTGTCTGTCTACTTTTACCTGTCCAGCCTAGTATGTCTAATCATGTTTGCCTAGTCTTGTCTGTCTAGTCTTGTCTGTCTAGTCTTGTCTGTCTAGTCTTGTCTGTCTAGTCTTGTCTGTCTAGTCTTGTCTGTCTAGTCTTGTCTGTCTAGTCTTGTCTGTCTAGTCTTGTCTGTCTAGTCTTGTCTTTCTAGTCTTGTCTGTCTAGTCTTGTCTGTCTAGTCTTGTCTGTCTAGTCTTGTCTGTCTAGTCTTGTCTGTCTAGTCTTGTCTGTCTAGTCTTGTCTGTCTAGTCTTGTCTGTCTAGTCTTGTCTGTCTAGTCTTGTCTGTCTAGTCTTGTCTGTCTAGTCTTGTCTGTCTAGTCTTGTCTGTCTAGTCTTGTCTGTCTAGTCTTGTCTGTCTAGTCTTGTCTGTCTAGTCTTGTCTGTCTAGTCTTGTCTGTCTAGTCTTGTCTGTCTAGTCTTGTCTGTCTAGTCTTGTCTGTCTAGTCTTGTCTGTCTAGTCTTGTCTGTCTAGTCTTGTCTGTCTAGTCTTGTCTGTCTAGTCTTGTCTGTCTAGTCTTGTCTGTCTAGTCTTGTCTGTCTAGTCTTGTCTGTCTAGTCTTGTCTGTCTAGTCTTGTCTGTCTAGTCTTGTCTGTCTAGTCTTGTATGTCTAGTCTTGTCTGTCTAGTCTTGTCTGTCTAGTCTTGTCTGTCTAGTCTTGTCTGTCTAGTCTTGTCTGTCTAGTCTTGTCTGTCTAGTCTTGTCTGTCTAGTCTTGTCTGTCTAGTCTTGTCTGTCTAGTCTTGTCTGTCTAGTCTTGTCTGTCTAGTCTTGTCTGTCTAGTCTTGTCTGTCTAGTCTTGTCTGTCTAGTCTTGTCTGTCTAGTCTTCTCTGTCTAGTCTTGTCTGTCTAGTCTTGTCTGTCTAGACTTGTCTGTCTAGTCTTGTCTGTCTGGTCTTGTCTGTCTAGTCTTGTCTGTCTAGTCTTGTCTATCTAGTCTTGTCTGTCTAGTCTTTTCTGTCTAGTCTTGTCTGTATAGTCTTGTCTGTCTAGTCTTGTCTGTCTAGTCTTATCTGTCTAGTCTTGTCTATTTAGTCTTGTCTGTCTAGTCTTGTCTGTCTAGTCTTGCCTGTCTAGTAGTGTCTGTCTACTCCTGTCTGTATAGTCCTGTCTGTCTAGTCCTGACTGTCTAGTCTTGTCTGACTAGTTTTGTCTGTCTATTCTTGACTGTCTTGTGTTGACTGTCTAGTGTTGTCTTTATAGTCTTGTCTGTCTAGTGTTGTCTGTCTAGTCTTGTCTGTGTAGTCTTGTCTGTGTAGTCTTGTCTGTCTAGTCTTGCCTGTCTAGTATTGTCTGTCTACTCCTGTCTGTATAGTCATGTCTGTCTAGTTTTATCTGAATAGTTTTGTCTGTCTATTCTTGTCTGTCTTCTGTTGATAGTCTAGTCTTGTATTGATAGTCTTGTTTGTCTAGTCCTGTCTGTTTGTGTTGACTATCTAGTGTTGCCTGTGTAGTCTTGTCTGTCTAGTCTTGTCTGTCTAGTCTTGTCTGTCTAGTCTTATCTGTCTAGTTTTGTCCGTCTAGTCTTGTCTGTTAAGTCTTGTCTGTCTAGTCTTGTCCGTCTAGTTTTGTCTGTATAGTCTTGTCTATCTAGTCTTGTCTGTCTAGTCTTGTCTGTCTAGTCTTGTCTGTCTAGTCTTGTCTGTCTAGTCTTGTCTGTCTAGTCTTGTTTGTCTAGTCTTGTCTGTCTAGTCTTGTCTGTCTAGTCTTGTCTGTCTAGTCTTGTCTGTCTAGTCTTGTCTGTCTAGTCTTGTCTGTCTAGTCTTGTCTGTCTAGTCTTGTCTGTCTAGTCTTGTCTGTCTAGTCTTGTCTGTCTAGTCTTGTCTGTCTAGTCTTGTCTGTCTAGTCTTGTCTGTCTAGTCTTGTCTGTCTAGTCTTGTCTGTCTAGTCTTGTCTGTCTAGTCTTGTCTGTCTAGTCTTGTCTGTCTAGTCTTGTCTGTCTAGTCTTGTCTGTCTAGTCTTGTCTGTCTAGTCTTGTCTGTCTAGTCTTGTCTGTCTAGTCTTGTCTGTCTAGTCTTGTCTGTTTAGTCTTGTCTGTCTAGTCTTGTCTGTCTCGGAGTCTCGGAGTCTCTGAGTAGACGCCGAAGTGAGTGGATGTGTAGCTTTGTGCTCCGCATTTGGGTGGCTCAATAATATTTTGTAATATTATTATTTAGTAAAATACTTAGTTATATTGCCTAGCAACTATAATTAATTAACTGGTTGGTTGTTAATTAGTGTATTTAGCTATTTTTCTATCTGCGGTTTAGAGTTTTCTTTCTTTGATTTATAAAAGTGTTTCATTTTAGTTTAATTTGTGTCCCAGCACGCGGCGTGTGTTTTATCGCCTTAAATTCATATTTTTTTGCCTCTCTTTCTTATCTTATCGTTTGAGATAAGAATAATCCAACGCCGCGGATTTTCTTGCTTCAGTTACTGTAGCACGATATCTGCGGCCAATTTTTTTTATTTTATTTATTTTTTTTTTTTTTTCACCCCCCAGTAGGGGAGTGTTTCTTTAATTTATTTTTAGCTTTGGGGAGAATTCGTCCAGTATGGAATCTTTCCTGAAGCAGAAAGTAAGCAGGGGTACAGGGGATATGGAAAGCCGGGCGAGGAGCCAGTCCATTGGTGAAACCCCGAAGAAAAGAAAAGTGGCGGATCGGTCGACGGATGACGTCGACGCTTACAAAAAAACTGAGTGCTCGATTGTCTTTACGATCGTGGAGGCGATTGGGGCACTCAATAGACAGGTGGAGGAGCTGGAGAGGGCCATCGCTGGAGGAAGCAGCACGAAGCGTGACATCAAGGAAGCAGCAGCGCGAGTCCGGAGGACAACAAATGTTTTCTCGCGCCACTCCGTGACCAGTTGGCTCGAGGAGCATCGCTTCCAGCCCATTGAGAAGGTACTGTACGACGTTGAGGTACAAACGGTAGGTACGGTGTGTAAGGAAGTCAGTACCCAAACGGAGGCTGAATGTAGAATCACCAGTGCGCTAAAACCGGGAATGAATGTACAGGAGTACATGTCCCTGGCGAGGGAGAGGTGGTCCGAGGACGCCTTCACCGTGGTGAAGATGGCCAAGGGCTCTCCTCTGGCCAGGGACGAGGATGTACTCCTGTTAGTTGCAGGAGAGAAAGGGGATAACTGTGGACAGCTGGGCTGGGGGATGCTCGACCAGCTCCCTCAGGCCAAGCGAGTGGCTGAAGGCTTGAATGTAGGTTCCGTGGCCTACATCAAGAGCGAGAATGTGGTGTGTATGGGAGGCGATGAGTCGTTGGACTCCGAGAGGAAGTACCACTTCATCGCCCGGCTGGATGATAATAAGGTTGAGGGCGCCGAAGAAAAGGCGTTCGAGACCTTATTAAGGATGAAAGGTCTTTGCGAGAAGACTGAGAGAAAGAGGTTCGCTATCGGTGTGGCTGGTAACCTTAATATGTGGCTAGTACGAAAGATGGCTGAATGCGTGTGGCATGGCACAGGAGTTGAGCTAACCCTGTGCTGGATGAATGCGGAGGGCCAAAAGCCCAGAGTGGAAGGGGCCGGAGGCACCAGAAAGGCAGAAACCTTACTGGTGAGGAGGGCAGAGGGTGTTTCTTACGCCCATATGGTGAATGTCCTTAAGAAGGAAGTAGACATGGAGGATATAAATGTAAGGGCGATGAGGAAAACCCACGCTGGCGACCTCATCGTCAGAGTGAATGATGATGGGGAAAAGAAGCGACTGGCAGAGCGAATGGCCCTAGTGACTGAGGCTGTAAGGGATGTCAGGACGGAGGTGGGGCTCAGAAGTGTCCTTGTTAGGGGCATGGATGAGGCTACCACCACCGATGAGGTGAAAGGAGCCATTCAGAAGGCGGCTGAATGTAAGGAGTGTGTGGTAAAGTCTCTCCGCACAGTGCGCGGAGGGGCCAGTATGGCAGTTGTCACTCTTCCAGTAAGAGCGGCACAAACCATACTGGAGAAAGGAAGAATGAAAGTTGGATGGATCATGTGCCGAGTGACCGAAGACAATAAGCCGATCAGGTGCTACAGATGCCTTGGCTTCGGGCACCTGGCGGCAGCATGCAAGGGAATAGAGAGAAAGAATGCGTGTTTGCGATGCGACGAAAGTGGGCACAAAGCACACGAGTGCACGGCCAAAGAGGCTAAGTGCTTCGTGTGCGGAGTGAGTGGGCATAGGGCGGACTCCATGAACTGTCCTGCGTACAGGAAACTGTGCAGGGAAAGTATGAAAGGGATGTCCCAAAGAAACAGATTATGCTAGTATTGCAGACGAACTCAAATAGGAGTGCGGCTGCAATGGAGCTGGTATGGAAGACGGTGCATGATGAGAGAGTGGATGTGGCCATTGTCTCCGAACCAAATCTTCGGACTATTGGTAAGGGAGGCTGGCACGTGGACCAGTGTAAGAATGTTGCTGTGAGGATTTTCCAATCGGCAAATCCTATGGTTAAGTGTGGATGTGGAAATGGATATGTTTGGGTCGAATGGGAAAACTGGGTCCTGTATGGGTGCTACATCTCGCCTAACATAATGTTAGAGCAGTTTGTAGCTTTTATGGATGAGCTAAGGGCCAGTATGAAAAGCTGGTCCAAAGAGATTGTTGTCGGGGGGGATTTCAACGCCAAGTCCGCTTGGTGGGGATCCCCTAGAGAGGATGAGAGAGGGAGAATGATGGAAGAGTGGCTGGCAGAGGAGGACCTGGTGGTTCACAACAGTGGGAATGTGCCTACCTTCGTGCGGGGTGAAAGTATGTCTTTTATAGACATCACTTTTAGCACCTCACGGATTGCCGGCAGAGTGAAAGAGTGGCGTGTCAGAGAGGGAGAGAATCTGAGTGATCACCAGGATATTCTCTTCGACGTACGAAAGGATGTTTCTGAGGGACCGGTTGCTTGTGGAACGAATGGATGGAGAGTGGACAAGAGTCTACTAGAAAGATTGGGAGACGTCATGAAAGAGCTGGCTGAAAGGACAGGCCCCGAAAATGGATTGCGGAGCTCCTGCGAAGCAGTTCTTCACGGGGCCTGTGATGCGGTGTTTCGGAGAAAACGGAGGGGCGTCAGAGGCAGGAAGCCAGTTTACTGGTGGAATGAGCAGGTAGCTGAAAAGCGTAAAACCTGTTTGCGTGAAAGGAGATGCATGGTGAGGAGTAATAGTCGAGCAAATGAGGAAGTGCGTGAGGAGTGCAGAAGGAGGTATAACTTGGCGCGCAGGGAACTTCGCAGAGCCATCGCGAACTCCAAGCAAGAAGCTTGGAGTGTGCTCTGCGAAGAGGTGAATAATAACATCTGGGGTGACGGCTATAAGATCGTCACCAGAAAAATTGCGCACCGGGTTAATACTCTCCGGGGGGATAGCCTAATGACGGAAGTCAAGAAGCTGTTCCCAGTACATGAGCGAATGAACTGGCTGGAACCCGTGGGATGGAGATCGGCGCCCCTTTTCACTCCGGCCGAGCTGCAGAGTGCAGTTCGCCGGATGAAGGAGGGAAAAGCGCCGGGTCCTGATGGTGTTCCACCGGAAGCGTGCAAGGTGTTTGGGCATGTGTGTGAGGACATGTGCTTGAGCATGATGAATGAATTGTTGATGAATGGCAGTTTCCCCAAAGAGTGGAAGAGAGCGAGACTGGTGATGATTGAAAAAGAGCGAAAGGAAGGAGAGGAAGCTAATTACAGGCCAATCTGCCTACTGAATGGGATAGCGAAGGTGTTTGAGAGTATGATCGGAGCTAGGATAAATGAGGATCTCGAGAGGGCAGGGGGTCTTTCAGAGGAACAGTATGGGTTCAGAGGCGGCCGCACTACGGTGAACGCAATGATGCGTGTGATAGAGAGAGCAAGGTTAGCAAATACGGGTCCATGGCGTACCCGTAGCTACTGCGTGCTTGTAACCCTGGACGTGAAAAATGCCTTCAATTCGGTTCCATGGGGCGGAATCATGGAGGCTTTGGAACTAAAGGGGGTAGCTCCCTACCTTCGAAAGATGGTGGGGAGCTACTTGAATGACAGGGAGATAGTGACTGTGGAAGGTAAAATCTTCAAAATGAGTGCGGGTGTTCCACAGGGTTCGGTTCTTGGGCCGATACTGTGGAACATATTTTATGATGAGGTTTTGAGATTGAGGCTGCCAGACGGGGTTACGCTCGTAGGGTACGCTGATGACTTAGCGGTGGTCGCTGTCGCAAGAACGGAAGAAAGTCTGAAAGCGATAATAAATGAGGCAATTGGTAGGATTGATCGGTGGATGGGGGAAAAAGGGCTTGCTCTGGCTCCCCACAAAACGGAGGCGGTCCTGCTAATTGGGAGAAGAAAGCTGCGTGAATTGACCGTGCGAATGGGGACAGTTGACGTACCGGCTCGGGAATCTGTAAGATACCTTGGGGTAGAGCTCCAGCGAAATCTCAGGGTGTCCGATCAGGTCACCCGGGTGGTGAGCAAGGCTACAGCATGTGTGAGAGCCCTTGGACGGCTGATGCCCAACATAGGTGGGCCGTTGGCCTCCAAGAGGAGGGTTATGAATGCGGTCGTGCACTCCATTCTCCTGTATGGGGTGCCGGCATGGATAAATGCGTTCAGGATTGAATGTTATAGAGCGAGACTGATGAGAGTGCAAAGGTGTATGCTGCTGCGTGTGTGCAGCGCATACAGGACTGTTTCTGGCGACGCCGTGGCGGTCGTTGCTGGAGTTATCCCGTTAGACCTTCTGGCGCATGAAAGGGTGAGAGTTTGGGGAGGTAATGACCCTAGAAATGAAAGGGAAAAAACAATGCGTGTATGGCAAGAGCTATGGCAGGGGTCGGAAAAGGGAGCCTGGACCAGGCAACTGATTCCGACTATCGATGAATGGGTCAACCGTGGGCACGGGGAGGTGAATTATCACCTCACCCAGGCGCTTACGGGGCATGGATGCTTTGGGTCTTACCTGGTGCGCATCGGGAAACTGGTTGAGGCGCACTGTAGGTACTGTGGAGCGACTGAGGACACTGCGGAGCATACCATCTTCGAGTGTACGAGATGGGAGAGAATGAGGAGCGCCGCAGAATGCAAGGTGGGAGAGAATGTGAACAAGGAGAGTATGGTGAGAATCATGCTCCGCAGTGAGTATGAATGGGGCGTGCTGACTGGAATGATAGGTTATATAATGAGGAGAAAGGAGAAGGATGAAAGGGACGAGCGTAAGGCGGGTCGAGGGGTTGCTACGCGCGAGCCGAGCGTGCCATCGCCGGGCCCCCCTTAGTGCGAAGGGGGCGCACAAATTTATTGTAAACTCTTATGTGAGGGGGGGCACGGCGATTAACGACGCGCCCGGCACAACGAATGAATGGATGAATGCTTTGGATATAAAAGGGGGAGGAACGTGGTGAAGTTATGCCAAATTTTGGATTCCATCACGTTCTCTCTGGTTTTGACTGGGGGGCCTGAATGGTGGGGGTTTTTTAGTGGGTCGCCCCTTTTGGGGGCAGCCCCACACTACCACTCGACACGGGTCGGGTGGTGTCTGTTTGCAGATTTTCACCTCCAGCACGTGCAAAAAAAAAAAAAAAAAAAAAAAAAAAAAAAGTCTTGTCTGTCTAGTCTTGTCTGTCTAGTCTTGTCTGTCTAGTCTTGTCTGTCTAGTCTTGTCTGTCTAGTCTTGTCTGTCTAGTCTTGTCTGTCTAGTCTTGTCTGTCTAGTCTTGTCTGTCTAGTCTTGTCTGTCTAGTCTTGTCTGTCTAGTCTTGTCTGTCTAGTCTTGTCTGTCTAGTCTTGTCTGTCTAGTCTTGTCTGTCTAGTCTTGTCTGTCTAGTCTTGTCTGTCTAGTCTTGTCTGTCTAGTCTTGTCTGTCTAGTCTTGTCTGTCTAGTCTTGTCTGTCTAGTCTTGTCTGTCTAGTCTTGTCTGTCTAGTCTTGTCTGTCTAGTCTTGTCTGTCTAGTCTTGTCTGTCTAGTCTTGTCTGTCTAGTCTTGTCTGTCTAGTCTTGTCTGTCTAGTCTTGTCTGTCTAGTCTTGTCTGTCTAGTCTTGTCTGTCTAGTCTTGTCTGTCTAGTCTTGTCTGTCTAGTCTTGTCTGTCTAGTCTTGTCTGTCTAGTCTTGTCTGTCTAGTCTTGTCTGTCTAGTCTTGTCTGTCTAGTCTTGTCTGTCTAGTCTTGTCTGTCTAGTCTTGTCTGTCTAGTCTTGTCTGTCTAGTCTTGTCTGTCTAGTCTTGTCTGTCTAGTCTTGTCTGTCTAGTCTTGTCTGTCTAGTCTTGTCTGTCTAGTCTTGTCTGTCTAGTCTTGTCTGTCTAGTCTTGTCTGTCTAGTCTTGTCTGTCTAGTCTTGTCTGTCTAGTCTTGTCTGTCTAGTCTTGTCTGTCTAGTCTTGTCTGTCTAGTCTTGTCTGTCTAGTCTTGTCTGTCTAGTCTTGTCTGTCTAGTCTTGTCTGTCTAGTCTTGTCTGTCTAGTCTTGTCTGTCTAGTCTTGTCTGTCTAGTCTTGTCTGTCTAGTCTTGTCTGTCTAGTCTTGTCTGTCTAGTCTTGTCTGTCTAGTCTTGTCTGTCTAGTCTTGTCTGTCTAGTCTTGTCTGTCTAGTCTTGTCTGTCTAGTCTTGTCTGTCTAGTCTTGTCTGTCTAGTCTTGTCTGTCTAGTCTTGTCTGTCTAGTCTTGTCTGTCTAGTCTTGTCTGTCTAGTCTTGTCTGTCTAGTCTTGTCTGTCTAGTCTTGTCTGTCTAGTCTTGTCTGTCTAGTCTTGTCTGTCTAGTCTTGTCTGTCTAGTCTTGTCTGTCTAGTCTTGTCTGTCTAGTCTTGTCTGTCTAGTCTTGTCTGTCTAGTCTTGTCTGTCTAGTCTTGTCTGTCTAGTCTTGTCTGTCTAGTCTTGTCTGTCTAGTCTTGTCTGTCTAGTCTTGTCTGTCTAGTCTTGTCTGTCTAGTCTTGTCTGTCTAGTCTTGTCTGTCTAGTCTTGTCTGTCTAGTCTTGTCTGTCTAGTCTTGTCTGTCTAGTCTTGTCTGTCTAGTCTTGTCTGTCTAGTCTTGTCTGTCTAGTCTTGTCTGTCTAGTCTTGTCTGTCTAGTCTTGTCTGTCTAGTCTTGTCTGTCTAGTCTTGTCTGTCTAGTCTTGTCTGTCTAGTCTTGTCTGTCTAGTCTTGTCTGTCTAGTCTTGTCTGTCTAGTCTTGTCTGTCTAGTCTTGTCTGTCTAGTCTTGTCTGTCTAGTCTTGTCTGTCTAGTCTTGTCTGTCTAGTCTTGTCTGTCTAGTCTTGTCTGTCTAGTCTTGTCTGTCTAGTCTTGTCTGTCTAGTCTTGTCTGTCTAGTCTTGTCTGTCTAGTCTTGTCTGTCTAGTCTTGTCTGTCTAGTCTTGTCTGTCTAGTCTTGTCTGTCTAGTCTTGTCTGTCTAGTCTTGTCTGTCTAGTCTTGTCTGTCTAGTCTTGTCTGTCTAGTCTTGTCTGTCTAGTCTTGTCTGTCTAGTCTTGTCTGTCTAGTCTTGTCTGTCTAGTCTTGTCTGTCTAGTCTTGTCTGTCTAGTCTTGTCTGTCTAGTCTTGTCTGTCTAGTCTTGTCTGTCTAGTCTTGTCTGTCTAGTCTTGTCTGTCTAGTCTTGTCTGTCTAGTCTTGTCTGTCTAGTCTTGTCTGTCTAGTCTTGTCTGTCTAGTCTTGTCTGTCTAGTCTTGTCTGTCTAGTCTTGTCTGTCTAGTCTTGTCTGTCTAGTCTTGTCTGTCTAGTCTTGTCTGTCTAGTCTTGTCTGTCTAGTCTTGTCTGTCTAGTCTTGTCTGTCTAGTCTTGTCTGTCTAGTCTTGTCTGTCTAGTCTTGTCTGTCTAGTCTTGTCTGTCTAGTCTTGTCTGTCTAGTCTTGTCTGTCTAGTCTTGTCTGTCTAGTCTTGTCTGTCTAGTCTTGTCTGTCTAGTCTTGTCTGTCTAGTCTTGTCTGTCTAGTCTTGTCTGTCTAGTCTTGTCTGTCTAGTCTTGTCTGTCTAGTCTTGTCTGTCTAGTCTTGTCTGTCTAGTCTTGTCTGTCTAGTCTTGTCTGTCTAGTCTTGTCTGTCTAGTCTTGTCTGTCTAGTCTTGTCTGTCTAGTCTTGTCTGTCTAGTCTTGTCTGTCTAGTCTTGTCTGTCTAGTCTTGTCTGTCTAGTCTTGTCTGTCTAGTCTTGTCTGTCTAGTCTTGTCTGTCTAGTCTTGTCTGTCTAGTCTTGTCTGTCTAGTCTTGTCTGTCTAGTCTTGTCTGTCTAGTCTTGTCTGTCTAGTCTTGTCTGTCTAGTCTTGTCTGTCTAGTCTTGTCTGTCTAGTCTTGTCTGTCTAGTCTTGTCTGTCTAGTCTTGTCTGTCTAGTCTTGTCTGTCTAGTCTTGTCTGTCTAGTCTTGTCTGTCTAGTCTTGTCTGTCTAGTCTTGTCTGTCTAGTCTTGTCTGTCTAGTCTTGTCTGTCTAGTCTTGTCTGTCTAGTCTTGTCTGTCTAGTCTTGTCTGTCTAGTCTTGTCTGTCTAGTCTTGTCTGTCTAGTCTTGTCTGTCTAGTCTTGTCTGTCTAGTCTTGTCTGTCTAGTCTTGTCTGTCTAGTCTTGTCTGTCTAGTCTTGTCTGTCTAGTCTTGTCTGTCTAGTCTTGTCTGTCTAGTCTTGTCTGTCTAGTCTTGTCTGTCTAGTCTTGTCTGTCTAGTCTTGTCTGTCTAGTCTTGTCTGTCTAGTCTTGTCTGTCTAGTCTTGTCTGTCTAGTCTTGTCTGTCTAGTCTTGTCTGTCTAGTCTTGTCTGTCTAGTCTTGTCTGTCTAGTCTTGTCTGTCTAGTCTTGTCTGTCTAGTCTTGTCTGTCTAGTCTTGTCTGTCTAGTCTTGTCTGTCTAGTCTTGTCTGTCTAGTCTTGTCTGTCTAGTCTTGTCTGTCTAGTCTTGTCTGTCTAGTCTTGTCTGTCTAGTCTTGTCTGTCTAGTCTTGTCTGTCTAGTCTTGTCTGTCTAGTCTTGTCTGTCTAGTCTTGTCTGTCTAGTCTTGTCTGTCTAGTCTTGTCTGTCTAGTCTTGTCTGTCTAGTCTTGTCTGTCTAGTCTTGTCTGTCTAGTCTTGTCTGTCTAGTCTTGTCTGTCTAGTCTTGTCTGTCTAGTCTTGTCTGTCTAGTCTTGTCTGTCTAGTCTTGTCTGTCTAGTCTTGTCTGTCTAGTCTTGTCTGTCTAGTCTTGTCTGTCTAGTCTTGTCTGTCTAGTCTTGTCTGTCTAGTCTTGTCTGTCTAGTCTTGTCTGTCTAGTCTTGTCTGTCTAGTCTTGTCTGTCTAGTCTTGTCTGTCTAGTCTTGTCTGTCTAGTCTTGTCTGTCTAGTCTTGTCTGTCTAGTCTTGTCTGTCTAGTCTTGTCTGTCTAGTCTTGTCTGTCTAGTCTTGTCTGTCTAGTCTTGTCTGTCTAGTCTTGTCTGTCTAGTCTTGTCTGTCTAGTCTTGTCTGTCTAGTCTTGTCTGTCTAGTCTTGTCTGTCTAGTCTTGTCTGTCTAGTCTTGTCTGTCTAGTCTTGTCTGTCTAGTCTTGTCTGTCTAGTCTTGTCTGTCTAGTCTTGTCTGTCTAGTCTTGTCTGTCTAGTCTTGTCTGTCTAGTCTTGTCTGTCTAGTCTTGTCTGTCTAGTCTTGTCTGTCTAGTCTTGTCTGTCTAGTCTTGTCTGTCTAGTCTTGTCTGTCTAGTCTTGTCTGTCTAGTCTTGTCTGTCTAGTCTTGTCTGTCTAGTCTTGTCTGTCTAGTCTTGTCTGTCTAGTCTTGTCTGTCTAGTCTTGTCTGTCTAGTCTTGTCTGTCTAGTCTTGTCTGTCTAGTCTTGTCTGTCTAGTCTTGTCTGTCTAGTCTTGTCTGTCTAGACTTGTCTGTCTAGTTTTGTCTGTCTAGTCTTGTCTGTCTAGTCTTGTCTGTCTAGTCTTGTCTGTCTAGTCTGTCTAGTCTTGTCTGTCTAGTCTTGTCTGTCTAGTCTTGTCTGTCTAGTCTTGTCTGTCTAGTCTTGTCTGTCTAGTCTTGTCTGTCTAGTCTTGTCTGTCTAGTCTTGTCTGGCTAGTCTTGTCTGTCTAGTCTTGTCTGTCTAGTCTTGTCGGTCTAGTCTTGTCTGTCTAGTGTTGTCTGTCTCGTCTTGTCTGTCTAGTCTTGTCTCTCTCACTAAACCCCCTATTCCACCTTGGCTTTTAGTATGCGCCACCCCGGTATCGCATATTTTGCATTCATTCAGGGTGGGCAGCCCGGACGGTTTACTGAAAAACCGCCCTAGTTGTTGTCTCCCCGACCAGTGTCTAGTCTTGTCTATCTAATCTTGTCTGTCTGTCTTGTTTGTCTAGTCTTGACTGTCTAGTTTTGTCTGTCTAGTCTTGTCTGTCTATTCTTGTCTTGTCTAGTCTAGCTATTCTAGCCTTTTTCTATGGAGATAGCAACTATTTATTTATTCTAATCTATTTGGACTTATCTTCTGGTCTTGCCAACTTAATTTTGTTAGTTTTATCCTGATTGTATATGTCTGGTATCTGTTGTGATAAGGTATCTGGGTATCACACTAGATTGCAAACTCCTATGGAATAGACACGCTGAAGCAGCGGTAGGTAGAGCCAAACGCGCTCTAATGGTGTGCAGAAATCTGTCAGGAAAAACGTGGGGTTGTAATCCCACAATCCTGCGATTTACACCAAGATAGTGAGACCTGCAATCATTACGGGGCAGTTGCGTGGGGAAGTAGAACCAAGCTGGCCTCTATGGGGAAACAGCTTGAAAAGATTTAAAGACTGGCGTGTGTCTGCATCACGGGGGCGATGGGGTCGTGCCCGACAGCAGCAATGGAGCTGCTGCTGAATCTGACTCCGTTGCACCTTGTCGTAGAGAGGGCCGACAGATCGGCGATTGTAAGGTTCATCAAGGAAGAAATAGGCAGATGTAAAATAATCAGAGAAAATCCAGAAGCAGAGACATAGTCTAAGCTATCTAAGCGGAACAGCTTCACTGCCAAGATCCCCTGGCTGGAAGTGTCAAAAGACGAAATGGTATGCAAATATCATTTCGAGAAAAACTACACAGTAATGTGTAGTAGTAAGGCCGATTGGAGTGACGAATCCTCAGCATACCACATAGAGCAAAATGCTATCAAGTGGTATAACGATGGTTCGAAGGCAAAGGAAGGTGCTGGTGCAGGAGTGTTTAAGAGTGGACCAGAACCCATGAGTGTTAATGAGTGGAAATGAATCCATGGGAACATTCCCAAGTATGTCCAAATCAGAGGTACACGCAATTGAAAGATGTGCACAATTTAACCTCGACAGGAATTATCGCAAAAATCGAATTGCTATCTTGTCAGACAGCCAAGCCGCCATCAAGGCCATTAGCTCATACACCATCAGATCCAAACTGGTATGGGACTGTGTGGGAAAGCCAAACAAGCTTGGAAAAGAAAATAAAGTAACGCTATGCTGGGTACCAGGACCCACTGGTATAGACGGAAACGAAGAAGCCTAGAAGAATCACCTAGCAAACACGGGATCCAGTAATCCCTTTATAGTTGAAGAACCCTCTTGCGGCATAAGTGTGAACACCATCCACAAAAGTTTAGATGAAGAAATATGGAGAGAACAATGGATGAAAACCTGGAAGGAACTTCCAGGATTGAGACAATCCAAAGTAATGCTGTTATCGTTTAACCAGAAAAGAACAAAAGCTTGCCTGAAACTAAACAGGAACAAGCTTAGAATTCTGACAGGAGTCCTGACGAGACACTGCAGACTTAGTAAACACCTCAAGACCATAGGCCTGGAGGAAGACGACAGATGCTGATTCAGTGGTTCAGCAGAGGAAACTCCCATAAATTTGCTCAAAGACTGAGGAACATTGCTCCGTAAGAGACAGATGTACCTTGGGTCCCACTGCTTGAACGCAGAGGAGTCTCTTGAATCCCACTCAGATCCTGAAATTCCTAAAGGAATCAGGACTAGAGGAGGCGCTCTAAATGGGTTAGTATACCAACGCTTAGAGGAAGAGGGTGGAGTACAATAGATCTATAAAGGTCACAGTATAAGTCGTCACCACCAAATCTACAATCTACATCTGTTTGTGTATCTTGTATCTTGTGTCCAGTCTTGTTAAGACTATTTACTAAGACCAACTATTTAGACGAAGCTACTAAAACTATCTCTTAATACAATCTAAGAAGAATGTTTAATCAATTTCAAGATTTTATTTAATTTAATTCTGCAATAATTATTACGTAACCAACAGATTTATAAGGCAAGCCAGTCGTTGAAACACTGATGCTATTAGTGTGTACTAATTATACATTTAGATATAAAGCTTAAAGCTTAAATTATTAATTAAACGAGTTTTTATGATAGACTGTAGTAGATGCATTGTTTGTCTCAACTACATTAGCAAAACGTTGAAGCTGTGCATAATCATAAATTATTAATATTTTGCAATTATTACATTTGCAATTGTAATGTAAATATTTTATGCACAGACTAACAATAAAGAGAATCTTGAAATTCTTGGTTGTTTGTGTACATCTTGAATTTCCCCAAGGACACAAAATATTAAAAGAATTTCCAACCAAAAATGTCAGATCTCAATGTTCAAATTTTGAAATTATAATATTTTAGCCCAAACCTTAATCTAAACAAAATAAAAAAGCAAATTTAGATTATTTATCTATTATGCACAAAGATCTAGATAATAATTTATGAAGGGTATTTATGGGTAGTAACATTAGTACTAACTAAATTTAATGTTGAAAGATCGAGTCATTAAGACTTGATTATTTATTAATCTGCTGAATTCTCATTAATTCAACTTGAAGCTAAACAGTTTATATGGAATAAAATATTCCAGTCTTTTAGTTAACTTTGAGTGGTATTAATATCGTGAAAGAGATTTATAAATGAGAGTTGTCATTAAGCTATCTAGACTATTAACATTAACTAATTATAGAAATATATAGGTTGAAAAAGCTTAAAATAAATGAGCTTTTAGTTTCACGTCTTAACTCACTCCGCGGTCTTGACTTCTTCCTTATTACACATTGAGACTACTTCATTTGCAAAACGCCTTCGACTCGTCATAAATAAATGTTGCGCAATATTTTATTTGAAAATTGTGAAGCAATTTGAAATGTGTAATAGTGTATTTATTTATTTTATAAGTCATAAAATGAAATTTGTCTAAATAAACACAGATTTAAGTAATTTATAAAAAAACTCATTTATTGAATTTCCTGAAGCAAAATTTGTCATTTTCACCATCAAAATTTATTCTTAGTGAGATTAACGAACAATAAATAATATGTTGTATATGCGAATTTGGGCAATTTAATGTGTAAATCCGTCGATAAAGTTGTGGGGAGAATTTTCATGGACAAACTATCGTAAATTAAGTATTTATAGTAAACAGTAATGGCGTTGAATAGACCAATCCGTTTACACGAAACTCGAGCCAACAATTAATATATCCAAAGTACCAAATGAGTTTTGCACTGTCATCTTGAACTGACTCAACCATTATAAATATTATACATACAAAAACAAAAAGAGATTTTATACACAAAAGTATTAGTCTAATAAAATAATTTTAATTGGTTTTTGGACTTACTAATTGCAATAATTAACTCATATCTTATTGATTTCTGAACTAAGATTGCTTTGTTTACTTTACATCAATGGTTTTCTTGATTCAATTTGTTTGATCTCGATTTATTGCTTTTAATTTTATCACTATTAGTCTATTTTGATAAATAATCTATTTGGATAAATGGTTTCTAGTTATTTTACTGAGAACTTTGCTATTTATTACAAACGACTGAGCAGATAATACGGAATACACAAGACTGCACAGAAAAGACTGGACAGAAAAGACTGTATAGACAAGATTGAACAGACAAGACTGAACAGATAAGACTGAACAGACAAGACTGGACAGACAAGATCGGACAAACCAGATTCGACAGACAAGACTGAACAGACAAGACCAGACATACAGGACTATACAGACAAGACTGGACATACGAGACTGGACAGCAAGAATGAGCAAACAAGATATGACAGACAAAACTGGATAGACAACATTGGACACGCAAGACTGGACAGACAAAACTGAACAGAGAAGAATGAAAAAATTGAACAGATAAGTCCGGACAGATACGAATGGACATACAAGACTGGATAGATAAGACTGGAGAGAGAAGATAGGATAGATAGGGCTCGACAGTCAAGACCGGAATGAACAGACAAGACCAGACACACAAGACTATGGAGACGAGACTGGACATACGAGACGAGGAAAACTGGACAGAGAAAACTCTACAGACAAAAGTTGAGAGATAAGGCTGTACATATAGGACTGGACAGACAAGACTGAATAGACAAGACCAGATACACAAGACTATACAGACGAGACTGGACATATGATGAACAAACTAATGAACAAACAAGACTTGACAGACAAAACTCTTTTGTTTTTGTTTTATTTATATCCCTGCGCACTCTGGGACCGTTTATAGAATTTTCATTCAGGGTGTCTGTTGTCATTACATTTAATAAAATAAGTTAAATATGTTATTGTCTGCTATCGCAGTATATGGTAGCTGCGATTAGGGGCTGTTTAGATTGTTTCCCTCTTTTTCCAGAGACGTTCATCAGCTTCTTTTTGGGTTATAATCTTGTTGACCATTCCGTTTATAGTGTCCCAGTCTTCTTGTGATTGTAACATTTGTTCAATGGTATTCTTTGGATTTAGATTGTCTGTTGTTACATCTTTGCGTTCTTCGTCACATCTCGGGCAATCGTATAGCGTATGGATTACGTTGTCTATTTGTCCGCCGTGTATACAGTCTGGATCTAATGCCCTCCCGATGTTGTGAAGGTATTCCTTAAAGCACCAATGGCTTGTGAGTATTTGGGTTAGGTTTTTTTAAACTACCACAGTTTATTTCCCCATGTTGTCGTCGGTACCAAGTCTCTATATAGGGGATAAGTATCCTTGTCCACTCGGCTTTTGGTGTCATATTCCACGCTTCCTGCCATTTCCTTAAGAGGTTATCGTTTGTCTTGTTTCTTGTTATGTCGTCTTTGGAAGCATAATGTAAGTAATTTCTTAGCTTGATTTGAAGGTCAATGGCGGAATGCCTGAGATAACTAACGCTGCATATCTGGACACTGTCCAAAAGACATTACATACCCGAACAGCCAATTTCTCTGATAAGCTGCTAGTTTTTTAATTTCGTTTCTATTAGTGGCCTCCTCCCAGATAGTGGCACCGTATAACATTGCAGACTGGGCAACTGCGCTGAGCAACCTGCGTTTGCTGCTTCTAGGCTCTCCAACATTGGGCATACGTTTTTCGAGGGCAGACATGGTTCTTATTGTTCGCTCTGATGCAATTTTAAAGTTTTGTTCTTTAAAAGACAAACATATAATTCCTAGGTATTTGATGTGTGGTTTAGGTATGATTTCTGAATCCAGTACATGAAAGGATACATGAAAAGTGTGCCTGTTTTATTTATCCCGTCTTCAATCTCTTCCGGTGCTATGCGCATTGATTTTGACTCCATCCACCAGACAATTTGTTTGATTGCATGATTGGCCCTTTGCATGATACCCTTTTCTGTTTTTCCGACGATGGTTAGTGCAAGATCATCAGCGAAGCCGGTTAGCTTAGCTCAGGTAGTTCCAGCCGAAGTACTCCATCGTAGAGTATGTTTCACAATGTCGGTCCTAATACAGAGTCCTGGGGGCACCACTAGTGACGTTGTGGAGTAGCGTATCTTGTTCGGCTTGAAGTATGACACTGCGGCCGTCCAAGTAGCTGCGAGCCATTTGCAGTAGGTAGGGAGATTTTTCTTCTTGTTAGTTCTTCCAAGATATCTTGCCAAACAGCGGAGTTAAAAGCGTTGCGAATATCAATCGTAACTAGGGCACATATTTTCCTAGTTCTTTTGGTGCCTACTTTGACCTTTTTGGCGATATCTATGACCTGTTTTATGGCGTCTATAGTTGATTTGCCTTCCCGGAAGCCGAATTGGTTCTCCGAGAGGTTTAATGCATTCTTCAGTTCGATTTTAAGCCGACTTACGAGCAGTTGTTCTAGTAGTTTACCAGCTAGGTGTAGTACACATACAGGGCGATAGGAAGAAGGTTCGCCTATTGGCTTGTTCCCTTTTTTAATGAGAACTAGTCGCGCTTGTTTCCATCTACTTGGAAACGTGCCAGTGAGTCAGTGAGACAGACAAAACTGGTTAGATAACACTGGACAAACAAGACTGGACAGACAAAACTAGACTGAAAAGACACCAAACATAACTTTACAGATAAGACTGGGTTGATAAAACAAAACAGAGTGGGCAGGGAAGACTGGTTAGATAACACTCGACATATGGATCTGGACAGATAACGCTGTACCGAGAAGACCGGACAGACAAATACAGTCTGACAATATTGGACAGACAAAACTGGACAGACAAGACTGGAAAAACCAGACTAAACAGCTAAGACTAGACAGACAAGACTTAACAGTTCCTAGTTATTGTTTATTCTTTAGCTTTAAGTCTAAGACAGACACTTCTAAGAGCGGATAAGAATAAACAGATAACACTAGAGAGACAAGACTAGACTGCTTCTGGTAATGTTAGACAGACAAGAGCGAATATACAAGACTAGATAACAACAGTAGACATACAAGTCTCAAATGTAGCACATACTACTCTTAGCATTACTAGTCGTACTACCAGTTGCATTAACTCTTCCATTTTAATTTTGACAGATAAGACTGGACAGGTAGAAGTAGACAGACTAGACTGGACAGAAAAGACTGAACAGACAGGACTGGAGGGACAAAACTGGACAAATAAGACTGGACAGATAGAACTGGACAGACAAGACTGGACAGACAAGACTAGACAGACAAGACTGGACAGGCAAGAATGAATATACAAGGCCGGGCAGACAAGATTGGACGGACAAGACTGGACAGACAAGACTGGACAAATAAGACTAGACAAATAAAACTATACAGACAAGACTAGACAGACAAAACTAGACAGACAAGACTAAACAGATAAGACTACACCAGAGAATACACCAGAATAGTTAAGAGTTTAGATTCGACTATAACGGATAGGACTGTAAGGGATAGAATCGTTTTTCCGAGCAGAGAGATGTAAACATTAAAGATACTGTTCAAAGATTGATTTTTTCAAAGTATAGCAGAGGAATCATGGACAAAAATATACGAGGTAGCCAATATAACAACAAACGCATATATTTACTTAACACGCTGCATTGTCACTTCAGATGCATTATCACTCAGATGCTTTCCTATAGTGAAAGTTCACCGAAGAGAAAATACTTGTATAACCAATGATGCTAAGGGATCTAAAAGACCTGTTTGTTCTACAGAAGAAGTACCCTTTCTTACGAGAAGTATACTTAACTTAACAAAAAAGATGCCACGGCTTCTATTTAAGACAGCTCAAAAATATTCTTCAGCAAGTTACTAAAGACCTCGGATTGCAAACAGAAAACTATCTGGAATATTATCAACGAGCAGACACATAAGACTACGAGGAAAGAAGAGATCCATTTAAACCACAATGGCTTCAGCATCGACGATCCGGAGAGAATATCAACTCTTTTCAATGAATTCTTCTTACAAGGAGTTTAGGAGTTAGTTCTCTGGAGTGAATAGCCCAAAACATTACACTATCAAGTATATCAAACCTTCATATGTTTTTCAATAGCACATCGCTGTATCTGGAGGACTTTTCAGAGAAGGAAATCACCTGGCTTATAATAGGAAATTTAAAAACAAATCAACATGTGGCCTAGATTTACTCCCATGCAATAATTTTAAGCAATACGTATATCTGTTAATTCGTTCGCTCCTAACCGAACCTAACCTATTACACATATAGTAGTTTCCAGAGATACTAAAAACCGCCAAAATCGTGCCAATCTACAAGAAAGGGAAAAAAACAATTCTGAATAACTACCGACCAATTGCGATATTATCTGTAATGTCTAAAGTGATGGAATGTTGTATGCTCCATAGGCTTACTCCATTTCTAGAGAAACAGCATCTGATCCCCAAGGAACAGCACGGCTTCCGTAGAGGTAAATTTACATCTACGGCGATCATAGTCTAACCTAACCTTTCCATATTGCAAGGTTCTACAAGAAGTTGAAACAGAAAACACCCAGTCGGGATTTTTTTTGACCTTTCTAAAGCCTTCGACTGCGTGCTTAACCAACAATTATTAAATACAGTATATACAATGGGTATAGAGGTACATCGCATAATTGGATAAAATTATTTCTTAAAAACAGAGGGCAATGTATGGAAACACCACTGTCGTGAATAAAACATTTAAATCTGAACCGGCAAGTATAAATATGGGTATTCCGCAAGGAAGTGCTCTTTCCCCAACACTCTTCCTTTTCTATCTAGCAGAACTAACAAGTTTTATAAATAGTAATCACTGCACCACATATACTGACGATTCTGGCTTTCTCGTATCGGAAATTTCACGAAATCTGACTCAAATAGAAGCCAACAAACGACTAAGCAAAATCGTAAACTGGTTCTCCAGTAACATTATGTTCCATAATTGTAGCAAAACAGAATACGTAATTTTTGAGAAGCTCCCAAGCAGATAACATTTCCATGGGAATTGATAACTTTCAAATAAATCGAGCTCCGGCTACAAAGTTCCTAGGACAACAAATTGAGGAATCTTTTACATGGAATTTGCAGATTGAGAAGTTATGTAAAAGAGTGCATAATAAGGATTACTCAATCAGAAGATCACGTCGGCTATTGGATAGATCTGACATCTTAATATATTACTTCGCTGAAGTTCAGTCAATACTATCTTACGGTATTTCAGTATGGGGTGCCTCCCCCGAAACTGAAACCCTCTTAATTGCTCAAAAAATGCGATCGGTGCAATAATGGGTATTCCTAGGACAGTTTCATGTAGAACTCACTTTAGAAAACTGGGGATCCTAACAATAGCCAGTCTTTATATTCTGGAAGTGGCCTGCCTAATCCACAAAAACAAAGCTAATTTACAAAGAAACATGGACAAACATAACCATTACACAACAGGACATAAAAAGTTGTATGCTCCTAGAAGCAATCTTACAATCAGTATCAAATCTAAAACTGTCTATGGAGTCTGCATTTATAATAAGCTACCAGTAAGCATGAAAGATGAAAAATGTTATACTGTATTTAGAAAAAAGCCGAAACCATTTTTGTTAAGGGAATCAATCTATAGCCTACAGGAATTCTTCAACTTATTATAGGATTATTTTTGTCATCTTTTCTGGAATAGAGTCTAAAGTTCATTTTAATTACTGTAATTATTTCTTCTTATTATTTTTTATTATTCATAGATGCTCTTTTGTTTTTTCTTTACATTTGACTTTTACACATATGTTTTCTGTACATTTAAACTGCAATAAAGATCTTTTGATTTTATTTTATTTTATTTGACTAGACGGACAAGACTAGACATGCTAAACTATTTGTTAGTTATTATGTCCTCTTGAGCTTAGACAGGCCTAGACAGGCACACGACGAAACAGATAAGAATAGGCAAATAAGACCAGAGAGACAAAACTAGACTGAGAGACAGAACTAGAGAGACTGACACTGGCAATGTTACAGACAAGACCGACTAGATAAGACTACACAACAACAATAGACATATAATTCTGAAATATAGCATGTAGCGTTACTACTCGTATTACTCGTAGCATTAGCTCTTCAATTTTGTTATTAGCAATATGTGATGTTTAAAAGTGTGTACAATTTTATTAGGTCACCTGGTATATATTATATTCTGGACTAGTCATCTATCATTTTGTATATATTTAAAATGTCAGGATTCAAGCAAATATAAATATTCTGATTTCGTTTCTTTGTGTATTTACCTTTACCTTAAGCAAAAGATTTAATTTGCGTAGAAAAAAGTAGAAAAAAGTAGAAAACTAGACCGTGTAAATATAAACATACAGATATCTTAATTACTTATCCATATTAAGTTTGCATGTTTATCTACAGGAATTCAACTTGGTTTATTACATTCAAGATTTTAGTCTTGAGTTAATTAGCGTCTATGTGAATCTAATTTTTATTTAATATTTCTCCCATTTAGATAAAATCTATAATTTATATTTTTTTATTAGTGCATTTGTATATTACTATGAAGTCTTCTAATTAGGAAAATTAATATAAAACTGACTATTTTTTTTTCATATTAAACACATACACTTAGTCAAAATATTTAATTTAGTAGTCTAATATAAATATTATCTAAAACAATAAATGTTAATTCAATTAGTGGAAATTTAATTGTAAAAACATAAATTTAGTTTTTCATAGTTATTACTAAATGTTTTCTCTAAATCTAAATTTACTACGCTTGAAGCTATACCTACACATTTAATGCTTGACTGAAACTGATGACTAATGAAGAAATGGATTGCTAATTTGAACTGCTAAATATATTTTAAATCCAAAATGAAGTTTACAAATTTTAAACAAAATATCAATTAAATATTCAAAATGAACAGAAAGTTATTAATTAATGATTTTATTAAAATTTTAGCTGAATCTATTTAACTTTATACTTATATACACATATATGTACAGGGTGTTACATAAATACACGGAAAATTCAAGGGGTTATTCCTTGGCCTATTCTAAGAATATTTTGTCTAATAATGATTTCTGAAAAACACTTTGTTTCGAACAAAATTTGCGACAGTGACAACATTTCATTATCAAAAAGTACATTTAAAGTTGCTTAATCTACAATAAATGTTCGAAATGACTTCATCCATCCGGGATACAAGCACTCAATCTTCTCGTCATTGAGTGCCAAACTCTTTCAAACACACCAGGGTTTTTTTCTAATTACAACCAGCAATTATCTGATTTCGCAATTCGTCCAAATTCTCCACTGGAGTAGCGTAAACTAATGACTTCAGATAGTCTCATAAGAAATAATCCATGGGGTTTGAGTCTGGGGATCGACCAGGCCATGCGTGTAGCCCACCTCGACCAACATTGCAATTCTTGTCGCCAATGGTAGATCCTGTAGAAACCCGCGCAGAGTTTCTTCCAAAAATAGCGATTCATCTCGCAAGTAAGTCTTGCTGGTAGAAATACCGGTCCAATTAGATCATTGGTCACCCTTATCAAGCTAAAACAATCTCGTGGCACCCTTGTCGGGCTACAAAAATTTCGCGGCACAACTAACCTAAAAACGGGTTGAAAACTTAGGAAAATAAAAAAAAACAATACAAATTTAAATCTCTAATGCTTAATGGGAAGAATGAAATTGTTTGGAAGATTTTTTTATTATTTCATTTAAGTTTATCGGAAGTTTGGTTAATTTATCCTCAAATCACTTGATACCGAGAGTTTGCTCCTTCCTGTACCTGTTTTTAATGTAAGCGTATGTTGAGAATGAAACATTAAGAGAAGTGGCGGTTTCATTTAATTTTTGGAAGATGCGGTAAGGTATCCCAATTTAAGCATCAGTGCATTAAGCATCGACATCAGTGAATTGTTGGATAAAAGGCTCTTCTGTAAATGTAACTACTAGTGCATCTTTTAGTCTGGCCAAATAGTCTGGTTCAAATTTTTTTTGGCGAAATGTGCAAAATATATACGTAAATGTTATATCGAAATAAAGAGACGAGTATAGACGACTCTCTTCAAGAGAGCATGGTAGATGTGAAGTTTAGGAACCCTTGTGTGTCAGTTTAGAAAGAAAATTGGTGCATTTCTGTTACTGTATTTTCTTAAAGTTAAGTTTCAAGAAATTTACTCATCAAAAGTTCTTCGTCGAATTGCATTTTGAATGGCTACCTTACAAAGACAAGAAAAACAGCAAGTCCCGCAAGGACGGTACTTTCATAAAGCTGTAAACTAAAAAAAATTCAAATTTTCAACATTCTTATAAGCTCGTTCTCCACAGACTCTGAAATTGTGTAAATTCGCTTGTTTATAGTGCTATTTGATAGCTGCACAGTATCAATCTTCTTGGCCATATCTGGACCTAAAATACAACTTACAACATGCTTCACGCAAGGTTTAATCAGTGTCTCGGAAATAGTATGGGCTTTCCAGATTTTGCTATGTGTGGACTGATAATAAATAAAGCTTCAGTTGCGTTTTCATTTTCATTTTGAAAAATTCTCTCCACCATGGATGACCCTGCCTGAAGAGATAAAGCGCGGCGTTTGAATATATCTTCACCTTTATGTATTAAATCAGAATGATTTAATTCCAGATTTTTAATTTGGTTGGAACCAAGCAGATGTTAGCAACAATTTTATGACAGATAACGCATTGCCCTTCCGGTGCTTGCTCGTTCCCAACAGAAACAAAGCCAAACAATGTGAGGTAGCTAGGACCATATTTCCTTATTTTCCTTGGATTTCCTTGGATATCTTTTCGTCGTGACTTGCGTTTCACGAACTGAGGCAGACGAACTTGAATGCTTTAGACTCGCAGGTATCTGCTGGGATATTTCGTCTCCTCCGACGATGCTGGTTGTCATTGAATCAGTCACTTCAGACCATTCTGTGAATTCATCACGTTTCCGTTTCAAAGACCCAGATTTTAGTCAATTGTCCATAATTCTGGATTAAAAGTAGGAACTCAAATACGTTTCCCTCCTCATGTAATTTTCTTTTAACATTTTTTTTACATTTCTTGATTATTACTGCGGCACCCCAGGCATACGACCGCGGCACCCCAGGGTGACGCGGCAGCCAGTTTGAGAACCACTGAATTAGATAATCACCCACAATTCCAACTCAAACATTCAAGGAGAACTGATGTTGAAATCAATTTTCACACACCTCATGCGGATTTTCATATGTCCGCGCGTAGTTATTATGCAATATAGTAGTTGTTGTTCCTTACTGCATTTCTTGAGAAACTGGCTTCATCGGTATTAGAAATTTGTCGCGTAGAAGTACTTGGATCTTCCTCTATTATGTCCAGTACATATTGTTCCAGTTTTATTGTTACCGTTCTTACTGCCATTACTATTCCTGGCCCTCCATTTCATTTCAATGTGCCTGTTTCACGAAGACGTCGATGAATGTTTTCGAAGATTTTTCTGTCGGGGAGATTACGGCTAGGAAACCGTTCAATGTATATTCGACTAGCTTGTAATGAATTGCCATCAGCAGGCTCATACATGAAATGCATGTCAGTCATTTCTGCGTTCGTATACATGGTAGAGAACTTCACTCACTATTAAAGACGTTAGTAGATAAAACAGCCGTTTCAAGTTATGGTCAACGATTTTTTATATATAAATATATTACTAATAAATATTTATGATAAACTCATTAAGTTTTTATACTTGACAAACTCATTGGCGTACGCCATACTTTTATTTACATTAATGATTCCAACAAATATCGAATATGGTTGTTGCAAATTTTGTTCACCCTGTATCTTCCAAACAAAGAGATTTTTTCAGAAATCGTCATAGGACACAATATTCTTAGAATAGGACACGGAATAACCCCTTGAATTTTTGCCGCATGTTTACCTAACACTCTGTATATTACATTATTGTATACCTAAACTTTATACAAATCTACATGATAAAGGTTTCTAAATTAATGAAACAGAATCACCAGAATTAGATAATAAAAAAAAAAAATCTAATTCTTATTCAAGAAGATTCTAATTCTAAAATCCTCGAACATAATTTATAAACTATAAGCTAAATAAATCTATAATTAGCTATAGCATAATAAATGTAATTTTTGTCTCCATTTTCTTTTCATTTTCTTCTTTCTTGGGATAATAGGATTACAGGAGGGCAATTTAATATAATCCTTGTTTCATTAGTGGGCGTAGACAAGAAACTCGCACTAAACCAGTTTTGCAAAAAGGGAGAATCTTTAAGATCTAAAATTAAGATTTTATTCCAGGAAACGTTCCGAGATTTGTCAAGTTCAAATTAAAAAAGAGAGGAGTATTACCAAGAAAAACATAATCTTACATAATTGTTTTCTTTTATAAGGTTATCGACGATTTAGGCTAAATCTATGTCCATATAACCCAGATTAAATACAGAAAATAAGACGATTTAACGTTGATTTCGATTGGACTAAATATAAATGTTGCAAATGGGGACTAGTCAGGGTGATTGACTAGTTGAGTAGAACAGTTCAGACAAAAAGAAATTTTAAGCGAATGAAACTTAAACTTAAATTGGGCATGTGGTAACGGAGGAATTCAGCGAATTCCTTAAACGTGCTCATTGTATATTATATAATTATGTGTAAAAGGTAGAATGTAACATGTAATTATATATATATATATATATATATATATATATATATATATATATATATATATATATATATATATAGAATAAATGCTTAAAAAAACATCAAAATTTATCTAAAGCTGTAACTTACAGTGTCTATTCACACACTCTATGAAGCCAAAGTGGACTAACAAGTGTAGCATATCATAATATGCCAAGAAGATTATTAGTTAAATTTAGACTTGTCAAGATGATATTTTCAATGATTAAGATTTTAATTTTAAACTAAGACTTAAGTTCACAAACCTATGCTAACTGAAATATCCTATGCAGTTATTTACTAATTTATACAGATTAATTGCATTCAAATTGTTCTGATCTGACTAATATGGTAATTACATAATAGAAATTCAATCAAACTAATAGTATAATTGAATATTATATGAAATCATAATTAATATTTATCGTAAACTAAATTATGAATATTTGGAAATCTCACGTGTTCAGACACTAATTCTGTTCGCTATAGACGTAATCGATATATTTAGAAATTACCTACTACTGCTTTATGCAAAACACTATAATTTGCTTAATAATTCCAATTCTCAGCTCGGCTGAAATTTGGTCGATAGCCTTATAAAATAATATCACTGTAATTACTGCAAAACTATAAGTAATTAGAGTTTCTACAATATAACTATTATTTTTCATGAAATAGTGATTTTCTAATCTGAGTAGAATTTTGTTTGTTTAATTTGATAAGTTTTCGTTTCTGTTGTGTGTTTTAGATGTGATCTATTTTAGATAAGGTTCTTGGAAGTACTGAAACTTTTGGCAATTTTAAAAATTAGCATGAAGGGCGAGTAGGTTTGGCCTTTGGGGGTTTCCAAAGTATGTAAAATAGTCTCAAATAGCGACAACAAAATGGAATTGTTCCCAAATGGGCAAACATTTTGAATTTAGAATGAGGAGTTTTCGAAAGAAAGAAAGTTGCGAAGAATGGAAACTTGTTGATTATCTTTTAAAAATTGGGAAGTGGTTATCTCACAAAAATAATATTATTGGAATAACAAAAAATACAATTTCTAGATATTTTGTTTGTATCTGTTTGTATTTTGTATGTGATATAATATTAAAAATCTTATTAAACCGGATAAAACAAAATAAGATTATAAAAACTTGTCCTCTCTTGTCTGGGCTTATCTGGTTTTGTCTAGTCTTGTCTGGTCTTGTGTGGTCTAGTCTGACCTAATCTGGCCACTTAGTCTGGCCTTGTTTGGTCTCATCTGGTGTTGTTTGGTCTTTTCTGGTCTTGTCTGGTCTCATCTGGTCTTGTCTGGCCTTGCCTGGTCTTGTCTGGTCTTGTCTGATCTTGTCTGGTCTTGTCTGGTCTTGTGTGGTCTTATCTGGTCTTGTATAGTCTCGTATGGTCTTGTCTGTCCTTGTCTGATCTTGTTTGGTCTTGTCTAGCCTCGTCTGGTCTTGTCTAGTCCTGTTTCTTGTCGGGTGTTGTTTGATCTTGTCTGGTTTTGTCTGGTCATGTTTGGTCTTGTCTGGCCTTGTCTGGTCTTGTCTGACCTGTCTGGTCTTGTCTGGTCCTGTCTCTTGTCGGGCGTTGTCTGATCTTGTCTGCCTTTGTCTGGTCTTGTCTTTTCTTGTCTGGTCTTGTTAGGGCATATCTGATCTTGTCTGGTCTGGTCTTACCTGGTCTTGTCTGGCCTTGTCTGGTCTTGTCTGGTCCTGTCTCTTGTCGGGTGTTGTCTGATCTTGTCTGCCTTTGTCTGGTCTTGTCTTTTCTTGTCTGGTCTTGTTAGGTCTTATCTGTTCTTGTCTGGTTTTGTCTGGTCTTGTCTGGTTTTGTCTGATCTTATCTGGACTTGCCTTGTCTTGTATTGTCTGGTCTTCTCTAGTATTGTCTGTTCTTATCTGGTCTTGTCAGGTCTTGTTTGGTCTTGTCTGCTCTGGTCTCGTCTTGTCTCGTCTTGTCTGTTCTTGTTTGGTATTGTCTGGTCTTGTCTGGCATTGTCTTGTCTGTCTGGTCTTGTCTGCTCTTTTCGGATCCTGTCAAAATAAAAAATCAAAATAAAAAATATTTATTCCCAATGAGTGGTACAATCTATATTTGATATGAGTGTGTCAGAATGGGATATACAAAGAGCTATAAAAATAATGTTATAAATGCAAATTGTGATCCAGACGGTAAAACTCATCCATGGTATAGATTGTATACATGAGCAGTAATTACTTCATTCTGTGTCTGAATTTCTTATGTGTCTATCTTTCTTCAATTAAGCTGATTGGGAGTCGGTTATATATAGTAACCCCAAATATATTTTGACTTTTTCCACCAATCGTTAGATTAGTTTTGGGTTGGTATAAGAGATGCTTTCCTCTTTTGTTGTGGTGGTGTATATCTACGTTTTTTTGGAAGAGATGTTTATATTTGTGGATGTAACAGGTGATTTCAAGTATGTAGAGGCTGGTGACTGTAAGAATGCCTAATTCCTTGAGATGTGGTCGATAGGAGGTGGTTATGCTGATTCCTTTTATGGTCCTGATAATTATTTTTTGCTTATATCTGTGGTGAACATCCCCATAGTACTATGCCATAAGTTAGTAATGGTTGAACTTCGGCAAAGTAGTATGTCTAGTCTTTTCTAGTCTTGTCTAGTCTTGTCTAGTCTTGTCTAGTCTTGTCTAGTCTTGTCTAGTCTTGTCTAGTCTTGTCTAGTCTTGTCTAGTCTTGTCTAGTCTTGTCTAGTCTTGTCTAGTCTTGTCTAGTCTTGTCTAGTCTTGTCTAGTCTTGTCTAGTCTTGTCTAGTCTTGTCTAGTCTTGTCTAGTCTTGTCTAGTCTTGTCTAGTCTTGTCTAGTCTTGTCTAGTCTTGTCTAGTCTTGTCTAGTCTTGTCTAGTCTTGTCTAGTCTTGTCTAGTCTTGTCTAGTCTTGTCTAGTCTTGTCTAGTCTTGTCTAGTCTTGTCTAGTCTTGTCTTGCCTGGTCTTCTCTGGTCTTGTCTGGTCTTGTGTGGTCTTGTCTGGTCTAGTCTGGTCTATTCTGGTCTTGTCAGGCCTTGTCTGGTCTTGTCTAGTCTGGTCTGATCTTATCTGGTCTTGTCGGGTCCTGTCTGGTTTTGTCTGGCTTTTTTGTCTTGTCTGGTCTTATCTGATCTTGTCTGGTCTTGTCGGGTCCTGTCTGGTCTTGTCTGGTGCTGTCTAATATTGTCTGGTCTTGTCTGGTCTTGTCTGGTCTTGTCTGGTCTTGTCTGATCTTGCCTGATCTTGTCTGATCTTGTCTGATCTTGTCTGGTTTTGTCTGGCCCTATTTAATATTACGTAGTCTTGTCTGGCTTTCTCTAGTTTGATCCAAACTTATCTGGATTTGTCTGATCCTGCCTGCTATTTTCACATTCTGTATGATTTTTTTTTGGTTTTGTCTAATCAAGTCTCATCTTATTTAGTCTAATAAATAGTCTTATATAAACAATTTAATTCATTCTTGCAGAGCATTGTTAAACACATGAAAGTGTAGCTCTTATTTGAAATAATATTTAACAAAAATTAAATAAATTGCACAGTTTTAATTAATTTAATTACTTACGGTTTAGAACATCACAAATCACAACAGAATTTTCAACAACTTGCAGCTTGCATATTTTATAAATCTAATAAAAATGATTAAAAAAAAATGAAAACTATTGAATGAGAGGAAATGAAATGTTTGTGTTTTTTATCGATATTTTTGTCGAAATGTGAAAACCAATCTAAAAACGCCACACAGGTTTTCTTATCAGATTAGAAAACAAAAAAATCTGGCAATTCGATCGACGCGTCGAATTAATTCGCAGTATCGGTGTAGGTCAGTAGTGTGCAATATTTCAAATGGCTCCGTACTCCGCGTATTGAGAAATATTCCAAATAAAAATTTGTGTTTGTGTGTGTTTCCATCCACGTCTGTTGATTATTTACGGTGAGTGCTAGCTCAATATTTAATTTTCCATTATTCGACCATTTCAATATTAAGTAATAAACTGCAAACACATGCAAAATAATCGAAAACTGTGTTAAAATTACAAAATTCATTATTATTTTTGATTTGTTTAAATAAAACAAATTTTACTTACACAACAGCAATAAAGTAAATGAAAAAATATAAATATTAATATTGCTGGTCATGTCTGTCTGGTCTTCTCAGGTCTTGTCTGATCTTGCCTGATCTTGTCTGGTCTTGTGTGGTCTTATCTGGTCTTGTCTGATCGTGTCTGGTCTTGTCTGGTTTTATCTGATTTTGTCTGGTCTTGTTTGGTTTTGTCTGGTTTTGTCTGATCTTGTCTGGTCTTTCCTGGTCTTTTCTGGTCTTATCTGATCTTGTCTGGTGTTGTCTGGTCTTGTCTGGTCTTGTCTGGTCTTGTCTGGTCTAGTCTGGTCTTGTCTGGTCCTGTTTGGTTTTGATTGGTCTTGTCTGATCCTGTCTGGTCTTATCTGATTGTGTCTGGTCTTGTCTGGTTTTGTCTGATCTTGTCTGGTCTTGTCTGGTCTTGTCTGTTCTTGTCTGGTCTTGTCTCGTCTGGTCTGGTGTGGGTCTTGTCCGGTCTTATCTGGTATTGTCCGGTCTGGTCTTGTCTCGTCTTGTCTAGTCTGGTCTTGTCTCGTCTTGTCTAATCTTGTCTGGTCATGTCTGGTCTTGTCTGGTTATGTCTGATCATATATGGTATTGTCTAGTCTTCTCTGGTCTTGTCTAGTCTTATCTGGTCTTGTCTAGCCTTCTCTGGTCTTGACTAGTCTTCCCTGGTCTTCTTCCCTAGCTCTGTTGATTCTGTCTATTCATGACTAGTCTTGTATAGTTTTATTACTCATGACTAGCCTTGTCTGTTTCTTCTGTTTGTTTCTTCTTATCTTGTTTCTTCTTTTATCACCTTGTCCAGTCTTGTCTAATCTCTCATATAATTCATAGGTATTTAGATTCGTACTTTTGCAGGATTTGCAAATTTACATAATTATTTCGCCATTGATAATGGAAATATTTAGGGAGAAAATAATTTAATTCGGTTATAAATGAAGCATAAAACGCTGGCGTTTTTACTTTTTGTGTTTTTGGGTTTATTTTTTGTGGTAAATGTTCATTTTACTGATTAGAATCGACAAAAAAACATCAACACGGCGAGTCTTATCTGATGCGTCGCAAAAATAAACTGGAATATTTTATCTCTTGCTGTAAAAATCGATCAAAATCGAAAATATGCACGATTTGGGTCAGCTGCGAATTAACTGGGATTCTTGAGAAATTACATAACTAAAATTATTTCGTTTAAGTTTGAAGCTTCGGTTTTTACCAAACGGATAAATTTAATGATCAATTACTAAACAATTATTAATCAGTGAAGAATTTCAAATCACTATTTATATAACAATTATTAACATAAATTAATTAACAAAAATTGAATAAATATTATTATTTGTATTAGTATTTAAATAATTGGTTACTTACCTAAGTTTTAATTGATTTTACTGCACTCTCAGCATTGCCGTTGGAAAATTATTATTGCCTCACACATTTGCCTCATTCAGAGTTGAAAAACACAGTTGAATGAAATCTGTAACAGAGGGAAGATAATATTAGTAACAATTGAAGCATAAACCTAAATAAATTCTAGTAATATTAGAATTTTTTAAAATAACTTGTATTAACTATGTTCATTAGGGTGGAGCATGGATATATGCAAAAATATGTTTTTCGAGATTTAAAGTTGTAATAGGGGGGGATTAGTGCATTATATTTATGGTAAAATAAATATAATTTTTGAATTAATTTTATGAATATCTTCTACCTCCGCATTGACCTCAAAAATTTTAATTCAATGTTAAAAGTCTAGTACAGTTATGGCCAAATATTAAGCTTAATTTAATGATAAATGGGTGATAAATGATACGCAATATATAATTCAGATATATATTAATCACCTTTAATCAAAAATAAAACAATTTTTTTATAAAAATATTATTAAAAAAATAATAATTTGCTCGAAAATCTCTTTTTGTCTCAAATTTAGGCATTACGTTCCGTGATTCCAATTTGGCTTTTATTGCACCTAATCGGTTACTTTTTTGTGCATTGAGAAGTGGCAGCCATCGTCGTCAATTTTACAGCCCGTTCAACAGCTTGAGTATGGCATGGAAACCTTAAGAACAACACTTCACCCTCACCACCTGATTTAGCGATAGACTGAATTTCTTGGTCGGACAAGTTTTTCACAATCGGTGGTTCACTTAATATTTCTTGCCAATTTATTAAATCAATGTATGTTGAAGCATTGAAATTTATAGGCGGCACTTCAACAATTCTAGGTGTTGAAGGTTGTGGCATCCTGCGTAGCTTTAATATGCGCTGGGCTGCCAGTTCTCGAATGTGCTTTCTGTCATCAGTTATCGTTGCAAGGATTATGTTCTCGGAATGTGCAAAATAGTTATTGCGTTGAATCACAGGATCAATCACCTTTTTTAAATCCTCTGACAGGTACCTGGAGGATTATGTTAAAAAGTGTCGTGTGCCATCCTTGCATGATGGTTTATTTTTAATGTAGAACCAAGATGGTGCGTAAACTTTTACAACAAATGTAACCAAAGTTGTCAAGTTTTCTGATGGTGTCTCTGTTGTTACATAAAAACGTAGTATTCGGTTGGCACGTGTGAGCCAACGGGCATGTAACATGTGATCGACGCATACTTTGTTTTTCTTTTTTTTCGGAATGCTTTTTTTATGGTGTTAGTGGAATTATCTGAACTACTACGATTTTCTGACGCTGACGATACCTGAGAAGAACTTCTATATTTGGGGTTCGATGTTACTGGAGTAATATTTGAAGTGATTTGAAACAGCATACTTATAATTGACGATTTCGCATACTAACTTCTATAACAGATAATGAAGTATTTAAGGCTGTAGTTGGGTGGTTTTCTCATTCCTGTTTCCTCTTTAGGGTCTTTTGCAACTTCTTCCTAACACTTTCCACGTCGATTCCACCTATTATCATACTTCGAGAGGTTCTTTGATCAATTAAAAAAGTATGTTCTTGTTTGGGAAACATTTTATCCTTGCGACAGATACATTGAGGAAAATCTTTACACTTGCATGCTGCAATATCAAAAAGTACCTTACTAGTTTGTCGAAAACTTTCTAACTTTTCCGGAGAGAGCCTTTTGACAGACTGGAGTAGGTTTTTGCATTTTAAATGGTATGCTTTTAAGCCCTTGTTCGTGCTACTATCGGAATAGATGCAGTTTGCCATATATTTCCAATTCTGGATGTCACTATATTGGCTATTTCTGAAAATGTGGGCTCTTTTGCAGTTTCCAATTGCAACTTTAGTTGATGTCTTGTCCATTCATAGTATTTTATTACATCTCCGTAAGTAGGTAGATTATTGTCTTTTATCTCACAAATATCACCAAAGATAGGACATTTAAATACACTTCGTGTTCTTTGCATGTTTTTAGAAAAGAAAATTGAGGTTATTCCAAAACCAATAGTCCACTGACGACGCGAAAAGTGTCTAATTGTCCCCTCCTGCGCTCCCTCACTCCCTCACTTTCTTTTATATTATAAACTTAAGATCATATTTTTTTTTTGGTTTGTATCGAAAATAAACTGTGGTTATAATAACTTCTGGGAATAAAACACGTCTATTTATTAAAATTTCAATTAGTCTAAAAACATGTTTTATTTCAAATATTCAATGACGTTGCGGAGGCTTTTACTTTAAATCAAATCAAATAATATTTTGCATGGATTAATTTGAGTCTAAAAGGCACCGATTTTTCACTATTAGATCACTCACACCCCAAAAAAAATATTTCGCTCCACCCTAATGTACATACATTTAAATATAAATTTTCAAAAACCACTAGCATTTAGTCCCAACTATACGAGTATGTTCAACCAACTTTAATATCAAAATCAAATTAAACAAATTTAAAACTACCAAATATTTGTCAAAACTTGAAATTTAGATTAAATCTATGGATTTTACAATTAGATTAAAACCGAAATCGTGCCAGACAATTTATACGTTGTTTAAATTTTAGTTGGTCCTGTAACAGGTTGGACAAGATAGTTAAGTCCGCAAGCTCTTGAGGAGATTTATTACTCATTGCAATTGGGGTGCAAAATTTCATTTTAATTGGACGCTTTCATTACACAAGAGTACGTTTCAAACTAAACAAAATTAAACTGAACTAGATAAGTTTAGATGAAACTAAATCTCTGCTAAATTAAGCTATGCGGGAAAATACTAGACACAAAACTAGAGAGGCAAGAGTGGAGAAACACGATTATACAGACAAGATTAGACAGATAATACTAGACAGAAAAGTCTGGAGAGTAAAGTTTGACAAGACAGTTGAGTTCGAGTCATAGAACATGGCGGAACAAGCTAACATAAACATTGAAAATCTAAATTGCAATTATTGCAACAATAGAGTGCGTGGCCCGGTAACTTGCGTAAAGTGTACATTTTCCATTCGAGATACGTATCACATGCTAGCAATCGATCCTCGAGCTGTAAGCATACAATTTATGACTCAAATAAAATTGCTGACAATACAGAAGAACTTACCAGAATTCAATATCTAGAGATTGAAATTACTCTACTAAAACAACTAGTGTGGGAAAGCCAAGACAAAATCGAAATCCTGAGATAATGTGTGCAAACTCTTAAATACAAATTACACTCTACCCAAAAAATCAATTGTCGTAGAAACTAGTGAAACTCGCGCCAATTGTAGAAGAGGCCGCTAAAATAATAAAGAAGGAATTCCGGCAACCAGAAGTACACCAAATAATTATATTTCCAGCATCATTCAAATTTGAGACTGGAGAAAAATACTTTAAATGCTGAAATTGAAAAATTGAAAGACCAGACAAGACCGGAAAGGACTAGACAAGACCAGACAAGGCCATACAAGGCCGGACAAGACCACACAAGGCCAGACAAGACCAGACAACTCCAGACAAGATCAGAAAATACCAGACAAGACCAGACAAGACCTGACAAGACCTGACAAGACCAGAGAAGACCAGACAAGACCAGACCAGACAAGACCAGACAAGACCAGACCAGACAAGACCAGAGAAGACAAGACTAGCAGACAAGACTAGACTAGACAGACAAGACTAGACAGACAAGACTAGACAGACAAGACTAGACAGACAAGACTAGACAGACAAGACTAGACAGACAAGACTAGACAGACAAGACTAGACAGACAAGACTAGACAGACAAGACTAGACAGACAAGACTAGACAGACTAGACAGACAAGACTAGACAGACAAGACTAGACAGACAACACTAGACAGACAAGACTAGACAGACAAGACAATACAGACAAGACTAGACAGACAAGACTAGACAGACAAGACTAGACAGACAAGACTAGACAGACAAGACTAGACAGACAAGACTAGACTGACAAGACTAGACAGACAAGACTAGACAGACAAGACTAGACAGACAAGACTAGACAGACAAGACTAGACAGACAAGACTAGACAGACAAGACTAGACAGACAAGACTAGACAGACAAGACTAGACAGACAAGACTAGACAGACAAGACTAGACAGATAAGACTAGACAGACAAGACTAGACAGACAAGACTAGACAGACAAGACTAGACAGACAAGACTAGACAGACAAGACTAGACAGACAAGACTAGACAGACAAGACTAGACAGACAAGACTAGACAGACAAGACTAGACAGACAAGACTAGACAGACAAGACTAGACAGACAAGACTAGACAGACAAGACTAGACAGACAAGACTAGACAGACAAGACTAGACAGACAAGACTAGACAGACAAGACTAGACAGACAAGACTAGACAGACAAGACTAGACAGACAAGACTAGACAGACAAGACTAGACAGACAAGACTAGACAGACAAGACTAGACAGACAAGACTAGACAGACAAGACTAGACAGACAAGACTAGACAGACAAGACTAGACAGACAAGACTAGACAGACAAGACTAGACAGACAAGACTAGACAGACAAGACTAGACAGACAAGACTAGACAGACAAGACTAGACAGACAAGACTAGACAGACAAGACTAGACAGACAAGACTAGACAGACAAGACTAGACAGACAAGACTAGACAGACAAGACTAGACAGACAAGACTAGACAGACAAGACTAGACAGACAAGACTAGACAGACAAGACTAGACAGACAAGACTAGACAGACAAGACTAGACAGACAAGACTAGACAGACAAGACTAGACAGACAAGACTAGACAGACAAGACTAGACAGACAAGACTAGACAGACAAGACTAGACAGACAAGACTAGACAGACAAGACTAGACAGACAAGACTAGACAGACAAGACTAGACAGACAAGACTAGACGGACAAGACTAGACAGACAAGACTAGACAGACAAGACTAGACAGACAAGACTAGACAGACAAGACTAGACAGACAAGGCTAGACAGACAAGACTAGACAGACAAGACTAGACAGACAAGACTAGACAGACAAGACTAGACAGAAAAGACTAGACAGACAAGACTAGACAGACAAGACTAGACAGACAAGACGAGACAGACAAGACTAGACAGACAAGACTAGACAGACAAGACTAGACAGACAAGACTGGACAGACAAGACTGGACAGACAAGACTGGACAGACAAGACTGGACAGACAAACACAATATAATAAACAACCAGCAGCATGGATTCTTAAAAGGACGTAATACGGATACAGCATGTTTTGAATTTATTAAAGAAGCATTACAGCAAATTGAAGGCGACTATATACCGTGCGGGATACTCTTAGACTTATCTAAGGCCTATGATACCGTGGACCATCCAATCTTACTAACAAAATTAGGAAAATACGGAATTAGAGGGACAGCATTAAATTGGATTTCCTCTTACCTGTACAATAGGAAACAGATACTAGAAATATATACACCAAACGGCAAGGAAAGATCATGTCCATCTACGATCAATATTGGAATACCACAGGGCAGCACCCTTGGACCCCTACTGTTCACACTATATATAAACGATCTACCAGATGTGCCCCTCAACAATATTACGAAAATGATCATTTATGCGGATGACACTAGCCTAATGTCGGTAAATATAACAGCAGAAGACATCGAACCCAACATTAAATCAATTTTTAGTTCATTAACAACTTGGTTCAACGAAAATAGATTACTCCTAAACCAAAACAAGACAAACTTAATACTATTTAAAACAAACAGAGACAAGAAAAGATACACCTCCGAAATTGCACTAGAGGATAACACGTTAAATATTCAACATGAAGCAAGACTCCTAGGATTATATGTAGATGATACGCTCGACTGGACATCCCACGTTTCCTACCTAACAAAAAAACTAAGTAAGGCTGTATATGCCCTTAGAACCCTCAAACGATATTTAAATCGCAACATTTTAAAAATGGTTTATTTCGCAAATCTCCACAGCCACCTAAGATTTGGTATAATGTTCTGGGGCCGTGGCACAACAATTAACGATGTGTTCAAAATCCAAAAAGCGGCAATACGCATTATTTATAATCTAGAATATTCTGAATCATGTAGAGGAGTATTCAAATCCGCTAAAATATTAACGGTTACGGGCACGTATGTCTACGAGTCAGTAATATTCTTATGTAAAAACAAACACCTGTTTGAAGAATACACATTTAAACACACGAGGGATACTCGAAGTAAGGGTTATAATTATAAAAAGCCGCTTCACAAGTTAACCATGTCACAGAAGATGCCCCCATACAGCAATATTGACTTATTCAATGGCTTGCCCAAATATTTAAAACAAATTAAGAAAAGTAATGATTTCAAGAAGGAGCTTCAACGTGTCCTCATACATCTGGAACCATACTCTATCCAAGAATACTACGCACAAATTAAATACTATCAAAGGTAGTACAGATTGTATCCTCGACAAATTTCATTTAATATTGCAGAATGTCACTTCCTTATTTTTTAGTATATTAATATTGTGTCATACTGTTATGTTTAGATAATGAAATAAATTATTTTGATTTGATTTGATTTGACTGGACAGACAAGACTGGACAGACAAGACTGGACAGACAAGACTGGACAGACAAGACTGGACAGACAAGACTGGACAGACAAGACTGGACAGACAAGACTGGACAGACAAGACTGGACAGACAAGACTGGACAGACAAGACTGGACAGACAAGACTGGACAGACAAGACTGGACAGACAAGACTGGACAGACAAGACTGGACACACAAGACTGGACAGACAAGACTGAACAGACAAGACTGGACAGACAAGACTGGACAGACAAGACTGGACAGACAAGACTGGACAGACAAGACTGGACAGACAAGACTGGACAGACAAGACTGGACAGACAAGACTGGACAGACAAGACTGGACAGACAAGACTGGACAGACAAGACTGGACAGACAAGACTGGACAGACAAGACTGGACAGACAAGACTGGACAGACAAGACTGGACAGACAAGACTGGACAGACAAGACTGGACAGACAAGACTGGACAGACAAGACTGGACAGACAAGACTGGACAGACAAGACTGCACAGACAAGACTGGACAGACAAGACTGGACAGACAAGACTGGACAGACAAGACTGGACAGACAAGACTGGACAGACAAGACTGGACAGACAAGACTGGACAGACAAGACTGAACAGACAAGACTGGACAGACAAGACTGGACAGTCAAGATTGCACAGACAAGACTGGACAGACAAGACTGAACAGATAGGACTGGACAGACAAGACTGGACAGACAAGGCTGGACAGACAAGGCTGGACAGACAAGACTGGACAGACAAGATTGGACAGACAAGACTGAACAGACAAGACTGGACAGACAAAACTAGACAGACAAGACTGGACAGACAAGACTGGACAGACAAGACTGGACAGACAAGACTGGAAAGACAAGACTGGACAGACAAGACTGGACAGACAAGACTAGACAGACAAGACTGGACAGTCAAGATTGCACAGACAAGACTGGACAGACAAGACTGAACAGACAAGGCTGGACAGACAAGGCTGGACAGACAAGACTGGACAGACAAGACTGGACAGACAAGACTGGACACACAAGACTGGACAGACAAGACTTGAGAGACAAGACTGGACAGACAAGAATTGGACAGACATGAGTTGGACAGACAAGAGTTGGACAGACAAGAGTTGGACAGACAAGAGTTGGACAGACAAGAGTTGGACAGACAAGAGTTGGACAGACAAGAGTTGGTCAGACAAGAGTTGGTCAGACAAGAGTTGGACAGACAAGAGTTGGACAGACAAGACTGAACAGATAGGACTGGACAGACAAGACTGGACAGACAAGGCTGGACAGACAAGGCTGGACAGACAAGACTGGACAGACAAGATTGGACAGACAAGACTGAACAGACAAGACTGGACAGACAAAACTAGACAGACAAGACTGGACAGACAAGACTGGACAGACAAGACTGGACAGACAAGACTGGACAGACAAGACTGGACAGACAAGACTGGACAGACAAGACTGGACAGACAAGACTGGACAGACAAGACTGGACAGACAAGACTGGACAGACAAGACTGGACAGACAAGACTGGACAGACAAGACTGGACAGACAAGACTGGACAGACAAGACTGGACAGACAAGACTGGACACACAAGACTGGACAGACAAGACTGAACAGACAAGACTGGACAGACAAGACTGGACAGACAAAACTGGACAGACAAGACTGGACAGACAAGACTGGACAGACAAGACTGGACAGACAAGACTGGACAGACAAGACTGGACAGACAAGACTGGACAGACAAGACTGGACAGACAAGACTGGACAGACAAGACTGGACAGACAAGACTGGACAGACAAGACTGGACAGACAAGACTGGACAGACAAGACTGGACAGACAAGACTGGACAGACAAGACTGGACAGACAAGACTGGACAGACAAGACTGGACAGACAAGACTGGACAGACAAGACTGCACAAACAAGACTGGACAGACAAGACTGGACAGACAAGACTGGACAGACAAGACTGGACAGACAAGACTGGACAGACAAGACTGGACAGACAAGACTGGACAGACAAGACTGAACAGACAAGACTGGACAGACAAGACTGGACAGTCAAGATTGCACAGACAAGACTGGACAGACAAGACTGAACAGATAGGACTGGACAGACAAGACTGGACAGACAAGGCTGGACAGACAAGGCTGGACAGACAAGACTGGACAGACAAGATTGGACAGACAAGACTGAACAGACAAGACTGGACAGACAAAACTAGACAGACAAGACTGGACAGACAAGACTGGACAGACAAGACTGGACAGACAAGACTGGAAAGACAAGACTGGACAGACAAGACTGGACAGACAAGACTAGACAGACAAGACTGGACAGACAAGACTGGACAGACAAGACTGGACAGACAAGACTGGACAGACAAGACTGGACAGACAAGACTGGACAGGCAAGACTGGACAGACAAGACTGGACAGACAAGACTGGACAGACAAGACTGGACAGACAAGACTGGACAGACAAGACTGGACAGACAAGACTGGACAGACAAGACTGGACAGAGAAGACTGGACAGACAAGACTGGACAGACAAGACTGGACAGACAAGACTGGACAGACAAGACTGGACAGACAAGACTGGACAGACAAGACTGGACAGACAAGACTGGACAGACAAGACTGGACAGACAAGACTGGACAGACAAGACTGGACAGACAAGACTGGACAGACAAGACTGGACAGACAAGACTGGACAGACAAGACTGGACAGACAAGACTGGACAGACATGACTGGACAGACAAGACTGGACAGATAAGACTGGACAGACAAGACTGGACAGTCAAGATTGCACAGACAAGACTGGACAGACAAGACTGAACAGACAAGGCTGGACAGACAAGGCTGGACAGACAAGACTGGACAGACAAGACTGGACAGACAAGACTGGACACACAAGACTGGACAGACAAGACTTGAGAGACAAGACTGGACAGACAAGAATTGGACAGACAAGAATTGGACAGACAAGAGTTGGACAGACAAGAATTGGACAGACAAGAATTGGACAGACAAGAGTTGGACAGACAAGAGTTGGACAGACAAGAGTTGGACAGACAAGAGTTGGTCAGACAAGAGTTGGTCAGACAAGAGTTGGACAGACAAGAGTTGGACAGACAAGAGTTGGACAGACAAGAGTTGGACAGACAAGAGTTGGACAGACAAGAGTTGGACAGACAAGAGTTGGACAGACAAGAGTTGGACAGACAAGAGTTGGACAGAGAAGAGTTGGACAGACAAGAGTTGGACAGACAAGAGTTGGACAGACAAGAGTTGGATAGACAAGAGTTCGACAGACAAGAGTTCGACAGACAAGAGTTGGACAGACAAGAGTTGAACAGACACGAGTTGGACAGACACGAGTTGGACAGACAAGAGTTGGACAGACAAGAGTTGGACAGACAAGAGTTGGACAGACAAGAGTTGGACAGACAAGAGTTGGACAGACACGAGTTGGACAGACACGAGTTGGACAGACACGAGTTGGACAGACACGAGTTGGACAGACACGAGTTGGACAGACAAGAGTTGGACAGACAAGATTAAACAGACAGATAAAACAAGACAAGCAAAACTAAAAACACTAGAAGTATTATTTTATCTTATTTTTTACATTTTATAGATTGTTTCGGTATTTTAATAATTGGAATAAGTTATAGAATTGTTTTAACTTTTCAATTACTTAATCATTATTAATTCATGAGCGAATTTGCTCTTTAATTTTCCTGTTTAATAATGGCGTGATTATTGGAATATGAAAATAATTTCTGAAATCTAAAATTCATAACTGGATGGATCTATAAAATTCATGGCTTTATCAAAATGCCATGAATTACTAATCGCTTTACAAAATATTAGTCGATACCCTTTTTGTTTTTTACCACCCTAGAAAACCTTTATGCATTAAAAAATCCCTTGTTTAATTTGACCTTTACATAAAAAAAGCTTCGTACAATGGAATGCAATTTTTGTGAAAAACAGACAAGTCCACTGAGATATGACATAGTCTAGACAGACAAGACTAGACACACAACGCTAGACAGGAATGGCAAAACTAGAGACACAAGACAAATAAGACTAGACAGACAAGACTAGGTAGACCGGAACTAGAATTTGGTCCAATGTAACTTTTGTTGAAAATTCATTGATATTCAGTGCAAAAAACATATTAATAATATTTAGTCCAATATTTATATTCTAATCACGATTTGTAATACTCCATATATTGCGAATTCCTTCATACGTGTCAAATATCACACATATTTATGAAGCAAAACCATAATCACGCCACATTTTAATTGCAAATTATTTTTTAATTAAAAAGCAGCAACTTTTAATGCAGATTTTAATATAATAAACACAACGAAAATGCAACAAGAATTACTTATTACATTTATTTTAAAATACATTTTTTAAATTAGTTAATTAAATTCTTTGGTTAATTGGCCTTTTGGTTAATATTTAAAAATGTATTCAATATGTGGATAAATTTATTAATGTTTAATATATATATATATATATATATATATATATATATATATATATATATATATATATATATATATATATATTTAGCTTAATATTAAATTAATAATATTACGTTATATCAATGGCAATGTGTTCATAATACATAATTAAGTAATTCTATAAAACCAATAGACCTTTTTACGATTAGTTAAGCGTAAGCGCCAAGTTTGAAAGGCGGGAATATGAAAGTTTAGGACACATATTAGTATTAGGGCACATATTATATTCGGGCACATAGCGGAAATTGACACATGCGCACAAAAAAATTCAACTAAGAAAAGGTCTATTGGATACATTCTAGTTTCATTTCTCTACTCAATTTCCATTAACCGAGTACTAGACTAGATATAGTGCACCATTGGACTAAATTAGACTAGGTTTAACTAGATTTAGCTTCACTCTTTCTGACCACTAGACTAATCTAGTACAGATGAATTGCAATTCATCTGAACCTGACTCGTCTTGACTAGCAGTATACCGATTGGAACTGAACTTGATCCGATTTTCCTGTACTGATTTGAACTTTATTGTATAGGTCAGGGGTCGGCAACCCACGGCTCGCCTCCTAAAAATCACGCCCCTCTAAAAATATAAATTTTAATTTTCTTGAAACAAATTAAAAAGACAAAATTTAATTTATTAAAGTTAAGATTCTGTAAGTTATATTTCGTCCAAGGAAAATTCGTGATAGAACACGCAAATTGATAGAGAATGTGACATCACAGCAATTTTCTGATTTAAAATCATGGCCTGTATTTGCTTTAGTGTGTGACGACCCGTAAACAATTAGAACGTTTTCTATAGCATACACTCTTATGTTTGTGATTTTGATGACCAATCATCAAGAGTTACAAAAGATGTTTGTAGAGAAGCAAATAGACCTTTTTACGGTTAGTTAAGCGCATCCGCCATGTTTTAAAGGCGGGAATATAAAAGTTTCGGGCACATATTTAGTTATACAAAAGGTAAAAGTTTTTGACGTATAACATGGCGAAAATTTACACATGCGCACAAAAAATTTTCAAATTATGAAAAGGTCTATTCTAACACATCTTAAAATCTGGAAAAGTTAGACACCCTTCCTGTGGTGCCCAAATATTAATAAAAGCGAGCCTGAAGAATGCCCAAAAGGGCCAGTCTCTTGAACAAGAAGGCTTTACAGATGCGTTTCCGTTTGGTTCTCAGTAAAATTATTGAGACTTAAACTTTGATGGGAGAAGTTATGAAGGAAGCCGTCTTTTACTTGGCTGAAGCTAAATTCACAACCGGTGACTTAAATCAAGTTGTTTTGCAAAATGTAATTAAAGACTACATTAAAATTCGCACCAAGAAGGATAATGTAGCTGGTGTTACATTGCCAATGTTTGAAAGTTATCAAGATGGTACTGATAGTGATTCTGAGATAGTGGTTTAGTCCGTGGTGGTCAACAATTTTCTAAATTAAAGAAAAACTACCAAAATGCATTAAAAGTCCTTGTAGAATTAGCTTCTGTACTAACATCTTTTGTAACTTTTGATGAAGCCATCAAAATCACAAACAGAAGAATATTATTATTGAATATGTTATACTATTGAATATATTAATATTCCAAGGATCGAAAGGACATTCGCCTACATTATTTCTGAATTAGAAAATTATTAAATATCATTCAGATGTGACAATTGCTTTTTAATACTATCATCAATTCAGCTCTTCTCTAAGATTTGTTGAATTTGTTATAAATGGCTCTTTACTTAAAACCAGTTGCCGGCCGACCCCTGGCATAGGTCAATGCAGGAAGTTAGGCAGAAGTCACTAACATTGGACTAGACTGAGCTATGTTAGGAAGAAGTCAGTTGGTAACATTGCGCTACACTGCGCTAAATAACTGATCAAAATTGGACTAGACTGGATTAAAATACTGGAGGTTAAATCTGGAAGGATATGGAAACCAGAACAAACTAAATTGGATTAAACATGTAAGAGTATACTAGACTGACTTAATTGCTTTGGACTGAATTGAACCCGACTAAACTACAATCTAGCTACTTGTTTGCAAGACTCTAGATTAATCTAATAGAGTCTAATTGAATTTGACTCAACTTGACTATACCGAACTGTCTGAACTGAAGTAAACAACCTAACCAAACCTAAAACCCAACCTAAAGGTTACGTTAAAACCTAACCTAACCAGAACAAACTAAATTGGATTAAACATGTATACTAGACTGACTGAATTGGATTGAAATGGACTAAGTCCAACTCTTGCTGGACTAATATAGTGTAATTAAATTTGACTGGACATGGCTATAATGAACTGAATTTGACGGAACTGAACTGTTTTCGTAGAGTAAAAATTGAATTGGACCAAACTAGACTGAATTGAATTAAACTTATCTAAACTGTCATTACTAGACTGACTGGATTGGACTGAATTGGACTAGCCTAGACTAACCTCTTGCTGGAATAAACAAGTGCGATTGAATTCAACTGGTCTGGTCTTGACTATACCAAATCGGTACTTACGTATTAACGGCACCACCGCTATATATATATATATATATATATATATCGAGAGTTCGCAAAAATAAAGTATTTTGAGTTTTAAAAATATTTTAATTTTAAATAAAATGTTTTATTTTATGATTTAACACAAGAAATTTTGGTGTTTTGGTGTAGATGGCGGCATTTAAAAATGTAGCGGTGGTGGCGTTTATACGTAAGTACCACCAAATCAAACATACAAAATTAGATTTTTAAGAATTAGATTAATAGTTTGAATTCGAAGAAACTTAACTGAATTGAACCCGACTAGGTTCAATTGGTTTAAATTTTACTAAATATGTATATTGGACTGGAATAGATTCTAGCTAGATAGTTGATCTGGCATTGTCCAGACTAATCTGAATTGCGTTGAATTGAACTAGACTGAAGTATATGGAACTACACTGAACTAAACTAGAATAGACTGACTGGACTGGACTGGACTGGACCGGACTGGACCTAACCTGACAAGACCAGTCAAGACCAGAAAAGACCAGAAAAGACCAAAAAAGACCAGAAAAGACCAGAAAAGACCAGACAAGACTAGGCAGGACCATACCAAACCAGACAAGACCAGCCCCCCACATTATGGATTGCATATTACGACAGGATACTCAGGCTGATCCTCCCGGAGGGAACTCACCTCGTGGCATACGCGGAAGATTTGGCAGTGGTGCTGATAGATGGCAATGCGGAATACCTGAAACGAAAAGTGGAATGGTCGCTTAATATCATACACCAGGAGCTGGAAGAAATGGGTCTTGAAATTGCGCCAGGAAAATCCGAAGCATTGGTACTGGTGGGGAGAAGGACCCTATCTGAGATGAGCATAGGTTTTAAAAATACGACAATTAAAACAAAAAAAAGTATAAAATATTTGGGCATACGACTGGATAAAGACCTAAAAATGTATACGCACTTGCAGGAAACAGCAAGAAACGTAAGCCAAACGGTAGAACAGCTGAGAAGGCTAATGACAAATGTTAAGGGACCAAGGGCGAGCCGCAGACGCACACTCTGCACAGTGGCACTGTCAAAAATGCTGTTCGGTGCTCCAACGTGGTATGAATCGTTGATAAGAACTAAAAGATAAGAATAAGTTGATAAGTTGAATAAGAAAAATATAGAAGAATGTATAAAAGAATACAGAGACAGCTGGCAATAAGGATATGTAGTTCCTACACGACGGCCTCGGAGTTGCCGAGCCAATAGACCTGATGGCAAAAGAAAGGCTAATAAGGTACCTTGAAGGGGAGGAGAGCAGTGGTCGGATTAGAAAAGACACTATGCACAAATGGCAGACAAGATAGAACCAGGAAACCGGATGTGCGGTCTATCAAAACGAATCATCCCACTCATAGAACCATGGGTGACACGAGGATACGGAGAAGTAAATTACTTTCTCTCGCAGCTGCTGCTCGGACATGGTAGCTTCATGGCATACCTCTATCGCAGACATCTGAGGGAGACCGAAAATTGTGTGTACTGCCCGGACCTGGTGGATGATTGCCTCCATACATTTTTCAACTGCTCCAGATGGGCGAAACAACGGATGGAAATGGAAATAACGGTGGGAGGAAAGCTGACGCCAGAAAACCTACAGGAGACAATGCTACAAAGCAGAGAATGCTGGCACGCAGTGGAGAAGCTAGCGACATCTGTCATAATAGCAAAAGAGAAGGACGAAACGGATCGCAAAAAATAGGAATAAGATAAACAGAAGGCAAACCCCGAGCGAAGTAATGCTGAGAAGGCAGTCCCGCAAGGGATCAGAATTGAGGAGTGGGTTTTTTAGTGGGTACTCAAGCCACTGAGGCGAGTAGTCCCACACTCCCCAGAGCAATTTGGATCACTGGGGGCCGTACGTAAATGTATTTTACCCCTCCTCCCGAAAAAAAAAAGACAAGACCAGACCAGACAAGACCAGACAAGACCAGACAAGACCAGAAAAGACCAGACAAGACCAGACAAGACCAGACAAGACCACACAAGACCAGACAAGACCAGACAAGACCAGACCAGATAAGACCAGACAAGACCAGACAAGACCAGACAAGACCAGACTAGACCAGACTAGACCAGACAAGACCAGACACGACCAAACAAGACCAGACAAGACCAGACAAGACCAGACAAGACCAGACGAGACCAGACGAGACCAGACAAGACCAGACAAGACCATACAAGACCAGACAAGACCAGACAAGCACAGACAAGACCAGACAAGACCAGACAAGACCAGACAAGACCAGACAAGACCAGACAATCCCAGACAAGACTAGACAAGACCAGACAAGACCAGATAAGACCAGACAAGACCAAACGAGACCAAACAAAACCAGACAAGACCAGACAAGACCAGACAAGACCAGACAAGTCCAGACAAGACCAGACAAGTATTATACCATAATAGATTACACTGAATATAATAATTAAACATTTATTTAATTAGATCTGAAATTTTCAAATATTTTTTATTTAAATTAACTTAAATCTCTTTGTTTCGGAAGTGAAATTTAATGTTAAGCGTGCGAAATTTCACCATCTAGGATTAATTAGTCGTGGTATATAGACTAATTATATGTTAAACTACCTGAAATGTTCTTTTCTCCTTAATTGTGGAACACGATAAATGTCGAAGCTTTATAATGATGTTGAGATGATCGACGTTGCTGATTAAGATGCGAGCTTTTAATGGAAATGAAATCAATACCCCGGTTAATGATTTTTTTTCTGTATAAATTACCATCAGAAACGTCAATTAACAACGAAAAATATCAATTTCGTATTAATTGTGCTGAAAATTGCTTATAAACGCTAATTAATTAACAATTTTCTTAGTTACAGAAAGAAGTAAGAATTGTTTTTTTATATTTGCATACTTAAAATATTTGTTGTAAACGCCAATTACCAATTTAATTTTGTTACAAACTGCGGCAAGAAATATTTTCGGCAACAAATATTTGTGCATGTTGCAATTTACTTTCACGTTCCACATTCACTTTTTGAATAATGATGCAATTTTTAATTACACAATTTGTTTGTTTTAAGAAAAGATTTAAAAAAAGAAAATTAATTGCAAATGTACTGTAGTCAGCAACATTTTATTCCATTTATTTTATTGTATGTACACACATCCGTGACCTGTCAGTGTCGTATCAGTTTAGTATCATATCATTTTTAGTATCATATCGTATCATTTCTACTCCTACTCTCCTATTCATATATTACAATTTCAACAAATCCATTATTGGATTTGCCAAATCTATTTATTGTTATTAAAATGTTATTATATATTATATGTTATTATATATTATTATACAAACATTAGATTTACTTATTCTGAGATATGGATTTTATCTACCAAGACTAATTGGGCATATGTAGATTTATTTTTTCTCGAAATGGTAAGTTTATCTATACATATGATACTAGATAGGTAAGACTAAACAAATAATACTAAAGAGACAACCCAAAGTAAACAGACAAGACTAAACTAGACTGAAGAAACTATACATGATTTGATTAAAAGGATGAGATACAAAAGAATACACATTCAGAGTATACATACAGGACTAATACACAACACAAGACAAAAGAGAGAGTGAGAGATTAAATGCTAAAATTAGGCAGCAAAAATTGGCCTGAAAAGACTAGACAGATCTTATCTATTTAGAATTATCTATTTAGATCGATCTATCTTTATCTATTTAGGTCTCTGGTTATGTTTATGTACTAGTCTATTTTGGTTTGTGAGTATGCTTTATAGCAGGTAATAAATATATGGAACTATTATTAGTCCGGGATTATCAAGTAAGTTAATGGGTCGTCTACTTAGTAAATCCTGTAAACTATATATTAATCAAGTTAATAACGTTTTATTGACTTGTCCATGCCATGTCTTCATGAAACTTACAAGCTCCTCAAAGATTTTTTATTAAAAAAGGATTGATTATTAGCTGAAACCATAAAATAGGTTTATAAAGGAGCTAGTTTTATGTCTACTAATCTTCTGTCTAGACTTGCCTATATAATTTAGTATATCTCTTGTAGTCTGTCTAGTTCATTTTGTCTAATGGGTCTAGTTTAGTCCATCTAGTCTGGTCTTTCTAGAGTAGTTGACTTAGTCTACTGAATTAGTTTTGTTTCTCTAGACTTGTCTGTTCCATATCATTGATGCACATATTAGGAACAATTTTTTAACAATTTAAGGATTTCAGTAAATTTTTGCGAAATTTCAGTCCCTAATTAAATGCTGAAATTCCAAAATTTCCAAAAACATTGCTAATAAATTCATCGAAGAAAATATTGTGGTGGAAGAGAAACTGTAAGGAATTTTCAGACGAAACTATTTGAACTTTATGAAAATCATTCCACGAAGTCATGTGAAGGTTTCTGAGAAATTTCCGCAAATTTCACAGACGCAATTTTCAGGAAACTGAACCAACTCTCAACTGAACAAGATTTCAGAAAATGTCAATCGGTGATTTCGCTAATATTAAATTATAAATACAATATTAAATAATAAAGAAAACCTTGTTTGACAAGTTTATTAGACTATAAGAGTTTTGTTAGAGAGTCCAGTCTGCTTCGTCATTTCTATCTAGTTTTGTCTGCTTGGTCTGCTCTATATTTTGTGTATCTAGTCTTGCCTCTTTAGCTTTGTTTTGTCTGTCCAGGCTTGTATGTTTATTCTTGTCTGTTTAATGGTATCTGTCTAGTTTTGTCTGTATACTCTTGTCTGTCTAGTCTTGTCTGTGTCGTATTGTCTGTTTTTCGTGTCTGTCTATTATTGTATGTCTAATCTTGTATAAAAATATATTTGATACGTCAAAGAAAAAAGTGTGCTCGTATAAGACACAAACTAACATGGTTTCTCTTCGGTGTAAACAGTTTTAAGCAGCTTCTGGTATTGTACATATGCTGGTCTATATTAAACTTGAAGTGCTTTGCGTTTTTATGCATATAGCATGCAACCTCCCAAATATATAATGCCGGTAATGTTAACAATTCCAGCTCTTTAAAGCAAGGTTTGCAAAATTGCCTTATTTTTTTCTGAATGTTGCTCTTACAAGCCTTTTCTGGGCCATAAATACCCTATCAAACATAAATACCTTTTTCAGCTGTGTTGAAGCTACCCATATTAGTATCCCCTGATAACACATTTTATTTCCGCGTGATATATGCCTAATATAGTGAATTTGAGTCATCATCATCATCATCAATCAGCCATTTGTGTCCACTGCTGGATATAAGCCTCCCTTTTATTTCTCCCTATCTTGTGCCTTCACCATCCAGTTTCCAGTGATGCTCTTAATATCCTCGGACCATAGTGTCCTCTGCTTCTGAATGCAAGTTGTCTGGTACGCCATTCGAGTATCCGTTTCGACCACCTATCATCCGCTATCCTGGCAATGTGGCCGGCCCAGTTCCATTTCAGTGTTGTTGTCCTTTCCACTGCATCTGTGACACCTGTTCTTTGTCGTATTGTTAGGTTTCGGACTTTATCTCGTAGTGATATTCCTAACATCGACCTATCCCATAGCTTTTTGGCAGACTTTTTTTTTCTGACTTTCGTGTTAGTGTCAGCTAACCGTTTAATGCATATTGGATGGTCGGATTTAAAGATATTTTTCAGTTTGTCAAATGGGACCCAGGTTAAACTAATTCTTCAGGTGATCTCGGTCGTTTCATTATCGCGGCTTATTCGAATTTTATAGCCAAAGTATTTGTAAGAGGGCACCTGTTTAATTTCTATGTCGTTTACTGACAAGGGGGCCCTGTCAACTCGTCATCACCGATTTGGCCCAAATTTACAGTATATGTAGGGCTTGACTATAAATGAAAGTGACGTAAGCGGGAGGGCCAGATGGACAAGCGTTAAAAAACTTATAAGCAACGACAACTCATAAGCCCGCTATGTTAGCATAAATTTCAATGGCCGGTCAGCGCATCGGTAAGAGCTCGGGTTCATAGTAGGTTCATAGGAGGATCGCTGGTTCGATTCCCCGTGGGGACGCTTTTGTATTACAATTTTTAAAATGACAAATTAATTAAAATTGAATTGAATTAATTCAATTAAAATTGAATTGAAAGTAATAACTACAATTAAAAAGTTAAACAATAATAAATAATAATAATAATAAAAGAAAGTCATTTAAAAAATTGTAAAAAAAAGCGTCCCCACGGGGAATCGAACCAGCGATCCTCGTACTACGAACCCGAGCTCTTACCGCTGCGCTGACCGGCCATTGAAATTTATGCTAACATAGCGGGCTTATGAGTTGTCGTTGCTTATGAGTTTTTAACGCTTGGCCATCTGGCCCTCCCGCTTGTGTCACTTTCATTTATAGTCAAGCCCTATATAAACTGTAAATTTGGGCCAAATCGGTGATGACGAGTTGACAGGGCCCCCTTATGAGATATTACCGCTTACGACGAGGTTGATCATGAATTGAGTTTTGTTGGAATTTATCTTGAGTCCAACCTTGCTGGAGGACGCGTACAGCATCCGTGTAGCCTCACCTAGGTCCTCCGCTATTATGACGATGTTGTCTGCAAATTTTAGATGGCTCAGTTTTTCGCCGTTTCTTTTGACGACTTTTGTTTCCCAGTCCAATTCCTTACTCATGTACTCTAATAACGCCGTGAACAGTTTTCGGGAGATTTTAGCCCTTATGCTTACTCCGCGTTTTACTCTGAACTTGTTGGTATTCTCGTGTAGTTTTACGCTGGCAGTTGCCTTTTCATAAGTTCCTTTTATTAGTGAGTAGTAGCGGTGATCTATTCTACATTTCGCGAGAGCTTCAAAGACTTGATGTTGGTCTATTTGGTCGAAAGCTTTTTCGTATTCTATGGAAACTAGGACCAGTAGCTTGTTGTACTCTATACACCTCTCGATCAGTGAGTTTTAGTAGGATTTATCTAGTCTTTCTTATGAGGTATGCCTTTACATTTACGTTTTTTATAATGTAATCTGCCGTGATATTCCAGGTGAGATGGCTCTTCTAAGAACAAACCTAGGAATTTTACACATCCTGTTCTTTGAATGCTGCTTTCTTCGATTCTTAAAAAAATATCCTAGGTTGGTCTTCTTCTGTTGGTTTAATCTAATATACTTCGTTTTATCACAGTTTAAGCGTAGGTTATTGCCCGAAAACCAATTGTGTAAATTCGATATTACCTCACTTGCTTCAAACTGTAGTTCGTCCATCGATGCTTTGGATATGAAAATACTACCATCGTCGGCATCTAGTGTGAATCTAATTAAATCAGATATATACAGTGGGAATAGTATAGGGCAGGGATAGGGATAGGGTGAATCTATGAACCGCGGGTCAGACACTGACCCACACAGGCTTTTTATGTGACCCAGGCAGAGATTTTAGAACTTTTAGAAATGTTCAATAACGCAACACTTTTATTATTTTCTCAACCACAAAGGATATTAAATATATCAATAAGAAATTTCTTCTCAAATTACTACGTTTTAAATATTTTTATCTTCGACCACTATTGTAAATGCCCATTATTGTACAGTTCGTGGACTATGTAAATACCACACAGATGTAAATACCACACACATCATATCACACACATATATAACAATCCGCGATTGTTGCAATGAATGAAAGAATGTTATGTAATAATTCAAAATCACCCATGAACGTTTGGTTTACGATTCGTTGATTGGTTGAGAGCTGCACGCTGATACTATTGTTAAATATAGTACTCCGTGATATCCAAACAATCATTAAACGCCACATCATTCACATAGAAGCTGTCATTCATTTCGTTTTTTCACGTTTAAATCTAACGAAAACTACAAATAAGTACTAAATAAAAAGGTATGTAACCATTATAAATGTATTTCTTTTCATTTCTATCAAGTTAAATAAGGTCGAAGGTGTTACATCAAACATAATTTTCTTATTAAACAAAAACAAAATAGTGTGGTCGTAGATAAAGTATAGTACATAATTCGAGTTGTAAGGCAATTACGTACTCGCGGAATTACTGTTCCGCTCGTACGTAATATGCTTTTTACAACTCTCATTACGTAATATACTATTTTAGTTGTAACCCTGTAATACCAGCTCATGCTGGTATAAATATTGTGTGATTGAAGAGAATAAAAAGACTGTGTGTGTAATTTCTAATGAAAAAGTTACTTCACTTATATATAATGCAAAAAGACATTTTGAAAAGTTGAATAAAGAGAGATAAAGAGAGAGAATCGTTTTGTGTTTTAAAAGCGTTTTGATCCCAAAATAGTAGTTTGTGATACAAGTGTGTGAAGAACTCATTGCGTTTAAAGTACGAACCGAAGGCGAGAACTTCGCAACTCATGCATAAAAACCTTTCACTCCCGTGTATCATACATTATTTTATCTACGAAGCGTGTCTTACAGATACTATTGAAAAATTGTAACTTTGACAGACAAAATACATCAAATCACTGACACAATAAGTTTAGAACGTTCAGCCCCTCCGTGGCAAAAACTGCTAACTAGTAAAAGCACACAGTGACAGGAACACTATTTAGTGGTTTTCGATGTAATCTAGGTTAACCTAGATTTAATCTAGATTCTATGGTTAGGTTTAGTTATATTAGAGCCAGATAAATCCAGACCGAGTGGCCGAGGCTTCTTGATTCAAAATAAATTTAATTTAAAAATTTAATTCAATTTTACGTCAGAAAATGTATTTTCACTACTATGTTTTTTGTTTAGTGCCGCGAGTAATAACAAACAGAAATCGTTTAATAATGAAACTCTATTTGATTTACATTGGACTTTTATTAATTGATTTGGATACTTTTACACACGATTATAATAATGGCATCCTTCACATACAATAATGTACTTATTAATGTCTTCATTTTGATGTGCGAGTAGATAAACTAACATTACAGCTGCTAGTTTTCAAGTTGCCCATTGCATTGTTCGTCACGAGAAACATCTTTCAGAGAGATACAAACAAACGTTCATTCCAAAACAAGCATTTTTTAGAATGTAGTGCTACTTTATTTCCAGATTTAAAAAACATAGACTTGATTGAAATGAGAATCGTATAAATGAGTTACCAATAAGTCGGAATACAATTTAAAAATCGAATACTAGAAAAGACAAATATATAACGACTTAAATTTTGCATCAGTGTATTCAATTGCTTTAGATGAGAGTAATGATGTAAATGGTATTGCACAATTAGCAGTTTTTGCTCGTTTTAAATCAGGAAATATAATGAAAGAAGAGCTATAGAAACTAATAACGTTGAAAGGGAAGTGTACTGGTCTTGATAAAAATTTGATATTGGATTTAAAGAAATGGATATTGACCTACAGAAATTTGTTTGTAACAGACGATGCACCTAATATGATGGGGAAAAACATTGATTTTATTCGATATATTAAGCAAAATATTCCACATCTTCTAATTGGATTTCATGCTATAACACATCAGGAAGTTATTCATTGATATAAATTTTATGACTTCGACCTTTATTTTTTGCTCTTCACTTCCAAAGTAGAAGTTTTAAAACAAGAAGGAAACTTGTATTTTGTAAAAGCCTTTAAAAGTGAGAACAAAACAAACCTAACCTAATATGATTTCGAAAACATTGGCTTTATTCATTATATTAAGCAAAATATTTCACATTCCCTAATTGGATTTCATGCTATAACACATGAGGAAGTTATTCATTGATATAAATTAAATAAAAAATAAAGGTCGAAGTCAAAACCTATATTTTTTGCTCTTCACTTTCTTCACTTCACAAGCAGAAGTTGTAAAACAAAAAGGAATCTTGAATTTTGTAAAAGCCTTTAAAAGTCTTCTTCTTCTTAGACTTTTGTACAGGTACGTGTGCCTGTTTCTTTAAGTTCCTCCTTAGTCTCTAATCTCCTGTGATATGGATGTCCAGGAGTCTGCCCATCTCTTCGGTGGCATTCCATGTGGTCTTGAATTGTTGGGATCATGCGTTTCACATGGTCCCGCCAGTACCTCCGACGGTCTCTTGTCCAGCGTACGTCATCCTGTATTTGTAGATCCTCTCTGATTGTGGAGCTCCTGATTTTTTCTCTTAGCGATACCCCCTTTAACGCTCGTAGGGTGCGCATCTCTTTCGTTCTTAAGGCTTGTTTGGTAACTGCTGTGTCGGCTCTTGTTTCGGCTGCGTATGTGATAATTGGTCTTATTGCGGTTTTGTATATTCGGATTTTACCTTCTTTAGATATATGCTTATTTTTTCACATTATATTGTTTATTGCACCGGATATTTTTCGGGTCTTGTTGGTGGCTGCTCGGGTTTCCATCTTAAGGTTTTTGTCGCTTGATATTTCTATGCCGAGGTATGTGAAGCTCATCACTTCTTTTTTCACAAGTGCAGATTCCATTTTCTTTGCCATCATGTCTATATCCTCTATGGCGTTCCACTCTACCTCTTCTAATTTCCTTCTGTATTCTTCTGTCGCCTCCTTATCCCATCTGGCCACCCATTTCTCCGCCTTAACATCTTTCTTCCTTTGCTGCTTCAACGACACCACTACCGGCATATGATCCGACTCACTTCTTATTCCGATTTCCATCAGTTTTATTTGCCGTCTGGCCGCATCATTTGTAATTATTAGGTCAATAACTGAGGAACCCATTGCACCCACAAACATAAATTCTCCCTCCCAGTCGCCCTCAATACACCCATTCAAAATATCCCATTGGTTCTCTAACACCCACGCCAACCAAACATTTCCCTCTGCATTTTTAATTTTGTCTTTAGAATTCCTTCTTATCACATCACCCGTCTTATCCACCGTATTGACCTGCTCTTCTCCTATCCTAACGTTCCAATCACCTCCTAGTAGCAAGTTTGTCGTTACCATATCTTCTAAATTCCTCTTTAAGCCCTCTTAAATTTTTTCCAGTCCCTTATTATTATAAACGGTTGCTATCTGCCACCACTCCCACTCCAGTTCTACCTCCCTAAAAACTAGACCCTCCACCTCTTCTAGAATTCTCTCCGATTCCTTGATGCCTCTTCTGACCCCTGTTATTATTCCCCCCTTTGCCCTTCCGTAGTCACTCTCTCTCCGTGCCGGTTGTATCCTCCAATTGTACTCCTTGGGGAGTCTCTCTTTACAGGCTTCCCATTCCTTCTCTTGAACCCAGGTCTCCACTAACCCAACTATTTCGAATTTCCTCAAGAATTCTATAAAAGACCCGTCCACCTTCTCCAATTTCTTCTTGAGCCCTGCTACATTCCAAAACATTAGCTTTACATTTTCCTTTTCCGTTCCGTCGTTGTGTAACTGTCCCCTCTTTCTTTGGTCGTTTATTCGTTTTTTGCTATCTCGTCCCATGGTACCCAATTCCCATTTATTTCCATTCTTTGGTATCCTACTTTAATCTGGTGGCCCCTTTCCTTGAGTACCTTTGCCTTCCTTAACAGTTCTTTCTGGATTCCTTGTTCCTTAGGGGTGAAATCATCTTGAATGAATACGTTTGTACCTCTAAGCTTGCGTTTGTTTCTCATTATGTCCTTTTTTACCTCCCAACTTTCTAATTTTAACATAATCGGGCCTTTACTTTCTCTATTATCCCTATTCGAGCCAAGCCTGTATGCACTCCCGAAACCTTCGTTTAAACCTAGCTTTTCCCGAAATATGTTCTTTGCCTTTTCCCGCCAATCTTCTCCTTCAATTCCATAAATAACAATGTTATTTCTTAATTCCCTCCTTAGTCTCCTCTCTTCCGTATCTTTTAGTTTAGCCAGCTCCTCTCTCATTGCCTGACGTTCCTCCTCCCACTTACTCTCGGTTCTTCTCTTCTCCTCCTTGACTGCCTCCGCTTCCTCCTCCAGTTTCGATAACTTATTCTTTATTTCCATATTCTCATCTCTTATTGACCTCAACTCTGCTAACAATTCCTTTCTCCAGTCCTTTTCTACTTCTTCCTCCTCCTTTTGTCTCTTCACCACCCTTTCCAATTTTTCCTCCAATCTTCTGTTTTCCCGTCTCATTTCCTCCAACTTCCTGTCTACCGTCGTGAACTCCTTTTTAATTTATATTAACTCCTGCAATATTCTCTCAAAATGATCACTCTGACCTGCACTGCACTCCCCTCTTCCTTTATCTGACATCTCCTCTTTTTTCGACCTCTTAGCCGTCTGGATCGGTGATCGGTTTAGTTTAGCACATCTTTCAAACGGGTTCATCGACTCTCTGCCCGCTCTCGGTCTGCTCTCGCATTCGTCCATTCCCGCGAAGACACCTTACGCTGTTGAAGCCGCTACAAATTCCGCTATCCCTCACCAGATGCGCTTTGAAACGTTGCCTGTGCGCTTACCCTGTCGCGCCGCAACCACGCAAACACAACTTATCACCACGTGCGTAAAGTTTTTAACACGCTTGCTGCGATAACGACTTACTTGCAACGAAGGTTTTCCTGACGACAATAACTGCCTGAACAAAATAGACAAACTACCCGCAGCCTTTCACTTCCCTCACGCTTAAAACACCCGCAATAGCAATTATTTTACCGAGCACTCTCACACACGTCCAGCACCACGAATGACAAGACTAGACAGCCAAGCTCATCACTTGTTCTATTATCTTACCGTCGAGTTCTAGTGCATCTTGTTGGGTATCGGCAGGCTACCAAGCATTTGGTTTCTTGGTGGGAAATGTCGAGGTTGTATTTCTTTGGTTGTAAATCGTTGCAGATCGTCTTCGTTGTCTACCATTAGCGTTGCATCATCTGCATAGCATAGCCTTTAGCATAGCCTGCATAGCCTTTAAAAGTGCGAACAAAAAAAAAACAGTTTTTGACCTCCCTCCTCTTTTCCAAGTGATGCCACTGACCTGGTGACCCACGAAATGGTACGGATAATATAACGAACAAAATTTGTCCCACTATTCAAAAAGGTTCGCCATCCCTGGTATAGGGGCTAGTACACTCTCCTGTGGTACAACATTGAAAGTTGATAGTATCTTGGATCTGCTATTCCCAACCCTTATATACTGATTTCTACTATGGAGGTATGATTGAAACCATCTCCCAGCTTTTCCACGCACTCCATAAGTATAAACTTTTCCTAGTAGCTTGGAGTGCGATACAGACAAATGTCTTAATGAGTTTCCACTATCCACCTCCGATATTAGTTTTTCATGCAGTTCTTGAAAAGCTGTGATAGTAGATTTATGTTTTCGAAACCCATATTGTTGAGGTGGAATCACTCTACATTTCTCGAGAAATGGTGTAAGTCTGTTTTCCATGATAGACTGAGATAAGAGCTACAGGTCGGTAATTGTTAATAATGTTTCTATCTCCTTTTTTTATAAACTGGAATTATTGAGGACATTTTTAAAATGTTCGGAAACGTTTCGGTATCAAAAGAGAAATTCACTATGTCAGTTATTGGTTTCACTAATTCCATACTAAATTGCCTAATCAAAATGTAAAGTAATATTGTACTCATTTGCTGCGATATAAATTCTTTGTAAGTAGGCACATACTTAACAATCTCTAGGGCAGTTTTGAAAAAGTTGTTGAGCGTGTTAGCTATTCTGCTAGGATTGTCTAATGTCTTGTTGTTTTATTTTAAACAACAAGTTTTTAATTCAATGTTACTCGTGCGTTCTTCTTTATTGGACAATTGATTCATTATTCGCCACATAGTTTTTTGTTTATTTGGTGAATTTTAAGGGTTTTTAAGTTAATCACGTCAAACACTTTACAATATTGATATCCAATATATATCTTGTAGATATGATGTATGATGTAGTTATATAAGTCAACTGAAACTTTCCACTGTGATTCGTTGTTTGGCTGGATTTTTGTATATATTTTTGTAGAACGAAAAGATATTTTAATTTGTTCCTAGAGCATCTTAACTCCGAATTTGCCCATGATTTTCCTTCTTGACAGTCTAGTCTTGTCTATTATTGTATGGTCTGTATGGTCTTGTCCATCAAGTCTTCACTGTCAAGTTTTAATAGTCTAGTCTTGTATGTCTATCTAGTATTGTCTGTCTATAAATTTGTCTGCCTGTGCGGAGTTGTCTCTCTAGATTTGTCAGTTCAGTATTGTATGTGTAGTCTTGTTAATATAATAATAATAATATCCTATTACATAATTCAGTTCAAAATTAAAGATGTTCAATTTGCAACTTATTTGAAGTAAAAATCCTTTTCCACTTGATTGATTTTCCGGGCTTTGTATAGTGAGTGAGTGATTGCTTCCACTCGATCTGTACGCACTGATGTCCCGACCTATTATATAGTTAGGGTGCATCGTGTTCCGCCTGCGCGTTATATAACTGTGGCCGTGTATGTGTTGTGAATGTGTGTGTGTGTGTGCCATGTGAGTGTGTATGTGTGTTGAGTCATTAGTAGAGGTGCATTAATCACGTGCGCGCCTCTGTCCGCCCAGTGCAGACATCGGGTTGATTTTTCTGAGAAGGCTTTTCTGTCGGAGGGAAAAGTTTTACAATCACTTTTGCCGGTCACGCGCTGGCGGTGATGATTTTTCGCGTAGACATTTCAATATAAGGGATGAAAGTTTTCGTTTTTTTTTATGCTTTGCGACTGTGTTTTCAAGCGCATTTATTTTTTTAACGTGTTTCCAGGGATTAATGGCTATGTTTTGATGGGGATTGAAAAAGCGTGTTGGGATTTAAAGAAATCATTATTTATTCATTTCGATCTTCGACACAAAAAATAGGGAGAAAATACTTTAAGTAATCCAGAATCATGATATAGAATCTCTAATATATCTCCTACATAGGTTATAGAGTCGTTTACAATATGAACTAACGCCTAATTTCTCTATGTTCTGTCTAGTTTAGACAAATTGTTAAAGATGAAAATGCATTGATTTATAATTTGTTTTATTTTTGAAATTCTGATGGGTATTTAGTACTGTCGCCCTATAAGAAATTCGGTAAAATGTGACTAAAATAGTAATTTAAAGAAATTATAAATAAATTATGGTAAATGATAATAACAAAGTTCATAAGACTTGAAAGTTTCTGCGCCAGATTTAATTATTTCATGCTCTCGGGCAATAATCCCATCTGGTTATTACCTCGGCGAAGAATTTCGTGATTGTGAAACCTTCCAAAATTAGGGTACAAAAACCCCGAAAGGAAAAAAAGAATAAACTAGAATCCAAAATAAAGAAATACATTAATCTCTTAGGACCATTGTGCTCACACAAAATGTCCATTTTAGCAATGTTGGAATTTGCATTTCCGAAATCGCTTTTGCTTTAACCCGTCATTTGCCTTCCACATGTTGTCGAACTCTCTCGCCTTTGAGCCCGCGGCTCTACCTGCCCAAACATCTGTGTTAACAAAGCAGTCACTGTCAACGGAACACCATAGCCGGAGAAAGAGAGATACTGCTCAAACAGAGATAGGAGTTGTTTGTGTGGAAGCGAGAAAGGATTTCGGTGTCGGAGCAGGTCGGACAATAGGTTTTAACCCTCGCGGCTGGAGGTCTATCGCGAGCCCTTCTCGTACGACACATGCGAAATGCAGAAAGGGAGGAAGAATTCAACGTCAGGTGTCGCGACGACGACGATATTTCCATTTGGAAATTATCATGAGGGCGTAAACGTTGAGAATGGGGGCAGATATGGGTCAACAACTCACGATATTTTTCACCTGATTCGTTGACAACTGAAGGCTTTATTATAACTTATGTTAATTATATTCAATTTTATTGAATGTTTTACTGGAACTTTATTTTATTTACTTAATTCTATATAATTTACTTTAATTCTGTAGAAATAAATTGTTTGTTTTCTGTCGTTTCATCAAATACAATTTCCGTGTATTTATTTCTTTAAATAATATTCTGTCACGTTCATCAGAGCCTTTCGTAAAATTGAAGATTTTCGCTAATTCAGCTTCTCCTTACTGTTAAATTTCCTAAAATTCTAAAGAATAGATTAGCAACACTATTCAAGCTATTCAATTACATTGACTTAGTGTTGAAACAAATTCTAGATAAGTAGATATTCGCCGATGGGAACTTGTTACGAAGTTGAGATTTTGATTGGGGTAGATATTGGGGATAGTTACTAATTGGCAGTTTATAATTGTACGTAGTGGGATACATACTAAATGTCAGCAATTAGTAAACTATTTCCTTGTCTATTAAAGTAAAATAAGAAATAAAGAAATTTAATAAGAAAGTATGTATAAAGTAAGCAATTAGTTTGTCTAAAGTCTTTCGGTTGCAGATTTTTTACATTGTAATATTCTGTAAAAAATCTAGAGTAGAGAGTAAATCTACAGAATATAAATAATAAGTCTAGAAATATTTTGAAGTAATTTTAAAGGCATACCTATATTTTGAGTTGATAATGATCAACTGATGATGCAGATCATGTCTGGCCGTGTCTGGTCTCGTCTGGTTTTGTTAGGTTTTATCTGGACTTGTCTGGTCTTTTTGTAGTCTTGTATGATCTTTTCTGGTATTGTCTGGTATTGTCTGGTCTTGTCTGATCTTGTCTGGTCTTGCCTGGTCTTGTCTGGTCTTGTCTGGTCTTGTCTGGTCTTGTCTGGTATAGTCTCGTCTTGTGCGGTCTTGTCTAGTCTTGTCTAGTCTTGTCTGGTCTTGCCTGGTTTTGTCTGGTCTTGTCCGGTCTTGTCCGGTCTTTTCTGGTCTTGCCTGGTCTTGTCTTGTCTTTAAAAACCATTACCAGTATATTTCCTACACATTGCAAAAACATGTAACCCGCAGCTCTATCATTTAAGTTGTGTTCTTCGGCTCTTCAGCCCGTCCAAATACATATTTTAAGTTTATTGAAACAAATTTATTGTTTATGGAAAAAATTTCATTTCTTCTTCTTGTTTCGAATGGGCCTACTTTGGACCACGCTTGTTCCACTGTTGGGCTTTGATCTTTGCCCAGTGTTGTCGCATCTTCTGCCGGTGTAACTCCTTTCTCTCTTCTGTCCAGGGGGTACCTTTCCTTCGGGTTTTTTCCTGAAAACCACGGACTTGCTTCAGGGCGCGTCTCACACACTGTCTGTATTGGAGATCTGTTATTCCCAGTTCTTTAATATCCTACTCGGTTTCTGTCAACCAAGTGGTACGAACCTTCTTGTTTTGCCAGAAGGTGAACAGTCTTGCAACGTGGCCATAGAAAGCTACCCTTCTTTTCCTTGCACAGTCAGAGAGCATCTCAATATGTTCGTAGACCTCAGAGTTATGCCGCCTTCGGAATTCCCCATCTTCCTTTACCGGGCTTAGGATCTTCCTGAGGATCCTCCTCTCTCTGATTTCCAATTTCTCTACCAGACCTCTTCGGTTCAAGGAAATACACTCCATGGCATATAGGTTTTCTGGTCGTAAGACTGATGTGTAGTGCTTAAGTTTCAGGTTGCGTGACAGGCATTTCTTGTTGTAAGTGTTCTTAGTCAGTCGATAGGCTAGTTCTAACTTGTTGACTCTCTTGGATAATGATGCTCTTTCTGATAAGTTGGGTTCAATCCATTCGCAGAGATACAAAAATTTATCAGTGCCCTTGATGTTTCCCTGCACTAGTAACATCTCTCTGTTTGCGTCTCTAATGGTCTTGCCTTGGTGAAGAATTCTGTTTTCTCCAGCGACACTTAAAGACCCACTTTCGCAGTTTGTTTTTTGAGGCAATTTACCTGCATTGTTGCCATCTCAAGAGAATCAGCAAACAGTGCTATGTCATCTGCAAATGCCAGGCAATCTACAACCAGTCCATCGTTCTTACATCCCAGGTAGATACCACTCTGAGCACCCAAATTGATCAGTTCCTTGCGCCATTCTCTCATAGCCGTTTCAAGGACACAGTTGAAGATATGTGGGGAAGTCCATTTCCTTGTCTCACTCCAGTTTTTATTTCGAAGCTTTCTGAAATCACGCCTCTAAATTTAACCTTGGAATGGATATTGGTCAATGTTTCTAGGATGAGTCTGCGGGTTTTGTTGTCTAGCCCTAGTTCCTGGAGTACTTTGTTAAGTGTTTCTCTATCAATGGAATCGTAGGCGTTCCTAAAATAAACAAAGGCGACGACCACCTTGCGGTTTCTCATCTTGGAGTATGCAAGTACAGTTTTAAGATTGACGATCTGTATAACACAGGATCGGGTCTTCCTGAAGCCCCCCTGGTATTCTCCCAGTTTAAAATTTCATTTATTAAAGTAAAGATTCTGCAAATTTGATTATCTGCAAAGACAATTTAGGATTTACTTGAAATGACAAAGAACGTGACATTACAGCAGTTTTCTGATTTAAAATTCTCGTCTGTATTTTCTTTACGGTGTTAGGAGATGTGTGATGGACTCACTAAGGGTACCCATGAAGAATTCCTAACTTTGTTGAAAAATTACTAAAATTTTTCAATAACATTTTCTAACATTTTCCTCGAAATCATAATCTTTGACACAAAAATTGATGCAAACAAAATAAGTGGTTGGTAGTGCTCAATTTGAACTTTAGTTACTAGATTTGAAATCGGAAGGTGTGGTCTTGAAAATTTAGATTATCACAGAATTAGAAAATTTGGAAAGAAAACAATTGACAGTAAGTGGATTGATTGATCTTTTAAAATTAACAAAAGGAAGATCAACTTACATTTGAAACATGTAATAGCCTGCATTAAACTTACAATGAACTTAAGATGGTGAAATTTGGACTTTTTGAATTGCGGATAGGTACATATATTATTGTGAGCAAATTTTTAATAACATGAATATCCAAAATAGTGAAATAAAAGCTCAACGACGATAGCCTTGCAAGTTGTTTTAAACTAAAGATCTCAAATTACGAATCTGGTCAAAACATATATGTGCTCACAATTCACTCACAAAAAGCTCACTAATGTTGGATTCATTTTTATTACATTGCTTGCCTTGCTTATATTTTAATGTATCAGAATATTAGTAAATATATAGAATTTTCTAATTGAGATGATCTGCAGTACTTTTTATACTATCATCCCTGCATCCCTCTTCTGTAAGATTTGTTGAATTCAATTTTTTGAAAATGGCTCTTTACTTAAAACCAGTTGCCGAGCCCTGGTCTAGAGTTTTAGACAACCCAGATTCGTTCTAACTACACCCAAGGCCAAAACAGTTAGTCATCAATTCTAACAAATCTAATTATTTTGGTTCACTATTTTCCTATTAACTTTTAATTATTATTACCACCATTACCACGTATTAGTACCAAAAATAAAATACTCGAAATGATTTCGTAAAACCATTTTAGAAGAACCTATAAATACCTAGACAATTTCAATGTAACTTAGAAATTTTAGCACCATAATTTGTACAAAAAAATTTAATCTAAACCCCAAAATTCAATAACCATCCATCACTTTTTTTAATAAAATCAAATCCATCCACCCACAAACATTCTTCCATCAAAAAAGAATTCCCACTACCAACGAAATATTTCCACCCTTTTTTTTACAAACACTATTACACCCTTTCTCACTCTCTCTCTCCTATCGCATTTCATCTCTTCTCTTTACTCCCTTTTCCAAAGTTATTCCTTAATTACTTTTTCTCCCTTCCTCCTGAACTTTCGACGCGTCTGCCTTTCGCGACGGGTTCATCTCTGTCTGGAACAAGTCGCCGTCTCCGTCTATTTGCGCCCCACTAGAGCCGACGCGACGCGGCTTCTTTCTATCTTTTGTGTTACTTTCTTCTTTTTGTGTTTTTTCTCTTCTTTTCAAAGAAGAAACCCGACTGGGAAGTAGACATCACGAGAGATATACACCTGATCTTCAGCGTAGATTATACAAAATGAATTATTTGTTTTAAACCAAATTCTAAATAGAAACTTTATGGACCCGACAATCATATTTATTGATAACATTATCTTAGTTTAATAGACAAGACTGGACAAGACAAGACAGGACCAGACAAGACCAGACAAGACCAGACAAGACCAGACAAGACCAAAAAAGACCAATCAAACCCAGACAATACGAGGCTAGACCAGACGAGACCAGACAAGACCAGTCAAGACCAGGCAAGAGCATTCAAGACCAGATAAAACTAGACAAGACCAGGAAAGACCAAACAAGACCAGACAAGACCAGAGCAGACAAGACAAGATCAGACCAGATAAGACCAGACAAGACCAGACAAGACCAGATAAGGCCAGGCAAGACCAGACAAGACCAGACAAGACCAGACAAGACCAGACAAGACCAGACAAGACCAGACAAGACCAGACAAGACCAGACACGACCAGACAAGACCAGACAAGACCAGACAAGACCAGACAAGACCAGACAAGACCAGACAAGATCAGACAAGACCAGACAAGACCAGACAAGACCAGACAAGACCAGACAAGACCAGACAAGACCAGACAAGACCAGACAAGACCAGACAAGACCACACAAGACAAGACCAGACAAGACAAGATCAGACAATACAAAACCATACAAGACAAGACTAGAATAGACCAGATAGGACCAGACAAGATCAGACAAGACCAGACAAGACCAGACGGAGACAAACAGGACCAGATGGGAACAGACGAAGACTAGACAAGAGCAGCAAGAGCAGGCAAGCAAGCCTAGCTTGACTAGGCAAGCCCAGATCAGACAAAATTAGACAAGAGCTAATAAGATCAAGTAATGCTTACCTAGACTAGACAATATAAATTTTGGTCCCAAGAAAATTGACAAATTTGAAAAAATATTGCAAATTTGATAGAAAATTTAGGTAGAAATACAATGCAATTTTGAGCCTTTAGTTACCCTATAAATATTATTTTTCCAAGAAGCTTGTCAAAAATGTGCTGTAAATGACCAGAAAGCAAATTTCATCTTGTTTTGTCTTGTATTGTCTTCTCGACCCCTGCCAGACAATATTATTAGAAGAAATTACTTAACTAACTATTGACTAGAGTAGGCAAGATAATGAGGTATCAGGTAAAGCACGGAAGTACTACATAAGACGAACAGGGCTAGGCTAAATATTATTAAGTCTTGGTAAGACATACAAGCCAAGAGAACATATTAAAGAAATTTTTCAAAAAAGAAAATTTTTAAAGGAAATTTTCTTGAAAATTTTGGAAAAAAAAATTTTTTTGGGGAGATATTTTCCTATTTTAACCAAATTGCTTTAAAAAAAAAGTGGTTTAGGGAAGCTCTCAGTAGACCCCCGATTGTACTTTGGCCTTTAGTATGCGCCACCCCTGTATCGCATTTTTCGCATTTATTTGGGTGCGCAGCACGAACTGTTGGTGAAAACCGCCCTAGTAATTGCCTTCCAGACCGGTAATCGAACCTGGGTCTCCCGCTTGTCAGACGGGTATGTTGTAACTACATTGCCGAGTAGGACTTAACCATTGCTATAGTTTGCAAATTGGAGACGATTGAAATGGACAAAACTATCAAAATATTTCCAATATTTTGTGAAAACATTGCAAAAACATGTTACAAAAAGTAGTTATTGCAAATTCAATCATATTTCAACTATTTTAACCAAATTGCTATATTTCGCCAAAATTGGAAATGCATAAAATGAACAAAACCATCAATTTTTTTTCAGTCTGGTCTTATTTAGCCTTGTCTGGTCTTGTGTGGTCTTGTCTGGTCTTGTCTGGTCTTGTCTGGTCTTGTCTAGTCTTGTCTGGTCTTGTCTGGTTTTGTCTGGTGCAGTCTGGTCTTGTCTAGCTAGATCAAAACGTCTGGGGAAATGCATACGAAATCGCTACACGGGAACTCAAGGTAAGGCACCCAAATGCCACCCTACCTATGAAAAGAGTGCAAGAAGTCGTTGATGCTCTATTCCCAATTCACGAGACCGCCATGTGGAATTTGCCCGAAGAACTGGTAAACGAAAAATTTTCCCTGGAAGAATTAAAAAGAACAAGTATGCGCCTTCGAAACAATAAAGCTCTAGGGCCCGACGGAATACCAGATGAATTAAGATTGCCGCAAACAGTTGCCCAGACTTCTTGATAGACATATTCAACGATATATTAAAAAACGGTAACTTCCCTGTAATATGGAAGAAATCAAGGCTGGTACTGTTAAGAAAAGGAGACAAACCTTTACAGGATCCATCATCGTACAGGTCAATTTGTCTGCTAGATGTAATAGGGAAGTTGCTAGAACAAATAGTAGTAGGGAAGATAAGATAACAGGGTAGTAGGGATAGTAGGGATGATAAGAGAATAAGAGACAGGAGCTAAGGAAAGGAGCAATAATGAGAGTACTAAAGGTGGCAGAAGTGGCTGGAGTAGGATTGCTGGGGAAAAGAAGAATTTGCGCACTTATAACGTTAGACGTTAAGAAAGCCTTCAACTCCGTCGCTTTGAAAAATATTGTAGAAGAGTTAATAACAAGAGACTTCCCACCATATCTTCTGAAGCTCGTAAGCAGCTACCTCTGCAACCGAAAAAATATTATAGAGGCAGAGGGTGAAAGCGTAGAAAGACAAATCTACAGTGGTGTTCCACAAGGCTCAATAATGGGACTAACTTTGTGGAACACCCTGTATGATGGAATCCTTAAAGTGAAGTTGTCAGAGAGGGTGAAAGCTGTCGGTTTTGCCGTCGACTTGGCCCTCATCGTCACCGGATTCTCAGAAAACTGTGTTATCAACATGGCAAACAAAGCCATAGCACTAATAGACAACTGGTTGGAGAAAAAACAGCTAAAGCTCGCTCCAGAAAAGATGGAAGCGGTTTTATTGACAGGAAGAATGAAAGTAGGACCACTAGGACCAAAATCTCGCTCCAGAAAAGATGGAAGCGGTTTTATTGACAGGAAGAATGAAAGTAGGACCACTAGGACCAATCCAAGTAGTCACATTTAAAATAAAAAGCGAAACAATAATAACAAAGGAGGCCATTAACGACACATTGTGACAGCACATTGTTCTTGCAGCTGGGAAGGCATTAAAAAACCTCAGCTTGGAAAACTTATGCCAACTGTAGGTGGTCCTAAGAGCACCAAACGAAGGCTCTTGTGTTCAGTTGTCAAATCTGCCATGCTATACGTAGCGCCAATCTGGAAGCGAGCCATGGAGAGAGCAAATCTAAGGCAAAAACTGCAATCCATTCAACGCAAAATGGCGCTACGCGAGTCCAGCGCATATATCACCATCTCGGGTGACGTTGTTCTCGTTATTGCGGGAATAGCTCCTATAAAATTTCTTGTTGAAGAGAGAAACACGCTTTATAAAGAAAGGATGAAAGTGAAAACAAAAAGGAACTGAAAAAAAAGGCAAGGACCAAGATTCTCGAAAGTTGGCAAGAGTACTGGGAAGCCCCAGAGAGGGGTGAGTGGACGAGATTCCTGATTCCAAAATTGGATGAAAAATGGTCACGAGAAGGCACAGAAAAGTTACCTACTACCTGACGCAGGCACTGAGCTGTTGTGAGGCTGCCGCCAATGTTGTGGGGCTGCTACCAATGTTGTGAAGGGAGAACCACCGGCGACTTCAATGTTGAGAGGGAAGGACTGCTGGCCAATAATTCTTCGGACTCTGAGATATATCTAAATATCTCGGGATCTTGTAATGTAATGTTCACCGGGATTAGCAAGGCACGTAGTTTGTCGAATAATAGATTTAGAGTTGTGCATATTACTAATATCAAGTTGGTTTTAACAATTTAATTAAACAATAATAAATCGAAATAACTTAAGACTTAAGAACTTATAGCTTACAACTCTATTCTCTTTTCTCTGACTTCTTACTGACAACTGGGGAATGGTATGTATACCATTCCTAGTATAATATATATGTAAGAGGGGTTAAATCATCCCTCTAATTCAAATAAGGGGGAGATTGAATTTTCTTGGCTCCTCCCATGAACAATCGAGGCTTAAATTCTCTAAATCCCTGAAAATGTCTGGTCCTCTGGTTAATCTCTATAAGAAGGTTTTTATAGGTCTTCGCATGTTTTCTAATATGTTTAGGGGAGGTAGATTTTAGCGTGGTAATAAAAACTCTTAGTTTCTGGACAAACTATAAAACAATTGCATTTATCCAAAACCTGGGACAAAGGACACGTTTTGGAATGTGCGTTAATGGCACAGATGTCCTGACCTGGTTTTTATTACAACTGAGCGGCCACGGGTGCTTCAAAGACTACTTGCATAGTATTGGTCGCCAAGCAGACAACCAGTGCGTTTATTGTGATAAGCCAGATAGTGTGTATCACACAATCTTCGAGTGTCCCAGGTGGTCTTTAGAGAAGGACATCACACTTCAAAAACAAAAAGAATTTTAGAAACTAGCACACTTACGGAGACAATGCTTAGGATTGAAAAGACTGGTCTGCAACAGAAATGACGATAAGGGATATACTAAGCATGAAAGAACAGGATGAACGGACAAAACAACATAGACAACGAAAACTGAAAATAACCTGTCCCTTAATCACCTTCCGTGGATGGGGGATGTAAGGCTATCAAGTAAGGTTAAAGCCAACGCGATCTTGAAGATATGCGAAAAGCGGTTTCAAAAGATGCCCGTGAGTTTACAGGTGGGGGGGGGGGGGGGGTGATCAGTTGTGAAGCCCCCACCCCCATATTAAAAAAAGTCTGGTCTGGTCTTGTCTAGTGCTGTCAGTTCTGGTATTTTTTGGTCTTGTATAGTCTTGTCCGGCCTTGTCTGGCCTTGTCTAATCATGTTTGGTATTGTCTGGTCTTGTCTGGTCTTGTCTGGTCTTGTCTGTTCTAGTCTGGTCTTGTCTGGTCTTGTCTGATCTTGTCTGGTCTTATTTGGTCTTGTCTGATCTTGTCTGGTATTTTCTGGTCTTGTTTGGTCTTGTCTGGTCTTGTCTTATCTTATCTGATCTTGTTTATTCTTGTCTAATCTTGACTGGTGTTGTTTCTTCTTGTCTGGTCTTGTCTGGTTTCGTCTTTTCTTGTCTGGTCTATCTAGTCTAGTCTGCTCTTGTCTAGTTTTGTCTGTTCCTGTTTAATCTTGTCTGGTTTCGTCTGGTCATGTCAGGTCTAGTTTGCTTTAGTCTAGTTTTGTCTGTTTCTGTTTTACCTTGTCTGGTCTAATGTTCTCAGGTCTAATCTTATCTTGTCTAATATTGTCTGGTGTAATCTTGTCTGATCTAAACTTATCTTGGTCTTATCTAATATTATCTGATTTAGCCGTGGCTTGTCTAGGCACTGTCCATTATTCAAGACATATTTTTTAAGTACTAAAATGTATTATCTCTAAAAATAGCCAAATTTGACTAGACTTAATGACTCTGTGTTCAGTCCTTGAATGAAGTCATCCAGACTAATAATAGGTGTACATTAGATCGAATTTGCCAAAACTAAGTGTTATTAATAGAGTCTAAAACACATAATCTAGTTCAAAACATATTATTGATACTATTTATAGATTTATTTGATTGTAAATCAAAATCCCTTATAATTATAAAAATTGTTTAATAGTTATTAGGGAATTACAATTTAGATTTAAAAATGACCTATAATTTTAGATTCATTGAAAAGAAGTGATGAATGAATTAGTAAAATCTGCTTAATTAGTTATTTCAATTTTTTTTTATACAAATAATGGAGGAAACAAAAAATGCTAGAGCACAGCAAAAACGAAATGAGTAAACGAAATTAAAAGTCGATGAAATATTGGGAAATACTTTTAAACTTTAAAGAGAAGAGAGAGAAAAAAGCGCTGAACTGGTTGTTTGCCGAGCGAGCGAGATCGCAGCCGGCTTAAAATGAGACACCAGAGACCGAAAAGGGAACTCAAATAGAAGGAGAGACGCGAGTGTCCCAAAAGACCGAGACAGACGAACGCAATATATTTCCGAGCACGGAATAAAAAAATAAACACGAGCGAAAATTTATCGGACTAGACGAGTACCCGAACCAAAAATTAGAAACGAAAGAGAGAGGAAGAGGGATTGTGGAACTGGCGAAAGTGAGAGAGATGCTTATTTTTGTTTGGAGATTGGAAAATAAAAAATGTTTTTGTTAAAAATAAAGGTCATAAATTTACGTTTATTTTTCACAAAAAAAATCCACTTTGTGTATATGACAAAGTTTATGAATAAGTAATGCGTAGGAAAAGGAAAATGTACACAAAGTGAGATACGCAAATAGTATAGAGATTATTTAGAGAAAAAGCAGAAAAAAAATTGAATTTAAAAAAATATTACAAATAAATATGATTTATTAATAATAAAGGTATAATAACATAATTAAGGGACTTTTTGAAAATTTTCTTTAAAAACGGAGGGAATAGTATAAAAAAGGAAATATTTTACCAAACAAAGTGGAATGAAACATGCCTTTTAAAAAGAGATGGCTGGTAGATTGAGGGTGTTTTAACGAGAGGAAACGAGATGGTAGGATAAGAGAATATTTTTTCCAAAAATAAGATTGAATTTATTAATTATAAATTTTTTTACACATTTAAACACATTTTTGTTTAATTTATCGTAAAAATATGTTGCAAATAACATTAAAGATTAAACGAAAAAATAAGATTAAGTCCAAATATGTACGAAGATTATTACAATTAGAAATGAGACAGAATTATATTTTCATTAAAATTGTGAATAAAAATGTAGAAATCAAGATTAAAAAAAAAAAAACGAAATATTTGGTTGGAGTGGAAGAGAATACGGTTTAAAAGAGATGGCTGGTAGATATAGGGAGTTTTAACAAAAGGAAACGAGATGGTAGGATAAGACATTTTTTTCCAAAAGCGGAATTAAATTTGGTGTTCATAAAATCTGTTGCAAATATATTTTTGCCTAATTCCTTGTAAAATTATGTTGCAAATAATATTCAAGATTAAATTAAAGAATACAATATTTTCTAAATTTGCACGAGAGATTACTACTATTAAAAATGAGACCCAATAATGTTTTCATCAAAATTTTGAATAAAAATGGAGAAATCTAGAATAAAAAAAATAATTACGAAATGTTTGGTTGGAGTGGAAGAGAGAGAACGGTTTAAAAGAGATGGTAGGTTGATGCAGAAAGAGACATACGCAGAGAAAAGGATAGATTGTTGTAATATATTATAGCACGAGAGGAAAAAAACGAACTAAAATTTATAGAAATCGAGAAGTAGAGAGAGGTTCGTACCCTAACAAAAAAAAAATAGTGGAGGGGAACCAAACAAAAGTATGAGAGGAGTATAGGTGGTGAGTGAGTGAGAGTAGGAAAGAATGTGATGTGTGGATGCCGTTGAATTGCATTCGTCTGTATATATTTAGGACGGTTGATAGTGAGTCCCCCAGTCCAGGAGGCAATTCTCTCGTTCTGTATTTCTGTACGGACGACGTCATTTGCTTGCCGGGGCGTCGTCGAAAACGCGCCGCCGCCGTCTATCGATCCCTAGATGTGGAGGCGGACCCCCAATCGGACGGCAAGGATAAGCGTCGACGCGTAATTACAGCGTCTATTACTTACAGTACGGGTGGGAGAGATCTCACATTTCAAGGTATAATCCAAAATAAAAGAAAAATACTGTCGAGAGAGAGATAGTTTGTGTTTGTAATACGTGCGTGCGTTGAATTGAAAATTTTCTGGAGAAGGGAAATGTTATGTATATTATGTACATGCTCGTCCAGGATGTGGACGAGTTATAAACCGCTGCTGCTACTTGAAATTAGTGGGTAATTAGTAGACGTTTCAGCGCTGGAAAAACATGAACTGCTTTTTTTTTTCGTAACGGATTTTTGTGTGAATGTTTGTGTGAAAATTGCAATTGTGGATAGAATTTTTAATTTCGGGAAATCTAACAATAACATTCAAAAATTAATTTCTGTTTGTAAACAAAATATTTGGTGTTATTTGAGTTTTTGTTATTTGATTTTTTCAATTATTTGTTTCACAACAAAAATATTTGGACTTAATTAACAATAATTAAACACAACAGTTATTTTTTTTAATCAATTTTGTATTTCAATATTTTTATTGAAAATCATTCCAATTTTTTCCAATACATTTGTTTGACAAAATTGTTCATTTTTAGAATATCCAACTGATTGAAAATGATTTGATGAATTGTATAATTTTTAATAAAAATATTGAAATACAAAAATTATTGTTATCTTGAATGAAATAACTGTTTGCAATATTATTAATGCAATATTATTAATTAATCCGAAATATTTTTGTTTGAATATAAAATTTTTCTAGATTTTTGTAATTTTTTTTGAAGAAAAATTTTAGAAAAATATAACAATAAAATTAAATTCTTAAATTCCTATTAATTAATTCTTAAAAATTAGTATTTTTTTAGGTTCAAAAAAGATTAAATTTGAACTTTTTTAAATTTTTGTATAAGCATTTTGGGAAAATATGAAACTAAATCAATTCTACGTGAACAGATTTCACATGAAATTGACCAATTTTGAAGAAATTTTATATAAAATTTTAAAAATTGTTAAAAAAAGTTAAGAAACATTTTGTAAATACATCAAGATTCTGAAAATCCGAACAAATCTTTTATGAAATTGCTATATAATATTTTGAAAATTGGTAAATGTAAAAAAAAATTGAATATGAAAGTAAAACACTAAATTTAAAATATCTGACGAAGAAATCTGAAATAAGTTTTTTCTATAAAATTTTCAAAAATATTTAGAAATTTTTGTAAAAAACATTTTAGTAAAACATGAGACGAAAAAACAAAAATAATTTTATTTTTGGAAAAAAAACATGGTTATGCAAATTATTATTAACAAAATAATGTTTATTTACTCGCACACCAAAATGAACACATTAATAAGTAAATTATTGTAGGTGAAGCATGCCATTTTTATAATCGTATGTAGTAAAGTAGTAAAGTATCCAAATCGTGCAGGAAAGTCCAATGTAAATCAAATAGAGTTTCATTATTAAACGATTTCTTTTTTGTTGTTACTATGGCAACGACTCGCGTCCCTAAACAACAAACATAGACGTAATGGAAATAAATTTTCTGACGTACCTAAACTTGAATTAATTTTTCTTATTTTGAATCAAGAAGTCTCGGATTCTCAGTCTGGATTTATCTGGCTCTAATATAATTTAACCAACCATAACTTAATCTAGATTAAATCTAAGTTAATCTAGACATCGACAACGATCAAATAGTGTTCGACAACGTCACTGTGCGTTTGACATCGACAACGATTAAATAGTGTTCCCGTCACTGTGCGTTTTTACTAGTTTGTTTCATTGTTTGTGTGATTTGAAAATTACAATTTTTCTGTAAAAATTTCATTTTTTTAAATATTATCTTTAAGAAACAATTATTTTTTTGTAGTTTCAACAATATTTTAACATGCTTTGTAAATAGAATATTGTATGATATATCTGTGTGAAAAGCTTTTGTGCACACACTTGTATCATAAACTACTATTTATGATATAAAAATTATATAAAACTATAAATTATTTTTTTCTATTTTTGATTATTTTGTTTTCTTGTCGAGCTGATTTAAAAAAAAACTTATTGTTAACAAATTTAATAGCACAATGTCCTGGAATACAACTACTTTTACCGGGAGTCTAGAATACATAAGTAACCGGCAACACAGGTATAAAAGTTGTTTTTCGGCTACGGAAATGAATAATAAACACATTCTAAAATTTATTTATTTTAATGCTGGATTGAATTAAAGCATTAGACAATTTATCCCAAAATTTTACTAGAATATCATTTGAATAAATTTTATAAATTGCACATTGTATTCAGGAAGATGTAATTACTGTTTTGGCTGGAGGTTAGAATACACAAGCTTATATTTCTCTGTGAATTAATGAGAAACACAAATATAGAACAAAATAAAATACTAATAAACTAAGTCTATAATCTAAGTGTAATAATGAATAATATACAAAAACTAAAACGTATTTATTTTAATGCTAGGTTAAATTAAAACAATAGACAACTTGGGTCATTTTACTTGGTTATTGGTAAATTGGTAATTGGCATTGGTTATTTGGTGAATTGGTAAAATGAATGGGATGGTTGCGACCATTACTACGTGGTAATTCATACTTACAGTGAATTGAAAAATTCACTGCTTTAACCACACTTAAAGTGTGGCTCGTTAACCCTTAACATACAATGACGTCTCTAAGACGTCATGTATATGTGATAAGATCACATGTATATGAACACTTCAACGCGCATTTTATTCGTAGGTCAAGGGGTTGAGTGTGGTTACAATATAGCGAATATTTCAATAGACCTTTTCATAGTTTTTTTTTGTTGCGCATGCGTCAATTTTCGCCATGTACGTCAAAAAAAGAAAATTTTTGAAATTTTTAAATATATATAATTGAAATTTTTAGACGTATAACCAGCGAAAAGTACAAAATTTGCGCGAAACTTTAATATTCCCGCCTTTTAAATAAATTGCGGACGCGCATGTGCACTACTAACTGTAAAATGGTCTATTCAGTGTGGTGGTAATTGTTATTTTAATCGAATATTACATTCCAATAAATTTGCACATTGTATTCGGGAATTACTATTTTGGTTGCAAATTAGACTACATATGATCAGATTTTTCTGTGAATTCATAAGAAACAAAATCACAGAACAAAATAATATACTAATAAACTAAGTCTATAAACAAAGTGTAATAAAATAATTTCTTCCGAAATTATTTTAGTTTAATTTATAAAAAACTTAATTTACTTTTCCATTTCTTTTTTTGGCCGTGAAACCTTCGAATATTAGATTATGGGATAGTAACTGCAATTTTAGATGCTTAACGTGTCAAAAACATTATTATAATAAATCATAAAAGTCATTATTTCAGGTAAAAATCCCAGAAAAATTTTACCATAAAGGTTGATTTTTTCAAGAAAAAAAATTCGAACTACTGTTAGAATTATCGCTGTATTTAGTTTAATATGGTAATTTCATATTTTAAAATTCGACTTTTGTTTAACAATTTTGGTCCACCTAGACATAACAAACCAGATAATAATAACAATATTAGTTTACTATTGGCAAAACAAAGATTTATATCAATATATACATTATAGATAATTATATAAACTTATTAAAGTCGGATAGCGTTGAATATATAAATATATTCAACCTTTCGGTAGATTATTACTATTATATTATTAAGTGTTTTTAGGACTACAAAATAAATCTCATGTGATATTTGTAAGTTATTTACTTACTCTTAGTCCACTTTCATGGCACTAAACAAGAACTAGAAAAATAACATTCTTTTTAAGATCATGTCTTTCTATTAACTTAAGTGAATAGTCCATCTGTAGACGCGTTTCGAGATTTCAGTGCGTCTCATCAGTGCATAATATCAGTGCATAATAACAAAGCTGTACTGATGAGAGATACATCTGAATGAATAGATTCACGCTTGAACAACGCTACCAAATATACTTGGAAAATCAGTCATCGATTCGCGCAACTTATAGACGACTTCGTATAATAATCGTCCATCTGAGCAAGCCATACTTCGAACTGTAGATAGATTTCATACCACATACTCTCTTAATGATGCAATAACACCAACACGTCGAAGGGATGTGCACACTACAGAAAATGTCACCGTTGTAAACGAAAGTGTGGAAGAAGTTCCAAATTTATCGATTCCGTAGCAAGAATTGGGGCTCTATCTGTCCACAACGTGGCAAATTTTGTGCACAGATCTTGGCCTACACCAGTATAAGATCCAGCTGGTGCAAGAATTGATGCCACGAGATTATCATATGCATGATTCCGCCAATTAGGCTCTAGAGCACTTAGAAACTGAACCGATGTTTTATCGTAAAATTGTGTTTAGCGATTTAACGGGTTTGTTAATAACCAAAATTGCCGCATATGGAGTGAGACCAATCAACAATAGGCCCTACAGACTAGAGATGAGCATGGGATCCCATAGACCCATTTTTAGATTTAGATTGTAGATATGGTGGTGCGACTTGTACTGCGACCTTTATAGACCTATTGTACCCCACCCTCTTCCTCTAAGCGTTGGTGTACGGAGTGAGACGAGTTTTGATAACCTAGCAAATCTAGTTCGTGCATAATTAATTGCTTATCGTGCCAATACGCACATTTTCGCTTATCGTGCCAATAAGTACATTTTCCATAATATGATGTAGTAGGACGATGTAGTTCCTGAAAAGTCTTACGATCCGTTTGCGACGAAAAAGGATTACTCTCTGTCAGATAAAGAAATTCGGAAAAATTAAATTTGAACGAATTATTGCTAAGAAAGTCTGAACCGAAAAGAGAGTCTGAGGCCAGTAGCGTCGCTAGCGTCGGTCAATCGGGCTAATGCCCGGGTCCCACGAGCTAGGGGGCCCCCACAGAGGCTGTGGGGGATCCTTATTTTGGGGACCATCCCCCCCATTTTGCTGAAATTAAAGCAAGGAAAAAAGTTCATTTTTGTTTTTCTTTTATATTAATATGTTGTTATTATTTTATATTTCTTCTATACATATGTTCCTTTCTTGTATGTATTAAAAATTAAAGAATTTATTTGTTTATTCACTTTTTTTTATTTACTGGGGCCCCACTTCAATACATATGCCCGGGGGCTCAAAATCCAAACGACGGCGCTGTCTGGGGCTGTAAGGGAAAAATGGGATGAATGGGACCGAGATGGGATGGGATGGGATGGGACGAAAATTTTAGGTTTGTGGAATGGGACAGTGGGACGAAAATGTGATAGGATGTTACAGTGACAGGGATCCGTCCCACGGTATGGGATGTGGAAATAGAAACTCGTCCCTTTCCCATATCTACTACAGACTCCTTTACATCCAAAAAATGCACCGTTTGGTGCAGTTTACACGCTGGTGGCAACATCGGACCATATTTCTTCAAAAATGAAGCCGAAGCTAGCGTTACTGTCTATGGAGAGTGTTACCGCACCATGATCAATGAATTTTTGTTTGAAAATATGGATGATATTGATCCGGGCGAGATGTGCTTTCAACAGGATGGCGCTACGTGCCATACGCCGAGCGCAACCATCGGCTTATTGAAGTCAAATTTGACCACTTAATTGGTTTTGAAAAATGGACCTGTCAATTGGCCTTCAAGGTCATGCGATTTGACACCTATTGATTATTTCCTGTGGGGCCAATAATAAACCAACAATTGACGCCTTGGAGGCCTACATTTTTCGTGCTATTCGTAGAATAGGCTGTGCTCAAAAAAGTGGTCCAAATTGGACGTGCGGAATGGGCTTCGTCAGGAACAGCTGCGGTGGCCATATGTTTGAAATCATTCTCAAATGTTAATGCCATGTATTGATCTTTCGAATAAAACACGGTTTTGATTAAAATTTCATTTATGTGTTATTTTTTACAATTTCAAGTTCTAGCGGGTTTAAAAAACATCTTTTATTTATATATATATATATATATATATATATATATATATATATATATATATATATATATTTATATATATATATATATATATATATATATATATATATATTTATTTATATATATATATATATATATATATTCTTTGTCCTGGACTTCGTCTGCACAAAGGCCTGTTAGGTCTAATCTGCCTAGTCTATAATTATCTGTCTAGTCTTGTCCATCTGGATTTGTCTATTATTCTCTAAACCCATCTAGTCTTGTTCTGTCTCTAGTCTCAAGATCTTGTCTGTTTTAGTCAATTAAAAAATTGCAAAATTTCTTAATAATTAATTAATTTGTAAAATTCTTGCTTACATAGACTTATTAAAACAAACTAGATAATAATAATGTTGGTCTATGATATCTCTTGTCTATCTAATTTTGTTTCACAATTCTTTCCTACATAGATTTACATATAGGAAATTACATAATCATAGTCGCAAAGCTGCACTGATGAGAGATAAATCTCGAAACACGACTGCAGATGGCTATTCACTTAATTTAAATACAAAGAAGTGATCTTAAAAACAACCTTATTTGTATAGTGCTGTTAAGGCGGCTACACACGATCCGGCAGGCCTGCCAGTTTGAACTGAACAGTCCGCCTGAAGGCCAATCGCCGGATGGACTGACCACCCCCCAAACGATCAGGCGATTCAGAAATATTTCACAATTATCATCATATTTCACTGACTGCAACGTCTTAGCTCTTTTCGGTTTAGTCAGTCGCTTCTTTGGGTAAACATCTGGGTTACGTTCAGGTCTTCAGGCAGACTGTTCAGTTCGAACTGGCAGGCCTGCCGGATCGTGTGTTGCTTGACTTTGCTGATATGAAAATGGACTTGGACTAGTAATAACATGAAAATATCGGTTGTATAATTCAATATCCTGTGAGATATTAACCAGGAAGTAGTTGTGTAAACTTGAGATTTGTTCATAGCCTTAATAAGACTCAATATTATAGAGCTAAGAACATGTTGAATATATTTATATATTCAAGCTAATTTTGTCTTTAATAAGTTATAATAATAATTATTTTAGATTGTATAGTATTTTGTATGTAGTCGAAGATTTATACGACAGTTTATTCTTGCCGATTGCCTATTCTATAATCTTGTAGATGATCAGCTAGTTTAGTTTGTGTTTCCATTTTCTTTGTCCTCGACTTCGTCTGCACAAAGCCTGTCAGGTCTAATCTGCCTAGTCTATTATTATCTATCTAGTCTTGTACTTTTGGACTAAATTTGTCTACTCCTCTCTAATCCCATCTAATCTTGTTTTCTTTCTAGTCTTACAAATCTTATCTGTTTTAGTCAATTAAAAATTTGCAAAATTCCTTAATAATTGAATATTGGGGTAAAACCATACTAATTATATATACAATCATTGTGAATGTCAAGAATCAAACTTACTAAAGCAAAAGAAAGAAATGAATTTAAAAACATGTTATGTTATTTCTCTAGTTCCGTTAGGGACATGAGAATTTGTTTCAACATGAGCTTTGTTCATAGTCCTAATAAGACTCAATATTATAGAGCTACGAACAGGTTGAATATATTCGCTTTAGTAAGTTTGTCCTTAATAATTAATCTGTAAAATTCTTACAGACATAGACTTACTAATACAAATCAGATCATAATAATAATGTCGGTTTAGTATGAATAGTATTGTCTATTCTTAACTCTTTTCCTTCTAATTTTGTTTGGAAATTCTTGCCTATGTAGATTTATTAAAACTATCTAGATAATAATAATTACCTATTTTAGTTTAGTCTGTATAGTATTTTCGATGTTGTCGATTGTTTAGTCTCAGGGCTGATGTGTGGTAGCACCGTGGTGGGACTTGCAGGTTTTGCGACTTCGTAGCTGCAGGGTCCTTTGTTAGCGAGGATGACGTAAGGGCCAGTTTAGTTTAGAAGGTTTATACGTCATTTTAGTCTTACCCACTGCCTATTCTATAATCTTGTCGACTAGCTAGTTTAGATTGTATGCTTACATTTTCTTTGTCTTCGACTTCGTCTGCACAAAGGCCTATAAGACCCCAAAGGTCCAATATTATCTATCTAGTCTTGTCTGTTTGGGCTAAATTTATCTACTCTTCTCTAATCACATCTTGTCTTGTTTTCTTTCAAGTCTTACAGATCTTGTCTGTTTTAGTCCTCTATAATTTTCTTTCAAAAAATCCATTGAGACTTGTCAATTCCTTAAAAAAAACTTTCAATACAATTTCCCTTCGAACAAACGTAAAAAACGCATCAAACTTAAAATTGGATTACGATTGTCTGCCTAGCATTGTCTCCGTTTCCGTCCGGCTACTACTACCCCATATAATGCCGTCCCTTTTCCTCGATCGCATGTCAAAAACCCAATATCCGAACATGTGACTTATTTCCCTTGGGGTGAGTCCGCATCAGCTCTTGCATGCCAATGTCAAACGCCTAGATTACCTATATTTATATTTTTGCTGGGGCATGCAATAATACGGGGAACACGTACAGCGAGGGATAGAAAAAGATGAGGATCCAATTTATATTTAAATTTTTACGGGTTTTTTTTCGGAGAAGATGTTGAGTAAATATGGGAGTTTTGTAAATGGGTTAATTATTGGAAATATTGTGTGGAATTTAGACTTTATTGCAGAAAGTAAACGGAGAACGAAATATATATATATATATATATATATATATATATATATATATATATATATATATATATATATATACGAAACGTGTCTGCAGATGGGCTATTCACTTAAGCTAAATAGAAAGAAATGATCTTAAAAACCATGTTATTTATCTAGTAATCGGTTAGTGATATGAAAATGTACTGGGGCCTGGTAATAACATGCAAATACCTGTGGTGTAATTCAGTATATTATTAGTTGATTCTTAATAAGTTTATATGATTGTATCTATAATTAGTATGGTTTCACCAATATTAGTAATATTGTGAACAAACATGTAAACAATTGATAAATTTAGAAAAAACTGTTTGGAAAAAATATTAGAATTTAAGAAATTTCAAGATTTGAGCGTAATTAAGAATTTTGTAACTTCTGGTAAAATATTTTGGTGCAAGTTTAGAATGTTGGCAAGTTTAGAAGTCCAAATTTGCAAAATTTCTTTTTGTTAAAAATTAAGAAGTATATAACTATCTAAGTAACTATGTTTACAAATGAATAGAAATTTGCAAAATTTCTAATAAATTTAATAGATAAAAAATTGCAAATTTATGATTTAGGTTTTCCAAAATTAAAAAAAAAATGCCAACATTTTTTGAAAATATAAGGAATTTTGAATTATAATTAAATTAAATGTATATTAAATATAATAGAATCCATAAACTAGATTAAATAATTAGCTCTAAAATGATATATAATACGTGCATGTTGTATTATTATTTAGGTAACATCTGATACCTAACAATTTCGCAAATTAATAGTAGTACATATTATGATACAGTCTATATATTTTCGAAAATATTTGCTCTGTGATGCTTTTTAACTTTGTTTCCTTGACATCCATGACTCTTCTCACTTGAAAGCCTGCCTACGCCTGGTCTAGATAAAAAGTTGCAAATTTTGAAATCTTAAAATCTAATTTTGTAAATTTGGAAAGTAACTTTTTTAGTAGGTAAATGAATAGAATGAATACAAATTTGCAAAATTTTGTAATAATGAGTTAATTTTTTAAAATTGCAATTGTCGCTTTCAACTATCTCTGTATAACTCCCGAGCGGAAAGACCTAGTGGTCGATAGCCTTTTGTTGACTTTTTGTTTTCAATAAATATTTCTTCTTCTTCTTCAATTGTCTGGACAAAAAATCTTTTTTTTTAAACTTATGGATTTTTTCAATTTCAAGTAAAATTAAGAATTAAGCAAGTCTATCAACAAAATTGTTTTTGCGTATATAAAGGTCGATTCCCATATGCGCGACACTCCGCTACGCGACGTCGTGCGACATCGCCTGTCATATAATGATTACATTGTTTTAAATGGGCACGTCGCGAAGTCATAGTGAGAACGTGCCCATTTAAAACAATGTAATCATTATTTGACAGGCGATGACGCGTAGCTGAGTGTCGCGTATATGAGAATCGGCCTTAAAGCTAAATGAGTCTAGATTTAAATAATTTCCTTGCTAATTACTACAAATTTGCAAAATTTCAACTGTTTAAAAAATTGCATATTTTAGAAATTTTTAAATTTAATTTTTGAATAAAATCAAGGAATTTACAAAATTTCTTGGATTAATAATTATTAATTAATTTGTAAAATTTCAGTTGTATACATAAGATATTAGGGATTTAAGAAATATTAAATTTTATTTTTTAGTAAAATTAAGCATTTGTCAAGTTGTGTAATTTGTTTGGAAATAAACAGAATGCGTCCAAATTTAAAAAATTTCTTAGTCTCAATATGAAACCAAAATGTGTAATATTTAAACTGACAGAAAATTTCGAATTTCAAAATCGGCATTGATAGTGTAAGAATTAGCAAAATAGTAACAGTCTATAAATGTTTGCAATATATGTTTATATGAATGAGATCTTGCAGTTTGGCCTTTTTACAGAATCTAAAAGTTTTTTGATTTCCAAAATTTGCATTGGTAGTCTTATAATTAGCCGTCAATACCTTTTTGATTTATTTTGAAAATGGTGTAAGCTTTGGATAAACTTTTTATTTATATTGCTTTGTTCAATTTAAAAGTGGCAATATAGGAAATTGCTAGGGCTTCATACAAGACGAGGTAATGCGAGAGTTTCAAGATTCTCGTCTCGGTATCGTTAGTTTCGGAAAAAGTCTCGCTCTCGTAACCGTTTGTCTCGTCTCGTATCATCTTGACTCGTCTCGTATCATCTCGTATCATCTCGTCTCTTCTCGTCTCGTATCATCTCGTCTCTTCTCGTCTCGTATCATCTCGTCTCTTCTCGACTCGTATCATCTCGTCTCTTCTCGTCTCGTATCATCTCGTCTCTTCTCGTCTCGTATCATCTCGTCTCTTCTCGTCTCGTATCATCTCGTCTCTTCTCGTCTCGTATCATCTCGTCTCTTCTCGTCTCGTATCATCTCGTCTCGTCTCGTCTCGTACCATATCGTCTCGTCTCGTAACATCTCGTCTCGTCTCGGCTTGTATCGTATCATCTCGTCTCGTCTCGAATCATCTTATCTCGTCTCGTATCATCTCGTCTCGTCTCGTATCATCTCGTCTCGTCTCGTATCATCTCGTCTCCTCTCGTTTCGTCTCATCTCGTCTCATCTCGTCAGATATCGTTATTGCTAGAACTTATTGTTAAGATAGTCCAAAACGAGGTAATCATGAATTTTATTGTAATTAATAAATGCGTGATTATTTGTTATATAGTTAATTGTTATATAAGAAAAGTTTTACAATACTTTATTCATTCATACAAGTTCCAATATTTGAAGTTACAGGTTACGAAACAATGAACTTTGATTATTTAACTAACCGAAATTTTACACTTTAGGTCACAAGATGACCAAGAATTCAAACATAATAATGCTTGCATCACATCATTCTTTACTGATGTGCGCGTTATGAGAATAACCTATCAACAGGTACTGATGGTGCCATTATGCTGAATAAATCCTTCCCAATCTTGGAAAGAGTTGGGAAAATCGTTTCATGAGACTTACATCACCCTAAAGTATTTTGACTTTAATCTTCTCTTCTCACTAATAAATACTCATCAGAATAAGATTTCCAATGCTTTGAAGTTTTTGCTGAATTACTGTATAGATTATCAATTCATAACTTTTAACTTTTTGGATTTTCTCTCAAAATTGATAATATATTCTTTCGTTTCATCCTTTTTGGGGTACCTTCAATCAAACATTTTTTCGTGTGTTGTTCTTTTCTTAGTGCCCAGTATTTAGTTACTTTAAACCAGTTGGGTTTAATATATTCTTTCGTTTCATCCTTTTTGGGGTACCTTCAATCAAACATTTTTTCGTGTGTTGTTCTTTTCTTAGTGCCCAGTATTTAGTTACTTTAAACCAGTTGGGTTTCGGTTACGGAAAAACTCAGAGATTTGTTTGGTAAATCTGTTAGAGTTCATTCTGAGAAGATGACCATAAAAAAGTATCCTCCTTTTTCGCATAATATCTGAAAGTTTTTTCAATTTTCTTGTACAAAGTTTCATTCTTGATGTATACTGTCTTATTATCCTGAAATATTGGTCCTATAATTTTCCTTAAAATTTTCCTTTCTATCAGCTCAAGTTTTTCCATCTGGCCTTTGAAGTTCATGTTTAGTGTTACTGCTGCATACAGTACTTCTGGCTTGATCACTGTCTTGTAGTGTGTAATTTTGGACCCCAATGAAAGGGAGTTTTTGTTGTATGTATCTTTTGTTAGTTAGAAGGCCAGTTCAAGTTTATTTTTGCTGGATTTCATCGCTTTGCTTTCCCCAGAATTCCAACTAATCCATTCTCCGATATATTTGAATTCTTTTACTATTTCAATCTTTTGTTTTTGGACCTTAAGGTATTTACGTGAGTGTTTGATGTTTGTCATGATCTTAGTTCCATCGAAGGAGATGTGAAGACCTATTTTAGCGGCTTGTTTCTTTATTTCAAGGATTTGCTCCTGTGCTTCTTCCATTGTTTCAGCAAACTGGGCCATATCACCTGCAAAAGCAATGCAATTTAGTTTAAGGTTCTTTTTGCAACCCAATCTTATACCACTCTTCATATTTGTGTTCCATTCTCTGACTATTTTCTCAAGTGCACAGTTGAACAGCAACGGTGAAAGTCCATCCCCCAGTCGCACTCCCGTTTTTATTTCGAAGGTTTCCGATAGTTCACCCATGAATTTAACTTTCGAAAATATATTTGTAAGGGTCGCTTTTATTATAATAGTTGTTTTCTTATCCAAACCCATTTCTTCTAGGACTGATAACAGAGATTCCAAATCATATGCTTTTTTGAAATCAATGAAGGAGATTACGTACGCCTTTGCCCTTGATATTTGGTATCATGGGCATGATATGCCATGGTGTTTTTGAGGTTTAGTATTTGTTCCGAGCATGACCTACCCTTTCTAAAACTCCCCAGGTATTCCCCGAATTGCGGGTCCAATTGTGGTTCTGCCCTGTTCAAAACGATTTTAGAAAGGATCTTGTATGTTATATACAGCAGGGATATTCCTCTATAATTGTTGGGGTCTGTCTTCAAGCCTTTCCTGCAGATAGGGTAGATTGGAGCTGTTCTCCATTGCGTGGGGATTTCTTCTTCTTTAGAGATTTTATTGAAAACACATTGAAGGGATGTAATCACAGTTTTCTACCATAGTTCGGTTACTATTTGGTTTTTTCTAGAAGTTTTGTTGTTTTTTAGTTCTGAAATAATCTATAGTAGTTCTTCAGTTGTTGGTGGTTCAGAATCCGGTTTTTTGGGAGTTATTTGGGAGGGATGGGAGGGAAGTTATTTGGCAGGGATTTAAATTTTTCAAGGATGGCTTCATCATTCAAGAGCTTCCTAAATTAGCCTGCTAGTATCTTGCAATTTTCCGCGTTATTGTGGGCGATGGTCCCATTTACATAATCAAATTAGAGAGTTGGTGCTTTGTGTTTTGATAACTTTTGTTTGAAAGTTCTGTAAAAGCTTCTTGTGGAGTTCTTAGTAAATTCTTCATCAATTTGGACGAGAGTTTTGTTTGCATATGCCTTCTTTATCCTTTTTATACTTTTATCTACCAGTTTTCTCTAATGAAATTTAATCTGCTTTCTTCTGTTTTCTGTGACTGCCAATTTTGCCATGCCTGATTTCTTGTTTCAATGAAGGCATCACATTCCAGCGACCACCAGGCATGTTTTTTACTTTGTATGTTAGGTGCTATCAGTTCGGTTGTAGTAAAGTGGTTTTCCTTCATGTCCTCCCAAATTTGAGTCTGAATCGTTTCCGTTGCTTTTGTGAATTCATCTGATTTTAATATTTTTCCCGTGCTGTACTTACGATTTTAAATTATTTACATACTGTTTATAAACTTTATCGAAACATTAGACAGCCTCATTTTTAATTTCCTTGCCCGATTACGTCTTGTCAAATGTCTTGATTTCATATAGAGAGCCAATTTAACAATAAAGCCAATTTGATTTTCGATAATGTTTTAACATTTTATCTCTTGATGCTTGAATAGCAATCAAAAGAGTTTCATCCACGACAGTACGGTTTGGCTTATTATCTAATTCATAAACTGTTGATTCAATTTCGGATATAAGTAAATTACCGTGATGACCGTTGATTTTAGTGCATGAAGATAATAATAAGCGATAATAAACAATAAATGTCTGTTTACATACAATTTGAATTTGGTTAGTATTACTATATTTGAAATTCGCCTGGTTCCATCCACATGAAAATGAAGGGATAACAAACCATAAATGTCTGTTTACATAAACCTTCTATTTTGTTGACTATTTAAAATTCATAATAAAAACGAACGAAATAATTTGAAATTGTCTACGAGATCTATATCTATCAATCTATCTATATATATATATATATATATATATATATATATATATATATATATATATATATATATATATATATATATATATATATATATATATATATATATATATATATATATATATATATATATATATATTCAACCCATTATCTATAGATAGGTAGATAATGGGTTGCTAGACTAACTGTATAAAGGAGTCTGCAACTTTATATGCAAAAAAATACAATGAATACTTTCTGCTTTCCCTGCAATTTTTAAATCATCCGAGCCGACAAATCATCCCCAAAACAAACCGATGATAAAAAAAAACCATAAAATCTCAGACATTAAAACTGTTAAATCGTTTCACTCCGACGAAGACGAAAAACAATGAATCCACCCCACCACCACAGAAGCAGAAAATTAAACTTCTTATTCCTACATCAAAACGCACTTTTTATTCCTACCTCAACACACACACACACACACACACACATATATATATATATATATATATATATATATATATATATATATATATATATATATATATATATATATATATTTAAAAGTATGTATGTATGTATGTATATATGTGTGAGTGTGATATCACAATCACCCCGAAATTCTCTTTTTTTTGTGTGTCTCTCCTCTTCGGTCGTGTGCGATATTGATTTTGCAATAGTCAGGGGATGTCCATAATGGTAAGCCCTATGGGTTAGGTTAGGGGAGTCCCCTAGTTCGCCGACATACTAGACGCATCACGCTATTCATCCCCAAGCGACATGCTCTAAACACCTACATAATATATCTACACATACATGCATTCACACACACACACACGGCCGAGTTATTAAAACGAGAATGCCAGGAATAACGTTCAACTCCCCCACGTCGACCAATAGAAGCTCGCCGTTATTAATGTTAAGGGTTGATTTTGCAATCTCTAAAAGTTGCACCCTTACTTAGTTGTTATGGTTACTGCGACGCGGTATAATTCGAAAAGAAATTAATGTTGAGGGTTGTAATACAAATGGCAAGCGGAGAAATTTGGATTAAACCACAGGTTTGATTAGGATTAACAAAGACTGATTAAACAGCTTTGTAAGACAAAATTATAATTAATTAGTTAAGGCTAGTTGCAGACATGACCTGTTTAGGCTGTACAAGTTAGACAATTAATTAAAACTCACCAGGATCAGAGAACAATAGAGAACAATATCCGCACCTTGGAACTATAATCAACGAAAATTGGGATAACTCGCAAGAAAACAAGAAACGTGTTGGAGAAGTAATAAACGTCTTTCAAAATGAGTGCTGTCTTCAAAAGCCACAACCTAACTCTCAGAACAAGAATCAGGCTGTTGCACAGCTATGTATATTCTGTTCTGCTATATGATGTAAAGACATGGATCTTCAATAAAACACGGAGAAGAAGCTAGAGGCCTTTGAGTAGACGGTAGTAGATCTTGAGAATATCTTGAATCCAGAGAGAGTAGGGCTTCACACGAGAACGTTTTTAAAAAAAATTTCTCGTCTCGTCTCGTAAAAGCGAGACGAGACCGAGACGAGACAGTTTTGAAAATTATTTAGGCGAGAGCGAGAAGATATGTGAGCGAGAGCGAGACGAGAGTAATTTTTTTCAAAACTAACGAGAGCGAGACGAGATTTTTTAAACTCTCTATCTCGTTTCGTGTGAAGCCCTACCAGAGGGTGACAAACATAGAAGTAATCAGAAGAATGAACACAACACCTAAATTGATCAATATTGTGAAATGCAGAAAGTTGCAATGTCTCGGACATATCATGCGAAATACAAAGAGATACCATCTACTCAAAAAAAACTTCAAGAGAAAATCAATAGCAAAAGAGGTCCTGGAAGAAGACGAATCTTAGTTTGACAACCTTAGATTCTGGTTCAATATGTCTTCAGCTGAACTGTTTCGCGTCGCCACCAACAAGACAAGAATAGCCATCATGATCGCCAACATCCGAGCCGGATAGGCACCGAGAGAAGAAGAAGAATCAGAGAAAACCTGTTTAAGGTTAAACAATATTGGATGCTTAGGTTTGGTTAGACAATTAGTTAAAAATAGTCAGGATCAAACAAGACCTGTATAAGGTCAAACCTGTTTAAGGTGAAAGATTGAATAATCTGTCAAGTCAGGATTGGATAGCAGTACAGGTTAGACAATAAGTTAAAACTAGGTAGGAACAGAGAAAAGCTGTTTAAAGTTAAACAAGATTGGATAGTCAGGTCTAGATTAAAGAAACGCACCAATGCTGTAGAAAATGCTGCAGAATGCTGCTGTTTATACAAAACATTGCGAATTTAAGAAATTTGCAAGATTTCTTAATTTGATAATAAATCACAAATTTGCAAAATTTAAATATTGTTTTGTCTAAAAATATTTAGAAATTTCATATTTCATTTTTGAGTAACCTCAAGATTTTTTTAGTTTTTGAGAGTGATTTAAGAGTTTTTGAGTAAACTCAAGGCACTTTTTGCAAATGTATAATGAATACAAATTTGAAAAATTTCCTGAAATTCCTGATGTTTAATCTCTAAACTGAAATTTAGTCTCGTTACAAAAATGAAACTTGGAAGTGATGAAGTAATGAAATGGAGTTCATAGCAGATATATCTAATTACTGTTCCATGAAAACTATAATATCCTACGTAGTATCAGACAAGACGTGTTTAAGATCAGACATTATTGGATAGTCAAACTGTTAATTTTACAATACCAACCAATACTAGATAAGAACAAACAAAGCGAAACAAAACCAGTCAATACCAGAAATTACTTGATAAGACTGGACAAGAATAGAGACCAACATACGATGATTAGGGGTGGGTAGAGAAGGGACGTTTGACAATGAAGTTTTTGCCGGTGGAATAAAGTTGGGGTTGGTGGTGGGGTGAATGGGTCAATTAGATAATGCTTAGGGGAGGTTTTATTGTTTATTTAATTGCCGATTAATTGCGTTGAAAATGTGGATGAGGTGTTTTAGGGCAACTTATTTCTTTCTTTTCTCCATCGAAATCACTTTCTTTACTAACAAATTTTTCCCTTGAAAACTGAAGTATTGAAAGAATTTCCTTATTTATGATTTCCTGATTTATTTATCAATACTTAAACTTAATTTTGATTCCCTTAAATATTAAGTCACAACCGTTAAATTTAGAACTTTTGATAAGTCTACAAACTAGTTTTGTCAGACTATCTACTATTCTACAATAGATGTAGATAGATGAATAGTCGATCTATTCTACAATACTAAATTTTTGGACTTACACATTAATTTTGGTACTTCAAAATTTGGACTTATTTTCAATCTTCCAGTCTTGGATCATCAATTTTGACTGCCTAGAAGATGACCTAGAATCAGAAAAGACTAAATTAATTCAAACTAATTAATTAAATTCCATCTAGTCCACAAATTAAATCTTCCCTTAATTCCAATGCATTCAATTTAGTCATAATTAAATCATGAATCAGAAGAAATGTGCTAATTAATTTTAACCATTCTGTCTAATTGGTGCACCGCTCGACCAATTACAAATTACGTATTCGTTATTAGGTATTAATTAACTAATTGGCTATCGACTTACAAACGTTTAAATTAATTTTTCAAACTCATTATAAAAGAAATAAATTCTTACTTTCCACTAATTATTTCTAAACTGCATACAGGCGGATTATGTAAATCTGTTTATCTAATCTAGTTTTATCCCATTCAAGTAAGTAAAAAAAGATTTATAAAATAGTTCAGCAAGGCTAGTAACGATTTTTATAGCTAGACAAGATTAAGCAAGGCAGGATTAAATCTAAACAGACAAGGCTAGACACTATCACGCAGGGTCAGGGAAGATCAAACAAGACTAGGCCAGCAAAACCAAACAAGATCATAAAAGCCTAAACAAGAGCAGACAAGACTATATAAGAAAAGGGAAGGATAAGAATATACAAGGTAGAATAGATTAGGCCAGACAAGACTAGGAAACTTCAAAAGAAGATTTATCAAGGCAGGACTGACTATACCAGAACAGACAAGGCTAGACAAGATCACACATGGCCAGGAAAGATCAGACAAGCCTATGACAGGAAAACCAAACAAGATCATTCAAGCCTAAACAAGATCAGACAAGACTATATAGAAAGGTATAGACTATAAAGAAGGTAGACCTGATAAGAATATAGAAAGCCAGACAAGACTAGAATGTTTCCTTTCTTAAGTTTCTTAAGTAAGACTAATCTAGTTGGAAAGGTGAAACTTATAGATGATATATTCTTGGTACCTGCTGAAAACTGGCATATTCTATCTAGAATACTTACTAGAAGGTTACAACTATTCTTATAGAAACCTTTTAGTTTTTTTATGAAAAAAAAGCTATTCTTGGAGACTTAATCTCCTATACTAAGTCAATTTTATTCATTGTTGACAATTTGTAATCTATTGTGAGTCAATTTTGGAAGTTTAGATCAAATTTTAAACTTCTAAATCAATTCAGTTTCGAAAATCAAGTTAATTTGAGCAATTACTCACAATCAGTATAAATATCTAATTGTAAGTAAACTCAATTTAGGTTGTCTCATATACAGTGATTTACGGAAGATTAGTAATGTCGATATTAGATTGATTTATTATTGACATATTAGATATTCAGATTTATTTGATAGAACTGTGTGCAGACTAGTTTTTTTGTTCAAGATTTTACTAATTCCAATTATAAATGGAAAACCGAAAAACAAGTGATTAATCGTAAATCTAAGTCTGGGGATATTCGACATTCGTCCCCTACCAACAATTACATTCTTCCACTTTTTTTCTTGGAAAGTTGTCCCTAGCCAATGTATTGCTCAGCGAAGCAATAAAACTAGAGGAGAGCGAGAGGAGGGCGCGTGAGCGAGAGAGCGTTTTTTGGCCGAAGGGAGAGAGAGGAGCATGGTCGGGTCCTTTGTGCTGTTAACAAAATGAAGCCTGTTTTCTGTTTGCATGTGTTGGTGAGTGAGTAAGGAGGGAGCAGCCATTTTTAATGATCGATGCCTGCGGCCCATGACAAGGGACCCTAAATGATTACCATAACCCTCCCAACTAACGATTCCACGGCACCCATATTTAACAAACCATCCAACCATTTTTCCACACCGCATGCCATCCCATCATTACTATTTCCATTCCTATTCCTTTCTTTTCCTCTTACTCATTTTTCTACCTCCCAACAAATACAAAAACGACCAAGAAAAAATATTGCAGCAATTAGTTAACGTCCAGAGAAAAAGAGAACAGAACTACAAGAAACGTTTCGATCAATTGGGAATTGGCAACGGTTTATTGTGCATTTAGATTATATAATTGGTGTTACGTAATATTTATTAGTGTTTCTTGTTATTTTATTTTTGTAGGAGATGTTTGTGATAGTTGTTAATATAATTACAAGTTAGATCAATTCATACTAATATATCCAATTGCTTTTTCTAATTAACTAGATACATTATCTTATTATTTATCAAAACTAGTGAATACTAGATAAAACTAAATAATACTACATAAGACTAGACATGACTATATAATACAATACCATATTGGACAAGTTAAAACGCGACTACAAAAGATAGACAAGACTCAACAAGAGTAGACAATACTAGATACGACTAGATAATACCTGAATGAATCTGAATAATTTTTCTAAAAATAAAGTTGGTATCATTTTTCCTCTTCAGAACATTATTTTTGGTACTTACGTATTAACGTCACCACCGCGATATATTGGATCGAGAGTACGCGCTGCCGCGCGTATGTTGTCTTGATTTATCTAACCTGGACAACCTAATCTAACCGGGGTTAAAAAATAAAGTATTTTGAGTTTAAAAAATGTTTTAATTTTGAATAAAATGTTTTATTTTATGATTTATCATAAACATTTGAGGTGTAGATTAGCGGCATTTAAAAATGTAGCGGTGGTGGCGTTAATACGTAAGTACCTTATTTTTAGTAGACTACTTATAAATACATATTTCTAGACAACATATAAACCATATCTTGTTGATATAGACCGTATACATATAATATAGCCTAATATATAGTCTGTAATCTTTTGTAAAGAAATGAGAATATTATTTAAAATCTATACAAGTCATCAACAACGTAGTCAAAGTCACAAAGATTTAGACTATCAGGATTTAGACTATCTGTTAAGATTTAGACTATCCAGATTTAGTTAATCAACTAGTGTTAATGAAGTTTTAATTCTTAGGTTTATATTAAGAATACTAATATATTAAAATTTAATATTTGTGTAAATTATATAAGAGTAGAGAGGCAAGACTAGACAGACGAGGCTAGACAAACAAAATAACCAAAATAAATGTTGCATACAAGGAGAAATCTATTGACATAAATCTAAAAAAAACTTATTGTAAACCCGTTACAAATGGGCATTGACCATCGGCTTACTGCCAACATTTGGATAACAAACATTTTCCCATAAATAATCATAATACTTGGTATAAATTTACAATTTATTTTTAGACATTTATTCTAGGTTTAAGTTCACGAGATATTTCATAGTTTACTATTCAAAGCAATAAACGTGACAAATTGAGCAAAATATGTCAAATGAACTCGTTCTAGGTTTCATCTTTAAATCCTGAATGAATTTATAGCTATATAATTAAACTGAATCTGCAATAACAAAAATAAAATGGAAATTTTAAAATCTTAATTCTTTGTTTTCAAAAAATTCTTTGTTTTCAGAAGATGAAATTTATTAATGTTTAAGTTCTTATTCTTCTCTATCTTAAGAATTTAATTCTAGAACGATATATATTGTAGTATTTTACATTTGTTGAATCTAGCTTGACATTCGCTACATTGAATCTCTAAATTTGGTTTCGACTAAACTAGTTCCTTGAATGTAATAATTACTAGACTATATATTTTAATTTATAATAATATATAGACAAATTCACGTATTCAGATAAAACTCTACCAAGAAAATACTCTAAATAGATTTCATCTGTAACCAATATTTTAGTAAATTTCACGTCTATCATAAGTATCGGGTTTTTCAATAGAGACGATGCATTTTGTTTTTGGCATTTATCGAATAGGAGTGAAGTTGACTTCGCAATTCTTTCATATTTGAAACGTCAGTCTATGACATTTAATCAAGGAGTGATACACGCTTCAACAAAGTTTGCGTTTTATTAAACTTTTTTAATCAAAGTTCATGTTGTAACGCGACTACGTTGCACGCGCTTACGCCAATTTTTGGTCGACGAAACCGTCCAACAACACGGACTATTGAACGTTTGGTGCAACAATTCGAAACAACTTATGCAATACATAATGTCCCAGTGTCTGTGCGACAACGTAATGCTCGAAGTGAAGTAAATATCCGTTCCGTAGCCGTTCGAGAGAGTGTTGAGCAGTCAAGGATGTGGATTCCACTCCGATCGCAGGCGTTAAATATTAGGTTGACCAGTTGGTGGCGAATTTTGTGGACAGATTACAAGTTTGCGTTGACTCTAGAACTGAAGCCAACCGACCAATGTAAGGCGTCGTACATTCGCTAATTGGGCTCTGGACCAGATGCAAACTGACGACAACTTTCACAAAAATTCATTTAACCCCTTTGGACTTTTTGGAAGCTGCAGGGTACCATCGAACGCGAAATTCCTGATATTTCGGCCGATTTTCGTATTCACTCCTGCAGGCGCTTCCGCAGCAGATATTTGAACGATGTCGTATTACTTAATTAATGGCATCGATTGTACTTTCATTTGAAATAAAAATTATTTCCATAACTAACCCACAAGCCTTTTAATTAAAAAAAACAAAATGCGTCGCTCTTAATGAAAAACCCATTATCATCTCTAGATTCACGATCTATACATTTATGGATTAATGTTCACTGCACTAGATCTTTGGATATACATAAACATAACCTAGTTTAGATTAAAGAGTTATAGTGGGAAAATCAGCTTGTGTGTCTTTAACTACCAGTGTTTTAGCGTTCTTGTTTAATTAAAGTAGAGGAGTATTTTAATTCTACTAACTCTACGCTAGTTTTGAAAATTTATTTCATAAAAACTTGCATTTATTGTAATAATAATTATTTTTTGATATTAAGTATTTATGTATGTATTATTATTAGTATATGTTTTCATTTTTTAATGACATATTTCATTTAGTTTAGATACGTATTTAGCTTTTGTAAAGAAATAAATATTTTTGATTTGATTTGAAAAGTTATTATTTAATATAATTTGAGTATGGATCATGAACAATCTAGGCTTACATTCGGAATGTCTTCTAGCTAGACTAAATTTATAAAATTAATGATGATAGACATATGGTATACATTAGGTTTGAATAGACTAGTTCTTGGTTTGGCTAGTACAATCTATTCTTAAATTTTTGGTAGCCTAGAATAAACCTACGTATATATTCTCGTCTAGATTAGATGAATACTAGAAAATTAGATGAATAGATAAAAATAGCATTGTCTAAATTAGATTTGGAATCTAGTCTGGGTCAAACTACATTTCCGAATCAAGTTTTTACTAAACAAAAACTATAATTGTAAAACTTGAAGACTAGATCTCCATAACCGCTTATCTAGGCTAATTTACATACAAATTAGTAAAACAATTAGCATTGTTTACATTAGATTTAGTAAAAAAAAATAAAATCAATTGTCACAATTTTAAATTATATAGTCTATTTATGATCTAGTCCAGTGGTTCTCAAACTTTTTTTGCCGCGGCACCCTTATCGAGCTAAAAAAATCTCGCGGCACCCCTGTCGGGCTACAAAAATTTCGCGGCACAGATTTATTTTTTGACAAATTTTGACTTTTTGGACAAATTTCGTTTGAAGATTTTTTCACGTTTATGTACTAAATCAGACTGATTACATTAAAGATGTCTTTTTAATTTGTATGGAACCAAGTCGCTGTTAGTAACAATTTTATGACAGATAACGCATTGCCCTTCCGGCACTTTTTCGTTCCCAACAAAAACAAAGCCAAACGATATGAGGTAGCTAAGATCATATTTCCTTATTTTTCCTCGGATTATCTTTTGGTCGTGAGTTGCGCTTTTGCGAACTGAGGCAGACGAACTTGAATGATTTAGACCAGCGTTTCTCAAAGTGGGCGATATCGCCCTCCAGTGGGCGATGACATCTTTTTGGGGGTCGCCAGGTAGCCTGGAAGTGATATAGGGGGCGGTAGGAAAAATTGTTACTTATTAAATACATTTTGGCTCGTCGTCAATTTTATCAATAGAACTTTGTGACTTTTTATCAATAGAACATGATTGAAATTTTTTTGTGCACATGTGTCAACTTCCGCCATGTTTTTCGGGCACTTTTTGACTTATAACCAGTGAAAGTAACGAAACTTTCCGCCTTTTAAACATGCGCGGAGGCGCATGCGCTCAACTAACCGTAAAGGTCTATTCCCAAATCTGATGGAAATTCAAGAAAGTTAAGAAATATCTGATGAACATATTCTAATATTCACAAATCATTTGGACTTGTTACATAATGACATGAGAAAGAGATTTAAGGATAAAGGTTTTATTTGCAAGTTCCTGATAAGATAATAACACCATTTTCATGTTATGAAATCGCAGGCCCGGTTTTGGAAGAAAGTTAGTCAGGTTGCAGAATGATATCAACTTCATATGAAGAATTTTGGTTTCATTGACCACTACCCTCTTTGTGGAAATTCGCGAAGAAATTATTAATAGCTTTTCCAACATTATACTTAGTCGAGTTAAGAAATAGACTGGATATTTTTTAACTTAAACCTCACGAACATTGAACCTCAATTTGATAAATGGATATCGTAACTTCAATCTCATCCTTCAGATTTGGGGGGTGTTATTAACTTTGGCATATAAGGTGGGCGATGAGACAAATAAGTTTGAGAAACACTGATTTAGACCAATATAGATTTTAGCGAATTGTCCATAATTTTGCATTAAAAGTACGAACTCAAATTCCTTTACCTCCTCATGTAATTTTCTTTTTACATTTCTTGATTATTGCTGTGGCACCCCAGGCATACTCTCGCGGCACCCAGTTTGAGAACCACTGATCTAGTCTAATCTTAAATGTGGATATAGGAAGCCTGAATCTCAATCTACTTTTTTCTTAATTAATAAAGTTCAAAATTTGGATTATCTATTTTAAATCTTCAGATATCAAGTCTGAAACTGTATTAGCTAGTTAAAGTTAAGATCTGAATATAGACTTAGAGCTGGACTAGTTATATAGTCATAAAAATTACCAAAAAAATAAAATCAGTCGTCTCAATTTCAAATTATCCCGTTCTTTTATTATCTAGTCTAATACAAATGTTGAGATATGAAGTTTAGCATTTGAATATTGGGGTGCAACCAAACTAATTCTTGATACAATCATACCAACTTATTAAAGCGGAATATAGCTTGAATATATAAATATATCCAAACTTTCCGTAGCTCTATAATATTTTTCTTTCTTTTTCTTTCTAGCCTTTTTAAGACTACAAAACAAATCTCATGTTGAAGCACAACAGATATTTGTATGCTATTCAGGGCCGTATTTAACCCATGAGAGGCCCTGGGCACAATACGACAATGGGGCCCCTATGACCTTAACAGAGTATTATTTTGCTAGAATAGGCAAATAAATCAGAGAAGCAAAGTTCTAGATTTTTTTAAATTTCGTTTTAGTCACATTAAATGAATAGATACAATATAATCCACAAAAGTAACTCTTTTAGAATTAACAGGTTAGTGCAAAATTCTATGTTGATTGAAGAGGTACCTTTCTAGATTTGAGATGGGCAAAATCGTTAATTATTATCAAAATTATATCTTGATTCCTCAAGGTTCCATAATTAGGACACGATTTTGAAACGCGAATTTTCAGAATTATGTCTTGGTTCCTCGGGGCTCCATAATTGGGACATGATTTTGAAACGCAAATTTTCAAAATTGTGTCTTGATTTCTCAAGGTACCACAACTAAGATACGATTTTGAACGCGAATTTTGAAAATTTTGTCTTGGTTCTTTAAAGCACCACAACTAAGACACGATTTTGCCTCAAGGCACCACAACTAAGACACGATTTTGCCTCAAGGCACCACAACTAAGACACGATTTTGAAACGCGAATTTTCAAAATTTTGTCTTGCTTCCTTAAGGCACCACAACTAAGACACGATTTTGAAACGCGAATTTTCAAAATTTTGTCTTGGTTCCTCAACGCTCCATAATTAGAACATGATTTTGAGACGCGAATATTCAAAATTTTGTCTTGGTTCCTCAACGCACCACAAGTAAGACACGATTTTGAAACGCGAATTTTCAAAATTTTGTCTTGGTTCCTCAAGGCTTCATAATTAGAACATGATTTTGAGACGCGAATATTCAAAATTTTGTCTTGGTTCCTCAAGGCACCACAACTAGGACACGATTTTGAAACGCGAATTTTCAAAATTTTGTCTTGGTTCCTTAAGGCACCACAACTAAGACACGATTTTGAAACGCGAATTTTCAAAATTTTGTCTTGGTTCCTCAAGGCTTTATATTTAGAACATGATTTTCAGACGCGAATTTTCAAAATTTTGTCTTGGTTCTTCAAGACACCATAATTAGGACAGGAAGTACTTAAATTGGTTTGTCTGTCCAAATTTTGGATTTCCTAGGAAAATTTGTTTGTCCACAAATTCAAAACCAAATCAAATATTTTGGAAATTCTAGCAATTGTTTGTCTGTCCCTAAATTTTGGTAACTTCCTAAGAAATTTTGCCTGTCAACAAATTCAAACTATTCTTGCGTTCAGCTCCTGCTTGAGACTGTAGCACCAGCGAAAGGAAGGAAAAGTTTGAGGAAGAACAAATTCAAAGCTAAATAAGAATAATAATAGTTCTTGATCATTCAATTCATCCTCTTTCTCAATTTCAGTTGTTGTCAATCTTCTAATGCCATTATATTATAATGCCATATTCTTTTCGTTCGCACTATTGGAGACAAGAACTACGACATAAATTGCTCCTTTTAAGTGCAGACATTTCCAAAACCCCATGAACTCATATTCTCCTAACAATTGGAGCATAAGGTCTTTCCTGTAAAGTCTATTCGTGGCCTCTATAACACCTCGGTCCATTGACTGGGCAATACATGTAACATTCGGAATGGACATCAGCGATAAACTTGAGGTTTCTAGCTAATTATTCTTTTCAATTTGGAGAAGGAACGTTCCCCAATACAGTTAGTTACCATCATGCTTAAAAAAATTCTGAATGCGATTTCTACATTTGGAAATGTCTCTTCAATTTTGTTTTCTTTGAAAAGATGATATATTTCCAATATACTATTAGTTCATTCATTTTCAATACATTTCCAAGTATTCTGTCAAATGCAGACATGAAGCTTCCAACTATTTTTCGTTAGTAGATTTCAGCAAATTCTTTGCAACTTTGTCTAAACTCGTTTATACATTGAATTTGTCTTTTCCATCCAGTTGGGCTGACGTCAAAAAAAATCTGGCGTGAGCTTCTACGTCTTGTTCTTTGAGATAGGTTAGGTTAGGTTTGGATTTCGGAAAGATCGATTGATCTTTCCGAATTAAATATGTTTTTCGGTAATAAATATCGGTCATCGTTTGGTGATCTGGCAGGAACTAGGGGGCCCCTACGTTTGCGAGGCCCTGGACACGTGCCCCGAATGCCAAGTGGGAAAGAGGGCACTGATGCTATTTACTTGTTATCCGTCCACTTTTATAGCACTAAGCACGAACCAGATAAATAACATTGTTTGTAATGATGTGATCTTAAAATCAATGTCATTTATCTTATTCTTGTTTAGAAATGTCATTTATCTTATTCTTGTTTAGAGTCATGAAAGTGGACTGAAAACTAGTAAATTGCATACAAATATCTGTTGTGTTTCAACATGAGATTGTTTTGTAGTTTAAAAAAAGACTTAATAATATGACTTAATATTATAGAGACTTATAATAGAGATGATATATATATATATATATATATATATATATATATATATATATATAGAGACGATATAATAAGACTTAATATTATAGAGTTACGGAAAGGTTGAATATATTTATATATTCAAGCTTTATTCCGGTTTAATAATTTGTTTAGCATTTTAGTTATTTAGTCTAAATCTTAATTTATGAATTCTATAATTATATTATCCTGTCCAAAATTTAAGATATGTAGTCTGAATCTGGAGATATCTGGAGATTTGGAGATATCTGGAGATCTGGAGATATCAAATCATAAAAGTCGTCTTTCTAAAACGTCTCGTAATAATGAAACGTAATAATTCTTGACTAAAATTAAATTTAGTTTGAAGTATACCATATGAGTCTAGAATAAATTATGAGATTTGTTCCAAGAACAGTCAAAACGCAAACTGTCCGACGTGCCGATTGCAATATTACGCATGCGTCACACCGTTTGCTGACCGTTTTGACGGTTGTTAGGACAAACCTATATACTTTGTCCGACGAGAGAATGCAGCTGTACTGCGCCGAGGTATGAGGGGCAAGGGACGCGCCGAGGTACGCGCAGATTAGTTTGAGTTAAGAAATATTCGCCAGTTTTTCAAATACGGACGAAGTAACCACAGCGCACTCGAAATAAAGTGGGGGTATAAGCAGAACAATGCTAAACTTCTCGAGACCGGATGCATTCTCTCGCCGGACAGAGTATAGATAAAAATTATCGGGTGCAAAACCATTGTAAAAAGGTTGAGAACCACTCTTTTAGACTTGTTTAAATTTCGAAATATTAATATTTCGCAATGTTGTTTAGTCTATTTTTAAAAAAAATCTTATATTAGTATTTAGAGTTAAAGTTAGAAACAAGAAACATTTTCAGAACACTTAGTAAAACTTTTTACCTCAACCAACTGGACTATTTATGTAACCAAAAGGCTCCAATAACAATTTCAACTTTTCCCCTATCTATTAGCCTAACTGTGAAAAGTCGACAGAAAATAAATTCCATTTAAGCTTTAATGTCCCTTCCACTCTTAATACTTCCCAATTATTCTTTCTAGTAGTTAAGAGCGCCTTGCTAATTAGTATTAGTGGATGCGGTCGCAAAGGGAAACTTGCATCAGCAAGATTTACGTCGTGCGGGTATCGAACCGTGAACTGCATTTGGAGGACATCGCCGGGACCCAATTAACGTATAAATTATTATTACTATTTTACGTTCTCCCCACTCTGTCGCCGCCGATGCGCATAAATAAGAAATTCGTGTCACGCTTGACCCCAAGTGCTTTCACCCCGTTACCACTACACTTTACACTTCCGGAGAGAAATTCTTTTTTTTAAATACTTTTTCACGCTGTCTTTTTTCCCTCGCGCGCTCACGCCTGTTACTTAATCAATGGAAAATTGTTAATTAGTTTGGCTTCATTTTCTTTGGACTTGATATTAAGGATTATTATGGATTTTAAAATTATTCCATAAATAGTTGAAAATAGATTTATTTAGTTGGTCTATATATTTATTTAGCTGATTTTCAAATATAAATTATAATTAAATTATACTAGATGTACTTACTAGGCAACATAAATTAGACAATATGGATGGAACACATCTCTAACTTAGAAAACTAATGCTGAACAGATAGACAAAGAAAAAAATGAGTGTGTAATGTTTACGCGCGGTTGTAGTAAAACTTCTTCGACGATTGTGATATAGATATAAAAATTGATTAAACTTATTAAATTTGTTAAATAAAATCTTTATAGATAAAACAATAATAATTATTAGTATTAAACTTTATAAAAACAGAATAGGACTAAATTATAAGCATATTTGTGTAGGTCACGATATTCTATAGTCAGTCGATGAAGAAGTTTTAGTTTTACTTAATAAATGACATTTATGAAAACACATTTTTAAATTTAGGTTTTTTTATTGATCAATTTCTACAAATTGCTTTTCTACAATTTGTCAAAAAAGGAAACTTTGTAAACAGAATATAGACTTTACTTTTTACGTTATTTCCGTCAGAAAGAAGGTCCGAGTTAAGGTAGACTTCCGAGCAAAGTGGCTCTTGCGTCACTAACGCAGGGATTCTGACGCGGCGACATAGCGATAGTATTATGTACTATGAAAATGTACGAGGCGCCATTCCAGCGCAGCGACAATGACGCACTGACGCTGAGCGCGTCATTGTCGCTGTGCTCGAATGTCGTCTCATACATTTCCATAGTGCATAGTACTATATCTATGTCACGGCGGCTTTCACGCTGTGTTAGTGACGCCAGAGCCGCTTTGCTCGGAAGTCTACCTTAACTCGGACCTTCTTTCGTACGTAAATAACGTAAAAAGTACAGTCTATATTCTGCCTTTACCTTTACTTTCAATGGGCGCCTAAAGAAGTTTTACTTATTTTTTTTTCAAAGAGCGACATCTATGTATATATGACTTAACCTAACTTTATTTCCGTCAGTCAACGGCATTTCCGATTGAAAAAAGATCTGTTACTCCCAAATCGCGCCTAAAGAAGTTTTACTTCAAAAAAGGGACAAGATAGACAAGGCATATAGAACTAGACAGCGAAGAGAAGACATTGTGGACTAGACAGATTAAATCATACTGATAAAACTAAATATATGTAGTTTATAGTGATAAAGCTAGACCAGATTCTACAAATAAGAGGGGCAAGGTTTAATAGACAAGACAAAAGTTAGACATGACTATGTTAGACATACAAGACTGGCTCGAACTTTGCCGATCCATAAATGAAGACCCATGGGGCCTCACATATCGAATTGCTACGAAAAAACTAATGGGTTTCTCTCCAACTGATCACTGATCACTCCAACAGACCCCTGGGATATCGTGTCCACAACGGATGAGAGAAATAGTTACCACACTATTTCCAGTTCACGAACGATGACCGGCAGAAAAATGGCAAACCACTGAAAATCTCGTGACACCTTTCAGCGTAGAGGAGATCTTTGAGGCTAGGAAACGATTGCTGTCAGGGAAAGCACCTGGTCCAGACAATATCCCAAATGAGATCATCGCAGAAGTGGTGGAAATGTGGCCAGAGTTGTTGCTGAAAACTTACAATGCGTGTCTTCGAAAGGGAATTTTCGCTACGCAATGGAAAAGACAAAAACTCGTCTTACTGAGGAAAGGGGGCAAACCATTGGAAGAACCATCGTCATACCGACCGATATGCCTCCTCGACAACATAGGGAAACTTTTTGAAAGGCTGTTACTTAGGAGACTTGAGACATACATCGAAAACAACGGGGGACTGTCCCAATGGCAGTATGGTTTTCGAAAAGGTCGATCAACCGTGGACGCTATTGCTGAAGTTATTAAAGCAGCAGAAAAGGTCAAAAATGGAACACGGCAATCGAAAGGTTATTGTGCATTAGTGACCCTTGACGTTAAAAACGCCTTTAATTCAGCCAGGGATGTAATCATGAAGGCATTAGCATCAAGACAGACACCAGAATACTTGAGAAAGATGATAAGCAGCTAGTTAAACGACCGACGGTTGATATACCACACGGACGAAGGTGAAGTTGAGTATGAGGTAACGGTGGGTGTCCCACAAGGATCGGTCTTGGCACCATTCTTGTGGAACATTATGTACGATGGCTTGCTAAACCTAGACTTGCCTAGAACAGCGCAAATAGTTGGGTTCGCAGATGACGCCGCAGTGGTGGTGACTGCAAAGGAAATAAGTACACTAGAACTAGCAACTAACGAAACCCTTCGGCGGGCAAATAATTGGTTAAAAGATCAGGGTCTAACAATGACAGTTCATAAAACAGAAGCGATACTTATCACGGATAAGAGACTATTCACCCCAACGAAACTCGTTCTGGAAGGGCAAAATATCCCTTTATCGAAATCATTGAGGTACCTTGGCATCCAATTCGATAGCGGTCTGAGATACACAGACCATATAGCCAAAACATCGAAAAAGGCAGCGTCTACAGTGACAGCTCTGGCAAGATTGATGCCGAACATTGGAGGGCCGAGGGAATTGAAACGGAAACTTCTCAACAATGTGGTACACTCAAAAATTTTCTACACGGCGGAAATATGGGCTGGCGTAACGAAAAAGGTTTAAACGAGAAAACAACTTACAGGAGTACAGAGAATAAGTGCTCTAAGAGTAATTTCTGCCTACAGAACCGTTTCGGAGGCCGCGGCGCTGGTACTTGCAAGCACGCCCCCAATAGACTTACTGATTCGAGAGAAACAAGAAGTCTACGAAGACCTGCAACAACACAGAGCGAAAAAGGAAGTAAAACATGAGAGAGCAGCCGCTAAGGAGAGAGCACGTAAGAGACTCATGGACCGAAGGCAGACAAGATGGGATAACGACACTAGTGGAAGGTGGACACACAGACTTATCCCTAACGTAACAGCATGGTACGAAATGTCCCACGGACATATGAGTTACCACCTTACACAGACGCTCACTGGTCATGGGTGCTTCAACGCATACCTCGAACGGTTTAAAAAGAGACACTGCGGAATGTTTTTATTGCGGTCATATCCCAGACGACGCACAACACACATCTTCATGTGTACAGAATCAGAGAACGAAAGAACTCAACTCGCGGAGACACTAGGCGGTACAAAACTAGAAGAACAGAACATCATGGAAATTATGTTAGAAAGTGAGCATAACTGGGATGCAGTACAAGCTTACATAACCGAAATCATGTTGGGAAAAGAACAAATGGAGAGAGAATGGAAGGCGATTATAATATCTCACGAGACACAAGGAAGCTAACATGGACGACTAGATATGTGACGAAAAGACCGAAAAATGGGTTATCACACGACTACATAACTAATACGACAGACGAAATCGAAACGAGTAAAGGACAATAAAAAGAACGATAAGGAAACAACTGGTACAAACACGTGTTTAGTGTAGAGACGAGTGTAGTGTAGAGACAGAGCTCGATCAGAGAGCCCCACACTACACAGGTTTGAATATCCGGTGTGAAACAATGCATTCCCCCTCCTCTCCGAAAAAAAAGACATACAAGACAAAAGTAGTAATGTTAGACATACAAAACTAGATAGATACGACTGGGTAGATTAGCTTAGACATGGAAGATTAATCACATAAGATTAGGCTAGACTAGATATTCTAGACCAGGCCTGGGCAAATGGTGGCCCGCGGGCCGTATACGGTCCACGTCGACATTTTATACGGCCCGCGAAGCATTTTATAAATTACTTTGATTAAAAAATAATATCTATATACCTATAATAAAAAAACAAAAAAAATAATTTGGTTTTGTGATTGTGTCCTACTTACTTAAAAATATTACTTTACTGCAATTACATATTAATCGATACATAGTACCCACAACGAATTATTTTAATTCGTATGTCAACATTAAAAAAGCTAAAACATCCCAAGCTTGCCTATGCCTATCCCACACATGTCTATGATATGATTATTATGTTTACTATGCCACATTTGATTATTATGTTTACTATGCCACATTTGATTATTATGTTTACTATGCCTGAAGTTTACTTTATTATCTACCTGCTTTTATTTCATAGACATAAAGAAACTATAAAATCAAGAAATTTTAATGCAGCCCGCGGTCTAATTTTCATCCTCAATGTGGCCCGACTGCCAAAAAAATTGCCCACCCCTGTTCTAGACTGAGCAGACGATAGATATAGACGACTAAATATAGATCAATCTTTTTGATCTAATCTTATCTGTATAGCATTTTCATGTCTTGTCTATCTAAAATTCTCTATCCGTATTTTCTGTGTAATCTTGTCGCTGTACTCTTGTTAAATTAGTCTTGTCCATCCTGCAGTCTTGTTTATCTAATCTGGTCTCTTCAAATCATACATATTAAAAATTGTAGTGTATTTTAGATTTAAAATTCAAATTATTTCAAAGTCAACGCATAAAACAAACTAAAACTTTCAAAGACAGTTTTTATTTTCTCTACCTTGCATTATCTCACGTATAAATCTCCTCCTGTCAATTCTCTCTTTTCACAAGAAACTTTTCTTTTTTTTCCTTTTTCGAAAAATACGGAGATTTACGGTCGTTATTTCAAAATACAAAGTACCAATAATTCAAGGTGATATTTGAAGCAAAAACGTCCATTATGCCCCACACAAAAATACTCTGAATAGACGTGCGGTTGTATACACAAAGTACATACAATTATCTGTGAGATAATCGATATTTTTTTTCTTCTCTGCTGTACAAAGATTGTAAATCCTCGTTGGATAAGAAATTTTGTTTATCGTGCCAGAGATATTAGTTTATGATAGATGTGCAAATGTGTATTTGTAGCTATGAAACTTGAAATGCTGAAAAAAATATAAAAGAAAATACGTAAGTAAACATAGTCTGAATTTTGAAAAAATATACTTTAACACTTAATATAATATTTTAACTTAATTATAATATATTATAATATAATTATAATATCATATTTTCACACTCTATTTCTTCTATATTAATACATTATTTCGTTTTATCTCAGTCGTATTATGTCTCATATCGCCCTATAAAAGTAAACTGTTGTTCGTATTAAGAATCAATGATATAGACTAGGAACCGGTAAGCAAACCAACATCTAAAGGCCGGTCCAGACGCTACATTTTGCACAACGTTTTGTCTGCCCAGTCTTAAGACGGAATGAAAACGTTGCAATTTGTAGAGCGTCCACACGGTGCAGCAATATCTTTATATTTCGCGCAGTTTTAGTGACATCGTCATGGAGGAGGTTTTTGTTAAGAAACTGTTTAGCTTAATCTTTATGTAATTTAATATTATCTACTTTTAGAAACAAAATTTAAAAAATTGTTTTTTAAAAACGGAGCTACCGTCCACATGCGTCGACTTATCTGCACAGTTCATGGATATCTATACTCTTTAGCTCAGTTATAGCTGCAACTGTACGGTTCCGCGCAGTTCTCAAAACTGCGCAGTTTTCCTGTCCACACGCAACGTTTTATCTGCAACGTGTTGACCTGCGCAGACAAAACGTTGTGCTAAACGGAGCGTCTGGACCGGCCTTTAAATATTAATATTTCAAATAAAGAGTGTCCAAAATGAGGTGATATTTTAATTTTTTTTTCGATGTTAACCATTTAAGTTGTTGATTAAATTCACCACAGTGTCACGAGAAGGTACATGTCGGTTAATCCAAAATTTTTGCATTTTTAAACTAAATTTTACAATATCTATGTTTTTCAATTATGCACATTTTCATAATTTAACCTCAATGTTTACTAATTACAGAAAACAAAATTGTCTACTCTGGCTTTGCCATCAAAACATTGCGAGCAAATTTTGATACCCAGTCAGATATCCGGACATTTGTTACCGGTCATATGTTCTCTGGTAATTTGTTCCCGGTCATTTGATCTCCAACAATTTTTTCACGGCACAATTGTTCCCTGGGTACAACTGTACCCCGGTATTATTCTTCCTCGCACAATTGTTCCCCGGTACAATTGTTTCCGGGTAAACTTGTTCCCCGGTACAATTGTTCTCGAATAATTTGCTCCACAGTAATTTGTTCCTCGGTACATTTGTTCCCCAACAAACAAATCTACTACAAATAGAATACTTGCATCAGCTAAGCACTACTATGAGCGAGAAAACTACTAGGTGCAAGAAAATGTTTAAAAAGCAAATGTTTTAAGTTTACACACTTAATCGAAAAAACAATAAGATGAATACAAATGTAAGCTAAAATGAAAAGTTATGAGTAAAGGTCGGAACTTTAGGCATTAAAAATTGTTAGAATAGGAAGGTTATTAGGTTGTCAAAAACACAAAATAGGTTTTTAATAGGTTCTATAAAGATAAGAAAGATATGGCAGGTTTTCAAAAAGTTATATTTTTTATTAAAATTTATAAAAAGAATGCAGCAGTCGAAAAGTATTTTATTCAAACCTTTATGTACTTTGCACATCTATAATGCACAAAATTAATTACTTAAATTCTATAAAGAATTAAAAAAAAACAATACTATTATAAAATGTAAACAAAAGTAAATATCATTTCTTAATTATTATTGTTTGTTTCGGTGTTATATTTGCTGTTGCAATAAACTACCATTATTTTTTCTAAACTGTCTGGTGTAAGGCTGTCTGTGCCTTCTGTCAGACAAAACCGTTTTATATGCGGAAAAAGAACTTTCAACATCGAATGACGTTACTAGTGCATACTTCAACATTACCGCTGTTTCTGGTGTTATGTTTTCAGGAAGCTCAACATTTTCGCCAGTTCAAATTTTTCCTACATTTCGTAAAATAGAAAAGTCAGGATTGTTTTTTGTAAAACGTCCTCAAGTTTTAAAAATGCACTTCGTGCATTTTGCCCGGTGCAGTTTTCAAATGGTTTAGTACATTGTCCACCAATGATACAGACTCTGTTAAGGCGGGTTCCAGATTTTCCAATTTTGTTAAAATGTGAAAATTGGATGAAATATATGTCAATAGATATTTACATTAGAGTGCGGAAAGTTTGATTTACAATGCGATGTTTGATGTTACAACGGGACAGCTCGCACTTCGGGCTCGTTCCCTATTAGCTGGAGCGCTGTAAAATCATTTCCGCACGAAATTTGTATAAATTTTTTTGGCCGACAATTATTATTTAAGAAACAAAGAGATTTAGAGTAGGGAAAGATGGTTCGTTCTGAACCCTGGAAATGAGGTGGGAACTGGAAGTGGGGTCGTGGTGGGGGGCCAGAAGTGGAGGTGGAGGGTCCATCCTCGAACCATCTTTCCCTACTATTTAGATTACTTACAATATTGGAAATTATTTAATTTTATTTGGCACAATGTTGTAAAGTACCGTTACAATGCGGTAAAGTGACTTTACCGCGTTGTAGCCGCACTTTGCAACATTGTGAGTAAAAATCTAGTTTCGCTTGACCTATACTCGATGTCAAAGCTAGCATTACAATTCAGGAGGTCAAAAAGAATTTTTAATGTCTATGTTTTTAAAACAATGTTGTATCTTTCGTATAGACTCTGCACAGCTACAGTCAAATTCCATTACAACAAACAACGGTTTCCGCAGAAGTATTATAACTTTGTAAACAAAAGTGTAATTTTGAGGTTAGGATTCACAAATACGTGAAGAAGACGACGAGAACACGTTTGCTGGTGCCAAGTGGTACCAGCTGCTAATACGTAGATAAGAAGAATACGTAATTTCACAAAGACTAAGAATTTATGAATAAAAATATTTTCACTATTTTAGGTCACAAATAGGCGCTATAAGAGCTCATTAGGTATCTTTTAGGCTGTTAAAAATTTAAAACAGCTAAATAGGCAAGATACGTTTTTTAAAACTAGTGTAAAACGATAGAGAATCATGTAAAACGGATTTATTTGCTTATTTTTCTCATCTGCCTATAAAGAAAAAAATAGGTAATTACCTAAAGTTCCGACCTTTAGTTACGAGCGATAATAAACACATTGTTCCCGAGTAATTTGTTCCACAAAAATCGAGTAATTTGTTCCACAATTTGTTTGCATTTGTTCGCCAGTTATTTATTTCTCAATAAACAAATCTACTACAAATAGAATACTTTTATCAGCTAAGCACTACTAGGTGTGAAAAAATAAAATGTTTAGAGAGCAAAATTTTACTCACTGAATGGAAAAAACGAGTAAAATGATAAATGATAGCTAAAATGGACACTTATCAACGATAATACATGTACAATCTAAAAATAAAACATAAAATAAATTAAGAGCAAAACTACGAAATATAGATATTTGAATCTAAATAATATTGTGTGTATTAGTAAAATTGAAAATATGTGACACTTTTGTTAATAAATTTACACCAAATAAAAATATGTTGCGCGAACAATTTACTGGACAACACATCACTGGGGAACAAGTTACTTGGGAACAAATGTACCAGGGAACAAATTAGCAGGGAATAAATGACCGCAACGAGTGACCTGAGAAAAAAATGACCGGTAACAAATGACAAAGAAACAAATGTCCGAGAAAATTTTGGAACATCCTTTATTATATGTAGTAAAAATATAAAATTTAAATATTCAAAATATAAAATCTAAATGTTTTAAATTAAATAAAAATATTTAAATTTATAAAACCACTAAAGATTAATTAATACTAAAGAAAAAAGAAAATTAATACTTAAGATTGAAAAGTAAAATCCAACCAGGGGAACAAATTATCCGGGGAATAAATTATCAGGGAACAAATGGCCAGGAAAAAATTACCAGGAACAAATGACCAGGGAACAAATGTCCGGGAAACTTTTGGGACACCCTTTATTATATGCTGCAAAAATATAAAATTTAAATATTCAAAACATAAAACCTAAATATTCTAAATTAACTAAAAAGATTTAAATTGACGATTTTACAAATCGAAGAAGTAAAATCCAATGAAATTTCAAACATAATTTTAACGAAATCACAAATCTCTTTCAGATCAATTTCCATCTCAAACGAAATCTTAGTTCTTCAGAAACACAATCATATCTGTTTCCCACTGAAATGAGCAACATTTCTTGATAACTTTCCCCATCAAGCCTAATCCCGCTTTGTGTAAACTTGCCTTCATTTAGCCAAGTCGGAATTAAACATGGGGATTAGTCAGTATTAACATTCCTCCGCCAATAATATTTCCAACTCCCAACTGAAATTATTATAATAAAACCTCAATTTGTAATCCAATTATTTCTCCCCAGAATTTTCATTTTAACTTTCAACTAAAATCCGAATTATGTTTAAACAAAAAAATCCAATTTCCAACTGAAATTATCATAACAAAACCTGAATTCCTAAAAAAAAAACAATTCTCCAAAAATGTCCTTTTAAAATGATCTATAATAATCCTAAGTTTGTTTAAACTCGGTTTTCGAGGGCGGGAATTAGGCGGGAGGATTAGTTAGTGTTGGTAGTGCGTGCGTACCGCTCGCAGAGGAATTTCGGAAAGTGCGTTGCCGTGGCGACGGAACAATCGCTCCGGGCAAATATGCAAACGCTTTCCCGGAATCCTGGCGAGCGTGACAATGGCGAGGAGAGAAAGCACTGGCCATTTCGCAAAACGGACTTTAGACGTTCAAATGACCCTTTCGGTTTACTTACACTCTTCCACTCGGACGGAACAATGCACGCACATTTTTCTTTTGGCGAATCTAGGTCGGATATATATTCGCCTGGACTCCGTTTACTGCCCGCATTTTGCATATTCATTCATTTGAAATTTACATTTCCATACTTTGTATTTCTCTTTGTAAATTGCATATAAAGGATTTTTCAATAAAAATGATAAGATTTTGGAATGAAGTAAAACAAAGGTATAAGACCCCGTTTCTCAAACATTCGACCGAAATCATTTTATAGCGAAAGTATGTATGTATACCTTAGTATGTAATTCCGTTTTCCATCCAAACCTATAGGGTTCGGATGGAAAACGGTACATCATTCTTGCAAAATTTGTTGGCAACCTTTTTAAGCTATTTATTTTTTCCTTGGATTTTTATTAAAACGCGAGCTAATTTTGGGTCACTATCCATTGTTTGAGTAACGCTGGTTTATGATACAACCACATTGTGTGGACCTTGACTCGTACACGTTTGAGAAACGGTGGTTTAAGATACAACCACATTGTGTGCAACTTGAATCGTAGAAGTTTAGAAACCTCTGGTATATTTAGATTAATTTGTTTTTGTAACTTTATCTGACTATTTTCGAAAGTAGATAGTATATTAGACTCATCGGTATATAAGGACTAGACTGATTCAGAGAAAATGTTACGAGATTTAAATAATATTTCTGCTGTCCGATATTTTAAAGATTTCCTTTATGATTAATATTCCTAATTTAAACATAATATGCAAGATAACAATCTTATCAAATCTCCCCTAGCTTTTCTCGCATTTCCATGTTTAATTTCGTCTAAATATACTTGAAAAACTGTCGCGATTTTGTGGTTCGTTGGAGAGAATTCCCTCTGCGAAACGTATCGGCTGCAATCCAATTTTCGTACCCGAAAATCGATTAATTGCGAACGCGGTGCGACGAAGGAAATTTGATTTACGGATTTTCTCCGGCGTCCTGGAAATGGAGTCGGAATCCGGCCATGCGAATTATTTCTTAGGCACTCTTCCCGGAACCTTCCTCACTCAATTTAATTACCCGACTAGAGACAATTTTCCTTTTTATAAATTACTTTTTATCCAATCACCTATTTTTTAATTGCAAGGGAAATCTTCACTCGCCGAAACACGGACTTGGAAAGTTACTATTAGACACAGGCCATGTAGAGCGTACAATAACTACACTTATTCCTTTTATATACAGCTCTAATTATAATTTTGTTTCATTTATATTATTTATAATGTAGGAATTTATCGTGTAATAAAAGTTAAAAGATTTCACAGTAGCAAGTTGTGTACTCAATCCACCGTCCGTGCTTCAAAAGCTTAATAACTAAAAAACAAAAGCTAGTTATAGATACATAACTATCTAGGAATCTAAATAAAACGTTAATCTAGTTTTATAAGATAACATCTTCCACATCTACATCTACTACATCTACATCAACTACAAAACATACCGATTCTGAAAGAAAAACGTTAAAAGTTAATTGAAAAGCCTTTCATTTTTGTTATATTTGCTAATTTAATACCAATATTAAAAATAAATAAATAAAATAATAGAGATACTAGTCTCCACTACTCTCATTTAATTTATTCATTTTTATTATTAGCAGAAGCAGAGAAATATTAATGGCTTCTATTCAGTTAACTTTAAACGCTTCTCTTTTACCGCTTCTCTAACTTGAACAATTCTAGTTAAATCTGTACAAACCAAAGGTGACATAAATATTCCATTCCATTCCAAGATCTTCTTCTTCTTCTGTCGGCACTATGGTCCATGTAGAACCTTGGCCTGCTCAATTACTTCCTTCCATTCCTCTCTATCTAGAGCCTTTCTTCTCCAATTTCTTATTTTCATTTCTCTTAGGTCATTTTCCACATCGCTCCATCTTTTTCTGGGTCGACCTCGCTTCCGCGTCCCCTCTGGTTTTTTGTCAAATGCCATATTTGGACTGCGATTATTTTTCATTCTTATTACGTGTCCCAACCATTTCAATCGTTGGGACTTTACTGTGGCAACTATATCTGGGTCTTCATATAGGTTTCATAACTCGTGATTCATTCGTATGCTCCATTCCCCTCCTTCTATTTATTATTAATGAAGATCATGGCATTTAATTAGACCAACATTGGTTACCCAAACTTATCTACAGTCTACGGTCTACAGTCTAGATCAGCGATGGCTAACCTTTGGCACGCCTGTCATAACTAACACGTAGAAAAAAATTAGTGGCACGCGAGAGAAATACTTTTCAAAAAACTGTTTAAATTATTTTTTTTATATAATAATGAATTAATAATACCGCAAATCAATAATTAACAGAGTAGACCAGTAGACTGATGACATTCAGCTGACAAGAAAAGACTTGACGAGACTACACAAGACCAGATATTTCAGATAAAACCAGATATCTCAGAAAGAACCAGAAGTATAGATTGAATGAGACTAGAAGTAACTATACGAGACTAGACAAAAGTATTTTCTGTCTAGCTATCTATTGTTTGTCTAGTCCAGGGGTCGGCAAACTCTATAAACTTAATAGTAATTTTTTTATTTAAAATGATTTTAAACTGGACCAACGTAGCCACGTATGATTTTTTTTCCATAAAGTCATATTTTTTAATTTCCTTCATAATGGGCCATGATTACCAAATCCATAACTTTGTCCATATCTTCTGGAAATGTTTGTGCGCAAAGTGCTACCTGGTGAATTGTGCAATGGAAAGGTAACACGTCATGATCATTTTTTTCTTTTAAATTTGTGACAATAGTATATTATGCAACTAGGGCCGTAAGTAGTCAATTGCTCACGAGAGCGAAATTGTGCGCACGAACTCATTCGCTCGAGAGTTTTTTTCGCTTTTTCGCTTCCTTTTATTCGCTTTTCATTTGTTTCCGGTGGTGTGGTCATAAGAACTTTCAGCAGTCACCGGAATCCCCATTTACACTCATTTTTAAATGTTTTATTTAATTTCTATTTTTATTTTGTAAGGAAAAAAAATCACTTTCACTCTTTCAAATATTGAGGTTTTGATTGTTTTATTTTATTTATTCGATTGTTTTTTTTTAATGTAACTTAGCGATTTTTATTGAATGTTTGTGTATGTTACCCAAGTTAGATGGTAATTCAGCCAAAAACAGTCATTTGTCGCACTAAAAAACGGGCGCCAAGATAGTACCATTTTAAGTTTTGTGGATCCAATGTACCATTGGGTTATTAACTCAGTGGCGTACTGTATTTTGCCTACATTTTTCTCTTATAGGCCCAAAAACATAGATGTTTTTATAAATTCGTGCTAATTAATTACACGATTGTCTTCTGGTTCAAATGCGGTCGACACTCGGAATAGATCTCGGGATCTCCAGATTTTATTAGTTAGCGCGCTAACCCTAGACCATGAGAGCCGACCCACGATAACCCACCTTACTTTTAGCTTCGTCTGTTGCAATTGACACTATTTTAGTAAGTGGGATGTGAGTTTTATTCAGACATACGGTTACTGCATTTTCAACATCTACTCTTCGTGTTTGACCATTGAGTGGCAATAATCGGCGTTCTTCTTTGGGAGCATCTGATGAAATAAAGCGAGCAAATAGGATATCTTGCTCAGTATCCGTATGTCACAAGACTCATCGACCGCTATTGATATGGTTGATGATAATTTAACGTCCTCAACTTGTTGTAGGCATGCCTTAGAAAATTTTCTGAAGATTTATCATCAATTTTTTGTCCTGTCTGTTACAGTTTTGTCAGACAATGGTAAGCTTTTGATTTTATTTACAAAATCTTTATTGTTAAATTTGTGAAAAAGTGTGTCAGCCACATTTATAAAACAATTTTTAAAGTATTGACCATTAGTGAATGGTTTTCCGTTTTTAACGATTTCGTGACTCACCACAAAGTTTTGCCAAGTTAGCATTATTGCACCCGACAGTTAAAAGAGGAATAACAAAAAAGAGGTCTTTTTAAAAAATTTCTGATGATCTTCAATTGCTCTCTTTCTTACATCACCGAAGTGTTTATTTTCGAAATGTCTCTCGACATTATACTCTTTCTTCTTTGCTAGTTTCTCATGGCAAATAAGACAAGTTGGAAAACCAGCTGCATTAGGATTTTTACAAACACAAACGATTCAGTTACCCATTCAGTTTTGAATTCACGATGTCGATCGGCTGCTTATATTTTGAGAGGAATTTAGAGTTTTTGAATTATGTCCAAAAAAGAACAATTTTGAACATGCACTGACTTGACTAAAAGAAACAACCGAGATTCACGCTGCTACCGTGGGTTATGAACTTGGCGGCGGCGCGGCGATTGTAAGACTTCCGAAAATAAGTTCCCGAAAAGTTCTGTTGTATATTTCTGAAGAGCCATAAGCTCAGACCAAAAGAGCCACATGTGGCTCGCGAGCCACACTTTGCGGACCACTGGTCTAGTCTGTCGGTCTAGTGTTTTGTGCCTAGACTTGGCTTCCTGATGTTATATATCAAATCGTATAGGTTTGGCTATAAAGTCTAGCCGTAGCGAAACTATGGCACACGTGTCACAGGTGGCACGTACAAAAAAAATAGTAGCACTCGGGGGAAATACTTTTATAAAAAATGTTTTAATTAATGTTTAAAAAGAAGAAACTAGACGAAACTAGACAAAAGTATTTTTTATCTAGCTGTCAATTGTTTATCTTATCTGTTTGTCTCGTGTTTTGTACTTAGACTGCTTGTTGCTGTGTATCAAATAGTACCGGTTTAGCTACTATACAGTCTAGTCTAGCGTGGAGGAACCTATGGCACGTGTGTCACAGCTGACATGTAGAAAAATTGTGGCACGCGAGAGAAATAGCTTTCTAATAAATGTTTAAATTATATATATTTTTTTATAATAATGAATTAATAATTTACAAGTTGCCCAACTCAATTTAGTCCATCTAGATCACGCATGTCAAACACGCGGCCCGTGGACAGCAAGCGGCCCGCAAAACAGAGTCTGCGGCCCGCCGCGACATTTCAAAATATTTTTGATAAACGGCGGAAGTATTATGTCCAGCACAAATAAGTCGAGATACTGTAGCAAACAGAGTTGATGAAATAGTCGAGATTTTGAGAAATCAACATAACTAAATAATATCAACATTTCAAGCCTACTCTTTTGCAATTGATGAAAATACAGCTATTCGATATATCGCTCAACGGGCCGTTTTTATTCGCGGATGCGATGTTAATTTAAAATTAAGTGAAGAACTTTTATCATTCCTATGCATAACTACTAGAGCTGATATTTTTGTTGCGCTTATGGGAGTTTTGAAGAAGCATAAGTAACCATTGGAAAAGTGGGTGCACCTGCATCTGATGGTGCACCTACCATGACCGGTATTACTAAAGGAGTTTTTGAGGGATTAAAAGAAGTATGTAAACGCCGTAGTGATAATATTTTGAACATTTTCACGGTATTATTCACCAGCAAGTCACCAAAATTATTTTCGAGCACGTGGGATTAACCATCGTAAATTTGTTTTAATCTTCGAAGATATAGAATGTGAATACACCGATATACCATATTATACGGAAATGCGATGGCTTTCTAGTCATAAAGTGTTAAAACAATTAGCCCTTATCTTCCTCCGTTGATATTACAAGTCATCTTAATCAACATAATCTTAAACTTCAAGGAAAAAATCATGCTGTTACAACGCTATTTGATAATATTAAAACAAAAATTGTTAGAAAAAAAAAAACCAATAGAAAAAGATAATTGTATATTGGGATGAAACCAAACTAATTATATATACAATCATACCAACAGACATACATAAACCGGAATATAGTTTGAATGTATAAATATATTCAACATTACCGTAGCTCTATAATATTATTAATTCTTTTTTGACACACACTTTCGTGGTACATGCGGGTCCCTACTTATTACAAAATAGAAAATGTGGCCCGCAATATCATATGAGTTTGACATCATATGAGTTTGTTCGATCTAGATGAAGCGTAAAATATGGGAATTATATTCATGGTAATTTTCAACTGATTTTCCCAATCAGATATTTTATTTTCATTCATTGCAAAAGTTACTTGCCACGTCAACATTAAAAAATGTGAAAATTTAAAAAAAAATGGCACGCAGTCGTAAAAAGGCTTGCCACCCCTGGTCTAGACTGTCCTTATTAGCATAAATTTAAATATTGCATTTTTCCTTTTTCTATAAGAAAATTAGAATATTCTGTTATATATGTGTCTAAATAAGAAGGGGACCGAAAAATAGGGGTGCAATCTGAATCGGACTTGATTTATATCGAGAGAATCGGATTGAAATTAGAAATGTAAATCAGAAGCGGAATCTGATCGCATTTCGCAAACGCGCTTGTCGTAAATCCATCCACATCAGACGGTTAAAAATATTTCAATTATAGTTTAATTATCACTATATTTAGTATTCTTTTATTACTCTTAAAAATAATTATTACTATTCTAGACCATTTTGACCAATGAATTAGTTTTTTATTAAATTCATTGTAACATAGCTTTGATGAATATTGGGGTGAAACCAAACTAATTATAGATACAAACATACCAACTTATCAAAGCGGACTATAGCTTGGTTATATAAATATATTACCTAACCTAACCTTTCCGTAGCTCTATAGCATTATAATATATATTATCTAACCTAACCTTTTTCCGCCCGCGTGCATTTTTTTTTTTAATTTTCACATTTTGAAATGCTGACGTGCCAGGTAACTTTCACAATGAATGAACATTCCTGATTATGAAAATCAGTAACCGTATTTACCTTAATATAACACGTCTTATATTTTACACCTTTGATGTTGCACGAGAGTAGATTGTGAAAACTTTTTTAAAAATTTCGTTTCGAAAAGTAGAAGTTAATTAAGTTTAGAAGGCACGCGAGAGAACTAGTTCGCGTGCCAATACAATTTTCCTACGTGTCAGCTGTGACACGCGTGCCATAGGTTCGCCACCACTGATGTAGACACTACAACTACAACTTTAACTATATAGACCAGGGGTGTCGAACTTTTTTTCGTCTGCGCACATTTTTTTTTAAATTTTCACATTTTGAAATGCTGACGTGCCAGATAATTTTTACAATGAATGAACTAACATTCCTGATTGTGAAAATCAGTAACCGTATTTACCTTAATATAACACGTCTTAAATTTTACACCTTTGTTGTTGCACGAAAGTAGATTGAGAAAACTTTTTTAAAAATTTCGTTTAGAGAGAAATAGTTCGCGAGAGAACGCGAGAGATCTACTTCGTGTGCCAATACAATTTTACTACGTGTCAGCTGTGACACGCGTGCCATAGGTTCGCCACCACTGCTCTATAGTATTATTAAGACTTTTTAAGACTACAAAACAAATCTCATGTTGAAACACAACATATATTTGTATGCTATTCACTAGCCTTCAGTCCACTATCGTGGCATTAAGCAAGAACTAGATAATTAACATTGTTCTTAAGATCACATCTTTTTATTTACTGTTTTACTTTCTATTCACTTGGGTTAAATACAAAGATGTATGCTAGATAGATCTTAAAAACAATGTTGTTTATCTAGTTCTTATTTAGGGCCACGAAAGTGGACTGTGGGCTAGTGAATAGCATACAAATATCTGTTGTGCTTCACTTATTTTGCTTATCTAGTTTGCTTGTAACAAATCTAACAAATAGTGCTCTGTCAAGGTCATAGGGGCTCCATTATCGTAATGTGGCCAGGGCCTCTCATGAGTTAAAGACGGCCCTGAATAGCATACAAATATCTGTTTCAACATGAGATTTGTTTTGTAGTCTTAAAATGGCTAGAAAGTAAAAGAAAGAAGGATATTATAGAGCTACGGGCAGGTTAAATATATTTATATATTCAAACTATATTTTGCTTTAATAGGTTGGTATTGGTTTCATTTTTTATAATATTGAGAGTGCATATGAATATTGTCATTTTTCTGCGACTAATAAAGTTCACTGCTGGTTAAAAATATTATAGTTTAATTAGTACTATTGTAGATCATTTTGATTTATGAATTAGGTTTTTGTAAAATTCATTGTATCATTGCATTAGAGTTTTATATTGAGAGTTTCATATATGAATGTTGTCGTTTTTCTGCGGCTAATAAAGTCGCATTTAGTGGGGACATTTCGATATACTTTTTGGGCCATATTAAAGGACATAAAAAGGGAATATTAAAAGTTATTGCTGATAAAAGGTGATGCAGAAACGAAATTGTAAATGGGGTAATGCGAAAATGAATGATGTATGGAATAAAGTACGAGAAAATTGTTTAATAAAATTTAGAGGGGAAAATGTAAAATGTATTTTAAGAAGCTAAAATATGTAAGAATATTACGTTTCATACATATTATTTTTCTGACACCCTGCACTTTATCTAACCAATTTTTCAAAAGAATTTGTAGTTTTGGTTAATTCTAATTTTTGGTAGTACTAGTTTAGTTACTCAAAACTGTAAATAAGAACTTAGGTTCAAAGTGGTTTTGCATTCCCGTCTAGTCAAACGGGAATGCAAAACCACTTTGAACCGTTGAACTTTGGAAAAAGTTCTTATTTACAGTTTTGAGTAACTAAACTAGCACAGATTCAATATTAAATGGCTGAAATGATGTTTGATCTACTTGACGGTGAAATTAGATAGAAAATCTAATATCAGATTAGAAAATTTTGAACCTAAGTTCTAATTTACAGTTTTGCCTTACTAGACTAACACACATAAATGTAATATGAACTGTAATATTATGAACCTAGGTTTGAACCAGGTTTGAATCAGATTTAAACGAGATTTGAACCAGGTTTGAACTATGTTTCAACCCGGTTTGAATTACGTTTGAACCAGGGATGTGCTTAGTTCGTTCATGTAAACGCGGAATAATTTATCTACACACGGGGAATCCCCGCGTTTTTCGAGTTCCAGTGCAAGCTTCTTTGCTTAGTATAAAGTATAATGTGCTACAAAAAAAATTCAGCGACAAAAACTAAAAAAAGACGTTGATGAAAAGCTCAAAACGCTAACGGACCTATATAGAAGCAGAAAAAGAGAATTGAGACAAGCCATAGCCAAAGCAAAAGAATCACATTGGCAAAAACTCTGCGAGGACCTAGACAAGAACATATGGGAAGATGCCTTCCAGCTATGCAAAGAGAAACTTAAAGTGCTACCGCCAAACACTCAAATGCCAATGAATGACCTGAAACGAGTTGTAGATATACTGTAAAAGGAAGTGCGCAAGGCTTGTCCTGCTCCGCAAGGGTGACAAACCGTTAGACGATCCATCATCGTATAGACTCCTGTGTATTCTGGCATATTGGATATGCCGGGGAAGCTGCTAGAGCAGCTCCAGGTGGACAGACTTAAAAGAGGACTTGAGGCAGGCACCGGATTGTCCAGGAGACAATTTGGATTCAGGGAGGGAAGATCCACTATTAACGCAATAGAAGCGGTCCTAAAACTTGCAGAAGAAGCTAGAAGTGGCACCAAAAGGACAAGGAAGATATGTGCTCTAATTACATTTGACGTTAGAAACGCTTTTAACAGTGCTAGTTGGAAAATAATAATGAAGGAATGAAGAATAGCGCCTTACCTCCTGCGTATGATAAGAAGCTACTTCGATAATAGAACACTGCTTCTACAGGAGTTTCGGTAGAGAGAGAGAAGTGAGTAGCGGGGTCCAACAAGGTTCAGTTTTAGGCCCTACTTTGTGGAACATCTTGTATGATGGTGTACTAAGATTGAAACTTCCGGTGGGTGCCACACTCATTGGCTTCGCGGACGACCTGGCACTCGTGGTCTCCGCAAAAAGGGAATCCATGCTAATGAAACGACAAACCGCACAACTCGCTGAGTAACCGATTGTATGACAACTGAACAAAAATCAAACAACCTGAGCCTTGCTCCCGAAAAGTCTGAAGCAGTGTTACTGACTGGCCTAAGGAGACTCAACACAATACAGTTTAAAGTGCAACAAGTACATATATATGCCCAAAACTTATAAGCCCAATATAAGCCCAAACATATATAAGCCCAAACAACGAAATCACATACCTCGAGGTAGTTAGACAAGAGCCTGTTCTTCCACACCTCACGAAGGTAGCAGCTAAAGGCATGAAGGTAACGGCGGCATTGGACAGAATTATTCCCAATGTAGGTGGGCCTAAAAGCTTCAAATGTAAACTCCTTGGTACGACAGTACAATCCACCATGCTATATGCTGCCTCAATATGGGCTCAAAGTATGGCAGTGAAAGCAATATTTACAATCTGGCGAAAATTCAAAGAAAAACTGCAATCAGGATCTGTGGCGCATATAAGACTGTATCGGGGGAAGCAGTTTCGGTAATAGCTGGTATAGACTCCATAGAGCTCCTGGTAAAAGAGAGAGCTGAACTGCATGAGGCCGGATGTAATAGGCAATCTAGAATTGCCGCTAGAAAAAATCTCCTAGCAGAATGGCAACCAAAATGATGGGCGTCCGAAAAAGACCAATGGACGAAGTTGATCATACCAGATATCACCTCATGGGTCAACAGGAAACATGGCGAGACTAACTTTTACATGACTCAGTTCCTCACAGGGTATGGGTGCTTCCGCGACTACTTGAAACAAATACGCGCCGCTGCAGATGACTTGTGTGAATACTGTGCTGATGTGGACTCTGTAAGACACACAATATTTGACTGCTATAGATGGGAAGTAGAAAGGGACGAACTAACTGCCAACATGGAGATACCGTTTAACGCAAGAACGGTAATGGGTTACATGCTACAAGCTACTAGAGTAAATTGGGATAAAATGGCCAAATTTGTTAAATTTGTTATTTCCTCTAAGGAAAATGACTAAAAACTGAGACGCAATAGAATGATTCACCAGTAAGCTCAAATAAGATGAATCAACAACCATCTAGGGCGGCAAAAAAACTAGGGCGGTAAAAAGAAACCGTCCGGTCTGCTCACCCTGAAGGAATCCGCAAGCGATACCGGGGTGGCGTACTTTTAAGTCAAGTGGAAAAAGGGGTTTAGTGAGTGAGAGCCTCACACACAGGCTGGTAGAGCTTCCACCAAACCACATATAAAAAAAAGTATAATGTGCAATAACAATGATGAATGGTGAAAATGGTGAACATTTTACGTTATTTTGAAGAGGTTACAAAAAACTGTGTTATCCGACGCTATTCCTTTAAGTAAGAGTCTCCGTGCTACAGAATATCCAAGACACAGACGGTCGGTCTGTTGCAATAGCGAATGTATCGAAACTTATGGTGGCTGCTATGGTATCGGGTCTTAATGAAAGATTTGATAATTTGGCAAACGAAGAATTGTATTATTGAACCACCGCAATAGATCACCGTTATATAAACATCGAACATTTCATAAACAATCTACTATTAGTATGGCAAAAAGACTGCTTAGAGAGTTACTGAATTTACAAACTATTTCAATATAATTAACACCTAACCACCTGACATACGTCTCTCAGACCCAAAGTAGCAGTAATTTTCTCACCTGAGACGTATGGCAGGTGGTTAAGGGTTAAAGAGGCTGAAGAAGATGAGCCTCTCTCTCTCTTTTGAGCACAGATTCTCTCAAAGAAGAGCTAGAGAGATATTTGAACCCCTAATACAGTGGTCCCCAACCTTATGCCCGCGGGCACCGTGGCGCCCGCCGACCGTTTTACGCGTGCCCGCCGCAAGTAAACGTAACCAAAAAAGCAGCATATATTGCATAACTTATTCAAGTAAGGACAAAAGAACTGTAGCTAGAAATTTTGGACCTTCAAAACGACGATTTTCCTAAAATGCAATGTATCAGATGAGGACTTCTTGAAAAGAATGAGATGCCCGCCGCCCGACCGGCTTTCTAGAATGTGCTCTTGAGTGCTAAAAGGATGGGGATTCCTGCCCTAATATATCAAGAGCAGAAAATCCTCTCCATTTATGGCGCTGTGATGTTTTATATCCAACTTTGAAAAAATGGCACAAAAATATTTCCAAAATGTTTCCAAATGAGTTCTCTCGCATATGAGAGTATCTATTCTCAACGGCAGGTCTCATCCAAACAGATTTTCGAAATAATCTTTCACCTAACCTAACAATTTAAGGATGTTGTATTTCTCTAATTTTAATTATTATCTGAACTTTATTATTAAATTGATATCTTGCTTAATTATATTTTCAAAAAATAACTAATATTTTGTTAAATTACAAGTTTCAAAATTTCGTTAGTTAACATTTTCTATCCTAAACCACAGCTTTTTACACCTTTTGAAGCCTGCATTTTCTGCAACGGTATCTGTATCGATATAATTTTTTTTATAAATATCAGAGTCGGTACCGTATCGGCAAAAGTGCGTATCGATGCGTCCCTAGCTTGAACCAGGTTTGAACTAGGTTCTGAATTACAGTTTCGATTAAGTAATCTAACACAGACACATCCAATAAAAAATTAGAAAATGTCAAAACCCAGATTCGATTTTCAGAAAAATAAACTTTTCAAAAGTGTCAAATTTTGCAAAAGTTAAGAAATTATTGCAACTCAAGTGCAATTTTCCGGAATCTTAAAACTGAAAAGTTTTGAAAAAGTTTTCAAAAGGTGTGTGTAGATTTAGTTGGCGAAGTTATTACGTTAGCTGCATTTTGTAATATAAGGAAATTGTACGAGGAAAGCGTCCAGGTAGTAGTAGGGCGAGTGCAAGCGGATGCACACGAAAACCATTATAAACAACAACATGCCCGACGTTTTTCGGCAGGCTAGTACGATCGATCAGCTGATCGCCCCCCGACGAGGCCACTGACCTACTGCCTCATGTCTTATGAAACTTCCACTTTCTTCTTGCAATAAAAATAAATAACTAAATAATAAATAAACAGCAAAAAGAGCTTAAAGCGAAAATTGAATTACAATATTGTATATCTTTAGCAATTATTGAAGACAATTTTGCAATGAATAAATATATAGAAAATTATTTAAATATTGTAAAACTTTAGCAAAATTGTGGAAAAAAATGTTGCCAATGTTGCAAATCTAAAAAACATATATTTTCGAAATTCGGTAAATATTTTGAAGGTTAATGGCTAAGAAACAAACTAGTTTGGTAAAATAAATCAGCAAGATTTTCTTATATTAATAATAATAATCCTATATTAATATTAATAATCCTGTATTATCCTGTATTAATATTAATAATAAAAATCCTGTATAAATATTAATAATAATCCTGTATTAATATTAATAATAATAATCCTTTATCAAAATGATAAAAATAACTAAAAAAAATTGTTCAATTCATTGTCAATTTAGATTATAGAGTAAGTTTTAATAATCATTTTGAGTAAATTTAGATTGAAGACATAAAGTAATTAATTAAAAATAAATTTATTAAATCTAAATTTCTATCCAATTCTGTTAAAAAAGAAATTATACGAATATGAGAAAGAATACGCATAGAGAATTATTATTTGATGACTAAAAATAATTTAAAAATAAATTGATCAAATTTTGAATAAATTTACAAGATATCAAAATCGTTCTTTTCGTTCTTTTTTTCAAAATTCGTTCATGGAGATTCTTTTCAAATACTACTATGGTAAAAATAGTCAGCAAAGATTCGACAAACTAAATTAGACAAACTAGATATGATAAAACAAGAATGCGCAAATTTTACAGAGGTTTCACTTTACACTTTATTCTTGCAAATAATGTTATTAAAATGGAAATTTGTACAAAATCTATAGGAACAAACCAACATTTCTTTTTGACCAAACTATTGATGAATAAACTTTTAAACGTTATTGAAACGCTTGAAATATTCCAATATTGAGTCAAAACGGTGTAACAGTTTTGACTCAAATAAATTATTTTATAAATAAACTATAAATAACATTGGTTGAAATGCATCACGCAGAAACGTGTCTATGGATGTTCATTATTATTAATTTTATCAGGTTACAGTGTTTTACAGCGACCCACTTGATCTCTCGTGGCATGAAAATGGAGAGGGTCAGTTTCTACTTATAATTATATTATTTTATGTGTAACAGTTTAATGTGTAACAGTTTAATAACAGTGAATTGTAACGTAGAATTTATTAGTTCATCTATATTTACGACTAATAGTATATTACGTAACGGGAGTTGTAAGAAGCATATTACGTAATTGCCTTACAACTCGAGTTATGTACTATACTTTATCTACGACCACACTAATTTGTTTCTGTTTGATAAGAAAAATATGTTTGATGTAACAAATTTATTTCCTATTAGGTTATGTTAATTTAATTATCATTATTTAACATTATAATAAACAAACAATTGTATTTTCATCTATAACTGTTACTCGACATTATTTAACTTGAAATAAATGAAAAGAAATACATTCTTAATGGTTACATAACTGATTATTTAATACTTATTTGGGTTAAACTGGAGAGTGCTCATAGATATAGGCAACCCAATGTACGCAATGTCAATTTCCGTTAGTTTGAATTGTGGCACGGGGGGCGCTGAACGTATGAGCACGTAGTGGCAGCTCTCAATCAATCAACGAATCGTAAACCAAACGCACGTGTGTGTTATCAATCATTACTTATCATTAATCGCAGACTGGTACATACGTGTATGTTATGATGTATTTACATAGTCCACGAAATGTACAATAATGGGCATTTACAATAGTGGTCGTGGATAAAAATGTTTAAGATTATGTATAGAATTCGCATTTCAACTACATTTGGTTTATTGCACTAGAAACTATTAAAACTGAATATCAGCAATGTGTGTCTTACTGTACCTACATACCTACTAGTAATGATTTAGAAATATAAGACATTATTTACTATCCCTTTGTGTATATTTTTAATTCTTGGCGGATAAAGGAAACAATACGTTTTCAATGGGACAGTTCCGTTACTTTCAAGTAACGGAACTGTCCCATTGAAAACGGTACATTGAAAAGCGGGGGTGATTCTGTCTGGCGAAACGAATCCGTCCAAAACAGCACTTCTTAAAACGTTCATCCAGCTGTGTTATTAAAATTATGAAACCTAATGTATTCATCTAAATATCAATATTTTTAAATTTGGTTTGAATATTTTAGACCCATTTGTATCAACATTCGATAAACTCATGCTTGTCCAGAAATATTTGAAAATACTCGTTAATAGGGAATAGTAAAGAATAAGTTTGTTGAAAGTGTGTAATTTTTAAAATAATATATAAAACGCCAAGTAAATTTGATCTGTTTGAACGCCCCATTATTCGCGCGATTTGAATGACGTCATTGGGCACGTTCAGTATTGTTTACTATATGCATGGACAGTTATTAGTTACGGATTTTCAGTTTTAATCGCTATTTATATAATCGAAAAAGATAAAAATCATTTTATAGATGTTGTCTAGTACCGAAATGCAAACATCAAGAATGAAATACATGTATGAATAACAAAGATAGTTTCTCAAATTCATAGATGATTAAAGTCTAGGCATATTAAGCAACTTTATTGATATCTATTAATCGATAGACTTTAATGATGCCTTTGGAAATGGAAATCACTTGCAATTAGTTGTTTTACTAATATTAGACAAGACTGGTCAAAATTGGATAAAGCTATACAAGTCTTTAATACAGTCGAACTTCCATAACTCGAACTTCTGTAACTCCAAATTTTCTATAACTCGAATATTTTTAGAAATTCACACAATTAGATAGCACTTTACATATAAATTAACTTCCATAACTCGAATTTTCCTTAACTCGAATTTTTCCATAACTAGTAGTAAAAAATTGTACAATAAAAACTAAATTTAACATACAAAATAATCTCTATAACTCCAATTTTTTAATATGATCACCAAAAACTCGAATAAAGCAAAACTAAGAGATTACCAGCGGGTGTGCTGTAGGAAGATTTCGGCAGTGTATTAGTCTCCCGAGAATCGGTAATCCAAAAAGAAACGATATAACCGATGATCCACCCACAAGGTGCTATATATTAATGAAATTTTAAAGTTTAAATTCGAAGAAGTAAAAAAGACGAATTGTACCGCGTATTATCTACTATCTCTTGGAGAACTTTGTAGATAGAGAATTTTTTAATGGAAAACAATTAAAAATTTCTGACTTTAAATATATATATATATATATATATATATATATATATATATATAATATATTAATTAAAATTATTTTTAATTAATTATAATTATATAAAATCGAGGCGGTGGTGGCCTAGTAGTCAAGGTGTCAGATTACTGAGCCAGAAGTCCCGGGTTCAAATCCTGGGTATGGAAAAATAAACTACCTTCCTCCTGTGCATGACTGGCAAAATCATCACAGTAAAAATCTGCCACGAAACCTCCCCTAATAGTGGCTCGCAAACCACGTTAAAAACTGTAAGGGTTCCCTACACTTGTGTCTAAGATCAAGACACCAAGCACAAGTGTAGGCAGTGGGAGGAAGTCCAGATCCTACTTAGGACTGTAGCACCCTTAGAGAGAATTATATAACATCATATTAATAATTATGTATTTTACTCATTTTGTAGTTATGTATTTCTATAACTAGAACGGTTCATCAAAGATTAACAGAATTAGGCAAGACTACGCAAGATTAAATACGGCTAAACAAGACTAGATAAGGCTAAATAAGAATAAACAAAACCATCCATTTTTTAGATGTTCAAAGTTGAATTTAGGTACATAATCCAACATTATGTCTATTCATTGACAAACTTGACTGATATCTATTGACTAACAGACTTTACAGGTGCCTTTGAAATGATCGAAATATTTGAAAAAAATTATCTAGATATCTTTGCGTCAACAACAAAAAAGTTTCTCAAAAACTACCAAGTTTGTTAGACGATATCTAGCCAACTAGATTGAATTAAAAAAATTAATAGGATGTATAGATAATTTTATTATCTATTAGATACTATAAAGATGTCGACTTGTATATTTACGATTTTCCGAAATATTTAAACAAATCAACTTAGTTATCTTTGCATTAACAACTAAAGGTTTCCCAAAAACTACCAACTTTGTTAGACGATATTTAGTAAACTAGATTAAATTTCAACAAAACTTATGGATAATTTAGTTGTCTACTAGATACTATAAAGATTTCCACTTCTGTATTTACGATTTTCCATCATTTTGGATATTTCCATCAGCAACTTTATTTAGATTTTCCAACTTGTTGAATGAATGAATGTTGAATGATTATTTTCTATTATTAAGCAAGACTGCACGTGATTGATTTTATTTATACTATAATATGACATAATTAAAATGAAAGGGGAAAAGGGTTTGGAATTGCCGAGACGGATAAAAAAATGGAAAGAGCAAACAGGTAATGAAGAATGGTAGAATGTAAAATTTACACCAGTTTATTTTACTGTATTTAGTCTTTAGGTAAATAAATAAAAAAATAAAGGTAGATAAAGTGATAAATAAATAAATAAAAAATAGAAGCAGCTAAATAGCTAAATAAGATTTGTTCTTTGTTTTGTTTATCCAAGATTAAGCAGGAATAGGCAAGATTGGATAAGACTAAAAAGACTAGAGAAGACTAAAGGGGATTAAACAATTCGAGACAAGGCTAAAGAAAACTTAATAATGTAAGATCGGATAAGATTCAAACAGGTAGAACAAGGAATGAGCTCGGGCAAGACATTATATAAGACAAAGCTTTGACAAAACCACTTTTAGTCATTGTTCTTGATAATTTCTAATGTCACTATATACCAAAATCGCAATAGGCAATGGAAAACACTACAGAAATATAAATCAAACTTTCTTTGAAGAAATGAAATTTTCTCTCCAGCACGACTAGCACAGTATGAATATCGACACCGATGAATCTCATAAATGCCATGTGACGTCATGCTTCGATTAAACCAATGGTGGTGCGTTTCACAAATTTGAATTTCGCTCGCTTATTTTGCACGTTCTGATTAAAGTTTTATGGAATTAAGTACAAACTTAATGAGAAAATAATAGTTTAATAGAAATAATAGTTTAAAAAAGATCTATTGTGAAAGGTAAACCAGCTGATTCTTTTTGTATGTAAATATAAATATATGTAGCTGAAAAAATACTGCTGACTATATAGCAATATGCGTCTGAAACTTAAGAAGGGTGGATCGTATCGTATTAGTAGGTAAGTGGTTATTTTATTTTGAATTCACTAGGCGCAAGATCGGGATTTGTAGTTTGTACTTCAATAAAGTGATTACGGTCACCGTGAAAAATCACCATGATTGTAAAGTAGAATCACGACGATATCAGAAAATCATCATATCGCTCATCACTACTATTTTCCAGAGAGTCAACCTTAATTGAATGGCTGGAAAAAATTATTCGTAACCTTTTTTGTCTGCTTAGTTTGATCAATAATTTGAAGTTTTCTTTTCAAAGGAATTTCATTTAGACTGCGATTATTTATTGCGTTTTTATCCTCAATTGGATCTCGTTCCATATATAAAAACTAATTGGATCATTTAAGTAATATTTGAAAAGAATTTCCACGAACAAATTTTGCAGAAAAAACAGATTCTGCAATATCTTGTAAATTTATTAAAAATAATTAATTAAACTTATTCTATAATCTAAATTAACAGAATTGAATAATACTTTTTCAGTTATTTTTTGTAGTTTTGACAAAGAAAATTATTATGTATTATATATCTAATATCGATATATCTATTATATATCTAATCATATAAGATTTAGTATGGCATACTAAATTAAATGTATTAAATCTTAAAATCATTGCCTTTTTTAAATTTATATTGATTAAATTTATTTTTAAATTAATCTTTGTCTTCAATCTAAATTTACTCTAAATAATTACCCTATTAAAACATGTTCTATAATCTAAGGTAACAATGCTTTGAACAATATTTTTCGTTTATTTTTTGTAGTGTTGTAAAAGGATGTTATTATTAATATTCTAATCATGTTTGATTTAGTATGTCATGTATTAAATCTTGAAGTCATTTTTTTAAAGAGAATTGGATAGAAATTTAGATTAAATAAATTTATTTTTAATTACTTTTTGTATTCGATCTAAATTTACAAAAAAAATAAATACCCAAAAAATTTACCCAAAACCCAAAAATTAACCCAAAAATTATTAAAACTTATTCTATAATTTAAAGAAATTGAACAAGTAAACTTATTAAAGTCGGAACATAGCCTTAATATAGAAATATATTCTACCTTTCCGTGGTTCTATAATATTATTAAGTCTTTTTGGGACTACAAAACAAATCTCATGTGAAATTTGTAAGTTATATACTAGCTCGGTCCACTTTCGTGGAACTAAACAAGAACTAGAAAAATAATGTTGTTTTTTAGATCATATCTTTCTATTAACTCAAGTGAATAGCCATCTGCAGACGCGTTTCGAGATTTATCTCTCATCAGTGCAGCTTTGCTGTTATGAATTATAACTTGAAAAACACTTACTTGAAAGGCTAGATTTTAATATCTATTATTCCTTTTATAGTCTTGTTTAAAGTTTAGATTTTAATTGGACATTTTGTGAGAGACATGAAGTTAGCAGGTTATTGATTTAAATGATTGAATTTATTATTGGTTAAACAATACTACGTTATTGATAAACATATAATAGTATATTACGCAACGAGAATTGTATTAAAATAAATAACATTGTATTAATTGTATAAGAAGCATATTACGCAAGAGCGGAGCAGCTAATTCCGCGAGTTCGTAATTGCCTTACAACTCGAGTTATGTACTATACTTTATCTATGACCACACTAATTTGTTTCTGTTTAATAAGAAAAATATGTTTCATGTAACAAATTTATTTCTTATTAGGTACATTATTCAACATTATAATAAACAAACAGTTGTATTTTCATATATAACTGTTACTCAACATTATTTAACTTGATAGAAATGAAAAGAAATAAATTCTTAATGGTTATATACCTTATTATTTAGTACTTATTTGGGTTGAACTTGAGTGCTCATAGATATAAACTACCCAATGTACGCATTGTGCGGATGCAAGACACATAGCGGTAAGGAAAATATATTTGAAGGGGGTATATGAAAATTGTTTAAACTATTGAAATTTTTTTCTTATTTCGGATCGAGATATATGTGTGTGTGGTCTTGATTTATCTGTTCCTAATATAACCTAATCTAACCATCCATTTTGTTCAAATCTGTAGCTACGGTGGCGATTTTTAGGCGCCACTGGAGGTTTTATGTCAATTTCCATTAGTTTGAATTGTGGCACGGGGGCCGCTGAACGTATGAGCACGTAGTAGCAGCTTTAAATCAATCAACGAGTGGTAAACCAAACGCACGTGTGTGTAATCAATCATAACATACGTGTGTCGTATGATGCATTTACATAGTCCACGAACTGTACAATAATGGGCATTTAGAATAGTGGTCGTAGATAAACTTATTAAAGTCGGAACACAGCCTGAACATATAAATATATTCAACCTTTCCGTATCTCTGTAATATTATTAAGTATTTTTAGGACTACAAAACAAATATCATGTGAAATATGTAAGTAGATGGCTATTCACAAGTCAGTGTTTCCCAAACTTTCGATTCATGTGTACCCCTTTCAAATATTTTTAACACGTCGTACCCCTTAGTAGAAAATTTCTGGGATATTCTATAGAAAACAAAAACTGTACATATATGTTTTAAATAATATGTACTGTATATGCTTTAAATAATATCCTCAGATTGGGATTTATTTTTATAAATTTGAAGAATATGTTCTTCTTTATAAGAGTTCTTTTTAAGATAGTTTCTGCTTGTCTTTAAATGCATAAAAACAATCTTTAAAGCATTTTATCGTCTACAGTTTAAAAATTATAAAAGAAAATGTAACAAAATCATTTAAGTGAAGGTAATTTTGCTTTGTATCGTATTGATAAGCTATCAAAGATGGTTGAAATGTTCCAGATTCACAGCTAATCCATAGGTATTAACAGATAGTTTGCAATATATATACGTTTATTGATTTAAACATTTCATAAAAAGTTCTTTTTATATTTGCTTTGGCACGCACAAAAAAGGAAAATTTTCAAAAATCTTTTCGTACCCCTTGCAAACCCCTTGGTACGCGTACATCACTTTGGGAAACACTGACTTAAGTGAACATATGATCTTAAAAACAATGTTAGTTTTCTAGTTCTTGTATAGTGCACCGGAAGTGGACTGGGAGCTAGTAAATAACTTACAAATTTCACATGAGATTTGTATTGTAGTCCTAAAAAGACTTAATAATATTATAGAGCTACGGAAAGGCTGAATATATTTATAGCTTCAGGCTGTGTTACGACTTTAATAAGAATGGTTATCTATAATGCAGAATGGTTTTACGAACAGTAAATTGAACAAGATTTTTCAGTTATTGTTTGTCGTTTTGATAAAGAAAATTATTATTAATATTATAACCGTGTCTGATTTAATATTATGTATTAAATCATCAAATCATTGCTTTTTTAACAGATTTGATTAGAAATTTAGATTTAAAAATTCATTTTTTAATTATTTTTAGTCTTCAATCAAAGAATAATTTTCAATGAATCGTTTGTAGCAGAATTTGGTTCAATAATTAAATTAATTTAAAACTTGCGAAGGTTTTTCAAATAAAAGAAAGCATATACCTACCAAAAATATAGTTTTATCCGCAAAATTTAATAAATGTAGAATATATTTTTTCCCCAAAAAATCACTCAATATTTTCTTAAAAAACTAATTACAGAAAATATAAAATATTTGTGATAAAACATTCTTCAAAACAGGATATGGTGTCAAGTTTAGAAACATTTTATCTAATCGCATTTAGGCTTTCCTGTCCCATATAGTTAACACTCATAATATAGTCTATTATGCTAACTTACAAAAAAATCCATTTAAAACTTTAACATTTCAAACAATTTCTGCAATTTAAACATATTTGTTTAATTTTATATAAAAAATCCGATTTATGTTTTCCTGTTCCATATAGTTAACACTCATAATATAGTCGTCCATAATGCAATTTTTTTAATATGTTTATTGGTTCAGCAATTGGAATATAGGTATATGATACGGTAAATGTACAAAATCGGCAAATGTAAACATTTACCGGTATATGTATACATCTACCAATTTATAGGTAAATGTGACTTTCAGCTTCATATATCTACTTTTACCGGTAAAAGTACACTTTTTCCAACGTATATAGGTAAAAGTTAAAAATAACAAACAGAAATAAAATCTACTTGTATATTAAGGTTAAAATGTATTTGAAATAATTTATATTATTTTATTATACATAAAAACAATTAATACATTTTGAACATAATTTATTTAAGAGCAGAATATAAGAATACGTTCGTTATACCTTATTCGTTATATCTATTCATTATAATTTTATCCGCTTGTATTATAAATATTTTTTTTAATTGTATTGTATAATTCGAAATTCGTTTTATGAGACATTATTTATGAGACCTAATGACGCCCAAAAAAGTAAACATTAGGTGTTTTTAAAAACCTTTATACATTTGGCAACATCATTAGGTATATGTACACATTTGCAGGAAATAGTTTTTTGGGAAACAAATTTTCCAAATAGGAATTTGCAGGTAAATAATGGTTGAACTTACATTTACCAACCAAGAAGGTAAATGTGTACATATTCCGGTAAATGTGTACATAATCCGGTTAATGTGTACATTTTCCAAACCACGTACTTTTACCGTAACATATTCATTTTTTATTCTATATGCTAAAGTGATATCCTTCGAATTGATGTGGTGAAGTAACCATCCATCGATAGGACCTATTTGAACTGTTTTGGGTCGGTTGGACAGCGTCTCTTGAGTCTTCTGAGGAATTGGTGTTGTGGTAGCCCATTTAGTATATTTAATATCATGAGATTCTTTCACTTTCAAGTTTTTCTTGGTAATTTTTGAGTCTTTTTTGGATTCCTCTACTTACTGGGGTTATTCGTAAGTCTTCTTGTATCATCTGATTTGTTACATTCTAGGGAGCGTTGGAAATCGATCTTAAAATTTTTGCTTGACTTCTTTCCATGATCACTATGTTCGACTATAAAAGTGGGTAGTGCGGGCCATCAAGGGCATATCCAGATCAACGTCGCGTCGTCCACACTTCAAAGAACTACACCTTCTGACAGTCTCGTCCATCAACGTCTGGGAACTAGCTTGTTTTATTTTTAAAAATAAGGTTTTAAAAAAATAGTAATCGACACTCACATAACACTAGAAAGAAGAATATATGATACAAACACCATTTGCCAACTTCACTTCAAACACTCCCTCGCATATTGCAATCCAAATCTTCAACAGTTTACCCATTAATTTAAAAGAAGAATCATCATATAAGTTATTCCGTAACAATCTAAAAGATTACTTAATCAATAAATGTTTTTACAATATCGATGATCTTTAACATTGCTTATATGTATTAATGTACATCTCAAAAGCCAATAAATTGATTTGATTTAATGTGCCAGTACACATCCCCAGAGTAGAGATGAGCATTGGATCCCATGGACCCATCCCATCCCATCGTCCCATGGGATGGGATGAGTGGTATGAACATCGCGTGGGATGGGATGGCGTGGGACGACAATTTTTTATGGGACGGAGTGGGACGAGATTTGATAATCTAGTAAATCTAGTTCGTGCATCATTAATTATTAATTGCTTATCGTACCAATACACACATTTTCCATAATATGTTCAGCCCAGGAGATTTCTGTGATAACCGTGTAGTTCCTGAAAAGTCTTATTTTTTTTAGAAAAATGATTACTCACTGTCAGAGAAAGAAATTACGGAAAAATTGAATTTGAACTAATTATCGCTAAGAAAGTCTGAACCGAAAAGAGAGTCTGTTGTACGGGCCGCGCAACCGGAATGGGATGGGATGCATGGGATGGGATGGGAAGAAAATTTTAGGTTTGTGGGATGGGTCAATGGGACGAAAATGTAAAGGGATGGGAAAGTGACTGGGATCCGTCCAACGGGATGAGATCTGTAACGAGAAACTCGTCCCATGCTCATCTCTACCCCAGAGTTCGATGCCAAAGGTCCAAATGGGTTCAATGCTAGTTTTGTATATAAGTATTTTGTTGTTTATAGTTAAACTCGAGTTTTTACCGATGAGCCAATTGAGTTCGATTTATCTGATAAGAATCTGTTTTCTATTTTTGGTGATGTGATTCTTACAATTGAGTTTGCAGTCTGCAATCCAAAGTATTTGACTGTCGAGTATTACGAGAGATAAACTGGAGAAGAGAAAAACTGGAGAAGAGAAAACTTTTCGTAGCGTGAAAATTGCGTGGTATATAATTTTATTACTACCAGTGCAAGGTAATCTGGGTAACAAATTATCTGTGTTTTGTTTCGTATTAATGATTTTTTGTTTCCCACTTTGCTTATTATGCCTTCCAGCTAGATTTTAAAAAGGACTCTCGATAGTACGTCTACCTGCCTTACTCCTTTTCTTATACTCATCTTATGCCATATAGATCATACCTACACAACCGACATTTCAGAACCAGAGTCAACGAAGACGTATCTGCAACATATCCGATCAATGCTGGGGTCCCACAGGGCAGTGTCTTGGGCCTCTACGCATTTAGTGTTGTACACATCAGACATCCCATGAAACCGAAACACCAGACTACTATCAATCAGACCCCAACATTATATATACATAATGTTGAGGTATGAGTGGTTAGTCCCAGCATTGATCGTATATGTTGCAGATACATCTTCGTTTCTCTGGTTCTGAAATGGCGGTTGTATAGGTATGATCTATATAGCATAAGGTTTTTTTATATAGCATAAGGAGTAAGACAGGTAGAGGTACTATCGACAGTACTTTTTAAGATCACGCTGGAAGCCATAATAAGCAAAGTGGGAAACAACAAATTATTAATACGAAACGAAACGCAGATAATTGGTTACGCAGATGACCTTGCACTGGTAGCAATAAGCAAAAAGAGCCTAGACAAAGCTATGACAACCATCATCAAAGAGGCACGAATAAGAGAATTAACCATCAATGAAAAGAAGATAAAGTGCATATATACTGCACGTACGCATGAAGAAGACCAAACAGGCACATATACAAATAGTACAGTACATACTCCAACGGGTAAACAGCTACAAATACCTAGGAGTCACAGTAAACGGAAGCAACGACAGATGTATCGAAATTAGCGAAAGAATAAAGGCAGGAAAAACGGTTCTCTGGAAATGAACAAGCACGAAAATGAAAATCTACAAAACCAGCATAAGAACAGTAGCTACTTACGCAGCAGAGACAATGTGCCTGACTCAGTGAAATATATATTAACTGGAACGAGCGCTGGCCTCTAAGCTTGTGCGGGCCGAGAGAGAGGTCCCAAGGGGATCTCTTCATCCTTGTATAGCCAACAGTGAATTCAAGAGTGGGAGGATGTGATACAGTCAGAGCGAAAAGCTAGTTGTATTGAGTTGTATCAAGAGAGTAAGATCGTTCAATCGGTGAGCATATTATAAACCAAAGTTTATATATTTTAATGTAAGTTGTTTTCAAAAAGACAATGCTAAAATACTGTTGTATTTGCAAGGAAAAAATGGACGTCGGACACACATTTAGTTTTCCTTTTGGACTGTACTAGACGAAGAGAGAGTGATGCTCTCTCTCTCAGCCCGCACAAGCCAGGAGACAACGCTTGTTCCAGTTAGTATATATTTCAATGGCCTGACCAAGAGGGACGAATAAAGAATGAGAATACTAGAAAGAAGAATTATAAGAAAACACTAGGCACAAATAAAACACAAGAAATAAAAAGTATCTTAGAAGAGAAAGACATGGTGCGATTCATAAAAGCACGGAGGCTCAGCTGGTATGGCCATTTATAAAGAAAAACCCAAGACTCCATAGACTTGAGATAAATTCAAATTAGAAACCACCACTTGATGACAAGATGGCAGGACCAAATACATGAATATATGCGAATATTGGAAATAACAAAATGGAAGAAGAGGGTGGAAGGAATGGAAGAAAATAGTACATGAAACAAAAACACACAAGGACCTATGAATGGAAAATAGAAAACGCGGACTGATCCACCGCATCAGCTGAAAGCTGAAATTACCTTTTTATTTCGTCCCTCGTGCCAGACTCTGTCGAATGTCTGTCTTACATCTAAGAACAGTGAAGATTCTCTTTCTTCAAATGCGGTGTGTCAGTTTGCTGAATTAAAGTCTGTATCTATTCTTGTCAGTATCAATCTCTCCAGTAGTTTTGAAACAACTTGCAGCAAACTAATTGGCTGATGGAATGTCACGAAACTTGGATACTTTCCTGCCTTCTTTCAGGTTTATTTTCAAATCTATAGTATCGTTTAGGGCACTACGGTATTTATCCCAACTGGTGTTTGGGTTCTGTAGCCTGGGGGGTGGTTTTCGGCGAATAACTCTTTCAAATTTTAACATTTCAAGCACTTTCTACCATTTATCCATTGAATTGTATATTTGTTTAAAGCTACATTTAAACAATTTTTTTTAGAAAATTTATTTGGTGAGAAAACGGGACATAATTGAAAATAAAGGGACAAAGAAACGAAACAGATGGTCACAGATATTTTATGTTTGTGTAGCTAGTATAGTATATGTGTAGATATTATTTTTAGCTACAAAATCTCAAAAAACACAACAAATATGTTTTTTACTACAAACATGCTTGTTGTTAAATGGCAAAATATATTAATTGAAAGATCTAAATTTCCCAATCTTGCTTAACTAAAAACAACAAACATGTATAAATTAGCATTTCGAAGCGTCAAGTTTAGCAAGTTTGATTAACATCAATATTCTAGTTTTGGAAAATTAAAACTAATTTATTATTTCATAACAAATATCACGTATTAATTGCAACATCATGTAATAATCAGCAACATCATGCATTCTTCATTCATGTCTTAATAGGTATTTTTAGATGTCTAGTTTTCTCACTTTTGATAAACCTTTAGATTCTTATTTTCTTTTAAATTAATAAAACTAATTTAATATTTAATAACAGACATAGTTTACTCTGTAAAATTATTGTTGTCAAATGGCTAAATTATGACTGAAATGACAATTTTAGAAGTTGACTATGTATCTATTAATAAACATTTTAGTTTAGTAATTGTGGGCCATTTTGCCCAATTAATATCTAAATTTCAGTTTTTAATAATTGGAAAAACCAGACCAAAGAGGTTTTAACAAAGGAATTTGATTTCCATATTTCAAAATTAACTATCAAACAAATTTGAATTCAAAACTCAAAAAACTTTCCAGATTTCTCCGTCAGTCACTCTGTCTCAGTTAAAATCAGTCAAAATTCTCCGTTTTCAATTCAAGTTTTTCTTTGCAATTCCACATTAAATTACAGCCACTTCTCCGTCAATTCCTCATAACGCATTTACTTCTTTTGTGCCTTCAACCCTTAAACCATTAGCTTTCCCAAAACGGAAGCCGGAAACCGGAAACTAAAGGCGTCGCCGTCCTTTGTCTGTATCATCAATTATAAGTCTAATAATAACACACACAATGCACAAAACTTCCCCATCACACAAAAACTATAAATGCTAGATATTTCGGAGTCAATATGGACTCAAATTTAATCTCAGCCCACAAAATATTACTATACATCCACTTAAACAAATTTAAACTTGAAAGTACAAAAGAAATCGACTTAAGTAGTAATTTAATTCAATATATAGTTCTAGACTAAAAGTAAAAGATTAGTTTATGCTAAGTGTAGATAAAATTAGATGTGGACTAGATTAAGAATAAATTAGATTGCTGTAGACTAGATTTGGCGTAGACTAGTTTAGGCATATAGTAGATTAGGAGTGGACTAGATTAGGCGTACAATATATTAGGCTTCGAATAGATTAGGCGTGAACCAAATTAGGAATAGACTATACTAGGCTTAGACTAGATTAGGTGTAGAATAGAATAGGCGTAGACTAGATTAGGCGTAGACTAGATTAAGCGTAGACTAGATTAGGCGTAGACTATATTAGGCTTAGACTAAATTAGGCTTAGATTAGACTACAACATATCTAGTAAATTTACATTTGAGATTCATTTGATTCTTGTATAAATATAAATTTTATTCAAAATATTTCTTGTTGCTGTTTGGCGTTGGACGTAAAGGTTGGATAAAATGGATGAAAAAACCTGATTTGAGGATTTCTTAGAAGTAAAAACTCATTTTGAAGTGAAATTTATTCCGGTCGTGCCCGTAATCCGCTTTGGAAGAATTTTTACCTCCTTGTCGTAATTGTTTTCAGCGAGAAAGTTAAGTTTTAATTGTCTGCGGCAATCGTAAACATCATTGTATGGAAACTTCGGTTTACTAAAGGATTTATAAATAGATTTAGGTTTGAAAAATGCAAAGGATTTTGTTGCTAACTAAATTTCAGATTGAAGTTTTATTATATTGGGTTTGTTCGTTTCTGCTTTGCCTTCTTGTTTCAAAAGGTTTCCCAATTGCATTATATTGAATATTTATAATATCTTAATAATATATTTTTATCATTAATATTAATTATCTTATTATCTTTAATATTAAGTAGTGTTTACTGGAAAATTTCATATATTAAGTTGTTCGGAAAGTAATTTTGTTTCTTTTTTGTGTAAATAAATGATATAATGTACCTAATTATTATTTGGCGGTTTGCTTCAACTTTCATTTTTCGAAATCTTTTTAACAAAATTTATTTATTTGTTGCAAATTTTAGATTTGTGCAAAATATTTACAAAACGTACATCGAATTGTATCAGTTGGTATTGATTGCAAGATTTAGTTTACCAAAGTATTCATTACTTATTACTAGATTTACATTTCCTCTACATGTCAACAAGATTTTCATATCAAAATTATAAAAGTTTTTTTTTATTTAAAACTAAATAATTAACAAACATAACGTTGTATAAACAAAACGTTTATTTATTTATATATTAAACTAATATTAATAACCCGCTTTTCTTTGTTTGCTTTCCCTTTGTGATATTAAATTCGGAGTATTTTCACTTCCACATGTTACCTGTTTGCGTGCATTTCCTTTGTTCTAAGCTGACAATTTTTGGGATAAATTTCACGAAGATTTAGTAATTCATTAAATCTCGTCTAGTCTACAAAATGTGTCCTCAATTATTTATGTCGGCCATAAAAGACACGCCGAGTGTGATAATGGCCACACTTAGAACGTTTCTGTAATTCCCATTCTCTCCAAATATAACTCGAAATGAAACTCGAGAGAAAAAGATTCAGCGCAGATTTGCACAATTTTTGCATTAGTTTTTAGTTTTAATTGATTGCTTTGGAAATTAGATCCTAATATTTAGCTCAAATTTGAAACTAATTTGATCAATTCAAAATACATAATTTGTTTTATCCTTTATGTTGGTTAAGGAACATTTACACTGGCACACATGAGAACTATTGCGAGTCAACAAGAAAATACACATGTTTTGAAACATCGACTCATACATTATGCATAACCTCATATATTTTCTCATACATTTTGAGTTAACAAAAAAAGCTTGTTGTCTTGTTTGAGGTGAATTATATTATTTTGATCAGCTGATTATAAAAAGATTTGAAAAGCATTTGAAACGGTGAAGTTAATAAGTAATTGAAGGAATTTGAACGATGATCTGTTTGTCAATTAACCATTTTATCCCTGAACGTAAATATTATTCCAGTAACATTTGTTGGTAAATAAACACTATAAGTTATAACAAAACCACCATGGATTCAAATGCCTTAAGAAATGAGTGGAAAAAGGTGAGAAAGGTAGAAAGGAGAGATGAGTAGTATACATATCTATATATCTTACATATTCTTCTCTAGTTTTGACCAATTTTGTCCAATCTTATTGAGTCTTGTCGAATCTTTTCAAGTCTTGACCAACATTGTCTGGTCCGATATAATTCATTCTTGTCAGATTTTGGTCCAGTTTTGTACAGTCTTGTCCAGTATTACGTTTTCTTGCATATTGTCTGGTCTTGTCTAGACTTGTCAAATCTTGTCCGCTCCATTATTATTTTTTGCTGGCTTGTTAGGTATTGTGCAGTATTATCCAATTCTCTAAGACAAGTCACGTATGGTCTAGTTTTGTTTTGTTCTGTTTTGTCTGATATTATTTATGCGAATAATATATGTCTTAATTGATAGGGTACAGACGACAGATAGTCGTGTGTTGCTCCTGCAAAAATTGTTCTGTGTTCATTGATTTTTCATACGAGTACAATTTTAAATTCAACTTTCTGATGATTTTAAATTTAGATGAGACATATGTGTACCATTCGGGGCGAAAAGGGTTAAAATGTTGTAATTAATGTAAAAACTATTTATTTAATTAATAATAAAAAAATAATTATTCAATATAATAGATTGATGTAAAATAAATAAATAATTTAATGACAAAGTAAATGCTTTATCCCTCAACTTACGCAATAACATTTTTTCTGAAATTGAAATATCTAGTTGATCCGCCCATTCCAAACATTCATGTAATGCAGTCACAACTCGAGTATGTGGAATCCTTTCAATTGCTTTCGATTCCTCTAATACTTCTTCGTTTTCGCATTCTTTCGTCATTACTTGATAAGAAATTGTTAATCTTTTAATGTTTAATGTTCAATGGAAGATCATCTTCAGGGTCAAAGTCATCCAGATCTTGGCCAGAAGTTTCCTCTGGTTTGAATAACGAGGGTCACAGAGGCTTCCAAGATTTTTTTATTACATTTGAGGACACTTGATGCCAACATTGAGGCAGAGAAAATACAGCATCTTTCATGGTGGTTTTTTTAAGGTTCAGATAATGTGCATTCTGAATCAACTTCTTGCTGACCAAAAACTTGTAATAGGAGTGTTTTTTTGTATGTTGCTTTAATGTTCTGGATTACGTTTTGATCCATGGGTTCAATTAAGGCTGTACAGTTAGGGGGCATGTATAGAACAGCGAAATTTTCGTCAATCGACTGAAGATCTTCTTCTTTTGGATGCGCTGGTGCATTATCAAGAAGCAGAAGTGCCTTTATCGGTAGGTTTTTTTTCGATAAATATTTCTTTACTTCAGGAATAAAATGCACCTTCAGCCAGTCTAAAAATATTGCTTTTGTAACCCAAGCACTTCTTTGTGAATGAACTTCTTCTTTTGTAATGAACTGGCATTTTTTTAATTGACGCAAATGCACGTGGTCTTTGTGCTTTACCAACAACCAGCAAGGGCAGTTTGTGTGTTCCGGTTGAGTTCGCACATGGCATAAATGTGATCCTTTCTTTCGACATCTGTGAACCTGATGCACACTACTCTCTGGCCCAGAAGCCAAAGTTTTATCTGGTAACAATTTCCAACACAAGCCCGATTCATCCGCGTTATAGATTTGATCGGCAGTTAAGTCTTTCTTCCTTATTATGTATATGAATTTTTCCTGGAATGGTTTCACTTCTTTATTATTCGACAGTTTTTCACCACTAAATTTGAGTTGGCGTATTCCATGTCTTTTCTTGAATTTGTCAACCACACTCTACTAGCAACAAATTCTCCTATTCCAAGTCTTTCATGGAAAAATTTAGCTTTTTCCATCACTATGTCACCTGACAAGGGGACAGCTTTTCTTCGCTGCTCTAAAATAAAGCATTTTCAAGCTGGGGGTTTTCAGGCAACTTTAAAGTTTTTCTAGCACCTGAACCCTTTTCTGTATTTATTACAAATGATCGTATTTTGTCTTCCTTGCTTTTGATATCAAAAACAGTCGATTTTCCAACGTTATACTGATGCGCAAGAGTTGTTAACGAAAAACCTTCTTTAATCTTGTCTAAAATCTCGCACTTTTGTGATATTGTCAATGTCACATGTTTTCGTTTTTTTAATGTTGAAGCCATGATTCAATACGTACAAAAATATTTAGAGAAAAGCACAAAGTAGCCAAACGATGCGCGGTGAACGAGAATTCGACGATTGATTCACCTAAAGTGAATGAGACAGCCCTACGTGGCACTGCGATATTCTGCGAGACATCGACTTGCACGCGCAGGGGGGGTCGTTCGGATTATAGACGCGTTCGTATTATCGGGGGTTCGGATTATCAAGGCTCTACTGTATATTCTATATAAGAAGAACCTCAATAACTACAGAGGCATCTCCTCGTTGCTTATAACCTACAAGATCTTCCCTAAAGCCCGACAAACTAGAGTCACAAAACAGCTAGACTCCCAACTAGGTGAACAGGCTGTTTTCCGTGCGAGTAGGTCCTGCACAGAACAGATTCAAAACCTCAAAATAATCCTCCTCATATAGGAGCCATAGGAGCCAAGGGGGATACCCCTGGGTAGCCATTATGGTAGACTTCCAAAAGGCATTCGACTCAATAGATCGACAGACCCTCTTCTCTAGCTTGTGGGAACTTCTAGGCCTAGCTGAAAAAACTGCTAGACTGGTCCAAACTACCATGAAGAATACCACCTCCAGAGTCAAGTTCAGGGGTGAACTCTACACGAGCTTTCCCATCCAGACAGGAGTCAGAGGGATGGCCTCTCGTGCATCCTATTCAACTGTGTTCTGGAGAAAAGCATCAGAGAATAGACTTCCACATTGTCTCCAGAAGCAGGACTGAAGCTTGGGTACAAGAAATACAACCTCAATCTACCCCGTCTGGCCTTTGCTGATGATCACACCCTATTGGCCAACAGCATGGATTAGGCTATTCATCAACTACACAGCCTTTACAATGTTGCGGCAAAAACTGGCTTGAGGGTCAACATACAGAAGACTTGGTGAGTTCATCACCAATATCAAGCAGGCTTCTTCTACAACCCCACTAGGAAACAATAATATCTGTAAAGTTGATGCAGTCAAGTACTTGGGAGAATGGATCTCAGCAAGCGAGAGCGAAACCTTGGCCATAGACGCCAGGTGCACCAAGTTAGAGAGGGCCTATCATTCCTGTAAGAACATCTATACTTCCAAGTACCTATCCAAGAACATATAACTGAAGCATTAAAACTCGATAGAAAGACCCTCGGCGCTCTATGCCTCTGAGTGCCTCTTGATGAATAGGGCCCACTCAAGAAACTAGAACTTAAAGAGAGAAAGATCCTGATGAGAATACTAGTACCCATAAGAGAGGAGGCCGATACCCAAAGAATCAGGCACAATAATCAGCTCTACGAACATCAGGAAGACATAGTCACTAGTATGAGGAAAAGACGACTGACCTTCTATGGGCACATGACCCGCCTGAATCACTCCAGGCTCACCAAGCGGATCCTCACAGTGACAAGTAGTGGAAAGGCGTCAAAAGCCAAGTGGTTCACCTCTGTTCGATCCTATTACAGACAACCGACAACCGAACTCAATGCTGACAGGCCATCCTGCAGGGAGTCTTGCCACTGCCTCTCATAAGCAAGAAGTGTACAGGCACTACCAGACCTAAATGGACGGATGAGAGGAAGCAAGTTCACAGCAAGAAGATGAAGGCATACGGGGGCAAGACAAAGCAGAAGACCCTAGCTGAGAGTTAAGACGAGCCCCGTGGTCTCTAGCAGACCAAAACGAAAAAAAATCTATATATTAATAGAACCCTTAAATCGACTAAAACAGTTTGACTTGTTTCTGACACAATTTCTTATAAATGTGTGTCTGGGTAAACGTACCTTTAAGCTACATAGACACGGTATGGAATACTAGCGTATAGTCCTGCTATAGTTTGACTATAGCTGTGGACCGCATCGTTTAGTTCAACTATACGAATAATTTTAGACTATAGGAAGAGGTCACACAGCTATAGTCAAACTATAGCAGGACTATACGCTAGTTTTCTTCACCGTGTGTACATAGCTTTAGTTTGTTTCTTGATATTTGCTTAATAATTGTTTTCACAATAGATACCTATTTACTATTGTGAAAACTAAATACTTTTTTATTATTGATTGTCACAAACAAATTAAAGAAGGAATGCATCAAATGTTCTGCCTAAAGCTACGTACACAGGGTATAGAAAACTAGCATATATTTATGCTATAGTTTGACTACACCTGTGTGCCCTCTTCATATAGTTCAACTATACTAATAGTTTTGGACTATACGAAACGGTCACACAGCTATAGTCAAACTATAGAAGGACAATACCCGTTTTCTAAACCGTATATATGTAGCTAAGACTAAATATTCAGGTCTGAATTTTGTCAAACTAAAACTGTTTTTGGGCATAATTTAAGCATAAAATTGAGCACGATTTAAGCATAAATTCATTTACTAAATATTCGAACGCGAAAAGTTCAAAAACAATTCAAAATAAATATTATCGAAAGTTTAAACTATACAAAATTAAAATGCAATAAAACATTTATAATTAGGCAAACTAGGTACTAACTAGCACTTTAAACGGTATTTTTTTGTAAAATATTATTATAAATGTCTTATTAATTAAATAAAATTGAATTTAGTTCAAATATAAAGCTTGGTTCTGTTGTACTGTACTTGTTATGTACTGTTCATGTGATCAACAAACGTTTCTTTGAAAAATAACAATTCTTTATTTCCTTCCAATCTTACTTTCTTCTCAGTGTCCAGCGCAGGCCCCCACTGTCCACACACAATCTAGGCCTTTTGTACTGACTAAACTTGATATGCTCATCAAATAACTTAGAAGTCACACAAATAACATGTTGCCCTTTCCGATACTTCACCATATTCATACTTTGTAGTGTAGATATTATATCAGTCTGCTTGATACTAGTCTTCTGACTTAAATCTTTAATACCAAGCGTATCTCCTCGAAAGTCCTTCATCTAGGTCTAGGCCTTTTATACTGACTAGACTTTATATGCTCATCGAATAACTCAACAGTCACACAAATTACATGTTGCCCTTTCCAATACTTCACCATATTCATACTTTGCAGTGAAGATATTATATATCAGTCTCCGTAATACTAGTTATCTGACCTAAATCTTTAATATCAAGCGTGTCTCCACGAAAGTTCTTCAGGATTTCTAGTATGACCCAAGACCAGTAACTTCTATAGATCAATTTTCAAGATCACTGATGGGTTGTTCCGGACTACCCACAGTCTTTCCGTCTAGACAACTCGTAGCTGAGAGCTATCAGCAACTTTCCGTAACCTTATATATATAGAACTAACGCAATGTATATAGAACTAGAAGGGTTCAACATCAAAGTATAAAGTTTTATCCTCTAAGAACAGCTTGACTAGTAGACAAAGACTTTGACAATAAATTTTGTGATCTTTTCCACCAACTCCGTAAACTGATAAAGTCATGTTTCGATAGATTTCCTTGCCTATGGACTGCCTTCATGTACATTCACTCATATGATATCGGTTATCTTGTTTCAATCCGCATGTATTTAAGGCAATATTCGCAATAATAAAGACGTATGTCTTTAATAATTAATCTAAGGATACGTAGATACACCATTTAGCAAAGGATAAACTAGAATTTAAATAAAGAAGATAATTTAACAATAACACAATGTTTAGTATTACGGAACTTCTCTAATAATACGTAGATAAACTATATAGTAGAATAATAACAAAATTAAATAGAATTTTCTAAAATTATGGAACTTTACTAATTCTTCTTAATTGGCGTTAACTTAGCCGTTTTAGGCCAAGTTCTGCATAGTTCTCGCCAACTGACGCCAGTTGGAGACCCTAAGTGAAGACAGATCCTTCTCAACTTTGTCCTTCTAACGCAGAGCAGGACGTACTAATAAGTCTAATGCTACGTAGAGAGAATAAATATAGATAATAGATAAACTTTTAAATTTAAATTAGAAGAAAAAGTAGAATTTGCTAGAATTACGGAGAAAAGAAGTTATAAAAACCTTTTGGACAAAACGATCAATTTGAAATAGTAACGATCCAATTACCAAGATGATCAATTGAAGATAAAAGTCGGCGTAACGAATTCGAATCTATATGGTCTAAAGTTGCGCATCAAACAAAAAGCGCGACCTTGGTCGGTAAATAAATGAAGAAATTAGTTCTTTCCCAAGAAACGACAAAAAATAAATACAAAAAAAAATTATATAGCAAAAGCAGATAAAACGAAAAACATTTTCTGAATAGCTAGTACAACAAAGTTTCACTTATCGCGTCTGGGCCGGAGTTGCCCCGTCATTCCGGTCCCAGCTTTGTCCTTCAACTTGAAACCAAGAATTCCTCTCTGTCCCGCTCACGCTGAATATCCATTGAGGAACAGAGACGAAATTTCTCCCGCTGTGAACGAGAACGAAGGGGGCCAAATCGAGAGGGATGTTCTCCGTCAGCTGTTCGTCCTCGTCCTCCCTCTGCGCGGCCCGTTTCCTCCAGCCCCGCAGTCCCCCTCTTCACGTCGCCGACAACAACCTCTCGCACTCTCTCCTCCTCTCTCTCTCTTTCTCCACCCCAAAAAACCGTTCGATTTCGAGGTCCCCACGGCCGCATCTCCCTGGCAACTGATCGCCAGCTCAGTGTGAGCTTCCACTGCGTTTGAAAGGCTTTTACTTGATTATACCACGCGAATTATTATTTAAAACGGGACGTAACATTTCTACTGTAGTTCATTTTTCGGTGTTTTGTGATTGCTGTTAGTTTTTTTATTTATATTTTAGTTTGTTGTTACAGTGCTGTGGGTGTGTGTTTTCTGTGCAGTCATTTAGAAAAACGTTTTGATTTAGATTTCTTTGAAATGTATTTGTTTTTAATAAATTAAAGGGAATTTTTGGTAATCATTAAGTTATTTACATAAAACATGTTCCTAATTCGTGAAAAACTTTTTTACAATAATTTTTATAAATCTTAAAAACTAATTTTTCAACAATTATTCGTTAATTATCGTTATTATAATATGAACTAATTTTTTAGTTTGGACTAATTACAAATTTTTCATTCTAGTTTATCAAATTTGCACTTTTACAAATATTTCTAGTTTATATTAAAAAAAATATTTCGAATTTGTTTTATATATTCATTAGATTTGTTTTATATATTTATTAGATAGTTTTTTTAATAGTGATTCTATTTAAATTTATTAATTAAAATTGATGTGAACGATTTTTTTAGTTTAATATTTTTTTATTTATTGAATAGTTTCTTCGATTATTATTCCATTTTTCTTTAATAGTAATTATATTTATTAATTTATAATTGATTGAATTTTTTTTAGGCTTATTAGAAATTTTTCATAATAAGAATAATCTTTATTAGCAGCTAACAAATGGTTTTCGTACTATTTTATCAATATTCACTTTGTCAATGTTTTGTTTTGCCAGTTTTTTTATTTTTATATTTATTGGATAGTTATTTCGGATATTCTATTTTTTTTAATAGCGATTCTATTTAAATTAATTAATTTATTTTTAATTTATTAATAATATAATAATATGAACGAATTTTTTAGTTTGGACTAATTACTAATTTTTCATTCTAGTTTATCAAATTTTCACTTTCATTATTATGTGTTTTGCAAGCTATTTAATTTAATTTTTTTATTTTGGGATTTAAAAACACATTTTATAATCGTATATAGTCGTATATATCGTAAATATTTTTTTATTATTATGACCCTAAATAACGTTTTTATTAAAAAAAACAATGAAATATTGGCTCATTAATAAAATATTTGGACATTTTTTTAATTTAAAATTTTTTTAATTTAAAATTTTTTGAAAATGTTCCTAGCAAACACTAATAAAATTTTGGGAGCATGAATGCGTAAAAGCAGAATTATTTTCATTTTTCAAGACTTTTTTAAATACATTTCCACACTTCCGTTTAGTAGATTCAATTTTCTGAAATTATAAAAAAAACCGCTTACATTGTAATTAAATGTTCGTTCTTATCATCCCTAGTAATCATCATTTGTTTTGTTATTGGGAATGAGATATTATTAATATAGGCATTTTATAACATTTATATTTATTTGCCCGACAAGTTTCGGTGGCTTTGTGTCACTTTAATCATAGGCTACAGAGTAGAAGGAAACATAATTTAGTACAAATATAAAAGTTACAAGAACATACCTCTAAATAATTTATTTTTTCTTAAGGAGTTTAAATTATAAAGCACCAGTTTTTTTTGCGTTATGACAATAAAAATAATTTAAATGAATTGTACGATTAAATTCAATAAATTAACAAAAGTTAATAATCTGTACAAACAAATTTTAAATCAAAATAAACAATTTTAACACTTTCTTGAGTTTACTAAAATGTTGCTTCAATTTTACCTAATTTAATATCATTTAACTTTTGTCTTTGTTAAATTATTTATTATTGAAATATAATTTTACTCAGTATATTTGTTTCTCCTCTAAAATTCACCGTGTTGTATTTTTTTGATAGCCAACATTTCACTAATACTGCGTTTTAATTTGTTTGTTTTCTCTTTTTGTTTGTTTTCAAAATTTGGACGATGTTCATGCGTGAATTTGTATTTTGTTAAAACCGTTTTACCTGTGTTTAAAACGGCATTTGTTTAACAATCATTTTTGTGTTGTTGGACCCTTTCCACAAATTATTGTGCTGTATGTCGAATATATACTTTTGCGCAATCCTAACATGAGCTACTACTGTAAATTAATTCAGAACAATTCGTTATCGGTGTTTTGTCCTTTAATTTTGTGCAAATTTGTTGTTGTTGAAACATTCAATGTGGCTAAACTGAATCCCATTTTGTTTCTAATCTTATTGATTTTTTCCGTTAAATTCTGTATTTATGGGAATTTATAGAATTTATCCAATTTATGTTGTTTATTCCTCTGCTCGACTATGCCATTTTTTAGTTGTAATTGCTTGAAGAATTTAGAAAATGATTTTTCTACATTAATCATCTACATCAAACATTATCTTTGTGAAATTCAGCGCCTCTCAGATTAATTGCTCCATTGAGTAATGATTCATAATGTTGATCTTTTGTTTGTTATTGTGGTTAGAGTAAAAGTTGATGATCCTATCTATGTATCAAAGACAAAAGTTTAATAATATAAAATTAGGTAAAGTGTATAAATTGAAGCAACTGATTATTTTGATATAAATTTTGATTTGTTTCTATAGATTATTAACTTTTGTTAATTTGTTTGTTTATTGAATTTAACCGCACAATAGTCCTTTTCATAGTTGATTTTTTTTCATACTGAAAATAACAAAATGTGCCCGAAATTTTCATATTCCAAACATGGCACACGCGCATACGCTTAACTAACCGTAAAAAGGTCTATTAAAGGAAATTATGTTTATTGTCACTTAACCTGGTGCTTTTTAATTGAAACTCATTAGACTAAAAGAACGTACAGTCCAGCTTCCCTAAGTCGAATTGCCATAGTTCATGAAAAAAAATCGAGTTATAGAAAATTCGAGTTATAGAAATACATGCTATAATAAATATAAAATGAGTAAAATACACTATACACAATTTATTAAAAGTAAATATTTATAAATAAAAAAGAAATATGTATACATTATTAATATGATATTTAATTATAATTAATTAAAAATAATTTTAATTAATATATTACTACTATTATTTTTTGGAAAAGTCAGTAATTTTTAATTGTTTTCCATAATATATAGCACCTTGTGAGTGATCTTCGATTATATCGTCTCTTTTTGGATAACCGATTCTCGGGAGAATAACATCCTGTCCTAATCTTCCTAAAGCACAACCGCTGGTAAATTTTTAGTTTTGCATTATTCAAGATTTTGGTGATTATAAAATATGAAAAATAAAATGTTTCGTAATCTGCCCGAGGATTACATTATCGACGGTTTATAGTAGGCAATATCCGGCATCATAAGTTAAGGAAAATACGCGGCGGTTAAAAAATTGGAGTTATAGAGATTATTTTGTATGTAAAATTTTACTATTGTACAAATTTTTAGTATGAGTTATGGAAAAATTCGAGTTGAGGAAAATTCGAGTTATGGAAGTTAATTTATATGTAAAATGCTATCTAAACGTATGAATTTCTACAAAATTCGAGTTATAGAAAAACTGGAGTATTCACTAACTGACTGTTTAACTAACTTATGTTTCCTTCTACTCTATAGCCTATGATTAAGGTGACATAAAGAATCTTGTCAGGCAAATAAATATAAATGTTATAAAAAGCCTTTTAATAATATTCCATTCCCAATAATAAAACAAATAATAGTAATTAAAAATATCAAATTGTAATCAACAAGTTCTCAAATGTAATGTCAGGTAAAAAGAAAACTTTCAATATTTTGAGGATTTTTTTTTAATTCTGTAAATTTACAGAGTTTACATATTTGGGTTTGTTGAGTTTGAAGATTTTATAACTAAAATAAGAAATGAAACACTTTAAACCAAAAATTATATTTTTATAATAAATGTATACATTTCGTTAACAATGTTAACATTTAGATTATTTAATTTAATTTATTACCTTTTGAGATACAACAATATCTATAGGTTAAGTTAAAATATATACTTAAGAGAGTTAGTAGAAGAGATTTTGTAGTAATAGAAACTCTTTCACTTTTGATTTGAATTTCTTATATGATTTTTCATCGCGAAGGCTATCAGGTAAGTTGTTATATAGCTTCACTCCTTGGTTTTCCAATCCTTTGCTGCACATGGTTAGATTTGTTTTTGAGGGGTATAAAAGATCTTTCCCTCTCGTATTATAATTATGGTTGTCCCTCTCCGAAATTTTGTTTAACTTTATGTATATAGGCAGTCGTTTCTAGAACATACAAACTAACTACTGTTAAGATTCCTAGGTTCTGGAAGTGTTTTTTGCAGGAATCCGTAATTTTTAAAACTAATAGGTTCCTGATAATTCTCTTTTGTGCTACCAGTATTACTTCTATTTGCGAAGAAGCACCCCATAAAATTATTCCATATGTTAATACGCTTTGTACTTCAGCAAAATACCAACTGCGAAAATCTTCCTTGTGTAAGAGTTTATGTATATGTTTGATTAAAAATTCCTTCTTGTGCAGTATAGAGTTGATTATTTGTATATGGGTTGTCCATCTCTAGATGTATGCCTAGGAATTTTATATCTTTAGCCCTTTTCAATTTGTGATTTTAAATAACAATGTTAATATTTCCGTCGTAGACACTTCTTGTCGACTGGAAAATTATATATTCCGTTTTGTTCTTATTAAAATGGAGTTGATTTGCTGAGAACCATGTATTAACTGAATCTAATAGTCTGTTTGCTTCCTCAACATTTTTGCTTTTGTATTTCCCAGTCACAATGAAGCTTGTGTCATCCGCATGTAAAGTGCAATATCGTTCTCTTATGTAGTTAATTAAGTCTGCCGTGTATAGTAAAAATAATGTTGGTGACAATACGCTTCCTTGTGGTACCCCTATATGTGTACATATTGTCTGTGATTGTCCAGTTCTATTTCCAATATTTACTGAAACATATTGTTTCCGGTTTTCCAGGTAGGATTGTATCCAACGGCCCGCTTTTCCCCTGATCCCATAACTGTTTAGTTTGTCTAATAGAATATTATGAGAAACACAGTCAAAAGCTTTTGTTAGGTCGCAGAATATTCCTATGAGGTGATTGCCTACATCAACTTCCTGTAATATTTTACTGTGGAATTCTATCAAAGCTGTTGAGGTGTATTTGCCTTTGCAAAAACCATGTTGTTGAGTAGGAATCAGATTATATCTTTCGATAAATGGAGTTATTCTGGTTTGCATGCAGTATTCTAGAATTTTCGCTAATACCGATATGAGGGCAATTGGTCTGTAGTTTTGAGAATCCGTGGATGCTCCATTTTTGTGCACTGGCAAAATTTTTGATATTTTTAGCACTTCTGCAAATTTCTCCTCAGCTAGACTAGCATTGATTATATGAGTAATTGGTGCTATAAGCTCATACCTGAATTCTTTTACGATGTTGCACGTGATTCCATCTGGTCCACTTGTTTTGTTTTTTAATGACGCGGTAATAGTAAGAACTTCATTTTCTGTAAAATCCTGTATGTATATTGTACTTTGATTGAACTCAATATATGATTGTTCGAAATAGTTGTCGGATTAACATTTCTTGCAATTGATTTTTGAGCTTGTTCAAAGTAGTTATTAAATATATCTGCGATTTCCTTAGGTTCAGTGATCAAGGCATTATTTTCCATTATTTTATTATATATTAGAGTCCGGATATTTTAAATTTATTTGTTTGTTCATTGATGATGTTCCAAATGGCTTTCGACTTGTTTGTTACCTTTATTTTCTTACGGTTGAAAAAATTTTGTTTTGTTAATGTAATTAATTTGAGATGTTCGTTTTTTTGTTTCAAATATTGGTTCCTTAAAGCTGGATACTTTTTTTTGTAGCCAAAACATATCATCAGTATAACTAATAATTAACTAATTGAAAACCAAGTTTACATATCCTAAAGGGCATATATATGATAAAGGTGGGGTACATCGGCTGAAAAGAAGAAGAAAAAGGGGATAATCACTCGATTAAAAATGTTTGCGAGTTTTTTTGTTTTTTTTAATAAATCATTTTTTAGAAAACTTATTTTTCAGATGGAAATACCTCTGGGATTAAGGATAATAAAGTTTAGGAGATTATATTTGTTTCTATACATATAAATGGCCCCTAATGAATCTAGATTTTTAAATTGCTTTCTTTTAAAAGAATGGTTTCTTTTGAACAATGAGCGATTTCTTTTTGTAAATGGAATGCAAGCGACGATTTAAATATGAATCATTTTAAATTTTACCAGATTTATGTTCTTTAAACCTGGTTCCAATATTACGTTCTGTTTGTTTAATATAGATTTTATCACAATTATTATATGCTATTCTATATACAGTCGAACTTCCCTAAGTCGAATTGCCATATTTTATGAAAAAAATCGAGTTATAGAAAATTGGAGTTATAGAAATACATAACTATAAAATGAGTAAAATACACTATACACAATTTATTCAAATTAAATACATATGTATATATTTATACACAAAAAAGAAACATGTAAAATATGTAGATTATTAATATGATCTTATATAATTAAAATTAATTTTAATTAATTATATTTTTGAAAAAGTCAGTAATTTTTAATTGTTTTCTATAATATATAGCACCTTGTGGGTGATTATATCGTCTCTTTTTGGATTACCGATTCTCGAGAGAATAATATCCTGTCGTAATCTGCTTAAAGCACACCCGCTGATAAATTCTTTGTTTTGCTTTTTTCGAGTTTTTGGTGATCATAAAATATGAAAAATAAAACTTTTGGTAATCTGCCCGAGGATTACACTATCGACGGTTTATGGTAGGCAATATCCGGTACCATAAATTTTGGAAAATACGCCGCGGTTAAAAGATTGGAGTTATAGATATTGTTTGTATGTAAAATTTTACCATTGTACACATTTTTACTACGAGTTATGGAAAAATTCGAGTTAAGGAAAATTCGAGTTATGGAAGTTAATTTATATGTAAAATACTATCTAAACGTATGAATTTCTAAAAATATTCGAGTTATAGAAAAATTGGAGTTCTGTAACTCCATTTTTTTGTCGAGTTATGGAAGTTCGACTGTATTTGTAGTTTTTCTATCTTGTTAATAAGACCGCCCAGCATTCTCTTTATTTTAAGAGAATTGTTGAAAATCGGGGTAAAATCAAATATGGCGAACAAGTGTTTTAATCTATGATAAATTTTGGGGTCAAAAATAATGTTATTCTATTTTTTTCTGAGATTTTTTATCAATAAGGGACAATGTTGTGGACTCACCCATTTTTCACCTATTTAATTTTGAATTTTCGGTGTCTTAAGTGTTCTAAAATAGACAAGTATTTATTATAAAAGCGGACAAAATTTAACGAGGCTAAGTTTAACGAGGTAATCGTTCGCTAAAATTCGCGAGTTAAACCTTAATTTTATCAGCGAGTGTAATACAAACTTTGATTTTGTCAGGACAACGATAAATTTTTTGATGCGTACGTCAGAATTTTGTTTAGAGTATTGTGTTTAATTAATTTGTGTTTTATTAACCATAAATGGATACATCCGCAGAATTATTGTTAGATGGTAATGCAAATGCGGAAAGATTACTCCCGCAGAAAGAACAAGAGATTTATACAAACAAATGTATAAAAGTTTTGGGATTGACAACCAAAAAAGAACATCAGCGATGTCAACATTTAGGGTTATATTTACGGAGCCCGTAAATGAGTTATTTTGATGCGTTGCCTTGGATACTTTTTTTTCACTAGTGAAATAAAAATTTTATTTCACTATTGAAATAACCACGGTTTTATTGATTCGTGTCCAAGGAACTAAACATGACTTTATAAGGCAACATTGAATAAAATACTTTTTATTTAGTAAACTTTTTATTCAAAATTATCAATATTTTTATTTTATACAAAGCGTATATGAACGTTTTTTTTGTGATAAAAAATACTACTAAATCTTTTTAAGCGTGACTTTTACTAACAAAAGTAGAATTATTTTAGTTTGAAAGATTTTTCTACACTTTCCAATTTTCACACTTCCGTGTAATTGATTTTTTTCTGAGATTATAAAAACCGTTAACATTTAAATTTTACTTAACAATTTCTCAAATGTTATGTCAGGTTAAAACAAAATTTTCAATCTTTTTAGTGGAAAATATAAATGAAATTCTAGAAGCTTTTAATAAATTTAAGAAAAATAAAGCTTTTATAAACAAGCTTTATTTTTCAAGATTGTCAGTTTAGTCTCTTAGTTCTCTATGAGTTTGAAAATCTATGGTTTGTATTATTTTTTCAATTTTCAGTGTTTAAAATGTTCTAAAAAATACATTTTACTATCCTTTTTATTCAAAATTGCCCATTCTAGTAACACGGCACGGCGCGTATTAACGTTCGTTGTGATAAAAAATGTGCTTAGCAAATACTAATAAAACTTTGGAAGCGCAAATGAGTAAAAGTAGGATTATTTTCCTTTTACTTTTTTAAATATATTTTCAAACTTCCGTTAAGTAGTTTCTGTTTTCTGAAATTATAAATTCCGGTAACATTGTAATTATAAATTTCAGATTGTAATTAATGTAATGTCAGGTAGACAGTAAGTTTTTAGAAGCAAGGCAAGGCACATGAATACACTTTAGTCTAATTTAGTTTCGTAGTTCTCTACGAGTTTTAAACTGTTTGATTTGAACGTTGTTTTTTAAAATTATTAGTTATTTAAGAGATCTAAAATAGTATATTTTGTAACTAGGGCGGTAAATTGTCAATAACGTGTTACAAACAATATTTTTTATTACTCATGTGAGGAGATGCATCTTACAAGTTTGAGAACCAGGGGCATCCAGTTTTTTTTAATGTAACGTTGTGTGCGTTACCCAGGTTATGTGAAAATACAACGAGAAGTAGCATTTCTCGTATTAAAAAACGTGCGTCAAGAAGTACTTTTCGCGTATGAGTAACAAAATACATGTTACTATATTTTTTATTCAAAATTGCTAATTAGAGCAATGCATTGCATCAAAAAGTAATACAACTTTAGGGGCGCAACTTTTTCTTATAAATGTAGAATTATTTTCCTTTTTTAAGACTTGTTTTAAATATATTTCCACAGTTCCCTTTAGTTGATTATGTTTTCTGAGATTATAAAACCCGTAACATTGTAATTACTTATAACTTTCAAATTGTGATTAACAATTTCTCAACTTTTATTTAATGTCAGATAATAATAAAACTTCCAATCTTTTGAGTGTGAAAATATAAAAAAAACTATAAATTTAAAAAAAAGTTTTTCATAAATAAAACATTTATTTACATAAATAAATATATCACAAAACTTGAAGGACAGAATAAGTTTAATTTTAAATACATATTTGAAGAATTCTGAAAACTTGTGTGAATCGATTTTATAAAAATATGTTGTCTGTATTTTTAAATTATATTTCCACGGTTTTTAAACATTCAAATTTACTGAAAATTTATCAAATATTAATTTTATAAATGTCTTCATTTAAGTAGTCATCTTTATTACAAATTAACAATATTAGAAATATTTTTGACATCTTACACATTTTTTTATATTTTATTTATTCATAAACGGGCAAATCCCTCTTTTCAAAAAACTTAGAGACAATAAACAACAGTATAATATAATATAGACAAAGTTCACATACATATTTCACAAAGTTCACATACATATACCGTAAGATATCACAGATTAGCTACTCAATTTAGATTTTGTTTTTAATATACAAGCTCACATCAGTTATACATACACCATTTACATTAACTAGATTACCCAGTCTCATAATGCCAGATATGCTACTATATTAGACATAGTTAGTATGATGTAAGGGAAAAGTTCACAATTTAGGTCGATTTCGATATGCGCGACAATCAGACACGCGACGTCGTGCGACATCGCCTGTCAAATAATGATTACATTGTTTTAAATGGGCACGTCGCGAAGCTGTCGCGTAGCCATAGTAAGAACGTGCTCATTTAAAACAATGTAATCATTATTTGACAGGCGATGTCGCGTGACGTCGCGTGTCGCATATATCAGAATCGGCCTTTACGATTCGATGTTCTAATAATTGTGCCAACAATTATGGGCATGATGTTCGATTTTGCCCACAAATTAATTTGTAGACTCTTAATCTTAGTCTCTATTTCGGCTAGTTTCTAAGGTATACATCACAAAAAAACCCGAGGTAAGCCCATTTTATATACATCCCAAACATTGTCATACATCCCAAAAACCTATTTTGTATACACTCAAGATGGATATGAACTTGATAAAGAGGGCCCCATACAGAAAAGGCATATTGGATACAAGAATTTATGAGTGACACGTATACAGTTTTTATTGAAAATATAGACAAATATAGTCAGTTTCTGCGTATTTCTAAGAACAAATCCGTATTTTCAAGAATTACTGCTTGCAATAGCGAATATGCATGAAATTTAAATTTGGTTAAAATATGTTTTTTTCCGAATCTTTATTGACCGGACATTTGAACTAAACCATTATTTTTGTAATTAATATCTTTTTAAATACTTAAAATTAATAAATAAAAGCAAATGTAAATTAATGGGGTTCCGGCGAATCCCATGTTAAATATTTTTTCCAAGTTTAAGCTTTGAAACTTTTTATGCATGCCGATCAATAGTCTATTTATGTCCTCTCAAAATTTAAAAGTAATCCACCGTTTAGTTTATCCGGAAAAAATAATTAAAAATCATGTTTTTTCGATTCTTATACACGGCTCATATGGCCGACAAGCTTCCGTCACGTCTTTATTTATTTTTTTCGATATTAATTTCCCAACTTTAAGGAATAAAAAACTATATACAATAAACTTAGATAATATTAAAACACGTTAACATTAAAACAATGTGATGTTCCCGATGTAATTATTTAAATAATTAAAGTTAAATTTTTTATTTAGAATTTTGTTTATCGACAGTAATTCACATGACGGATGGTTTGACAACGTCGCGAGAACAGCTGAGAGAAACGTAAAAGATAGAAACATAGTTATATAGAGAGAAAAAATACACTCGACTCCTTTAAATTACTATTCTTTTCTCTCTCTGTACTATATACTTTCAAGACACTATAAAGCGCTGTTGCAAGTTCTTTTTATTACACCTTATAAGTCAAAAATAACGAAGTCATTTAACTACTATATTTTATTAAATAAATAATAATTATCAATTTTTAAATTTGTTATGTTATTATAAATAAAAATAATACATTTTAACAACTATTAGGATAATTGAAAATATAGAAAAATTGAAGCACTATTTTGACTCATTAGTTACGCTCGAACCTCCTTAAGCGAGGGAAATTTAAATTTGAAAAATGCAACGCCATTGATTAAAACGAAAGAGACGTAACATCCCATGTAAACAAGTCCGCATTTTTGTATGCCATTGCAGTATTTTGGTTAAAAAATAAACAACAAAAACGTGAAGTTAAAAATGAAAACAGCTGTAGTAAACAATGGACAGTGATCTTTGATGTCATCAACAGACCGCGCGAAAATGGCGGCGTTTAAACGGCTCAAAATTTTTCTCAATTTTAAATATTTTTTTAACTTAATTACAGCATTTTTAAGCATTATTTATATTTTTTACTATGTTATAACGGTGTAAACAGTGAATTAAAATTATTAAAAAAACATGCATATTCCCTATTGAATTTATATGCTAAACAAATGTAAGTTTTTCCTCAAATAACTCCAAGGTCCATACTCCAAGGTCCTTTGCAACGGATACTGTTTTACTCATATTATTGTCAATATGATAGTCATTTTGGATTATAGTGTTTGCTCCGCTAAAGATGATGCATTGGTATTTATCTGAAATTAACAACATTCCGTTTAATTCAGACCATTATCTAGGAGTTTAAATCTTCCTGTAGTTTGTTACAATCAATTGAATTTGTGTTGTTCGTGTATAATTTCGAATCGTCTGCTAAAATGAGAATTTTCATATTTTTATTCCACAAAAAGATTAGCAATTCATAAATTCCTCAAGTTATTATTTCCCATCCATAATTATTATTTACATTTCGAAATTCCCAGACGCGATAAACAACTCGTTATCTATAAATAGCAATTGGTTCAACTAAATTTAAATACACCACAACTAATACGACTATGAATAGTTCACGTTATTAATGGTTCCATTATTATCGGAAGGTCTCCAACCCGATGAACTTTCTTTAAATAAAATATTGATTCATTTTATTATTCCTGTCTTTAAAAAAATACTATAATTAGATATTTATATAACGAAGTCTGAAATATAGACAAATACTGGTAATAGGTATTTTCTTATAGAGGAGATACATTTCTAGAAAGGTAAACAAATCATACAAAAAGTAGTCAAATCCTGACAGCCAAGTCTACAAGAATATACAGATCGGACGAGATAGACACATTTTGACAGACAATAATAGCAGAGACTAAACAGAGAAGACTAGTTAGCGAAGACTGCAAAGTAATGACTAGACCAGCGGTCTAATCATTACTCACCAACATATTTTTGCGTAAGTCGATATTACCCTCTCATTTTGAAAATGAGACAATTTATGTAAAAATTTATTTTTATTAATTTATTTAAAAATTGTAAATATGTAATAGAGAAACAAAATAAAATTCTCATATTGGAACAAACAAAAATGAATTGAAAACTTTCCACCTTCAGGTTTTGGAGAAATGTTGCTTCATGTTACAATAACTTCAAAATTGGGGCTTTTCGATGTAAAAGCAATTTGAATATAGTCTTCGGTGTTTAATCCATTTCTGTTCTTCGTTTTTATGTTCATTAGAGTAGAAAAGCTTTGTTCTCAAAGGTAGGTTGTTGCAAATGGCAGCAACTTTTTTACCGCCTCCTCATGCGAAATTTTAAAAGTCTGTACAGCTTTTGACATCCAAAAAGACGACATATTTGCTTTGTTCTTAAATTGAATACCTGCTTCAGTATCTATTCAGTTTGATCCAAGTTCAAGAATTGCCTCTATCAAACCTGGAGGTTAACACGTTAACACACATTTCTAAATTTACAAAGTATTCTCGCGGTTTGGAAAACAGATGTCAATGCAAATTATCCAAATGTTTCTTCAATTGACTTTTTTTGAAAGATTCTGAAATTCATTCAAACATACAACACACTGTGGATTCATTGTACCTTTTTCTTCTATTGTGTAAAACCATAATTAAGGAATTCTTAGGGTGTTAGGCTAATGTTATTCTAATTAAGGAATCTGAAGGGTAACAGTACCAGTGGTTGAAAAACACATTAAATTACATGTTTATAAAATTGCAAATTAGAAAAATTTTCTTATTATTATTACCCCTAAAAATTTCATTTTAACCCATTTGGGGTAATTTACCCCGGTTCCCCGACCGCTGGACTAGACCAAAAGGGTATCCAATAGGAGGCAGATATATCTATATACAAGACTTGACTAGATAGATATATAACCAATCATACAATAATAGATGGACATAATAAAACAGATTAGACTAGACAAATACTACTAGGTAAGAGTGATATCTAAACTTAATATATACATAAGTGAGGGGCAGAGGAACTAGATTTAATATATACAGAAAGAGAGTGACTAGGGAAGAGAGTGAGAGGAAGACTAGACTAATGAGATTAGCTACTTTGTAATATCTCGATAAACTAGTAAAGACATTTGTCAAAACTAGATAATACATCTATAATAGATTATATTTTTTGAATTATATAATGTATATGAATTCAATTATCTAGTCGCGTCTGTCTAGTCTTATGCGACTATTGATGATTGGGAAGGTGAATCTAAATCTAACAGATAGATTAGTACATGGTCTAGTCAATCAAGTTGTTATAGTCGAATAGCTTTAAACAAGAATTTCTAGAAAGACAAGACTAGACAGACAAGACTAAATGGTAAAGAATTTCTAACTAGTGATTTTTGTGCCTAATCAGTGGCAACTTAATCAGTTTTTGTCTATTTTGTATGCATTCTTACATATTTAATGTTCTGCTTGTTTCGTTATTAATGTCTACTTTAACTTTCCTTGAAAAATCAAAAACTTTCGAAAACATCCCCGCCAATCATATTTCCCGAACATCTCCATTTCCATCACGTATCAATTCCATACAAAAAAACTCCACGTATTTTTCGCAAACTAACCCAATTTAAATACGAAATCTCTTTCACGCGTTTTTCTTCCCCCAATATTTTTATTTCGCGTATTTTTCTTTTCCATTTTGTTTTTCCTTTTTTTCGCTTCTGTTGCTCTGGTTATTTTTGCCTGCAGGCTTATTGTCTCCCTGACAACACGACAGGGAAGATTTCGCCTGAAGCCTTCAGCAACAAATGAATAAAACACAGCGGGCCCTCCAACAAACATTCAACCCCCCAATAGTAATTACATAAGTAGAAAATGAAGAATCTTATTATAAAATATTTCCTCAACATAATAAACGATATAAAAGTAAATAGTTGAGACTAAACTTATAAAGCCAGACCAACAAGATAAGGCAAGACAGACAAGACTAGACTAGACAAGGCTACATAGACTAAATTAGGACGAGAGAACTATACATATAAGACTAAACAGATGAGACTAGACAGACTTACCAAACACACTGGACGACTAGATAGACCAGACTGTACAAATAAGACTGGGCGGACAAGAATGGAAAAACAAGTTAGAACAGACAAGACTAGAGAGACAAGACTTGATAGATAAGACTACATAGAGAGGACTAGACAGATAAGACTAGACAGATAAGACTAGGCAGATAAGTCGAGACACATACAAGTCTTGACAGACAATACCACACAAAAAATACTAGACAAGACTAGACGGAAAAAAACTAGATATACAAGTCAACACAGACAAGACTTGGCAGACAAGACCATACAGACTTTCTACAGCTTTTAGTCTGCGCCACCACGGTATCGCATATTCCGCAATCCTTCAAAGTGGGTTAGGTTAGGTTTTAGGTTTAGGTTAGGGGGGCGTATCTGTAGGTTGTACTGACAACTGGTCCCCCCCGGAAACCAACTAGGCACCACGGAAACGCTTGTCGCATGGCTTCAGAGTGCTAGTTGTTTGTGTTTAGTTAATTTTAATCTATTTGTTTCTCTATACTACGTTTAGCGTCTGATTCTTCAGTCGATAGTATTGTTTGTATACATTTCTGTACCCTCTCCCAATTTTGTTTATCCTCTAGCACAGAGGTGTCCAAACTACGGCCCGCGGGCCAAACCCGGCCCGGCAGGCGATTTTATCCGGCCCGCCAAGGATTTTGAAAATTTTGGGTGATGCTCAGCGATGATCTTCCAGTCCTGGTGTCTAGTCCTGGTGCTGTTGTGTATACGATGTATTGCGTTAACCAATTCCTCTTCGTTGAATAGTGGTCTATCCATTAATTCGGGTTGTTTCCAAAGGGAGGGCTCCTGGCGCGGGAAAAGAGATTCAACCACCTGAAGCATTACCTCCATCGTCATTTGTACACATGGGGCTTTTTTTACAGATTTGAAAGGCGTTTCCCCATATATTATTGTCAAGATCTTCGCAGAGTTTCTTCCAGTGGTCCCGTTTTGACTTGTTTATTAGGTCGCGCAAATCCTTTTTTGATTTCTTATAGAGTTTTTTCAGGTTTGGGCATCCTCTTCGTTTTTAATTCGTTTGCGCTAAAATTTCCTTCCTGCAGCGACACATGCAGCCCTCATGCTAGCAATTTCATCGTTCCACCAATACACCAATTTTCTTGTTGATGGTCCTCTTTTCATTATTAGGGTGATAACACACGCCTTCGCCTTATGTCTACTAGCGTATCCGAGCCTCGTTTGTGTGTTCGTGCTATTTCTATTGCAAGATTTGTTGCCATTTTCTCCTTCAATCAAAATTCTTTAGATTCCATCCTATAATTCTTTTCTGGCGTATCTGTTTTGTGCCTTCTTCTACGCTGTACAGAAACTATCGATGATCATTTAAGCTTTCTCTATCGAGCACTCTCCAGTTCTGGATCATATTGGATAGGCTTATTGTTGAGAAAGTAAGGTCTATTATGGATTGAGAATTTCCTCTAACGAACGAGCACGCAGCTCCTTTGTTTTGTAAAACAAGGTCTAGTTCACCTGCCCAGTCCATGACCAAGTCGCCTCTCTTATCCACCTTTGGGGATCCCCAATATGGAGACTTGGTAAAAGTTAAAGTCCCCAGCTTTTAATACATTCTTCCCTTAGCGTCTTATATCATGGCCTAGTACTCCTAGTGTTTCTGCTAGATTTTCTATGTTTTCGTTCGCAGAGAAGTAGCAGCTGTATATAATAAACTGCGGCAACTCAACCCATACGAAACTGTTTCTTCCGAGGTCCGTTTCTTGTTTTTAAGATAGACAAGACTAGACAGACAAGACTAGACAGACAAGACTAGTCAGACAAGACTAGACATACAAGACTATTCCACCTTTGGCTTTAGTATGCGCCTCCCTGTTATCGCATATTTTGCATTCATTCAGGGTTGGCAGCCCGGACGGTTTACTGAAAAACCGCCCTAGTTGTTGTCTCAAAGGTTGTTGTCTGAAAGGCGGGTATGTTGTCAACTACACCACCGAGGAGGACAGACAGACCAGACTAGACAGACAAGACTTGACAGACAAGACTAGACAGACAAGACTAGACAGACAAGACTAGACAGACAAGACTAGACAGACAAGACTAGACAGACAAGACTAGACAGACAAGACTAGACAGACAAGACTAGACAGACAAGACTAGACAGACAAGACTAGACAGACAAGACTAGACAGACAAGACTAGACAGACAAGACTAGACAGACAAGACTAGACAGACAAGACTAGACAGACAAGACTAGACAGACAAGACTAGACAGACAAGACTAGACAGACAAGACTAGACAGACAAGACTAGACAGACAAGACTAGACAGACAAGACTAGACAGACAAGACTAGACAGACAAGACTAGACAGACAAGACTAGACAGACAAGACTAGACAGACAAGACTAGACAGACAAGACTAGACAGACAAGACTAGACAGACAAGACTAGACAGACAAGACTAGACAGACAAGACTAGACAGACAAGACTAGACAGACAAGACTAGACAGACAAGACTAGACAGACAAGACTAGACAGACAAGACTAGACAGACAAGACTAGACAGACAAGACTAGACAGACAAGACTAGACAGACAAGACTAGACAGACAAGACTAGACAGACAAGACTAGACAGACAAGACTAGACAGACAAGACTAGACAGACAAGACTAGACAGACAAGACTAGACAGACAAGACTAGACAGACAAGACTAGACAGACAAGACTAGACAGACAAGACTAGACAGACAAGACTAGACAGACAAGACTAGACAGCCAAGACTAGACAGCCAAGACTAGACAGACAAGACTAGACAGACAAGACTAGACAGACAAGACTAGACAGCCAAGACTAGACAGACAAGACTAGACAGCCAAGACTAGACAGACAAGACTAGACAGCCAAGACTAGACAGACAAGACTAGACAGCCAAGACTAGACAGACAAGACTAGACAGCCAAGACTAGACAGCCAAGACTAGACAGACAAGACTAGACAGACAAGACTAGACAGACAAGACTAGACAGACAAGACTAGACAGACAAGACTAGACAGACAAGACTAGACAGACAAGACTAGACAGACAAGACTAGACAGACAAGACTAGACAGACAAGACTAGACAGACAAGACTAGACAGACAAGACTAGACAGACAAGACTAGACAGACAAGACTAGACAGACAAGACTAGACAGACAAGACTAGACAGACAAGACTAGACAGACAAGACTAGACAGACAAGACTAGACAGACAAGACTAGACAGACAAGACTAGACAGACAAGACTAGACAGACAAGACTAGACAGACAAGACTAGACAGACAAGACTAGACAGACAAGACTAGACAGACAAGACTAGACAGACAAGACTAGACAGACAAGACTAGACAGACAAGACTAGACAGACAAGACTAGACAGACAAGACTAGACAGACAAGACTAGACAGACAAGACTAGACAGACAAGACTAGACAGACAAGACTAGACAGACAAGACTAGACAGACAAGACTAGACAGACAAGACTAGACAGTTCATGACTAGACAGACAAGACTAGACAGACAAGACTAGACAGACAAGACTAGACAGACAAGACTAGACAGACAAGACTAGACAGACAAGACTAGACAGACAAGACTAGACAGACAAGACTAGACAGACAAGACTAGACAGACAAGACTAGACAGACAAGACTAGACAGACAAGACTAGACAGACAAGACTAGACAGACAAGACTAGACAGACAAGACTAGACAGACAAGACTAGACAGACAAGACTAGACAGACAAGACTAGACAGACAAGACTAGACAGACAAGACTAGACAGACAAGACTAGACAGACAAGACTAGACAGACAAGACTAGACAGACAAGACTAGACAGACAAGACTAGACAGACAAGACTAGACAGACAAGACTAGACAGACAAGACTAGACAGACAAGACTAGACAGACAAGACTAGACAGACAAGACTAGACAGACAAGACTAGACAGACAAGACTAGACAGACAAGACTAGACAGACAAGACTAGACAGACAAGACTAGACAGACAAGACTAGACAGACAAGACTAGACAGACAAGACTAGACAGACAAGACTAGACAGACAAGACTAGACAGACAAGACTAGACAGACAAGACTAGACAGACAAGACTAGACAGACAAGACTAGACAGACAAGACTAGACAGACAAGACTAGACAAGACAGACAAGACTAGACAGACAAGACTAGACAGACAAGACTAGACAGACAAGACTAGACAGACAAGACTAGACAGACAAGACTAGACAGACAAGACTAGACAGACAAGACTAGACAGACAAGACTAGACAGACAAGACTAGACAGACAAGACTAGACAGACAAGACTAGACAGACAAGACTAGACAGACAAGACTAGACAGACAAGACTAGACAGACAAGACTAGACAGACAAGACTAGACAGACAAGACTAGACAGACAAGACTAGACAGACAAGACTAGACAGACAAGACTAGACAGACAAGACTAGACAGACAAGACTAGACAGACAAGACTAGACAGACAAGACTAGACAGACAAGACTAGACAGACAAGACTAGACAGACAAGACTAGACAGACAAGACTAGACAGACAAGACTAGACAGACAAGACTAGACAGACAAGACTAGACAGACAAGACTAGACAGACAAGACTAGACAGACAAGACTAGACAGACAAGACTAGACAGACAAGACTAGACAGACAAGACTAGACAGACAAGACTAGACAGACAAGACTAGACAGACAAGACTAGACAGACAAGACTAGACAGACAAGACTAGACAGACAAGACTAGACAGACAAGACTAGACAGACAAGACTAGACAGACAAGACTAGACAGACAAGACTAGACAGACAAGACTAGACAGACAAGACTAGACAGACAAGACTAGACAGACAAGACTAGACAGACAAGACTAGACAGACAAGACTAGACAGACAAGACTAGACAGACAAGACTAGACAGACAAGACTAGACAGACAAGACTAGACAGACAAGACTAGACAGACAAGACTAGACAGACAAGACTAGACAGACAAGACTAGACAGACAAGACTAGACAGACAAGACTAGACAGACAAGACTAGACAGACAAGACTAGACAGACAAGACTAGACAGACAAGACTAGACAGACAAGACTAGACAGACAAGACTAGACAGACAAGACTAGACAGACAAGACTAGACAGACAAGACTAGACAGACAAGACTAGACAGACAAGACTAGACAGACAAGACTAGACAGACAAGACTAGACAGACAAGACTAGACAGACAAGACTAGACAGACAAGACTAGACAGACAAGACTAGACAGACAAGACTAGACAGACAAGACTAGACAGACAAGACTAGACAGACAAGACTAGACAGACAAGACTAGACAGACAAGACTAGACAGACAAGACTAGACAGACAAGACTAGACAGACACAAGACTAGACAGACAAGACTAGACAGACAAGACTAGACAGACAAGACTAGACAGACAAGACTAGACAGACAAGACTAGACAGACAAGACTAGACAGACAAGACTAGACAGACAAGACTAGACAGACAAGACTAGACAGACAAGACTAGACAGACAAGACTAGACAGACAAGACTAGACAGACAAGACTAGACAGACAAGACTAGACAGACAAGACTAGACAGACAAGACTAGACAGACAAGACTAGACAGACAAGACTAGACAGACAAGACTAGACAGACAAGACTAGACAGACAAGACTAGACAGACAAGACTAGACAGACAAGACTAGACAGACAAGACTAGACAGACAAGACTAGACAGACAAGACTAGACAGACAAGACTAGACAGACAAGACTAGACAGACAAGACTAGACAGACAAGACTAGACAGACAAGACTAGACAGACAAGACTAGACAGACAAGACTAGACAGACAAGACTAGACAGACAAGACTAGACAGACAAGACTAGACAGACAAGACTAGACAGACAAGACTAGACAGACAAGACTAGACAGACAAGACTAGACAGACAAGACTAGACAGACAAGACTAGACAGACAAGACTAGACAGACAAGACTAGACAGACAAGACTAGACAGACAAGACTAGACAGACAAGACTAGACAGACAAGACTAGACAGACAAGACTAGACAGACAAGACTAGACAGACAAGACTAGACAGACAAGACTAGACAGACAAGACTAGACAGACAAGACTAGACAGACAAGACTAGACAGACAAGACTAGACAGACAAGACTAGACAGACAAGACTAGACAGACAAGACTAGACAGACAAGACTAGACAGACAAGACTAGACAGACAAGACTAGACAGACAAGACTAGACAGACAAGACTAGACAGACAAGACTAGACAGACAAGACTAGACAGACAAGACTAGACAGACAAGACTAGACAGACAAGACTAGACAGACAAGACTAGACAGACAAGACTAGACAGACAAGACTAGACAGACAAGACTAGACAGACAAGACTAGACAGACAAGACTAGACAGACAAGACTAGACAGACAAGACTAGACAGACAAGACTAGACAGACAAGACTAGACAGACAAGACTAGACAGACAAGACTAGACAGACAAGACTAGACAGACAAGACTAGACAGACAAGACTAGACAGACAAGACTAGACAGACAAGACTAGACAGACAAGACTAGACAGACAAGACTAGACAGACAAGACTAGACAGACAAGACTAGACAGACAAGACTAGACAGACAAGACTAGACAGACAAGACTAGACAGACAAGACTAGACAGACAAGACTAGACAGACAAGACTAGACAGACAAGACTAGACAGACAAGACTAGACAGACAAGACTAGACAGACAAGACTAGACAGACAAGACTAGACAGACAAGACTAGACAGACAAGACTAGACAGACAAGACTAGACAGACAAGACTAGACAGACAAGACTAGACAGACAAGACTAGACAGACAAGACTAGACAGACAAGACTAGACAGACAAGACTAGACAGACAAGACTAGACAGACAAGACTAGACAGACAAGACTAGACAGACAAGACTAGACAGACAAGACTAGACAGACAAGACTAGACAGACAAGACTAGACAGACAAGACTAGACAGACAAGACTAGACAGACAAGACTAGACAGACAAGACTAGACAGACAAGACTAGACAGACAAGACTAGACAGACAAGACTAGACAGACAAGACTAGACAGACAAGACTAGACAGACAAGACTAGACAGACAAGACTAGACAGACAAGACTAGACAGACAAGACTAGACAGACAAGACTAGACAGACAAGACTAGACAGACAAGACTAGACAGACAAGACTAGACAGACAAGACTAGACAGACAAGACTAGACAGACAAGACTAGACAGACAAGACTAGACAGACAAGACTAGACAGACAAGACTAGACAGACAAGACTAGACAGACAAGACTAGACAGACAAGACTAGACAGACAAGACTAGACAGACAAGACTAGACAGACAAGACTAGACAGACAAGACTAGACAGACAAGACTAGACAGACAAGACTAGACAGACAAGACTAGACAGACAAGACTAGACAGACAAGACTAGACAGACAAGACTAGACAGACAAGACTAGACAGACAAGACTAGACAGACAAGACTAGACAGACAAGACTAGACAGACAAGACTAGACAGACAAGACTAGACAGACAAGACTAGACAGACAAGACTAGACAGACAAGACTAGACAGACAAGACTAGACAGACAAGACTAGACAGACAAGACTAGACAGACAAGACTAGACAGACAAGACTAGACAGACAAGACTAGACAGACAAGACTAGACAGACAAGACTAGACAGACAAGACTAGACAGACAAGACTAGACAGACAAGACTAGACAGACAAGACTAGACAGACAAGACTAGACAGACAAGACTAGACAGACAAGACTAGACAGACAAGACTAGACAGACAAGACTAGACAGACAAGACTAGACAGACAAGACTAGACAGACAAGACTAGACAGACAAGACTAGACAGACAAGACTAGACAGACAAGACTAGACAGACAAGACTAGACAGACAAGACTAGACAGACAAGACTAGACAGACAAGACTAGACAGACAAGACTAGACAGACAAGACTAGACAGACAAGACTAGACAGACAAGACTAGACAGACAAGACTAGACAGACAAGACTAGACAGACAAGACTAGACAGACAAGACTAGACAGACAAGACTAGACAGACAAGACTAGACAGACAAGACTAGACAGACAAGACTAGACAGACAAGACTAGACAGACAAGACTAGACAGACAAGACTAGACAGACAAGACTAGACAGACAAGACTAGACAGACAAGACTAGACAGACAAGACTAGACAGACAAGACTAGACAGACAAGACTAGACAGACAAGACTAGACAGACAAGACTAGACAGACAAGACTAGACAGACAAGACTAGACAGACAAGACTAGACAGACAAGACTAGACAGACAAGACTAGACAGACAAGACTAGACAGACAAGACTAGACAGACAAGACTAGACAGACAAGACTAGACAGACAAGACTAGACAGACAAGACTAGACAGACAAGACTAGACAGACAAGACTAGACAGACAAGACTAGACAGACAAGACTAGACAGACAAGACTAGACAGACAAGACTAGACAGACAAGACTAGACAGACAAGACTAGACAGACAAGACTAGACAGACAAGACTAGACAGACAAGACTAGACAGACAAGACTAGACAGACAAGACTAGACAGACAAGACTAGACAGACAAGACTAGACAGACAAGACTAGACAGACAAGACTAGACAGACAAGACTAGACAGACAAGACTAGACAGACAAGACTAGACAGACAAGACTAGACAGACAAGACTAGACAGACAAGACTAGACAGACAAGACTAGACAGACAAGACTAGACAGACAAGACTAGACAGACAAGACTAGACAGACAAGACTAGACAGACAAGACTAGACAGACAAGACTAGACAGACAAGACTAGACAGACAAGACTAGACAGACAAGACTAGACAGACAAGACTAGACAGACAAGACTAGACAGACAAGACTAGACAGACAAGACTAGACAGACAAGACTAGACAGACAAGACTAGACAGACAAGACTAGACAGACAAGACTAGACAGACAAGACTAGACAGACAAGACTAGACAGACAAGACTAGACAGACAAGACTAGACAGACAAGACTAGACAGACAAGACTAGACAGACAAGACTAGACAGACAAGACTAGACAGACAAGACTAGACAGACAAGACTAGACAGACAAGACTAGACAGACAAGACTAGACAGACAAGACTAGACAGACAAGACTAGACAGACAAGACTAGACAGACAAGACTAGACAGACAAGACTAGACAGACAAGACTAGACAGACAAGACTAGACAGACAAGACTAGACAGACAAGACTAGACAGACAAGACTAGACAGACAAGACTAGACAGACAAGACTAGACAGACAAGACTAGACAGACAAGACTAGACAGACAAGACTAGACAGACAAGACTAGACAGACAAGACTAGACAGACAAGACTAGACAGACAAGACTAGACAGACAAGACTAGACAGACAAGACTAGACAGACAAGACTAGACAGACAAGACTAGACAGACAAGACTAGACAGACAAGACTAGACAGACAAGACTAGACAGACAAGACTAGACAGACAAGACTAGACAGACAAGACTAGACAGACAAGACTAGACAGACAAGACTAGACAGACAAGACTAGACAGACAAGACTAGACAGACAAGACTAGACAGACAAGACTAGACAGACAAGACTAGACAGACAAGACTAGACAGACAAGACTAGACAGACAAGACTAGACAGACAAGACTAGACAGACAAGACTAGACAGACAAGACTAGACAGACAAGACTAGACAGACAAGACTAGACAGACAAGACTAGACAGACAAGACTAGACAGACAAGACTAGACAGACAAGACTAGACAGACAAGACTAGACAGACAAGACTAGACAGACAAGACTAGACAGACAAGGACTAGACAGACAAGACTAGACAGACAAGACTAGACAGACAAGACTAGACAGACAAGACTAGACAGACAAGACTAGACAGACAAGACTAGACAGACAAGACTAGACAGACAAGACTAGACAGACAAGACTAGACAGACAAGACTAGACAGACAAGACTAGACAGACAAGACTAGACAGACAAGACTAGACAGACAAGACTAGACAGACAAGACTAGACAGACAAGACTAGACAGACAAGACTAGACAGACAAGACTAGACAGACAAGACTAGACAGACAAGACTAGACAGACAAGACTAGACAGACAAGACTAGACAGACAAGACTAGACAGACAAGACTAGACAGACAAGACTAGACAGACAAGACTAGACAGACAAGACTAGACAGACAAGACTAGACAGACAAGACTAGACAGACAAGACTAGACAGACAAGACTAGACAGACAAGACTAGACAGACAAGACTAGACAGACAAGACTAGACAGACAAGACTAGACAGACAAGACTAGACAGACAAGACTAGACAGACAAGACTAGACAGACAAGACTAGACAGACAAGACTAGACAGACAAGACTAGACAGACAAGACTAGACAGACAAGACTAGACAGACAAGACTAGACAGACAAGACTAGACAGACAAGACTAGACAGACAAGACTAGACAGACAAGACTAGACAGACAAGACTAGACAGACAAGACTAGACAGACAAGACTAGACAGACAAGACTAGACAGACAAGACTAGACAGACAAGACTAGACAGACAAGACTAGACAGACAAGACTAGACAGACAAGACTAGACAGACAAGACTAGACAGACAAGACTAGACAGACAAGACTAGACAGACAAGACTAGACAGACAAGACTAGACAGACAAGACTAGACAGACAAGACTAGACAGACAAGACTAGACAGACAAGACTAGACAGACAAGACTAGACAGACAAGACTAGACAGACAAGACTAGACAGACAAGACTAGACAGACAAGACTAGACAGACAAGGACTAGACAGACAAGACTAGACAGACAAGACTAGACAGACAAGACTAGACAGACAAGACTAGACAGACAAGACTAGACAGACAAGACTAGACAGACAAGACTAGACAGACAAGACTAGACAGACAAGACTAGACAGACAAGACTAGACAGACAAGACTAGACAGACAAGACTAGACAGACAAGACTAGACAGACAAGACAAGACAGACAAGACTAGACAGACAAGACTAGACAGACAAGACTAGACAGACAAGACTAGACAGACAAGACTAGACAGACAAGACTAGAGCAGACAAGACTAGACAGACAAGACTAGACAGACAAGACTAGACAGACAAGACTAGACAGACAAGACTAGACAGACAAGACTAGACAGACAAGACTAGACAGACAAGACTAGACAGACAAGACTAGACAGACAAGACTAGACAGACAAGACTAGACAGACAAGACTAGACAGACAAGACTAGACAGACAAGACTAGACAGACAAGACTAGACAGACAAGACTAGACAGACAAGACTAGACAGACAAGACTAGACAGACAAGACTAGACAGACAAGACTAGACAGACAAGACTAGACAGACAAGACTAGACAGACAAGACTAGACAGACAAGACTAGACAGACAAGACTAGACAGACAAGACTAGACAGACAAGACTAGACAGACAAGACTAGACAGACAAGACTAGACAGACAAGACTAGACAGACAAGACTAGACAGACAAGACTAGACAGACAAGACTAGACAGACAAGACTAGACAGACAAGACTAGACAGACAAGACTAGACAGACAAGACTAGACAGACAAGACTAGACAGACAAGACTAGACAGACAAGACTAGACAGACAAGACTAGACAGACAAGACTAGACAGACAAGACTAGACAGACAAGACTAGACAGACAAGACTAGACAGACAAGACTAGACAGACAAGACTAGACAGACAAGACTAGACAGACAAGACTAGACAGACAAGACTAGACAGACAAGACTAGACAGACAAGAACTAGACAGACAAGACTAGACAGACAAGACTAGACAGACAAGACTAGACAGACAAGACTAGACAGACAAGACTAGACAGACAAGACTAGACAGACAAGACTAGACAGACAAGACTAGACAGACAAGACTAGACAGACAAGACTAGACAGACAAGACTAGACAGACAAGACTAGACAGAAGACAGACAAGACTAGACAGACAAGACTAGACAGACAAGACTAGACAGACAAGACTAGACAGACAAGACTAGACAGACAAGACTAGACAGACAAGACTAGACAGACAAGACTAGACAGACAAGACTAGACAGACAAGACTAGACAGACAAGACTAGACAGACAAGACTAGACAGACAAGACTAGACAGACAAGACTAGACAGACAAGACTAGACAGACAAGACTAGACAGACAAGACTAGACAGACAAGACTAGACAGACAAGACTAGACAGACAAGACTAGACAGACAAGACTAGACAGACAAGACTAGACAGACAAGACTAGACAGACAAGACTAGACAGACAAGACTAGACAGACAAGACTAGACAGACAAGACTAGACAGACAAGACTAGACAGACAAGACTAGACAGACAAGACTAGACAGACAAGACTAGACAGACAAGACTAGACAGACAAGACTAGACAGACAAGGACTAGACAGACAAGACTAGACAGACAAGACTAGACAGACAAGACTAGACAGACAAGACTAGACAGACAAGACTAGAAGACAAGACTAGACAGACAAGACTAGACAGACAAGACTAGACAGACAAGACTAGACAGACAAGACTAGACAGACAAGACTAGACAGACAAGACTAGACAGACAAGACTAGACAGACAAGACTAGACAGACAAGACTAGACAGACAAGACTAGACAGACAAGACTAGACAGACAAGACTAGACAGACAAGACTAGACAGACAAGACTAGACAGACAAGACTAGACAGACAAGACTAGACAGACAAGACTAGACAGACAAGACTAGACAGACAAGACTAGACAGACAAGACTAGACAGACAAGACTAGACAGACAAGACTAGACAGACAAGACTAGACAGACAAGACTAGACAGACAAGACTAGACAGACAAGACTAGACAGACAAGACTAGACAGACAAGACCAGACAGACAAGACCAGACAGACAAGACTAGACAGACAAGACCAGACAGACAAGACTAGACAGACAAGACTAGACAGACAAGACTAGACAGACAAGACTAACAGACAAGACTAGACAGACAAGACTAGACAGACAAGACTAGACAGACAAGAGTAGACAGACAAGACTAGACAGACAAGACTAGACAGACAAGACTAGACAGACAAGACTAGACAGACAAGACTAGACAGACAAGACTAGACAGACAAGACTAGACAGACAAGACTAGACAGACAAGACTAGACAGACAAGACTAGACAGACAAGACTAGACAGACAAGACTAGACAGACAAGACTAGACAGACAAGACTAGACAGACAAGACTAGACAGACAAGACTAGACAGACAAGACTAGACAGACAAGAGTAGACAGACAAGACTAGACAGACAAGAGTAGACAGACAAGACTAGACAGACAAGACTAGACAGACAAGAGTAGACAGACAAGAGTAGACAGACAAGACTAGACAGACAAGACTAGACAGACAAGAGTAGACAGACAAGACTAGACAGACAAGACTAGACAGACAAGACTAGACAGACAAGACTAGACAGACAAGACTAGACAGACAAGACTAGACAGACAAGACTAGACAGACAAGACTAGACAGACAAGACTAGACAGACAAGACTAGACAGACAAGACTAGACAGACAAGACTAGACAGACAAGACTAGACAGACAAGACTAGACAGACAAGACTAGACAGACAAGACTAGACAGACAAGACTAGACAGACAAGACTAGACAGACAAGACTAGACAGACAAGACTAGACAGACAAGACTAGACAGACAAGACTAGACAGACAAGACTAGACAGACAAGACTAGACAGACAAGACTAGACAGACAAGACTAGACAGACAAGACTAGACAGACAAGACTAGACAGACAAGACTAGACAGACAAGACTAGACAGACAAGACTAGACAGACAAGACTACACAGACAAGACTACACAGACAAAACTAGACAGACAAGACTGGACAGACAAAACTTGACAGACAAAACTTGACAGACAAGACTAGACAGAAAAGAATGGACAGACAAGACTAGACACACAAGACTCGACAGACAAGACTAGACAGACAATACTAGACAGACAAGACTAAACAGACAAGACTAGATTGACAAGACTAGAGAGGCAAGACTAGACAGACAAGACTAGACAGACAAGGCTAGACAGACAAGACTAGATAGACAAAAGTAAAGAGACAAGACTAGACAGACAGGACTAGAAGGTAAAATGTACAAAGACATGTCTTAAGTCTGAATAATATATAATAAGCATGCGATATAACCTGACAAAGGGCATTTAAACGGCAATTTTACATCATTTTCCATACTTAATTTAAGAGTTTGCTTCTTCACTAGCGAATGCAAAAAGTGTATAGACAGAAACTGCACGTTAATCAAATGTTATTAGCGAATGCAAACAGTGTATGCACAAAGAAACGAACGGAAAAACTAGCCAACAAGGATTTATTAATTATTTATCTGCCAGATAACGAAATCGTGCACTCGAGTATCTCTTAAATAATAAATCAATGTGCGTGTGGTTGGTTCAGTTCGCAACAATTTGAATTAAAAACTTTATTTACAGGTTAATACTATTTTTTTTAATAAATAGTTTGTATTAATGTGAACTAATAGATCTAGTGAAACTAGTCGTGTCTACTTTTGCCTTGTTGTTTCTAGTCTTGTCTAGTTTTTTCTAGTCTTGTCTAGTTTTTCTAGTTTGTCTAGTCTTGTCTAGTTTTTTTTAGTCTTGTCTAGTTTCTTCTAGTCTTGTCTAATCTTGTCTACGGTAGTTTAATTTGGCCTAGATTTGTTGTTAGTCAGGGCCGCTGTATAGATTTATTACTAATTACTAATGTTTTGAAATGAAGCTTTAGTTATATTAATTAAGGTACAAAAAATAGTCCATTGGCGCAAAAAAAGTAAAATAATTTCCATTCTTGATAAATTTGACACATCCTGGTGTCAAGATGGCATTAACACGCACGCACCAGAAATGGATGAGAGCGAGAACCTTTTCAGCGTTGGCGAGATAACCGTAGATTACAGCAGCAAATGCACTCTAATCTCTCGTTCCGCGAGGGTCGTTAGCTGCCGCATAACCAACCCCTCCCGGCAACGTGCAATATCATTCATGAGGGACGATAACGTCCTCTCGGGCTGCTGCCACTACGCCAGATAATGGCGGCTGAGGCCACGCACCAGAGCACACACAACCCGGAAGGCGATTGATAATTTCTGCAATTTTTTTTTTGCAATTTGCCGTTAGAATTCAATCCTGGCGAGGATTTAACGGAAATTGCGAATACTTTTTTCGTTTTGTTTCGGTCGCCGGGAAAATGTTTTCCCTCAAGGCTGCATATTGGAATTTGGTTTTCGAAATCGTATTTTAATACGCATGACCGGAGAAACAATACATTCTGATTGTATCATTCGGACAAAACTCATTCCATTTATTTTTAAGAAAAAAAAAATAATTGCAAACAAATGTCTATCTAGTTCCAACTTTGATTGTTTTGAGCGTTCTATAACAGAAGCAACATACATTTCTATTAGTAATTTAATTAAAAAAAATTTAAATGAAAAATCTATGTATTATTAGTTATTTGTTAGAAAGAAGACTATTTATATAGTTATATACTAATATTAAATTTTCTAATACTGGACCTACTCTTCTTCTGTAGTTTCTTCTGTAAGATACTGTTTGTATGTACATTTTCCGTAAATAAAGAAACAAATTAAAAAACTTGCCAAGACTAAACAACAAATAATAAACCAGACTAAGTAAGACTAGACAAGAGTAGAGAAGACTGAGCTAGGTTGTAAAAGCTCAGAGAAGACAAGGCAGAAAACAAGAATAAACAAGACTAAGTAACACAAGTCAAGAATAGACAAGACTGAACAAGATTGAAGAAGCTCAGAGAAGACAACAACCGACAAGAGCATGCAAGGTCATTTACTATGGTCACTAGCAACAGCTAGTTAAGCCAGGACTCGTCCAGGCTAGACCAGACTAGACCAGACTAGACCACACTTGACTAGAACAGACTGGACCGCACTAGGCCAGACTAGACTAGACAAGACTAGACCAGACTAGACCAGACTAGGCCAGACTAGATCAGACTAGACCAGACTAGATCAGACTAGACTAGTCTAGATCAGATGACGACCAGACTAGACGAGACTCGACCAGACTAGTCTTGTCAAACAAGTTCTTTTTGTGATAATACATTTGTGTCTGTGATATTTTGGGGATTTGCCGAGTGGCCGCCGGTTTCCGCGTTAGGGGAGAAATAATTCCCTTTTTGCCGGATTTAGTTTTTGCGTTTCGGGGGTTGCGTCCGTATGTAATACGCACGTACGTGCGGGTTTAAGGGTTGATTAATGCGATCCGATTTCATCCCATAAATAAATTCGCACCTTTGTCCCGTTTTCAAACTCTCGCCCAAATATTTATTTCCCATTTCAACATAAATTTCAACAACTAGATTAGACATGAGTAGGCAATGATAGACAAGAATAGATAAGGATAAAGTAGACAAAATCGTATAAAATTAGACAACAGTAAATAGGATTAGACAGAACTAGACGATACTAGACAATTAACATAATATGTATGTGCATAATATTCATAATAAAAAAATGATAAGGGTTGGCAAGTTTGAAACTATTAGGTCTTGTCACGTCAATCACGATTAATAAATCTGCATAAATAATTCCGCACACACTCGCTGGTCCTTTGCCTCTGTCGCTGCTTCCTTGCCCAATTCGTCTTACCATTTCGTTTTACTTAAGCTGTTGCTTTGGCTACGGACAAATTAGTCCAATTAATATTAAGAGAACTGAAGAAACAAAGAATAATTCGGGACTAATCGGACTGGAATCTCGCTCGTCGATTAATCATTTACGAAGGGCGGAAAAAGAAACGGATTACGAAGAGGTTCGATCAATAAAAATTTTCAATTATAGGAATAAATTTGTGTTTGATTTAACTAGACTAAAACAGGTAACACAAGTCTAGATAAGATCAGTTAAGACTAGACAAGAATGGACAAGATTCGATAATATTGGACAAGACTGTGCAAAATTGGACAAGACTACAGAAGATTGGACAGAGACAACAAGTCTCAACAAGTCTGGACATGAATTGACAAGTCTGGACATGACTTTACAAAGCTGGACAGGTTACTGAATAAGACTGAGCAAGATTTGACAAGACTGCACCAGATGGGACAAGAGTAGTCTGTCTACTGTTGTCTGTATAGTCTCATCTGTATAGTCCTGTCTGTCTAGTATGTGTAGTCTCATCTGTATAGTCTTGTCTGTCTTATTTGTCTAGTCTTGTCTCTCTAGGCTTTTCTGTCTAGTGTTGTCTGTCTAGTCTTGTCTGTCTAGTCTTGTCTGTCTAGTCTTGTCTGTCTAGTCTTGTCTGTCTAGTCTTGTCTGTCTAGTCTTGTCTGTCTAGTCTGTCTAGTCTTGTCTGTCTAGTCTTGTCTGTCTAGTCTTGTCTGTCTAGTCTTGTCTGTCTAGTCTTGTCTGTCTAGTCTTGTCTGTCTAGTCTTGTCTGTCTAGTCTTGTCTGTTTAGTCTTGTCTGTCTAGTCTTGTCTGTCTAGTCTTGTCTGTCTAGTCTTGTCTGCCTAGTCTTGTCTGTCTAGTCTTGTCTGTCTAGTCTTCTCTGTCTAGTCTTGTCTGTCTAGTCTTGTCTGTCTAGTCTTGTCTGTCTAGTCTTGTCTGTCTAGTCTTGTCTGTATAGTCTTGTCTGTCTAGTCTTGTGTGTCTAGTCTTGTGTGTCTAGTCTTGTGTGTCTAGTCTTGTCTATCTAGTCTTGTCTGTCTAGTCTTGTCTGTCTAGTCTTGTCTGTCTAGTCTTGTCTGTCTAGTCTTGTCTGTCTAGTCTTGTCTGTCTAGTCTTGTCTGTCTAGTCTTGCCTGTCTAGTCTTGTCTGTCTAGTCTTGTCTGTCTAGTCTTGTCTGTCTAGTCTTGTCAGTCTAGTCTTGTCAGTCTAGTCTTGTCTGTCTAGTATTGTCTGTCTAGTCTTGTCTGTCTAGTCTTGTCTGTCTAGTCTTGTCTGTCTAGTCTTGTCTGTCTAGTCTTGTCTGTCTAGTCTTGTCTGTCTAGTCTTGTCTGTCTAGTCTTGTCTGTCTAGTCTTGTCTGTCTAGTCTTGTCTGTATAGTCTTGTCTGTCTAGTCTTGTCTGCCTAGTCTTGTCTGTCTAGTCTTGTCTGTCTAGTCTTCTCTATCTAGTCTTGTCTGTCTAGTCTTGTCTGTCTAGTCTTGTCTGTCTAGTCTTGTCTGTCTAGTCTTGTCTGTCTAGTCTGTCTAGTCTTGTCTGTCTAGTCTTGTCTGTATAGTCTTGTCCGTCTAGTCTTGTCCATCTAGTCTTGTCTGTCTAGTCTTGTCTGTCTAGTCTTGTCTGTCTAGTCTTGTCTGTCTAGTCTTGTCTGTCTAGTCTTGTCTGTCTAGTCTTGTCTGTCTAGTCTTGTCTGTCTAGTCTTGTCTGTCTAGTCTTGTCTGTCTAGTCTTGTCTGTCTAGTCTTGCCTGTCTAGTCTTGTCTGTCTAGTCTTGTTTGTCTAGTCTTGTCTGTCTAGTCTTGTCTGTCTAGTCTTGTCTGTCTAGTCTTGTCTGTCTAGTCTTGTCTGTCTAGTCTTGTCTGTCTAGTCTTGTCTGTCTAGTCTTGTCTGTCTAGTCTTGTCTGTCTAGTCTTGTCTGTCTAGTCTTGTCTGTCTAGTCTTGTCTGTCTAGTCTTGTCTGTCTAGTCTTGTCTGTCTAGTCTTGTCTGTCTAGTCTTGTCTGTCTAGTCTTGTCTGTCTAGTCTTGTCTGTCTAGTCTTGTCTGTCTAGTCTTGTCTGTCTAGTCTTGTCTGTCTAGTCTTGTCTGTCTAGTCTTGTCTGTCTAGTCTTGTCTGTCTAGTCTTGTCTGTCTAGTCTTGTCTGTCTAGTCTTGTCTGTCTAGTCTTATCTGTCTAGTCTTGTCTGTCTAGTCTTGTCTGTCTAGTCTTGTCTGTCTAGTCTTGTCTGTCTAGTCTTGTCTGTCTAGTCTTGTCTGTCTAGTCTTGTCTGTCTAGTCTTGTCTGTCTAGTCTTGTCTGTCTAGTCTTGTCTGTCTAGTCTTGTCTGTCTAGTCTTGTCTGTCTAGTCTTGTCTGTCTAGCCTTGTCTGTCTAGCCTTGTCTGTCTAGTCTTGTCTGTCTAGTCTTGTCTGTCTAGCCTTGTCTGTCTAGTCTTGTCTGTCTAGTCTTGTCTGTCTAGTCTTGTCTGTCTAGTCTTGTCTGTCTAGTCTTGTCTGTCTAGTCTTGTCTGTCTAGTCTTGTCTGTCTAGTCTTGTCTGTCTAGTCTTGTCTGTCTAGTCTTGTCTGTCTAGTCTTGTCTGTCTAGTCTTGTCTGTCTAGTCTTGTCTGTCTAGTCTTGTCTGTCTAGTCTTGTCTGTCTAGTCTTGTCTGTCTAGTCTTGTCTGTCTAGTCTTGTCTGTCTAGTCTTGTCTGTCTAGTCTTGTCTCTCTAGTCTTGTCTGTCTAGTCTTGTCTGTCTAGTCTTGTCTGTCTAGTCTTGTCTGTCTACTCTTGTCTGTCTATTCTTGTCTGTCTAGTCTTGTCTGTCTAGTCTTGTCTGTCTAGTTTTGTCGGTCTAGTCTTGCCTGTCTAGTCTTGTCTGTCTAGTCTTGTCTGTCTAGTCTTGTCTGTCTAGTCTTGTCTGTCTAATCTTGTCTGTCTAGTATTGTTTATCTAGTCTTGTCTGTAAATCTTGTCTGTCTAGTTTTGTTTATCTAGTTGTATCTATCTAGTCTTGTCTATCTATTCTTGTTTGTCTAATAAATAGTTTCGAATCAAATAGTCTTGTCTGTCGAATATTTTGTGTCTAATCTTGTTTGTCTAATTTTTTTGGTCTAGTGTTGTTTGTCTAGTCTATCTAGCCTTTGCTGTTTAGTCTAGTTTTGTCTCTTCAGTCTTGTCTGTTTAAACGTTTCTGTTCAGTCTTATCTGTGTAGTCTAATTTACATTTTCTATCTCATACGAGAATAAATTTGACATTGACCTATGCGAGTAGACGATAATATAATGTATAAACTAAAGTAGTTGGCATAGGCGAGTTGAGCAAGGTCTCGTTCAGATAGCGACACTGTTTCATATTTAGAAATGAAGCTAGAAATTGTGAACGTGTCCGGCAAGGTTGAGTCGAAATTTCCACGCGCGTTTCAACGATTCAGTTTGTCGATAAATTCCGCGTTTTTTGGTGTTTGTGTGGTCCGAAGTTGAAGTCGGGTGAGTCAATACAACTTTGGTCCGCCGAAGTTTCCGGTTCTTTTCTCGCCATCTCGTTTATTGCCTGCTTAGGTTATTACCGAATAAAAATAATATTGTTGTGTTCCCTCGCTCTCTGCTTTACAGCGCAAAGTAAATATTTACGTTTGGAAATAGTTTTTAAAATTAAAGACCACACAAAATTTCGAATTGTTTGTAGTTTACAAACCAAGAAACTCTTGTTTAATTCAATTTCATATTTAGTTAAGCTGAGTCAAGAACGATCTAGATTAAGAAAGTTAATAATTTGACTTCCTTACTTCGACTAGTTTCATTTGCTAAGTCTACCGTTAGTTATAGCTTAGTGAATAACTTTTTAGATAGGCCATGCTAGTTATATCTTTTACATATAGTGTACGCATAAATGATTAAGTTTTGACCAAAGTTTAATTAATCAAATTTTGTGATAGCTAATACCATTAGTAAAGGTTAAACGTTAATTCAACAATACAGTGTTCAATTAATTGATACAAAAAAGGCAAAGAAGTTTATTTCGTTTAATCTGTTGTTAGTTAAATCTAGCTAGTTATGAAAGCGATTTTTGAAACGGATTTTCGTAATCAAAACTTATCCGAACTGATTGATGGAGTGAATGTTTGTTATCGACGGCTGCAGTTCGAGATTTTGGCAAGGATAAAACGCACGATTTAGCCGATTCTATTACCCGCTTTACACGCCTGGTGAACTAAATCCGATTCCGCGAAATCTACTAGACCGTGATTTAGTGAAACTTTTCACAAAATATTAAATTCATTACAGCTAATCAAACAAATAAGTTTTGACTATGTAGACAACCAATGTTAATCTAGACATTTAGCTTTCTAGGCTAGCATTGCTAGCCTTGTCTGTCTAGTATTTTCGTCTAGTCTTGTCTGTTTAGTCTTGTCTGTCTAGTCTTGTCTGTCTAGTCTTGTCTGTTTCGTTTTGTCTGTTTCGTCTTGTCTGTCTCGTCTTGTCTGTCTAGTCTTGTCTGTCTAGTCTTATCTGTCTAGTCTTGTCTTTCTAGTCTTGTCTGTCTAGTCTTGTCTGTCTAGTCTTGTCTGTCTAGTCTTGTCTGTCTAGTCTTGTCTGTCTAGTCTTGTCTGTCTAGTCTTGTCTGTCTAGTCTTGTCTGTCTAGTCTTGTCTGTCTAGTCTTGTCTGTCTAGTCTTGTCTGTCTAGTCTTGTCTGTCTAGTCTTGTATGTCTAATATTGTCTGTCTAGTCTTGTCTGTCTAGTCTTGTCTGTCTAGTCTTGTCTGTCTAGTCTTGTCTGTCTAGTCTTGCCTGTCTAGTCTTGTCTGTCTAGTCTTGTCTGTCTAGTCTTGTCTGTCTAGTCTTGTCTGTCTAGTCTTGTCTGTCTAGTCTTGTCTGTCTAGTCTTGTCTGTCTAGTCTTGTCTGTCTAGTCTTGTCTGTCTAGTCTTGTCTGTCTAGTCTTGTCTGTCTAGTCTTGTCTGTCTAGTCTTGTCTGTCTAGTCTTGTCTGTCTAGTCTTGTCTGTCTAGTCTTGTCTGTCTAGTCTTGTCTGTCTAGTCTTGTCTGTCTAGTCTTGTCTGTCTAGTCTTGTCTGTCTAGTCTTGTCTGTCTAGTCTTCTCTGTCTAGTCTTGTCTGTCTAGTCTTGTTTGTCTAGTCTTGTCTGTCTAGTCTTGTCTGTCTAGTCTTGTCTGTCTAGTCTTGTCCGTCTAGTCTTGTCTGTCTATTCTTGTCTGTCTAGTCTTGTCTGTCTAGTCTTGTCTGACTAGTCTTGCCTGTCTAGTCTTGTCTGTTTAGTCTTGCTTGTCAATTTTTGTCTGTCTAGTCTTGTCTGTCTAGTCTTAACTGTCTAGTCTTGTCTGTCTTGTCTTATCTGTCTGTTCTTGTCGTTCTACTCCTGTCTGTCTACTCTTGTCTTTATACTCTTGTTTGTCTACTATTATCTCTGTATGGTCTTATCTATCTAATCTTGTCTGTAGCCTTGTCTTTTCAGTCTATTGCATTTGTTTGTATAATTGCTTAACTCAGAAAACGTTGTCGGCCGCTGGTTTAGCCCTGGTGTATTTACTCTTACGTCAAAGTGAATGTCTTTGTTAGAATTCTGGATGCTGCGAATAGGAAGTTGAAACTACTCAAAGAAAATGAACCGAAAAGAGAAAATAAAACAAACGTTTCCTTTCGTGCCGCGTCCGTCCGTCCATCCGTCACATTTTTTCCTCCGATACTCCCCAGCGGTCGTTTCGGTCTGCTGGCGGAAAATAATTCACCGCCGTTCTCTCGCCGACAGCCCAACAACTCCGATACATTTTTTTGAACCCTTGTGCATTTTTTCCAAAATATTCTTTCTATCGCTATTTATTTCTTTGCTCTGAATAGTTTCATCCTCGCAGTTGTAACCCCGCATCTCAGAGAATGTCTCATGCTGAGAACGATTTCTTCGCGGAGGGCCGATCATAAATAGCAAGACAACATTTTTTTTTAGTCAAGAAAAAAAAACAGACAAGATAAGACTAACAAGGCTAGACCGACATGTATAGCTAAACAAGATTGGACAAACAAGACAATAACAATAAAACTAAACAGACAATACTAAACAGAAAAGGCTAGAGAGACAAGATTAGACAGGGAAGACAAGACCAGAGAGGCAATACTAGATATATGCGACTGGAGAGACAAGACTAGACAAGGAAGTCTAGACAGATAAGACTAAATATACAGAGCTAAACAGACATGAGTGGAGAGACAAGACTATATAGTCAAGACTAAACAGATAATATTGGTGAGTGATTAGACAGACGCGAGTAGACAGACACGACTAGAGAGGCAAGACCAGATGGACAAGACTGGAGAGAAAAGACTTGACAAGGAAGCTTAGACAGGCAAGACTAGACAAACTGGCCTAAACGGACAGGACTAGATAGACAAGACTATATAATCAATACTAGAGAAGGAAGCCAAGACAGATAAGACTAGAAGAAAAGGGCTAAGCAGACAGGACTAGATAGATAAGACTATATAATCAGACAGACAAGATTAAACAGTAAAATTTCTGTATATTTCTTTCTTTTCAATGTCCAATGTTGCTGTTAATTATTTTCGTTTTGTGTTGTTTTTTTTTATTATTATTGTTGTCTCTAAACATTATATTTCGAGTGGAAATCTGGGGGGTGTTAAACAAGAGTTGATTATATAGGAGTGATTATATCGGAATTACGGTACACACGGCATACACACCACCTCCATCCATCGTCCTCATTATACGTTGCCGCTTTGATTATCGCGAGTGCGAACCCCTCATTATCCGGCTGGAAACCAGCCCCCGGGGCGACCGAGCCACCCCTTATCAAGCGGTCTTATCACAAACATTTCTACGGTATTTTCATTAAAAAGAAATACATAAATTAATTTTTGGGATGCAAGGCTTGACTACACAGACATATTTCTAACTGACAAGGCTAGCTATAAAAGAGCAGATGGACCACACACAAAACTAGACTATTTAGAGGGAACTAGAAACAATAGACTAGTTAGATCACTACACTAGATAGATCACTACACTAGACAGATCACTACACTAGATAGATCACTACACTAGATAGATCACTACACTAGATAGACACACACTAGACTAGATACACTTGGCTAGATAGACTTAATAAACAAAATAGATAGACAATTCTAGCTTTACCTGTTTAGCCTTATCTATCTAATCTTGTTTATGTTTTCTAATATCATTTCACTAATCTTGCTTGTCTAATCTAGTCGATTTAAGTGTATCTATAAATGATTCTTGCATACAAGAAGAAGAAATATTTACTGAAAACACAAGGTTAACAAAAGGCTATCGACATCTAGGTCTTTCTGCCCTCATCTTTATATTTACATAATACATTTTTTTTTGTGGATTCTCATGAATATATTTTTGTGTGAATTTTGTTTTAATTATTTAAATGGTGAAATCAATTTGGAAATTGTGGAAACGTTTCAGGAAAAAACACCTTCATGACGAAATAATAGAAGGCGATTAAAAAACAAGCATTAAATAGAGATTTAAAAGGCATTAAGGTATTTTTATTCGGTGCTCCTTGGACTACGGTGGACGGTTTCCACATAAATCCCACATTAAACAGTAAAAAAGGAATTAAAAAATAATAAGAATAAAATAAAAAACTCACAAAGAATTTTCAATTTTGGTTTTACTTACAAATAGAGATCATACTGGCAGAAAAAGCGGGACTAGACAGACAAGATTAGATAGACAAGACTAGATAGACAAGACTAGACAGACAAGACAAGACTGGACAGACAAGACTGGATAGACAAGACTGGACAGAAAAAAACTGGACAGACAAGACTGGACAGACAAGACTGGACAGACAAGACTGTACAGACAAGACTAGACAGACAAGACTAGATAGACAAGACTAGACAGACTAGACTAGACAGAGAAGACTAGACAGACAAGACTAGACAGACAAGATTAGACAGACGAGACTAGACAGACAAGACTTAATCTTATTTTTTATGCTTGTTTTATGTATATTCTATCTTGACTTGTCTCATATGTAACATTTACATCCTTAGAGAAATAAAATTGATTTTGATTTGATTTGATTTGACTAGACAGACAAGATTAGACAGACAAGACTAGACAGACAAGACTAGACAGACAGGACTAGCCAGACAGGACTAGACAGACAAGACTAGACAGACAAGACTGGACAGACAAGACTGGACAGACAAGACTGGACAGACAAGACTGGACAGACAAGACTGGACAGAAAAGACTGGACAGACAGGACTGGACCGACAAGACTGGACAGACAAGACTGGACAGACAAGACTGGACAGACAAGACTGCACAGACAAGACTGCACAGACAAGACTGGACAGACAAGACTCACCAAATCCCCTATTCCACCTTGGCTTTTAGTATGCGCCACCCCGGTATCGCATATATTGCATTCATTCAGGGTGGGCAGCCCGGACGGTTAATGAAAACCGCCCTAGTTGTCGCCTCCTCGACCAGGATTCGAACCCGGGTCTCCCGCATTGAAAGGCGGGTATGTTGTCAACTACACCACCGAGGAGGACGGACAGACAAGACTGGACAGACAAGACTGGACACACAAGACTGGACACACAAGACTGGACAGACAAGACTGGACAGACAAGACTGGATAGACAAGACTGGATAGACAAGACTGGACAGACAAGACTGGACAGACAATACTGGACAGACAAGACCGGACAGAGAAGACTGGACAGAGAAGACTGGACAGACAAGACTGGACAGACAAGACTGGACAGACAAGACTGAACAGACAAGACTGGATAGACAAGACTGGACAGACAAGACTGGACAGACAAGACTGGACAGACAAGACTGGATAGACAAAACTGGACAGACAAAACTGGACAGACAAGACTGGACAGACAAGACTGGACAGACAAGACTGGACAGACAAGACTGGACAGACAAGACTGGACAGACAAGACTGGAGAGATCAGACTGGACAGACAAGACTGGACAGACAAGACTGGACAGACAAGACTGTACAGACAAGACTAGAACTCGACAGATCAGTTTGTCGGTTAAAATAGCTCAGTTGGGAGAGAACTAGACTCAAGAGAGACAAAACTTGACAGACGAATACAGACCAAACTAGATAGGCAAGACTAGACAGACTAGGCTAGACAGCCTAGACAGATCGTTAGGTTATGGAGAATTAAATAAATAGTTCAAGCAGCCTCAGTTCTAAAACTGAAAAGGTTTTACCAAATACCTTTACAACTAAAATCTTGTAAAATGTAAAAACATGAAGAAAGCAAATCCAATTACATATTTTTTCTTTTCAAGTTTGTATTTATTTGCAACGGGAAAATATTCCCTGGCAGGAAACTCTTGCTCCTCCAACATCCTTAATTTACTCGCTCACCGAATAGTTTGATTAAGGGTGATTCAATTTCAACTAAAAATTTTCTTCTCAAGCGAATCTCATGCTAAATTAGCAATAAGTGGTAGACCATTAAAATTCACGTTAAATAATTTCCCACTTAATTTTCCCACAAGTTTCTTCCACCCAATCAAGTTTATCTAGTCAACTTGGTCTGTCTAATCTTTCAAATCTATCTAATCAATTTTGTCTGTCCTGAAGGTCTGTCTAGGAAGGTCCTTCTTAAGTATCTAGTAAATTGAAGTCAAGGCGGTTCTTTTAAGACTTAAATCAGATAACACTTGTTATTACAAAAACTGGTCCAGGTGTGGCGACAATTGCAGTTTGAGACACTAACAATAAGTATAATCCAAGTAAACCTTAATGATCGAATGATAATCAAGTTTATCTAGTCAACTTGGTCTGTCTAATCTTTCAAATCTATCTAATCAATTTTGTCTCTCTTGAAGGTCTGTCTAGGAAGGTCCTTCTTATGTATCTAGTAAATTGAAGTCAAGGCGGTTCTTTTAAGACTTAAATCAGATAACACTTGTTATTACAAAAACTGGTCCAGGAGTGGCGACAATTGCCCTTTGACACACTAACAACCAGTATAATCTATGTAAACCTTAATGATCGAATGAGTTTTTCTTAATATCAATTATTAATCCAGAGTCGAAATGTAAAGCTCGTAAAATAAATTTCGTTTTTTTTATTTAGAAAATTTGTTTAATCCCTGATTTACAAAGTATAGATTACTCTGTAAACAAAAGATTATATATCAATAGCCTTTGTACATTCAAATAAACTAGATACATCCAGATAACCTTACTCCTTACTAATAAATTTACCCCCAATCTTGAGTGAGCCTTTGTTCCTCTGTGTCAAGTTTGTCGTGACGGAGGGGTGAGCGGGTGAGCCGAACGTTCTGTAATTATGATTATTATTATCTTTGTCCCACATGTACCGCCGGCCATTATCTGCACACCCCGGAGGGTTTCCGATAACAGAAAGACGGGACCGGAGGCCACCCTAGCGCAACCACTTCCTGTCCTCGTCACTAAACCGTCCAACTCTCTCAACCCTTGTTGCAATACTATAAATAGATATTGTAACTAAATTCAATTGATGCATAAATAATTTGAATTGATATTAGAATTATCTTGGATCTAAATATAAAAAAATCTAGAATAGATTCGCTAATTTTCTTGACTGACTAGTCTGGACAAGCTTTGTGTGCTTAATCAAGTCTATTTATTATTATCTATATACTTATCTCACTTGTTTTAGAATTGATTTGCCTTGTCTAGACCTGTCGTCTAGTTTTATTATATTATGGATTCAATAGTTTTTTTGTAATAACGAAAAAGATTTTGTCGCTGTTATCAGTGAGATAATGGTGCATAGTTCATTAAAGCGGGTGGGGCAAAAGCGTTCGCGTGAATTTATGACAATGAAAAGTGACCAGAGCTGGTCGAATAATGGGGAAAAATATGGGACCAATGATGATTTTACGGGGCAATTATTCACGGTGCCATTCTCATTATTATTATTTACTGGAAAGGATCATAACCGTAAGGGATCACAAACAGCCGACAATGCGAGCAGGTTTTTTTTGTCGTAACAGGAGATAAACAGAAACCGTATTTATGTGTTAAATAAGGGAATAGAATCTATAATCGAATAATAATAGTACAGTACAAGAGTACAGGTGTCAAATGATAATGATATTCATGAATATTTTTTTAAATTGACACTAAAAAATAATCTGGAAATTATAAACTTTATAATATATTATAAATCAATAATTATAAATATCGAAAGAAAATAATTTACTAACTCATTTAGTGTTGAGGGTGAAATAGACTAAAAACGTGAATTTTGACGATTTTAATAGAAAATTTTGATTTTTAGGTATTCCAAGAATCTTACGCGTATATTTTTATGAAAATTTTTGCAAATTTCGAAAATTTTAATAAATAATTTGTCAGAATAACTTAATTATAATAGAATCAAACCAAACGAAACACAGTTTCTTATCAACAGGCATTCTAATAATTTTATCTTTATTACATACTAAAGAAACAAATCTTAAACACAAATAGTCAATATCAATATATATCTATCTTCGTGTTTTGGCCTACTAGGGACCACGGGGCTCGTCATAAGTCTCAGCTAGGGTCTTCTGCTTTTTCTTGGCCCAGTATGCCTTCATCTTCTAGCTGTGAGCTTGCTTCCTCTCATCCGTACATTTAGGTCTTGTAGTGCCTGTTTACTTCTTGCTTGTGACAGACAGTGGGAAGACTCCCTGCAGGATGGCCTGTCGGTATTGAGTTCGGTTCTCGGTTGTCTGTAATGGGATCTGCAGTTCCTCGAAGTCTGAATAAACCGAGGTGAACCACTTGGCTTTGGACGCCCTTCCCCTACTTGTCACTGTGAGAATCCTCTTGTGGTGAGGTAAGGTGAAGTGAGTTTGGAGTGATATAGGCGGGCCATCTGCTCATAGAAGGTCGGTCGTCTTTTCCTCATACATGTGGCTATGTCTTCCTAATCTTCATAGAGCTCGTTATTGTGCCTGATTCTGTAGGTACCGTCTTCCTCTCTTATGGGCCCTAGTATTCTCCTCAGGGTCTTCCTCTCTTTGAGTTCTAGTTTCCTGAGTGGGCCCTTTCGATTCATCAAGAGGCACTCACAGGCATAGAGTGCAGAGGGTCTTACTACCGAGTTGTAGTAGTGCTTCAGTTTTATGTTCTTGGATAGGTATATACTTGGAGGTAAAGATGTTCTTACAGGAATGATAGGCCCTCTCTAACTTGGTGCACCTGGCGTCTATGACCAAGGTTTCGCTCTCGCTTGCTGAGATCCATTCTATCAAGTACTTGACTGCAGGAACTTTACAGATATTATTGTTTCCTAGTCGGATTGTAGAAGAAGCCTGCTTGATATTGGTGATGAACTTAGTCTTCTATATGTTCTCCCTCAAGCCAGTTTTTGCCGCAACATTGAGGAGACTCTGTAGTTTGATGAATAGCCTCCTCCTTGCTGTTGGCCTATAGGGTGAGATCGTCATCAAAGGCTAGGCAGGGTATATTGAGGTTATGTTTCTTGTACCCAAGCTTCAGTCCCGCTTCTGGTGACAATGTGGAAATTCATTCTATGATGATTTTCATCAGCCATCCCTCTGCCTGACTCCTGTCTGGATGGGAAAGCTCGCGGAGAGTTCACCTCTGAACTTGACTTTGAAGGTGGTGTTTTTCAGGGTAGCTTGGACCAGTCTGGTAATTTTATCATCTAGACCTAGTTCCCATAAAGTAGAGAAGAGGGTCTGTCGATCTATTGAGTCGTATGCCTTTTGGAAGTCTACCATAAGAGCTACCCAGGGGTATATCGTTCGACTCGAATATGAGAGGATTGTCTTGAGGTTTTGAATCTGTTCTGTACAGTCGCACGGTTCCGTGCGGACCTACTCGCACGGAAACCAGCCTGGTATTCATCTAATTGGCAATACCAAACTGTTTAACCTACGAATGTCAAATTTGGAAGGAAGGTTGCTAGGTTGCTTTTATAACACCCCCTAAGGAAGGATTTTTGGAATTTTTTATGACCTATATTTCTGAAACCGAATATACCACAATAGTAAAAATTTGTAGTTAAATTCATCTTTTCTTTTCCCATCGCAATGTGGATTCAGAGATTTGTATCCCTTAAAACACTGCGGCCTTATATACCTATTGTATTCCACTCATTGTTCTATTCAAGCAAATAAATCCAGACCGTGTATTAGGTCCAGAAGTCTACGTGTCTTATGATTCGGCGGAAGTCCGTCAGCTGTGATGTTGAGTTTTATTTTCCTGCCGTTGAATGTTTCATCTGTACTTCTCCATGTGCTTTCTTAATGCGCAGTGTCCCGTTAAGAGACCTGCTACAGTTGCAATCAGTTTCCTAGATAGTTGCAAGATTTCAGCTATTAGGGTGTTAGATATGGGACCTAACATTCGTTTGCTGGGTTGTTGACCACTTCTGTGGGGTCATTGTAATTGGTGACTCTTATTGGTCCTCTCGATTATTACTTTACGGACCATAGATTCGGTGATGTAGAACTTCTCCCTGGCAATTGGGAGCACTACAGCAGCGCTATCTTTTGCAAGTGCGACCGCCTTTTCGTTTCCCTCCAGACATATGTGACTAGGCACCCAAGCAAGCGTCACGCTGTTGTGTTTTGCCACACGTTTTGGTTCTAAAGGCACTATCAAACTGTCCTAGATTTTATTCTATGATATGTTAGGCACGTTTATCGCATACTGACTGTCCATGAAAATATATATGTTTCTACTTTTGTAGTCCATTCTTAAATTTTCTCGGACACTTGTGTTATGTTGGAGTTTGGCGTGGGTTGCGTAGACGACTTTACAGTGGCACTGCGTAGGAAACTTTACGGAATGTGGAAATGTCTTCATACCCATGTCAAACCATAAGTTACCAAAAACGTCTTCTTGGAACTGCTACAGTTGATGGTTTCCAGAAGCCTTCTTCCATAACAGTGGTTGAATCAGAAGTAATCAGCCAAGTGGGGTCGTGACATAGCCAAAAAACGTTTGCGCTGCCACCAATGTTATTATGCAGGTTGGGTACTTTCCCGCAGGATCACCACAGCCACCAATGTTGCAATGGTCGAGAACCACCGCTATTACCAATGTAATGACCAATATAATGAACGAGGTTTTTATTGGTAATTCACACAATTCATATATCACTTACCTATTACTTTAAATATATTATTTATTACTTACGACTGACTATCTATCGGACTGTCATTTTGCTTTCGACTGACTTAGATTGGATGCCTCTCTTGTATTTATGCAAAAAAGTCGGGAAGGAAATTGTTGTTGTCATGTTATTTTGACTTGAATGTTATTTGCGTGTAATTAGCGTTAATAGCCCTTTTCACATAAAGCCGGGAAGGAGTTTGGAAGCTGCGAAAGAATCTAAACAATTTTAATTGTTTAGTTGCTTTCCAAAATATTCCCAATTGCTGATAACAAAATGGGTAGAAGATAATATTTACACAGTAAATATTCACTTGTCTCGATTGCGTAAATTTCCGTTTGGAAGACCGTGGTGTGCTTCTCCAGTGGTACAGTTATGCTACTCCTCGGAGACAGTGCACAGACTCCAGCACTAGTTCCACTATCCTTCTTGGAGCCTCCTGTGTACCAGAAAAGGGTCTCCTTGACTTTGGCTCTTGGCCTGCGCACTTGGCTCTTTTGTTACGTCCGTTATTGTGGTGTGTCCTGTCTTTGCCAAGGCACACTATTGCTGCACTTTCATCTGAAAGCTCCAATCCTTGTCTCACCTGTGATGAAAACATCCAGGGGAGGCTTATCATTTTCCATTCACGGTCTTTTCCGAAAATCGAAAGGGGCTGCAAATGCGGGATAGTTTTATCTCAAAAAACCGGAGATGTTAGAGAAGTGAAAATTGGTATAATTGGTATATTCTTCTTTAAAAATGAGGAATTTAAATACCAATTACATTCGCGTTATTGTAGGCCATGAATATTCGTGCATATTCCGGAACTCAAAATCTAGTTAAAGAAATACAGTGGGTAATCGATCAACTAACATAATCTGTTCCAAGACTATGTTCGCTGTCCTAATTGTTCGATCATCATTTATCATAGATTTTTATGAAAATTCAAATAATTCGTTCTGGAGAAAAACTTTACAAATGGATAATTTCTTAGCAAGTTTATTTATTACAAAAATAAGAAATAGTCTTGCATATTAATTAGTCCTTTTTCTTTTTTGTTTATGGGCGTTAAAGAACATGTCCAATATGGATTGCTTTTCTCTCTTCTTCAGGATTTTCAGAAAGCGATTAATAGCATTATCGTTGTAGAGATCCCAACCCTATGGACATCAGCTTGGTTTGCGTGCTATTCTAAGACCTTTGCCCTGACATCCTCCCACTTCTTTAAAAAATCTTTAATGCAGATGTCGGCATTGGTTATCTTTCGTCTTCCTCTTTTTCAGAAGGAGATACATATCGCTGAGTTTCTTGGTGTTCTTCATTCAAGGTTTCTTCGAATTCTTCTATCGCCAGCTCATCTTCATTTTCCATTATGAGCTCTTCAATGTAATCCTCCAATTCCTGATCTCTCGAAGTTGTCAGAATTTCATCCATAATTGTATCCCTGATCACCTATGTATCCTCGAACAAAGGATGGACACAGCTTTCGACAAACAGAAATCAACTGTCGTTCTGTGATTTCTGACCACACCTTTTGAATGAGACGAATAGCTTCAAGAATGTAAATTTTTTCTTGTCAAAACAAGTAATTGTTGAGGAAAACGTACATGCTTCAAAACTCCGACTAAACATCTTTTCTTGAAACCTGTGATGTCATCACGGCCGAAATGAGGACTTCCGGCAACACTGGTCGTGTGTCAGGGAGTCGTGAGGTGTTCGCTAAAGTTCTTTTTAGTTCGTTATCCGAATATGTGTTCGTTGTCCGACACAAAAATCTTTCCTCTGTTTCATCGTTTTTGTCCGATTTGTGCGCAGTTCTTCTTCTTATAGTGCATCTCCTATCGGAGGTTTGCTATCATCAGAGCAATCCGGACCTTGTTGACCGCAGCTCTGAACAGCTGAACATTGCTACAATTAAACCAATCTTAGGTTCTTCAGCCAGGATACACGGCGTCTGCCAATGTTCCGCTTTTCACTATCCGATCACCCACTGTACATGAATAAATAGTTGATAGTGTTGAAAACTATGATGAATCTATGAAGTGTTATGATTCTGATGTTAAAATTAAGCGGGTGTCGTTTGCATATAACAAAGCTCAAACTGCTTAATCTACGAAACCTTGAAGACAATGTCTATATACTCCCAGGTTTAATAAGATTTGAAAATTGTTACGAGGGCCGCATGCAAGCTGAAGGGCGAGCCCGAGAAAAATTAGATCAGTTTCGAGTCTCTCAAAAATAAATCGAATCGTTGCAGGAAATTGAAAATTTGAGAGGTTTATTCGCCTTGCAACTTCAAGTATCATACATCGTTTTAATCTGCGTGTAATTTAGAATAAACTGTAGAAACATTCAGTCAATATAGATTATGTTGGAAAAAGTTTCGGGCAAAAATCCGAACGTAGATACTCTTATTTTTCATCATCAACAGATAAAGATTATTAGTTGTTTATTTTATACAAAGTTTTATACCCTTTTGATATGTACAAAAAACGAGTATTTTTAAGCGAAATCATCGGATGTTTAGTTAATTCTAAAGAGGAGGGTATGGCATTAATAACGGAAAACAACATTAGCCAAATGGCCGCCACGGCTACGCTTGCAGCACCATATTCTTTTCATGAAATTTTCCATCACCAATTTGCACATTTGCGGCTGTATGTCCTCGACAACTTCACGAATTCCATCTTTGAAACTTGTGGACCATGAATTGATTGTGGGCCATTGGCATAGACCTTATCTTTCATGTAGCCCCAGAGAAAAAAGTCTAGATCGCCTGTTCGAGAAATCACACGGTCAGGAACCTTACACGCAAAAGAGCGATGTTATCGTTACTTGTGTGGCACGTAGCGCCGTCTTGTTGAAAATAAATGTCCACATCAATATCTTCCAATTCCGGCCATACAAAATCATTAATCATCGTTCGATAGCGCAATCCATTCACCGTAACAGTTGCTCCAGGCTGGAGGCTGGAACCTCCAGCCTCGTTTTCGAAAACGTAAGGTTCAATGACCTCGCCAGACCAAACACCGCACCAAATAGTCACACGTTGAGGATGGAGAGGCTTTTCAACAATAATTTTTGGGTTTTCCGAGCTCAAAATGCGACATTTCTGCTTGTTAACGTAGTCTACGAGGTGAAAATGGGCTTAATCACTCAATATAATTTTTCTATGAAATTCCGGATCAGTTTGATACGTCTCAAGAACCAGCAAAAACACGAAGTTGTTGATGGTTGGATGGTCGGGCTTCACACCAGAGTCTCGTTTCTGATCTCGTTCCGGGCAGCCGTAACATTTTCTTTATAAATTTGAACCCGAGCAACCCGAACTTGCACGAGCCCAGAACGAGCATAACCTTTTCTTGATAAATTTGAACCCGAGCAACGACGAGATCAGAAACGAGACTCTCGTGTGAAGCCCGAGTCGGTAGTCGGTAGAGTTCTTGTGTTAACTGAACTTTAGAACCTAAGTCTTTATGCGGTGTAATGTCGTTTGTGGAATGCCCAATTCCAAAGATCGGCGAGAAATGGACAAACCTGGGTTTTCCTCAACACTATTTCCTATTTCCTCAACACTATGGGCTATCACAGCAATATTCTCAGTTGTTGAGCGACGTGCACGAGTTTGGTTCTTCACATAACAAACTTGTCCCAACAGCTCAAACTATAAGGTGCTTCACGACGACTCAAAAATGCTTTAGTTTTACGAACTGTGACCGCGACATTTTCTTCATTTTTGTAGCGAATTTCAATAATTTAAATGCGTTGTTAAAGCGTATATCGTTCCATTTTTATTAATGGCGGAGTGAATTGATGATTCAAACTGATAAAATGGCGGGCAATTGAAAATGGGAACTTCTGGGAAGACTCTTATTGGAAGACCCTATATTATATGTCAATATCCATGAAAAAAAAATTCCTATTTTTTTATATCTCTCCAATTTACTTACGTATATCAAAACACGCATAATTTTACAAAGATTTTACACACACTTTGGTTTACAATGAGTCAGGTAATTATAAAAACTAAAGAGTTTTCAACCTACATGAGTCAACCTACAAACAACTTGATTGTGAACAACAACCATGAGTGTGAACGCTATCCACAAAAGTTTAGATGAAGATATAAGAAAACAATGGAAAGAAATTCCAGAGTTGAGGCAATCCAAAGTAATGCTGGGATCTTTTAACCAGAAAAGTACAAAAGCTTGCCCGAAAATAAACAGGAACAAGCTTAGAATTCTGACAGGAGTCCTGACGGGCCACTGCAGACTTAGAAAACATCTCAAGACCCTAGGCCTAGAGGAAGGTGACAGATGCAGATTCTGTGGTTCAGCAGGGTAAGGGTAAGCAAGGTATATGGAGCTAGAGGAGTGGGCAGAAGGAGAATATCGTGGTTGAAAAATTTAAGAACGTGGTTCAACCAATCAACCAGTCAGCTTTTCCGCGCTGCTGTTAACAAAGTACGAATAGCCAATATGATAGTCAACATCCGAAACGGATAGGCACTCTAAGAAGAAGAGAATCAGGACTAGAGGAGGCGCTCTAAATGGCTAAGTATACCAACGTTTAGAGGAAGAGGGGTGGGGTACAATAGCTCTATGAAGGTCGCAGTACAATTCGTCACCACCAAATCTACAATCTACATCCTGCGGCCCGCGGGCCGCATACAGTGTCTGTGGCGGCTTCCCTCCGCTATGACCAAATGACGCTATGACGATATTGCACCAAATTTTAATAAATGACTCCAATATGCCCGCCATACGTTATGTCGCCCCTGTACTCGAACAAATAATGGTAATTTAGCCATAGTTCCCAAAAAGGTTGCTCATGCCTGATTTACAGCGATATCTTAAAAGGGAATAAAAGCAGCGGATTTAGTCTTGGATTTTCTAAAAGATTTTAAAAACCATTAAAATTTAACACCTAACCACCTGACATACGTCTCTCAGACCCAAAGTAGCAGTAATTTTCGCATCTGAGACGTATGGCAGGTGGTTAAGGATTAAAGTATAATTTAATACTCCTAATATTGTTTCTAACAATAAAACTAGGTAGACTGTTTAAAAACGACGTCGAAATTTACAAAATTTATCAGCAACAAGTAATAAATTTAAAACCAACTAATCGATTGCATTCAAACTTATTAATATTTTTAACTTGATTCATAAGTAATAAGTGTGAAAAGTTTGAATAATATGCATACGAAAATATTAAAGAAAATAAGCATTATGCAAATGACTATTTTATTTCTTATTAACTTGATTTTATCCGGCCCTCGTAACTATTTTCAAAACTACCTTCCTGTCTATCTTAATATTAGTCTTCTCATTACTCACTAGATAATCAATATTTTGTAAACATAGCTGACCTGAATTAATCGGATTGACATTAAAATCCACGCGAGTGAGGCCGCGGGTTATAGCTAGTTGTCAATATTAATGAAACAGATTTAATTTGTTTAACATTTGTTTAACAAAGATTTTTTCGCTTGGCCATTTCAGCTGTAAACATTTTCTGCAATCGTCGGTATGTTTATCAAAAACGCGTTAAGGCGTTAAGGTAAAGTTAATATTTACCCCGCTATCATCTTCTTTTGCAATTTCATCGGAAACTTAACTGTCTGGAGATAAAGTGGATGAAAGACACTCGAACATTTCCAAGTGGTTTCGTATGAAACGCTCATATCAACAAAAGGATATTAAATTTCATCCTGCACTCGCGAACGTAGCCAAACGCAAAAAAATCTTCATAATTATTAATCCTAGTTAATTAAAAACAATGTGAGACTTTAAACGAATCCAGACTGCTATCTATGTAGACTATAATTTTTATTTCGATTTCCAAAAATTGCAGTCGAAATTCAAAATTTAAAAGAATAGTAAACTAATTATAAAACATGTTTTTTTTTAATACAAATCTGCTTAATTTCCGTTGGAAAAGTTACGAAATTATTCTCATGCACTGCGCCATTTCACCTTGTTTTACCTTATTAGATGTTGAAATTATGTCGAGATGTTTCGAGTCAAACAAACACAAATACTCTTAATAAATAACCAAATAAGTAAATAATCTATTTATTGTGCAGTCGTTAAGAAAATTAGTGTTTATCGTCCAGGAATAGTTAGTATAATTATCAGCAATTATTCGATATTGTATTAAAATAATTGTCGTGTGTAATAGGCAAGCGAGTGGCGCAAAAACACTAATTTCCCTCAATATCGACGGAGTGTTGTTGTGCAGCAAACACATTTCGCACACCATTTAGACTACATCTGATACAGCCTAGTCTGTAGCTGATATTTACACAGATATTGATCGCCACGCGTGCACTATATTCCCCATCAAATATTTAGCCTGTTCCCTCACTTCACTCACTAATACTGCTTCGACGAATATTATCTCATTGGATTAGAACAAAATAATAACAATTAGAACAATACATCAATAATTAAAGGACTAGCAGTTATAGTTATTTTTATAAGACAGAGAATTGGATAAAAAAATTGGGAAAATAAAACAATATAGATATAGACTATTAAATTATGTGGTGTAGAAATATTTGTTTGTTTTAGTTTGATTGTAAGTGTGCTTATGTAGTTAGTGTTTTATATGGTGGTTGAAGTGGCGTAACATAGCGTTGAGGGTGTAATTTGTCATATTGAAACACTAACGAAGGTACTTTAACAGCAACCCCAAGGTGACACCCCCATCTAGCTAGGCGAGACATAATGCGGTTCAGGGCAACCAGATACGCGGGATCAAAGAACCAATTAATTGGGAAATTGTGGCCTTTCTAGACAATTTACTATTGTCGTTTTACGGCGTTACCCAAAACGTTAACGCTTTTATGTAAATTTTCATTGATTTATTTTTGAGGTAAAGTGGTGATTTAATAGTTCAGAGTTTTTACCTAGTCTTGTCCGTCTAGTTTTAATACTAGATCAGTGGTTCTCAAACTTTTTTTTACCGCGGCACCCTTATCGAGCTAAAACAATCTCGCGGCACCCTTTTCGGGCTACAAAAATTTTTACTTTTTGGACAAATTTCGTTTGAAGATTTCTTCACGTTTATGTACTAAATCAGACTGATTGCATTCCAGTGGTCTTTTTAATTTGTATGGAACCAAGCCGCTGTTAGCAACAATTTTATGACAGATAACGCATTGCTCTTCCGGTGCCTGTTCGTTCCCAACAGAAAAAAGCCAAACGATATGAGGTAGCTAGGATCATATTTCCTTATTTTTCCTCGGATTATCTTTTGGTCGTGAGTTGCGCTTTCGCGAACTGAGGCAGCCGAACTTGATTGATTTAGACCAATCCAGATTTTAGCGAATTGTCTACAATTTTGCATTAAAAGCAGGAACTCAAATTACTTTAACTCCTCATGTAATTTTCTTTTTACATTCCTTGATTATTGCTGCGGCACCCCAGGCATACTCTCGCGGCACCCCAGGATGCCGCGGCACTCAGTTTGAAAACCACTGTACTAGATTCGTTCCACTAGATGTTGTATTGCGAGTGTTTTTGAAATGTAAGTATTTGATCAACTCCATGTATAAAAATATATATTTTTTCAAAACCAACGCAATTATTATTGTACCAACCCACATAGAGGTATTTACGCAAATTATGCGGCCATAAATCGGTTTTCTAAAATTTGTTCCAGATAAACTATATCCTGACAATGTTCTCACTAATCATACGCTATTCGATCTCTGCTTTAAGTTGTTCTCGGCATTCTAATCCAGTCGGAATATTTGAAATTTGGACCGACTTCTATTCAAAGACACAAAGCAGCGCTAATTTTAATGAAGGTTGTTTGAGCCCACAGGAATGAACGTATTTTGAAGTTTTCGTAAAAATCCTAGTTGTTTTTTAACAATAGCCCTTTTTCGGTTAGTTAAGCGCATGCGCGTCCGCCATGTTTAAAAGGCGGGAATATGAAAATTTCGACCACATTTTGTTAACGCCTTAACCTGCGCGCTCGTGACATATACGGGCGCGGTTTACTGGCTAATTTCTGCACGCTCGTATATGTCCCGAGCGACTCACCAAATTTTTTAACGGAAAGCAGCCAGGACCAGCATCAAGATCATGGTGGCCAGTTACTTTTGAAGAAATGCACGTTTTTCTAGGAATGAAAATACTTCAAGGAATTGTGAGCAAACCAGAGGAACGAATGTACTGGATAACATCAGAAGTGTTTGGAACGCCCATCTTCTCAAAGCTACTAACTTACAAAAGATACATTTATAAGATGCATTTTTGCAACAATGAAGAGTACAGTCCTGAAACGCAACCACAACCCAAACTAAATAAAATATAGACGGTCTTCGAAAATTTAAATAATAAATGTAGCACATTATATACACCAGAAAAGGACATCAGCATTGATGAAAGTTTGATGCTATATAAAGGACGTCTAATTTGGGTGCAATATATCCCAAAGAAAAGGGCTCGTTTTGGAATCAAATTTTATTGTTTGTGCGAGTCGAAATCTGGATATTTATACTCCAGTATAATATATACAGGGAAAGGTACAAAAATAAGTGATAAATACAAAGATTGACCTATGTCTGCCCAAATTGTATTATCACTTATAGAACCATTGCTTGGTATGGTATATTGCGTAACAACGAACATTTTTTATAGAAAACCGATACGTATGGAACTTTGTATCTAAATCGTAAAGACGTTCCCATGGAATTGCAACAGAAAAAGTTGAAGAAGGGAGAAACGATTGCCTATCAAAGGGCGAAGGTAATGGTGCTAAAATGGAAAGATAAAAAGACGTTTGTCTTCTATCTACTGTCCATAATTCCATAAATGGAGGCAACAACAAAAAAATGAACGCGAGGGAGATGCGATTTTCAAACCAAAAGTTGTCATGGACTATAATAATACAATGGGAGGTCTTGATCGGATGGATCAACACCTGTATGACTACCCATGCGCGAGAAAGAGGGCGAAAAATTATTATAAAAAAGTATTTTTTCATTTATTAGTCATTTCATTGTGGAATGCATTTGTGTTATACAAAAAAAACTGAGGTCAAAGGAGCAATTTGGAATTAAAAAAAATTGGTTGAAAGCATAATTTCAAAATTCGCTTCACCTTCTAAAAAAGGTGGAAGGCCTAGTTTGGAATCTGGTCCATTGCGTCTAACTGAGAGGCACTTTCCCGACTATGTGCCACCAACTGAAAAAAAGGCTAAACCATATAGGTACTGCACTGTATGTTGTAGCAAAAGAAATGAGAAAGGAAAGAAAATGCGAAAAGAGACTAGATATTTTTGCAAAAATTGTAATGTGGGATTGTGTGCCGTGCCATGCTTCATGGTCTACCATACACAATTACATTTTTAGTTTTGTTTTCTTCAAATACTGTATGTGTCGGCAAATGAAGTCAAGTCTAGATCAGGATCGCCGTTTTACAGACGGTGGTGGAAGCGCTATGGTGGATGCGCGAAAGTATCCCCCAGCCAAACTACAGTTGCTACGCCACTAAAAATATGTTGTTTCAATGTCTTTGTTTATAAACAATAAATTTTCTCAAAAAAAAACCTGATCAATATGGCTGGACAACAAGGATCGTCGCCTTTATTACGAGGGCAATTAAAAGAAAAATTAATTGATTGCTTCATTCAGGTGCTTCATTCAGGTGCTTCATTCAGTTACGACGATGGTTAAAGTGCCATGGTCGTCCTCAAGGCGGAAATAAAGCAGAACTTGTTGAGAGGTCAAAAACGCTCTACGTAACAATGCCTCAGTAGATCCAGGTCTTGAAAAAGGAACGTGGTTGAAGCTTGAAGCACAAAAAGTATATGTTTGCACAAGTACAACTTGTATCAGTTCTTTTCTTACACAGCTTCTTTTTTACACAACTAATAGGGTCAGGATGTTCTATCGTTGGACCACTTTCGCCCAAAATGATGTGAACAAATGTGCATGTGCATTTGTCTTCATTGTCATGATCAATTGCTTGGGATCGACCATCACATCCACATCTTTTAACCCACAAATCATATTTTGCGCATTTTGGGTAAATTTGTGTGTCGTTGACTTAATAAGTTTTCGACGAAATTCGAAACGATGCTTGGGACGCGTATCACTGCGACATACTCTATAACAACGTTTTCCCGTTCCTTTTTAGGGTTCCGTACCGAAAACGGAACCCTTATAGGATCACTTTGTTGTCCGTCTGTCTGTCTGTCTGTCTGTCAAGACCATTTTTCTCAGGAACGCGTAGAGGTAACAAGTTGAAATTTGTATCAAACACTAGGGTCTGCGGTATCTTTCAGCTGTGAAACAAATTGTAAGTCAACGCGATCAAAAGATATGACCGTTTATGTCGCATATTTTGCGATTTCACAAGGGAATCAAAACCTATAGGGTACTTCCCGTTGACCTAGAATCATGAAATTTGGCAAGAAGCGGTGTCTTACAGCACATGTAAAGGGAAAAAAATCTGAAAACCGTAAATATGTAGTTTAATTACAAGAAAAATGCAAATTTACTATTAGAAACTTATGAAAATACACTAATGTGTTGCGTGGTATTGTCAGCCACCAGAAGCATATGGGTTGCATACAGTTAGGTCCTCCTCGGTTAGGTCCGAAGGTTTAAAAGTATGTGTCGGCACCAAGCTGTTTATTCTGAATTTTCTTTCTTTATATTCGTTATGCATTTCATCACGTACGCTCTATATACATAATATATACAGGGTATATATTATGTCTAAATTTTGGTTGTTTATAACCGACATGCGACATACTCAAGTCCCGTAACATCCTGTATATATTAAATTTCGTCTAATTTTTGTTTATAATCTACATCTACTTAAATCACGCACCCCCTATATTTTTTGGTAGTCAATTGCCCAAAAGCAGTCAATTGAACAACTGAGTGTTAAGAGTATCGAAATAGATCTAGAAATAGTTAATATATTAGTTTATATTAGATCTAGAAATAGTTAGATCTTAATATAAGTTAGTGAATAAGTGTAATACTAAAATAAAGTTTTCTTTTTATAAGTTTAAAAATATTCGCGTTATTTAAAAAAAAAGGGTATATAGGTTTTTTACAGGTATATCCTTATACAGGGTATATAGGTTTTATACATTCAAAATTGAGCAGTAAAAACAAATAGTGAAGTTTCAGAACCCCTAAACACTCATAGTGACTGGAGGATGTATGGTAATAAAATATAGGGTAGAATTCCATCGTATGACAGCGACATTTTGAGGTTATGCTTGCAGCAGTACTAAGATTATCGTGATTTCAGGAGGGCCACTTGTCAAGTTAACTGAATGTGCTTGCTACGTCCTCCACAAAAAAAAAGATACCTTACTTACAAGTTTGTACGGAACCCTCGGTGCTCAAGTCACAACTCGCACTTGGCTTGTTTTTTTTTTACTAATAGTATTGTATACTTGCACTGAAATTCTTGTATTATTATTCTTGTATTGTTAAGTTTGTATATAACAAATAAAATCGTACTGCTGATAATAAATTATGGTACTTACGTATTAACGCCACTACCCCTATATATTGGATCGAGATTTCACGCTGCCCTGAGTAGGTATGTTGTCTTGATTTATCTGTCCGCTTCGCGGCGGGCAACGTAATCTAACCGGGGTTAAAAAATATCTTGAGTTTTAAAAATGTTTTAATTTGAAATAAAATGTTTTATTTTATGATTTATCAAAAAAAAATTAGGTGTAGATTGGCGGCATTTAAATATGTAGCGGTGGTAAGTACCTAAATTATTAGTCATTAATTAGTTTTTTAATTAATCATTAATTTTTTTTTTCTCTTAATTATTTTGAAATCATTATTTTCACTGATTATACGTCAAAAAATTGCCCGAAAACATAGCGGAAATTGACGCATGCGCACAAAAAAAATCAAGGTCTTTATTAAAAAAAATTTTCGTCGTTATTGAAAAAATCTTAGAAATTATCGAAAATTTAAAAATTTTTCGATTTTTCTTAGTTATTTTTATTAATGCATTTCATCGAAAAAGGTTTTGTTTTCTACAAAAGTTGTGCGTCATAATGTCCTCTATAAAGCATTTTCTATATAAAAATGGACTAACAATGTTATTTAAGTAGTTAATTGCCACTGATTTTTTTTTTTCATTCTTCCACCCGTTATCGGTCATTTATCAACATGTAATTTTAAAACTCATCCATTATCTAGGAAAACCCTCCCCTAGAGATACGTGTAATATTTATTGATCTTCGTTATATAGTTAAGCAACAATCTCCAATCTACTAAAAATCATAAGTTTTCGAATTCTTATCACCGAGGAGGGTACATAAAGTACATAAAAATATAAAGTACATAAGTATAAAGTACATAAGTATAAAGTATATAAGTATAAAGTACATAAGTATACATAATATAAAGTACATACAAATAAAAGTACATAAAAAACAGGGTCACAAAGTACATAAAAATCAGGAGCATCGTTTCATTACATACCCCGTTTTTCGACGATTTTAAAATTTTCTTATAATCAAACAAATATAACTCAGTAGATATTAGAAATATTCTTCAAGGGTCTGATGCGGTTTTGCAAGACGAGCAATTTAAAGAAAAACAAAGTTGATATCTTGATTACAATCAGACCAATTAAGATTTTTGCAACATTTAAATTCGTGTGGTTTCTCTACACCTTTGGCCATGATATTCAATATAATACAGGGTGGGTACATCTTGGGTTGTAATTAAGATATTGTGACTTTTTTCTAAATTGCTCATCTTGCAACGCAACGGAATCTTGAAAATATTTTAAATATCTACATAATTTAATGAGTTATTTGTAATTGTTAAAATTAAAAATTTAAAACCGGCGAAAAGGTTATTTTGTTTTATATCGATAATGCACGTAATGAAACGAAGCTCCTGAATTTTTTGCTACTCCGTGAGCCTTCCGCGGAGGTGGGAAATTGAAAACTCCGGATTTTCGTAGATTGGAGATTGTTGCTTAACTATAAAACGTAGATCAATAAATACTACACGGATCTCTTGGGGAGAGCTTTCCCTAGATAATAAATGAGTTTTGAAATGATATGTTCAGAAATATCCGATCAAAGAAGCTAAATGAGAAAACAAAAAATCAATAAGAATTAACTGCTTAACTAACAACGTTAGGTTTTTTTTGCAGGAAACGGTTTGTAATAAAACGTATTCAACGAAAAATAACTAATAAACAACTATGATTTTTTACAAAAACTTGAGCGCATGTTTCTGTAGGCCCAAAAAAACTACAAAAAAATTGGCGCTGCTCATGTGCCTTTCAAGAGTTCTCATGTCTATTTCTACTGGACTATTCTTTAAAATGCACTCATTGAAAAAGTTTTTTATTTTTTTCTTAAAGTTGAGTTCTTTGCAGAAAGGCAAAGAGTGTTTGAAAAAAAAAACCGGCCAAGTGCGAGTTGTGACTCGCGCACCGAGGGTTCCGTACAAACTTGTAAGTAAGGTATCCGAGGAGGACCTAACTGTATGCAACCCATATGCTTCTGGTGTCTGACAATACCACGCACCACATTAGTGTATTTTCATATGTTTCTAGTAATTAAACTACATATTTACGGTTTTCAGATTTTTCCCTTTACATGTGCTTTAAGACACCGCTTCTTACCAAATTTCATGATTCTAGGTCAACGGGAAGTACCCTATAGGTTTTGATTACCTTGTGAAATTGCAAAATATGCGACATAAACGGTAATATATTTTGATCGCGTTGACTTACAAGTTTTTTTCACAAGCAGAAAGAGAAAAGCAGACCCGAGTATTTGATACAAATTTCAACTTGTTACCTCTACGCGTTCCTGAGAAAAATGGTCTTGACAGACAGACAGACGGACAGACAGACAGACAGACGGACGGACAACAAAGTGATCCTATAAGGGTTCCGTTTTCGGTACGGAACCCTAAAAACGATGAATTCGTGTATATTAGATAATAGCACATATACAGGGTGTTAGATAAACATGCGACAAAAATTCAAGGGTTATTCCTTGGCCTATTCTAAGAATATTTTGTCTTTTGATGATATCTGAAAAACCCTTTGTTTGGATTCGAAGATACAAGGTGAACAAAATTTAACAGTAATATCACTTTATTTTCAAAAAGTACATGTAAAGTTGCTGAATCTACAATAAATGTTCAAAATGACTTCCTCTAGCCTGGATACAAGCATTCAATCTTCTTTTCATTGAGTGCAGAACTCTTCCAAACACACCAGGGTTGTTTCTAATTGAATTACATCCATCAATTATCCGATTTCGAAATTCGTCCAAATTCTGCACTGGAGTAGCGTAAACTAATGACTTCAGATAGCTCCATAAGAAATTATCCAGGGGTTTTAGTCTGAAGATCGAGCAGACCATGAGTGTGGCCCACCTCGACCAATCCAGCGATCTCCTTATGTTACTGTTAAAAAATCACGAGCAACCAAACTTAAATATGACGGTGCACCATCATGCATAAACCACATTGCAATTCTTGTCGCTAATGGTGCAGAAAAAAACATCCTGCAGAAACTGGGGCAGTATTTCTTCCTAATAACATTCCTAACCTAACCTAAGTTGCAATACATCTCGCCAGTAAGTCTTGCTGGTAGAAATACCAGTCCAATTAGATAATCACCCACAATTCCAACCCAAACATGAAACATTTAAGAATAACTGATGTTGAAATCGATCTTCACATACCTCATGCGGATTTTCATCTGCCCACACATGGTTGTTATGAAAATTCCTTATTGCAGTTCTTGAGAAACTGGCTTGATCGGTGAAAAGAATCTGTGTCAGGAATTGAGGGATTAGAACTAATGTTTGCGATAGCCATTGACATGATGCTATTCGTGGACGATAAACAGCTGGCAGTAGTAGTGCCTGAACACGTTGAATGTGGTATGGATACAACAAATTGCCCTTAAGAATTTTCAAAACTGTCCAATGTCCACAAAGTATTGGCAATTTGTCGCGTAGAAGTACTTAGACATTTCTTTATCACGTCCAGCACATTCTGTTCCAGTTGTACCGTTCTTACTGTCATTAAACTTCCTGGCCCTCCATTTCGTTTCAATGTGCCTGTTTCACAGAGATTTTCATCAAGATTTTCTGTCGGGGATATTACGGCTAGGAAACCGCTCAATGTACAATCGTCTAGCTTGTAATGAATTGCCATCAGAAAGTCCATATGTGAAATGCATGTCAGTCATCTAGGCGTTCGTACACATGGTAGAGGACTTCACTAACTACTAAAGACTCGTCAAACAGCCAAACATCAGTCAATGTAAACCCTGCCACTGATACAGGTGTTGATCACTTACGAGACGTATTCAAATGAAATCTACTTGTACGTTAGTAGATAAAACAGCCGTTCCAAGTGATCGTCAACATTTTTTTGTACTTGATCTTTAATTTTTTGTACTTGATAAACTCATTGGCGTACGCCCTACTTTTTTACATTAATGATTTCAACAAATATCGAATACGGATGTCGCAACCTTCTATTTTTACCTTCTCTACTATCTTTATCTCTTTATTCTCTTTATCTATTTGTTTGTTTACCTTCTATCTTGGAAACAAAGGGGTTTTTCAGAAATCATCAGAGGGCACAGAGGGCAAAGTATTCTTAGAATAGGCAAAGGAATAACCGCTTGAATTTTTGCCGCATGTTTATGTAACTCAGTTTATAGTAATTGGTTTTATATAAATTTTTCGAATAATGAATTATAATTTTAAGGATATAAAATGGTTACCTAAATAAATGAAAAAAAACTCAACTAAAAAGGTTGTTGTTATACCTCAAGGTGCGTCCTCGTAGTTTCTAAAGAAAACATAGCATCTCTTCTTACTTTCTAACCAAACCGTTCATTTATTCTAACCAATCCGTTCATTTATTCTAACTAAAAACATCAAAATTGGCCGTGATCTGCCTTGAAATCGATATTTTTAGGGTTCTCAAATAATTAATATTAGTAGCATTATAAAACCACGAGATTCATTTATTTTTCCATTATTTTACTTCAAAAACTGTTTTGTTGTGTTCCAGTATCCGAGGGCAATAGGGGCTTGTTTTTTTTCTCTCTCTCTCAATATTCTGTTTTATACATATTTTTAAATTGATTTTTTCTCTCAATATACTGTTTATTATTTATTTATTTATTCATATCCAGCAAAACACACAATATGCAGAACAATACATACAATGTTTCAACAATACATACAGATATAGCAAGATAGAATTAATGATAAAAAGCAATAATATAATATACCATAAAAACCCTAATATATCCTAATACTTAAACACTAATATATCATTTCTAGTTGAAAGACAACAGATACCTACATATTTATATTACAGTTCAACTAATACTTAATAATGAATATAATTATGAATTCTGAAAGTTGGATGCAATATTTAATTTAAAAAAAAACTTTTATTATTAAAAATTCGACAGAAGTTATGTTTTATCTAATGTGATGGATGTATTACAATAACTGCTTTTTGAAAATGGCTAACGATGGACTAGATTTAACTATGTTAGAGAATTTATTGTACGTAGAAAAGCCTCTAACAAACAAATAATTTACAGTACTTCTTCTATTCGTTCTGTATTCTGGTGCATTTCTAGTGGCATAGTTATGAAGAAATAAATTAAAACTCATAAATTTACCAAAATATGATGGTGCTAAATTATTCAGTATTTTATATACGAATATCACTGTTAAGTAATATAACGTAGGTAAACTGGCAGCCACTGTAAAGTTTGCAACATCTCTACTCCTACTTCCGTGAATCTATTCGCTTTTAGAACTATGCACATACCTCGATTTTGAAGTTTTTGTAATTGTGCTGTTTGATTCAAATTAAAAAGGAAAATAAAAAATAGAGGCGCAATAGTCAAAACGAGGTTGGATAATAGCATTATATATGGTTAGATAATGGCAATATAATAATTTTGGTCTGAGCGGATACATTCCTAGAGATTCTTTTCATTATCAATATTTTATTTCATTCATTTGGTTGTTATAATCATTCCTTTAGTATTCACTGTATTTAATTTCAATTTATTTGCCATGAGCAGGTCTCTTTTAAAGAGAACATATTCTCATTTCTTACAATTATTTCTTGTTCTCTATGTTATTTTACATTTACCCGAATTGTTCTCTTTTTTCTATTTTTTCAGGGACAATGAGTTATAAAATTATTAGTTTGAAATTTAATTTTAATCATGTATTGTATATGTTTATGGGAATGGTACAGAGCTATTTTGAATTGATTTTAAGGATTCGGTCAAAAGATCAATTCCATTATTTAGCTGACAGAGCAGTACTGCTATTCAAAATATTAATTATTGAACTAAATAGCAAATACCGAGCGACTATTAATGATTGAAGCAAAATAGTACATTGGCAACACTGAGCAGGTTGGTAGTAGTTTTCTGTGTTGGTTGTGCAACCTGTCAGTTGTAAATCGTTTTTATTTAGGTTATGTCACGTTTGTTGTGCGTTGTAAAAACGATTTCAAAATAATCGACAAACTTTATTAGATAACACGAATTATTACAAATAAATCTAAAGAAGGTGTTCGAAGTGTTGACCTTCTTGCTCTAAGCAACGTTGAACTCTGTTTGATAAATTGCTGGAAACATTAATTATCATTTCAATTATCATTAACTGTCAATTAACTGAAAATTGTGTGTGACATGCCAGCGATGTAGCCAACTAAAGAATTCAAATATGTTACCAACGTAACAAAATAATTCTCAATCATTTATACACTTAGTATATTGAAATGGTGAAATTAAATAGAGAAAAGTAATCCTTCTTAACCGAGTTAGTTTAACATATTTATTGAAATGTTCTCTACAATGTTTAATGTTCAAATGTTAACCTATGTCATGAAATATGTAATCGAAAGAGCCCATATTTGTATCAGTTGGAATGAAGGTCATTTGTGGCACGTTATCATGGAAACTTTATGACATCAAATTTTTAAACTTACTATTTTTTTTTCATTTAAATAGCCAAATTCAGGGGCGGATTTAGACTTAATGAGGCCCTAAGCTATTTTAGATATGGGGCCCCTTATATGTGACCCCCTGGGTCAGTGTCAAAAATGATTTTCGGATACCTATAGGGGTATTTTGGAGTCACCAAAAAATTTGGAGCCCTAAGCTATAGCTTGTTTAGCTTATAGGTAAATCTGCCCCTGGCAAAAGTCTGAGCGGAGAAACAAAAGAGGGACGATTTTAAGTTTGTACTTAAAATGTTCTATTTTTTGTTAATAAAATGTTCTCTCTTTTTGTGTTCAGAGTCAACAGTTCCCAGTCAACAGGGTCAACAGTTAAGACAACCCTGGCCATGAGATTTTCATTTACCTCTCCAAGTGCTGCATTTATTTTGTCAATGGCTTTATCTAAATTAGTATCATAGCATGCAATAGTGTATCATCAAATAAATTTATAAAGTCTACGTTAACAAACAAGTCTCTGTCATTCAATTATAAAATGAAAAGCAGAAGTCCTAAAACGCTGCCCTGTGGAACACTACATATACATCCAACTCCTGAGAGATGGTATCATGAACCCTAACTTTTTGCTTTCTATGAGAATAGTTGCTAACTGATTATATAATTATATAGTATAACCATTGATAAACTTCACCATCAATGCCATATCCACATAATTTCTTCAAGACAATGTTACGATCAATCGTTACGGAAGCCCTTTTCAGATAAAAAAAACCAGTACCAGAATTTTTTTTTATCAACAATGTAAGTTGCAATGCATGAATATTTTTTTCGAAAACCCATTTGATTGTTTATTAGAATTTCATTTTTTTTCATCATGTTCAAATACCTGATTGTAGACAGCCAATTCAATAGATGGAAACCGGCGAAACTGGTGCTACTTCGAAAAACGATAAACCAATAGGGGAGCCTACGTCATACAGGCCATTATGCCTGTTAGATACTTTGGGGAAGTTCTTAAAACACCTACTGGCTGAAAACAGATATTGAATCGGGAGCTGGATTGTCGAATAACCAATACGGCTTCAGAGCAGGCAAATCCACCAACCATGCTATAGAAGCCGTCATGAAGATCGTAGAGAATGCTAAATCAGGCACCCAAAGATCCCGACGTACGAAATTCTTTTAACACAGCCGATTGGAAACTCTTTATCGATGATCTAATAGCAAGAAATATAGCTCCTTACCTGCTAAGAATTATTCAAAGATATTTCACCAGTAGAACGATCATTTTACAAACAAATGACGAAACCGAGGAGATAATAGTTAGTAAATGTGCTCCACAAGGATCGGTTATGGGCCCCACTCTGTGGAACATACTTTATGATGGAGTCCTCAGGTTAAAACTACCGGAGGGAGCTAGGATAATAGGTTTTGTGGACGATTTAGCTCTTGTAATAACAGTAAAGTCGGAACAGACTGTGATGCTAACTGCAAACCAAGCGATATCCCAAATTATAAATTAACTGTTGGATGCAATCAAAAAAAATAAATCTGGCACCAGAGAAAAACGGAAGCGGCCCTACTAACGGGACTGAGGAAGCCTGCGCCCATAACTTTCCAAATAAACAACGTTAGCTTCCCCCAAAAGAGTCGTTAAAATACCTAGGTGCCATCATAGACAAGAGGCTCTTCTTCATTCCCCATCTTAACGAAGCCGCAGCAAAAGGTATGAGAGCAATGGCAGCAGTGGAAAAACTTATGCCTAACGTAGGGGGACCGAAGAGCTGTAAACGGAGAGCACTCAGTTGCGTGGTCCAGTCAGTGACGCCATATGGGGCCCCAATATGGGCTCATCACCTTACATCTAAGCTATCTATCGATAAACTCTCGATAATCCAGAGAAAACTAGCACTAAGGATTTGCTGCGCATATAAAACAGTGTCTAGCGACGCTGCCCTAGTAATTGCTGGTATACCACCTCTTGAGTTACTGGCCAAAGAGAGAAAGGACCTATATAAAGCAGGCTCTAGCCAAAATGCCAGGAAAATTGCTAGAGATAATATGTACGATGAATGGCAGAGAAACTGGTGGGCGTCAGATAAAGGGCAATGGACGAGGCTGCTAATACCCAAAATTGTTTTGTGGATAAGCAGAAAATACGGAGAAATTGATTACCATCTAACCCAATTCTTTACTGGGCATGGTTGCTATAAAGATTATTTACAGCAAATACGAAGATCACTGATAATCTGTGTGAATATTGCGGTGAAGAAGACTCAGTTACCGACACAATATTTGAATGCTGTAGATGGACCATAGAAAGGGAACTCCAAAAATGAAATATGGACAACAGCTTCGAACCCTGTAGTGTTATAGACTACATCTTAGAGAGCAAGGAAAACTGGCACAGATGCACAAACTTGTCAAATTCTTCATCAGCACAAAAGAAGAAGACGAGAAAAAATGGCACAAGAAAATATAGTGTTAGATATAGTGTTAGTGTTAAATAATATTTTATTATAACCAGCATGTCGATGTCATACGCTGTTTCGTTCCGGTGTGCTTGGATGACGTCAAAAAAAAAGACAGCCAATTCAAGAATTTTTTTCTATTGGTGGTATTGTATTTAGAGGTCGAAATTTACATGCATGATGGTATTGTTTACTATTTGTATTGGAACTATAGTAGTAACTTTTAAAGAATTATTAAGTTTAACAGTTTAAAGAGAGGTATTTATAAAGTGTGAAATTATATGGTCAAAGGTTTCAAAGACTTTTTCAAATAAGACTTTTGGAATTCAAATCTCATGGGCTATAAATAATATATGTATATAGCAACTCGATTCCACATATTGGGAATGAACAAAACTTAATAATACAAAATTCAGACCTCATTAAGTAACAAAATACATATAGCTCTAGCATATAGCTCAAACACAAGAGTTTTATTGAAAATTTAATATTTTTTTGTTACCAATCATTTTAGAGAGGGGGAGAGAGAGAGACAATATATTTATTGTATACTTTATACAAAGGCCTTTGGACCACAAGGTCCCACCATCCTTATTTTTAGATTATTCGGTAATTTATTAAAATATTTAATAGGGAATAGGCATGTTTTTTTTTATATTTAATTCACTGTTTACACCGTTATAACATGGTAAAAAATATAAATACTGCTTAAAAATGCTGTAATTAAGTTTTAAAAAATATTTTAAATTGAGAATAATTTTGAGCTGTTTAAACGGCGCGGTTAAATTTTCGCGCGGTCTGTTGATGACGTCAAAAATCAGTGATCTTTGACGTCATCAACAGATCCATTATTTACTACAGCTGTTTTCATTTTTAACTTGATGTTTTTTACGTTTTTTTCTAACCAAAAGAATGCAATGACATACTAATGTAACAAATACGGACTTGTTTATTATGTGACGTTACGTCACTTTCGTTCTAACCAATGGTGTTGCGTTTTACAAATTTAAATTTCCCTCGCTTAATTTGCATTTATTGATTTTAAGTATTTCAAAAGATATTAATTTCAAAAATAATGGTTTAGTTCAAATGTCCGGTCAATAAAGATTCGGAAAAAAATATTTGAACCAAATTTAAATTTCATGCATATTCCCTATTGCCGTAAAAAGCGCATTTTTCTGGCTAAAAGATTTCGTAGTTTTAGGCAAAGTTATCAACTTGTTTCTCATTTTCCCAGTATGAAACATATACATCCTTTTACAGCTATCATAAAAATATACCACAGTATTGGCTATATAGATTTTATCAATACTTAGAACAGATTGCACATTACTTTTTCTAATCAGTCTATTTTGGATCGATATAAGTGGTTTATATGCATTACCATAGGCAGTACCCCGTGCTGTTATACCATAGTTTACCATACTTTCAAATAAGGCATGATAAATGACCGTCATAGCTTTTGATTCTAGAATTTTACTCTAAATAAATAGATAGTATATAAATAGTATATAATAAATAATAGTTTATAAAAGAGAAAAATCAAATATCTAGTCTTTATGTGGTAGTCCCATCTCATAAGCAATCCCAAGATATTTACAGGGGTCAACTCTCTTCCGTATCCTCAATATAGTTTGATATCAACCGGTATACTATCACGATAATACCCAAAAGTTATAAAAGTACTTTTATTAATGTTGAGTGATAGTTGATTAGTTCTTAGCCATGTTTGACTCTTGTTCAACCATATCGTAATTTTAGCAGCTTCTTCATCCCATGATTGACGTGAACATAATATAGCCGTATCATCGACGAATTAAACTTAGTTGCTACTAGATAGAATATTAAAAATATCATTGGTATATAACAGGGCTTCTTAAACTATGGGTTTAATGGTGCCGCTTAGCGAAATCTTAGGGTCGAGAGATTTTAATGTAAAATATTTAAATACAGTTGTAAAAGTTTAAAATGAGATGTCATGGTTTGAACCAAATTATATAAATTCAATTCTACAGTTGTAAAAGTTTGAAAATGGTTTTGCACTTTGTCGTCACTTCTAGTGCAGCGAGACACCACTTCTAATGCAGCGAGACACCAATTCAGCAACACTGACTGTAGTATGCACTAATGTAATTTTGTCGTTTTTTCAGTGTAGTCAGTTGTCTCTGTTCCATTGTAACAGGAGGGTGGACATCGCAAGAATTTTTTATTTATTCTTACTACGGAGATTTTTTTTCGGAGAGCATAAAACCGTCAATATTAAAAAGATATCTTGAGTCAAAGCATATTTCGTATGCCAATAGACAACAAGAATATTTTGAAAGACTGTTAAAATCTTTAAATAGAGATAAAATCTCTTGAAAAATTTCTGACTGTTAATGAAAAATATTTACTCGCGTCCATATTATGTTTCATGCTGTATTGCTGAAAATAAAAAGCCTGTCACGATTGGAGAAGATCTTTTATTACCTGCTGCTATTAAAATGGTAGAAATACTACATGGAAGTAAAAATGGCGATGATATTCGAAAAATTAATTTATTATTCGATAAATTAAAATTAACCGACTAACCAATCTAACCTAACCTGTTCACCTTCTGGCAAAAACAAGAAGGTTCGTACCACTTGGTTGACAGAAACCGAGAAGGATATTAAAGAACTGGGAATAACAGATCTCCAAAACAGACAGTTTGTGATACGCACCCTGAAGGAAGTCCGTGGATTTCAGGAAAAACCCCGAAGGAAAGGTACCTTCTCCTGGACAGAAGAGAGAAAGGAGTTACAACGGCAGTAGATGCGACAATACTGGGCAAATATCAAAGCCCAACAGTTGAACAAGCGTGGTCCAAAGTAGGCCTATTCGAAACAAGAAGAAGAAGTAAAGTTGACTATTTTTTTAAAACTCAATGGTTAGAATGGAAAAATTGCTATTGAGTATGCATTTGACGATGCAAATGACTGGCTGTATTAATTGAATTATTGGTTTTAATTTTTTTCAAGCTGCTCATTATGATCCTACTTTTCCTAACTTTTCCTCCCTGCCTTATTCATCTTGAGGCCCTAGCGTCGCAATAGAATTAGCACTAGCATTAAACGATGTGCTTCAGGATCCTGTTAAGATTATAAGATATATAAGAGAACAATGGATGAAAACGTGGAAAGAACTTCTAGGGTTGAGACAATCCAAAGTAAAGCTGGGATCTGTTAACCAGAAAAGAACAAAAGTTTGCCTGAAGCTAAACTGGAACAAGCTTAGAATTCTGACAAGAGTTCTGACGGGACACTGCAGACTTAGAAGACACCTCAATACCCTAGGCCTGGAGGATGAAGACCCTTTCTGTGGTTCAGCAGAGGAAACCCCCATACACCCTTTCAAAGACTGCGGAGCACTGCTCCGTAAGAGACTATGTATCTTCTGGCCCTCTGCTTAAGAGCATAATTATCATTCTAAGATCTTACGAACCATGCTCTTAACAGCCGGACGAAATTATTAAAGGACGAAATCAAAATATTTTTAACCTAACAAAAATGTGATCTTGCTACTTTTTTTTTAATAACCTATGGCTATCTATGCTGTGTTATCTGCCAGATGTTTTTGAGGAATTAAACGATCTCAACTTGTCTCTTCAAGGAAAAAAAATGTAACATATTTAATTCGAATGATAAAATTGAAAGTTTTATTAAAAAGATCAACATTTGGAAAAGTAGAGTAGAAAAGAATTCGTCTGAAATGTTTTCCAGTATCGACAATTTTATAACCGAGAAAAATCATTGTAAAACTTTAATCGCAAAAATTATTATAGGTCACTTAAAAGCGCTAGAAACAGTTTCATAAATATTTTATATCAAATATTAATTTTAAAACTTATCTTGCATTAAAAAACCATTTTTGATATGCGTGGGTAAAATTGATCACCTGCCATAGAAAGCTTACGAGGAATTTGCTGGGCATTCGAGTGACATAAACCTAAAATTACATTTTTCAAAAAGCTCTAGATTGAAAATAGAACTGAACTTCCCACAATCTCTGATATGGCATTAAATGTTCTTCTGCAATACATATTTATGTGAAATTACGTTTTTTTACATTTAACACATATCATATCCCAATATCGTTCATCGCTAAAAAATGTTGAAGAGATTTTACATCCAGTAATATCCAATATTGCACCAAGAATTAGTTTGTTATGCAGTACTCAACCACTTAACGGCTGCACTCGAATATATTACGAATGGACTAATTGTAAGACTCAAATATTTACCATTATTGAAAAAATGGTGTTTTTTACAACAATCTGAAATGGGATCGTGAATGCAAAAGTAGTACCTCATTACTACTATATTACTAAACAATGTGTACTAAAACAATCATTACACTTTACCAATTGCATCAGGTTTTTTTCCCTTTTAATCCATTTAATCAAATCATAAGCAAAACCTCTAATTCCATAAGAATCAAGCTTACAAAGAAGAATTTTGTGATAACTGCAGTTACGTACACATTTTTTTTCAAACTCTGTTTTCCAAAAGACTTTTACAACAATAACTGGTCTTAAAAACCGTGTTATAATATAAAAAATAATTATTTTCCGGCTAAATTGCCGAAATACCCCTATGTGCAATTTGTTGTTACATATAGTTACAACCAAGTGTTAAGAATGGATAAACCTCAAATATTTCTTATTGCTGTATGACAACTTGTGTGTTGAATTTATGAGTGAATGAAATTGCGTCAGGGCGTCCGCCAATTGTATTTATAAAATGCGGGACGTGCCGGCGTGCAGTGCGAGCGCCGCGGGGGCGCAATTACGTAAAGTGTGCGCTCCGCTGGAAACGGTTTTAATTCTCGTATGGCATTGCACACAAGAAAGTCGGGGGGTGTTACTCCGCGAATTTATATTCTTCCACCCTCCGACGAAACTAAATGATCTACGGCCGCATTAAAAACCCGACTATCATAACATCACAAAAAATATCATAATTAGAAAATATTAGTTGAGTTTGTGGTACTCTAAATCTTAAAATTAGCAAAATTCTACACAGATTACACTGCAAATACCTACACTAGTAGATTATTTTATTAGCAAAATTCCATACGAATTACATTGTAAATACCCTGGATTATCTCTTAGTTCTCAACTAGATTATTTTATAATGGAAACTGAATGTAACTATAATATTGAGTTTAAAGTTTCCATTATTCTAATTATCCTTAGTTACTAATTCGTGTGTAAAAAAATGTGAACCTATTGTGATGAATTTATTATTATTAGCAATCATATTCATGTCTAGTGGAGTAAGTACAAGAGCGATAAATTGCTTCCATCCACGAACGCTGATATTAGAGTTATTACCATGTTATTATTATTTTTTTCTAGGCTTGAACATAATTCTTCCTGTAATCCATTAATATTTTATAGCTACTTATAAAACTGGATTGTATAATATAGCATGATGCAAAACATGTTCAGTTTTGTTAGTCTCGTCCTGTGTGTCTACAGTTGTAGAGTACTACTCTAGAGTTATCTGTGTATACTAATCTGTTTAGTCTTATATGTATAGTCTTACCCCTATAGACTTGTCTGTATCAACATACCCTCCTTTTAATTCGGGAGACCCGGGTTCGAATCCTGGTCGGAGAGATGACAACTAGGGCGGTTTTCACTAACCGTCCGGGCTGCAAACAATGCACCCTGAAGAAATGCAAAATATGCGATACCGGGGTGGCGCATACTAAAAGCCAAGGTGGAATAGGGGGTTTAGTGAGACTTGTCTGTATAGTCCTGTCTGTCTAGTCTCCTCTAGTATGTCTGCTCTACACTGCTCTGTAGTTTACTCTGTCTAGTCAGTTTTCTCTGTCTAGACTAACCTGTTAAGTCTTATCTCTCTAGACTTGTCTATCCAGACTTGTCTGTCTAGTCTACTGTCTAGTTTGATAGTCTCGTCTGGCTAGTCTGATCTGTCTAGTTTTGTCTCTCTAATCTTGTCTGTCTAGACTAAAGTGACCACACGTCCCGATTTTGGCGGGACAGTCTCGCTTTTTGGAGGACAGTCCCGCCGATTTTTTTAAATATCCCGCTTTTTCGAAAATAACTGCATTTCTTATTTTAAATGTACTGTAATATATAATATAATATTTTTCCACATATTCCCACAAAATATCATTTCTGAATGTCACCCAATGAAATTTTTCCTCGAATTAAAGTTTTTTAATAGTAAAGAACCCTGTAATACCTCGTTAATAAATGATGTTACTAAACTATGTGTACTAAAACAATCATTACACTTCACCAATTGCATAAGTTTTTTTTCCTTTTAATCCTTTTAATCAAATCATAAGCAAAACCTCTAATTCCATAAGAATAAAGCTTACAATGAAGAATTTTGTGATTGACTGCATCAAAAGCCTTCGCTAAAATAAATAAAATACTCATTCTTTAAGATATTCCAAGCAATTATTGTAAAAATTTCCGACTTCTTTCAGAAAATCCGGTCGTTTAACCCTTTTCCCCTAATGATACACATATGTCCCACTGAAATTTCATCTTCTGAAAATTGTAAATAGTGAATTTAAAATTGTACTCGAATGGAAAATTTACCAGGCGTGTGTTTCATGTATGTTATATTTAAGACACATATTATTGTTCTAAATTATAACAGAGAATACCAGACAATACAAGACAGGCTGGACCAGAATAGATCACAACGAAATAATTCTAGACAAGGCGAATCCAGATGAGACCGAACATATATGATTGAAAATATAATCGCTGATTAATCCAGAATCATTGAACAGAAAACAGAACTCTGATCAATACTGAACATCCATGTACAAGACAATAATAGACTGGACAAGTCTAGTCTATATTCAACAAGATTGGACAATGGATAAAATTTTGGACAAAAAATTGGGCAAGAGTGAAGAAAATTGAATACTAGATTATGTCAGAACTTGTAGTCTCCACAAAATTAGACAAGAAAAGTAGATAAGATATGTGTACCACTCATCTCTTGGGTTTAGGACATCGTTCCGAACTAACAATGCACAACAAGCTAACCCTATACAAACAGGTGTTGCGCCCAATCTGGACATATGGTATCCAATTATGGAGATGTGCTAAAAAACAACATATAAATGTAATCCAACGCTACCAAAACTAAATGCTACGTACCATCGCCAATGCGGCATGGTCTGTGCGCAATAGCGACTTACACCGCGAACTCGGTGTAGAAACAGTCGACACCATCATTAGAAGATATGCTATCTCGCACGAATCACGACTCCAGAACCATATCAACGAGGAAGCATCCATGCTACTAAACGTAGAGAATGACACCAGACGACTTAAACGGACCAAACCACATGAGCTATGTAGAATAGACCCGCCAAACAACTGAGGGATCCAGTGGGAGCAACTCAGTATAATATTACATTAATAATTTATTTGTTAAAGAAAAACAGATCGTTAGTTCATAAGAACTAGTTTTTGTAAGTTATGTAAAATAATTAAAAAAAACTCATCTCTTGGAGCAATTCAATCCATTTTTTGATATATTGTGTTTATTTAGCAACAAATTAACAACATATGAGGTTTATTCTATTTCCGCAATATTTATTCGTTCAATGATGTTCAAAGATGGTTAACGGCACCTTGTTCTGAAATTTTCATTAATTGAGATTAAAAATCATAAGGGGTTTTATGGGAATATGTGGAAAAGTCTTTTGAATCTATTAGTAACCATTTTTCGAAAAATAATATTTGAAAATCAAAACGAAAAAAATATTTTCGATGAGGTGTTGTTGGTCAAAACATACGTTACTGATGAAGAAATTAAATGTTGGTTGTCTGCAAATGTGGAAACAGACGAAAACTGGACGGAGTTATTCATTTTAAACAGAATAATATTCCTTAACAAAATATTTTGAAAATTGTAGAATACGCGCTCTCTCCTCCAAGAACAAATGCAGCAACAGAAAGTGTTTTTCTAGTATCAATAAAATATGGACAACTTAAAAACGCAGATGAACATATTAATTAAACTTTTTTCATTTGAGAATTCATGACTCATTCAAACTCAATTCATGTGAGAAATTTCACGACATTTTAATAAATAATCGGAATCTATTGCAAAGTATTCACTCGAATTTAAATTAAATAAAACATTATTTTTTACAAATATTTTTATAGGTACCAATAATTAATATTAAATACATTTTTGTATATTTATAGACAAGTATAAGAATGTATACAATAAAATATATTTTTTATTACCCATGCGTTAAAAGTACTATCTTTCTACAAATGTCATTTTTTGTTGTATTACCATATAACTTGTGTAACGCACGCAAATATTCAATATCGCTAAGTTACATTATAAAAAAACAATCAAGACCTCAATATTAAAAAAGTGACGTGAAAGTGACAGAAATTTTGTTTCATTTAAAAATAAAAATTAAAGAAAACGTTTTAAAATGAGTGTATTATATGGTGATACCACAGACTGATGTTCTTATGACGAATCCACACCACCGAAGGCAATTGAAAAACAAATTCTTCATTTTTCATTCTATTTTTTTTTATGGCCCCTGGATCCCAAACTTATAAGATAAAACCCCTCGCATGAGTAATAAAAAATATTATTTGCAACACGGGCGGTATTGTCAATTGCCCTCTCGAGCGAATGAGCGCTAGCCCAATTTCGCTCTCGTGACCAATTGACAATTTACCGCCCTAGTTGCAAAATATACTATTTTTGAATTATTAGTCTGCTTTCATAACTAAATTATAATTCTCATTTCATCCCATTTGTGCCTCTTTGTCTCAATAAAAATGTGGTCACTTTAGTCTAGACTTGTCTGTCTAGCTATGTCTGTTTAATCTTGTTTTAGGCAAACAAGATTAAACAGACATGTTTGTTTAATCTTATCGATTATTGTTATAGGAATAATTTCTAGAAATGCTTAAATAATTTGTAAGCCATGCATTTAAATTGTCTCGTTATTTATTTAAGAAATATTAAAGCCGAAAGCTCTTGGTATGTAAATGCATTAAGCATGTTGTGAGGCGTCGAGACAATCCCGCAAGAGCAAATTGACTTGCAAGTTCTGATAAGTATTAAATTCATGAATAAATATTTGTTCTAGCATATTATTAAGATTTATTAATTCAAATACATTCGTATTTTAGTCTAGTTATCTAGTCTTATCTGTCCAGTCTTGTTTATCCATTCTTGTCTGTTTTGTCCTATCTAGTCTTTGCATAATCTGGTCTGTCTAGTGTTGTCTATCTAGTCTATTCTTTAGTCTGGTATGTCGATTGTTATCGGTCATGTGTCATTTATATAAAGATTTTTTATATATAGTCTATATATAAAAACCTCAGATATCAAATACAGATATCAGTCTATATATGAGCCCTTTATATATAGTCTCTAGAGTTTTTTTCTGTCTACCATATACAGGGTGGGCCATTTAACATGACCACCCAAAATATCTCCATTACCTTTAGAGTGTCGAAAAAAATGTCAGAAGGGAATTTTATTGATTTCGAAGGGCTGACACGGTGGTTAAAAATACTTTTTTGCCAAGATCACAGTTTATGCGTCCTCAAGGTCAACAATTTGGTTTCAGGTTTTTCAAATGGGAACATGTTATTTTTGTATCAAGACACTGTAGCCACTTTTCAGACGAATCTAGTGACCCATGATATCATGACCTTGAAATGAGTGAACAAGTGTATACATTGAAAACAACTTTGAATAACCGTATCGAAAATGGTATTGCACAGTCAGGCAGAGAAAGTGGATATGATTCTGATTCATGGTGAGACCGGTAGGAACTCTGTGCGAGCGCAGAAACCTTATCCACAACGTTATCCTGACAAGAAATCATCTTTCCGTCGATGTTTCGATCGAATTATTCACTTATTCCGGGAAAAGGGCAGTGTTAATATACGTAAAAAGAATTGCCAAAGGTCATGATACTATAAATCGCTGGAATAGTGTGAATAGTGGCTACAATTTCTTGATAAAAAATAACATATTCCCATTTGAAAAACCATTGATGACCTTAAAGACCCATAAACTATGACATTGACAAAAAAGTATTTTTAACCACTGTGTCAGCCCTTCGAAATCAATAAAATTCCATTTCACTCTAAAGGTAACGGATATATTTGGGGTAGTCACGTTAAATGGCCCACCCTGTACAACAAATTTTATTGAATTTAAGAATATAATAAATTTTGATACCAAGTTTATGCCTACGTTTGTATTTAAACCACTTATCTTAATGTTTTAATCAAATGAACGAGATAAACCGATTGAATAATAGCAAATATTTTGGAATGCGCCTTTATAATTGAAATTCTCTCAGTATATTCTTGTTGGATGAAGTTTTTATAGAGTTGTATAGTTTAAAAAAAATATTATTATTATTTTAATATAGTCGGTAAGTCTGTCTGGTGCAGGGAACATATTCGATTATGAAGTAAAATTGATAGTTTATCCGATCCTCCAATCGGTTAACCGATTGTTAAATTGAAAACGGGCAATTGCCATTTAATTGTTCACCAATTGATCACAACCCAACAATTTATTGCAGATTTTCCATTAACTTTTCCCGATTTTATTTGCCCGCGACCTTTCCACCCCTAAAAATAATTCACCAATTTGAAACAAAACGTTCATTACATACAAATCACACGTTTGCAATTCCAACAAAAAAACAACTCAATGAACTAACTTAGGCAGACCAGACATAATCAGACAACATCAGACAAGACCAGATCAGACCAGACAAGACCAGACAAGACCAGACAAGACCAGACAAGACCAGACAAGACCAGACAAGACCATACAAGATCAGACAAGACCGAACAAGACCAGACAAGTACAGACAAGACCAGACAAGACCGGACAAGACCGGACAAGACCAGACAAGATGCAGACAAGTCCAGACAAGACCAGACAATACCTGACAAGACCAGACAAGACCAGAAAAAAAACAGATGAAACAGAAGATCAGAGGTACCAGACGGACCAGACAGAATAGACGGAGCACACGGACCAAACAGACCAGAGAGACCAGACAGGCCAGACAGACCAGACAATTCCAGACCTGACTAGGGCTTCACACGAGAACGATATTTAGTTGTTTTCTGAACTCGTAAAAGCGAGACGAGAACGAGACGAGAACGTATGTGGTCTCGCTCTCGCGAGAGCGAGAGCGCATGTGGTCTCGTTCTTGCGAGAGTCTCGTTTCTGATCCCGGTCGTACTTCTTCAATCTTTGTTTCTAATACGGGCAGCCGTAATATTTTCTTGCATAAATTTGAACTGCGGGCTCGGGCTCAAAGTTCCATTTCATTATATAACAATTAAAAGAGTAGATTTCGTAATATGAAATAGATGTCGTAGACAATTTCAAATTATGTTCGTTTCTATTATTAATTTTAAATCGACAACAAAATAGAAGGTTTATATAAACAGATATTTATGGTGTGTTATCGCTACATTTTCATGTGGATGGAACAATGCGAAATTAGAAGATATTAATAGTAACCAAATAGAAAACTTATGTAAAGAGACAGTGATTAGTTTACAATAAAATGAATGATTACCTCGTTTTTGACTATCTTAACAATAAGTTCTAGCAAGAACGATATTTGGCGAGATTAGACAAGACGAGACAAACGGTAACGAGAGCGAGACGAGACAAACGGTTACGAGAGCGAGAGCGAGACGAGACTAACGGTTACAAGAGCGAGACGAGACCAACGGTAACGAGAGCGAGACGAGACTAACGGTTCCTAGAGCGAGAGCGAGACTGAGACAAGAGTAATTTTTTACACAACAAACGAGAGCGAGACGAGATTTTTGAAACTCTCGCCCTATCTCGTCTCGTGTGAAGCCCTAGACCTGACCAGATAAGACCAGACAATACCAAACCTGACCAGACAAGACCAAACAAGACCAGACAAGACCAGACAACGGCAGACAAGACCAGAAGAGGCCAGACCAGACGAGGCAAGAACAGACAAGTTCCGACAAGACCAGACAGGACCAAACCAGACCTGACCAGACCAGGCCAGACAAGACCAGATCAGATAAGACCAGACAAGATCAGATAATACCAGACAAAAACAGACAAAATCAGACAAGACCAGACAAGACCAGACAAGATCATACAAGGCCAGACAAGACCAGACAAGACTTAACAAGACTGCGCAAGACTAGATAAGACTAGGTAATTATAGATATGACTAAACTCTAATCAAAACTAATCTTATCTGCCTAGTCTTGTCAGATTGATCTAGTATCTGTAATCTTGTCTGTCTAAATTTGCTTCTCTAATCTTATACAAGACCATATACAAGAAGACTGACTACATCTAGTATTATATGTGTAATCTCGTTTGCATAGTCTTGTCTGTTAAATCTAATCATTCTAGTAATCTAATCTTATATATTCAAGGTTTGTCGGTCTAGTCTTGTTAGTCCACTCTTGTCTGTTTCTATCTTTTCTGGTCTTGTTGTTCGTGGCCTGTCTATCAAATATTATCCATCCACCCTTGTCCAGCGCGTTTTATCTCTCGGAATTCTTGAATATTTAATAATTTTCTCTAAATTATTATAAATATATTTCGGTCGGCGCTGCGGATGTGCGGCGAAGGGGGGGCTGGCATTATTGATCGTCGCGACGCCGGCTGCTTACTGGCGTCCGTCCGCATGATCCAGGCGGCCGTGTTGTGTGTGTGCGTCGGCTTTGCGGTGTGCGTGAGCGTGTGCGTACTCGACGCATTTTCCTCCGAGCGGATGCGATCTAGGCTGTCGTCCGTCCGACCGTTCGGTCGTTGTGTACTCACAATACACAAACGTGTGCGACGAACGTTTCAAACACTTCTGAATGAATTAGCGGAACATAAGAGGAAAGTTCTATTATTCTATTAATTTGAAGGGGATGATATCTCGTCTGTTTTCAATTTTACTTTTTAAGGCAGTTTTTTATTAACTCGGTTGGTATGTATATTTTAGACCTGCTCTAGTTACAAGTAAATTATCGGAGAAATATTAATAGACTAGGTTAGAATAGTCATAGTCAGACATGTTTAGAGATGGATAGGAACGGTGCACCAAATAGGCAACGCTAGACTGTTATGAGCGAACAAAGAAGATATGATAAACGAGACTAGGACGGACAAGCTTAGATAGCCAAGATTAGATAAACAAGACCAACAATAATAAAGATTGATAATAATACAGATTGATAATAATATATAGACTAGATTAAACAGACATACATTTCTGTAGATTGCTTACCTAAACAGTTGCTAAAAAACATGTAACTAGTGTTTCTAACCATTATGTAACTAGTATATACACTTATCTTAAAACTAGTTAATGTAACTATTACATCTAAGTTTTATGTAACGTGTGTAACTACATAATTACAATGTTATTAGCTAAACAAAATGGTAATTCGTAAAAATATTATTAATTACTAGGCACGTAAGGCCGCTACATACGATCCTGCAGGCCTGCAAGTTCGAACAGAACAGTCCGCCTGAGACCGGTCGCCGGACGGACTGACGACCCTTCAAACGTTCAGGCGATTCTGAAATATTTGTTAGTTATATTTTCTGCTTAGAAGTCTCTTCTTTGGGTAAACGTCTGGGTCACGTTCAGGTTACCGGCCTTCAGGCGGACTTTTCAGTTCGAACTGACAAGCCTGCCGGATCGTGTGTAGACGCCTTTAGAGTTTTAACAAGCAAAAAAAAAAAATATATATATATATATATATATATATATATATATATATATACAGATCACATTGTCTATATTTATCTACTACTCACTTTCTTTTGTCCAAACAAAAAAAAATAGAATTTATAGATAAGACTAGATAAGACGACTGGACAAATTTGTCAAGACTAGGCAACTCTCGACAAGTGTTTGTCTGTTCAGCCTGGTCAATTTGTTCTGTCACCTACGCATGGCCTGGTTAATCTAGTTACCCTGGTGTGTATGCAGACCACTTTTTTGGCCTGTCTGGTCTGTCTGGTCTGTCTGGTCTGTCTGGTCTGTCTGGTCTGTCTGATCTGTCTGGTCTGTCTGGTCTGCCTGGTCTGTCTGGTCTGTCTGCTCTGTCCGGTCTGTCTGCTCTGTCCGGTCTGTCTTGTTTAAATGGTCTGTCTTCTCTGGTCTCTCGGCTCTGTCAATTATTACAGTACCTCAAACTATTTTTGTTTTACTCCAAATGAAAGTCATATCATCCTTATTGAAAAACCCTTGATGCAAGACAATCATTCTTATTTGTTCGCTCACAATCGTTAATTCGTCTTCGTTATTGCTTTTTTATCTGGCATAATTGAGACTGCCAGCGAGTAATTACTTACAAATTGACAATAAATACCTAGTCTTTTTTGTGTAACCAACAAGCAATTACACCGAGTCATTCAACGGTCATTTATTTTTACTACGTCAATCGAAAATTAGCACCAAATTGACTCCAAATAACAAACCCAATTACAATTCCTCCCTTTCTCCGCCATCAAAAACAATCCCATTCAAATTATTACTCACTGTTCCTTAAAACCTATTCATTATACAACCAATTGTTACACGAATCCCTTTATTTTCTAATTTTAAAATTTCCATCTAGATTCAGGCGACGTCGGCTCAAACCGTTTATATAGTGCGGGTTTTGTGTCGGGGTCGACGCACTCCGGCTCTAGCCTGCAGCCCCTGCACCGGCTTCGCTTCTCCTTCGCCAGCGCACTGGGAATCGAGTTCTTGGTGTTAATGCGCCGTGCAAGGTCACGATCGCAATTGCTTGACCCACATCGCTCCCCCGCTTTTATCCACACTCGTTACTAGTCATACACATAGACCGCTATCTAGACTACACGCATTTACGTCTTAATCTCCTTCTAATTGACAGAAACGTTTCAGCTTTGAGTGCTCAATTCAGGTTTTACTGCGTTCGGGCATTATGGGAAAGTAGATAGTGGAAAAGAGGACTAGGCATAAAAGGCTTGACAAGCGTGACTATACAGACAAGAATAGACAGACAAGACTAGACAGACAAAACTAAACCGACAAGGCTAGACCGACAAGACTAGACAGACAAGACTAAAACGGACAAGACTAGATAGACATGTCTAGTCAGACAAGACCAGACCGGACAGACCAGACTAGACAGCCCAGTCTGGTCTTCCTCGATAGTGTAGTGGACATAATACCCGCCTGACAAGCGGGAGACCGTGGTTCGATTTCCGGCCGAGGAGGCACTTTCAACCAGGGCGGCGCTAACCATCTTCAGGGCTGGTAAAAAGAGTTCAGGGTGGGTTTAATATAATGCTTATTGAATAAATGAAAATTGATTGCGGAAAATACAGCGTAAGAAATTTCCAAGTAAGAAACGGTTTTCCAATTTTCCCTGCGATAAATGTTCTGCGATCAATTTTCGTGATACTTTTATGATCCGTATAATATTGAAATGTTATTAATATTGGGTGTATTTGTTGGTTGAGTAAACTTGAACGGAAGCATTGATTTGTTTGAGTTGGCGGAAGATTATATACAAACAGAAAGGGGACTAACCAAAACCGCGCAAATAAATATTGAAATTTATGTAATTTTTGCAGTTATTTCAAATTTAATCCGCGTGTTCTCAACAATCTGCATAAATTCGACCTACAACTTACTAAGACAAAAATATTAATCAGACAGAAAAGACTGAACTAATCCCCTAATTCCACTTTGGCTTTTAGTATGCGCCACCCCGGTATCGCATAATTCGCATTCATTCAGGGCGGGCAGCCCGGACGATTAGTGAAAACCGCCCTAGTTGTTGCCTTCCAGACCAGGAATCGAACCCGGGTCTCCCGCGTTGCCAGGCAGATACACTGTCAACTACACTACCGAGGAAGACAGAGAAGACTAGACTAGACAGATATGACTAGACAAACTAAACTAGACAGACAACAAGACTAAATACACAAGACTAGGCAGACAAGTCTAAGTGGACAGTACAATGCATCCAAGACTGGACAGACAAGACCAGACAGACAAAACTATACAGACAAGAGTAGGCAGACAAGACTAAGCAGTCAAGAATAGACAGACAAGAGTAGGCAGAGAAAATTAGTCATAGAAGATTAGACAGAGAAAATTTGGCAGACAAGACTAGGTAGACAAGAGTAGGCAGAAGACTAGGCAGGGGGGACTAAGCAGATAAGACTAGCCAGATTAGGCTCGGCAGACAAGACAGACAATGCTATACAGACAAGACTAAATAGACAAGACTATACAGACAAGACTAGAAAAACAAGACTATACAGACAAGAGTAGGCAGACAAGACTATACACACAAGACTAGGCAGAGAAAACTAGGCAGGGAAGACTAGTGTGATAGTACAAACCAGGTAAGACTAAACAGATAATGCTATACAGACCAGACTATACAGACAAGACTAGACAGATAAGAGTAGAAAGGCAAGACTAGGCGGAGAAGACTAGACAGACAAGACTAGGCAGACAAAAGTAAGCAGTCAAGATTAGGCAGATTAGTGTAGGCAGACAAGACTATATAGACAAGACTATACAGACAAGACTAAACAGACAATTCTATACAGACCAGACTCTTCAGACAAGACTAGATAGACAAGACTAGACAGACAAGACTAGATAGATAAGACTAGAAAGACAAGTCTAGATATACGTGAGTATATAGACTCTGGTCGCTGTCGATTCTTGTCTATATATTATTCTCTGTCAAGTCCAACTAATCGTGTCTTTTTGGTCTTTCATTTTAAATATTAATTCTGAAATAAGATCAAAGTAGGTTGTACTGTATGCGTAAGGTATTATTACATCGACTCTAATATATTTTAAAAAGGAAGTAAAAATGCGTCATCCACATAGAAAGAAAAATAATTATAATATAGAAGGTGCGCTGAAAGAGGAGGAATTGGAACAAAAAATCCAATAATAAGAAGTTGGGGCACAATGGACAGGCCTAATTAAGAATAAAATGATAAAATTTGACTAATCTGGCATTATTAGACACAATTTGTAATTGTTAAAACAGGCAAAACATTATACATCTTAATTACATTATTATTAATCTATTAGTGATTATTTGATTTTAGCTAGCTGGTTTAGCTTTCCCCAAATATAGATGAGCATTATCCTCTTCACAGCTTTAGATAATTTAAAGCTCAATGCTGTAAATTGTAATTAAAGTCCATTTGTGATCTAGACTATCTAGCCTTTAATTATTTGTATTTGATTGACAAATTAAACTTAAATAGCCAAATCTGATCTGATCAGACTATTTTGTCTTATATAATTCTGACATTGTACTTTGGCTAGAGTAAACAAACCAAAACTAGATAATAATACAAAAGTGAGAACACAAGACTAGTCACATAAAATGAGTTGTTCAAAAGCTATTTCTTTTTCTAATTTCACATGATTTAATATATTTATTTGCAAATTTTAAAAACAAAACCCCCAAGTAAATTGGGCTAATTTATTCTCGTCATTTAATAATGTCCCTTTCTTTCTCGTTTCACGGACAATTAAGACGTGTTTTTGTCTGTTGTTTTAGTCCAATTAAAACCATTATCTCATTTATAACTTCCGTTGTAATTTCTGACCAAAAACAAAAAAACGAGTCATCGAACAAACAAACAAAAAAATCATCTTTATCGTGCATCGAAACCCAAAAAGCAAGAGTTTATAACGGAATGTGAACAGTTTTTTTTTTCGGCCAAAACGAAGAAAACTTTTCTACCTGAGCTGAGTTTGAGTAGGGCCAAAAAATGTTTTCGGGGAGGCGCCCAGTGGACCGACGCACTCCGATCCAAACTCGGTTCACTTCAACCTTCTCCTGTTCAATTCTTTTTATGTTCGGTCTGACCTTGCATTTTTCTCCGTGTGTTCCTAGAAACCGGAATTCAGAGGAAGAACGCGTATGCAGCTAGAAAACACGACGAAATTCAATAAGAATCACGCGCGCGCGACTCTACCAAAACGTGTTTCTATTTATTTATTTTTTCCCTTATTTTCGCAGGATAAATATTCATAGTTTCGTTTCGGTTACTTTTTTACACCGAACTTTTTTCTCGGCGGTAATCCTTTGGAATGTTAAATTCGTGATTTATGGTTATTGGGGAACAATTGATTTCTATTTGTTTTTTCTTACGCAGGCGAGACTTGGCTGAGAAAGTCTAGACAGATAGAAACACGACCAAATGAAACGACTAGACTGACAAGAGCATATTGACAATATTAGAGAGACAAGAGAAGATATCCAACAGATAAAAGCCAAAATATTAACAGATATAAGATTTTACATACAAGACTAGAAAGACAAGACTACAGTGACAAAACCATATATTAATATTATATGTTCAGACGAGATTTTTCAGTAAATATTTCAAGACTAAATACATTTGAACTTGTCTGTTGAAGTTCTGAAAGTTTTGTAATAATGTTGGATATGTTTTTTTTCCTTCTTCTGGAAGTGGGAAACTTTCAAACTTTTCATGTGATGCGACGTCAAATGGAGTTTAGGGAAACTTTCGGTGCACAGAATAAACTGTTTAGGGCTTTCGCCGAAACACAGAGCATTAACGAAACTAACGGAGGGCCCTTAAAACAAGCGCCCGGAATTGACGCATTTCACCCACTATTTACTCTAATTCCATTCCGAGAAATCCAATTCGGCGTCTGTTCCACAGCATGTGCAAAACCTCCAAATCTCTCGGCAGCGCCTTGTTCAATATTTCTTTTATTAAATTATGTAATAATGAAACCTTTCATCTACCCAATTTTGACAATAAAGTCAAACAGGAAATTACATAATAATATTATATACTATAATATTATTTATTATATACACTGTGTTTACTTATTCTTGTCTGTCGTGTTTGTATCTCTAGTCTTATCTCTTTACTCTTGTCTTTCTAGTCTTATCTTTTAAACTAGTCTTGTCTGTTCTAGTCTTACCAATTCATGAATTGCCGTTTCATGAATTAAGTGAATTGGATTTGCTCCTTACTATTTATACATGATCTAGGTAACTTGATTACAATAATTTGTGAGTTAAAAGTAACTTCAGATTTACATTGAATTGAAAAATTCACTTTGTTTTTTACACTTTGTTTTTTACACTTTGTTTTAAAAACAAAGTGAATTTTTCAATTCAATGTAAGTATGGATTACCACGTAGTAACTGTCGCAACCATCCTATTCATAACTTCAGATTATTTATATCAAGAGGTAAGTTGAAAATGACCTTGAAAACTCGAGTGGTGTTAAGTGTGCAGATTTATACAACTTCACTTCAAATTATATAATTTATTCAGAAAATTAGTGGTAAAAACTTTTTTCAATTCAGAGTATATTTTAGAGTGTATATTCTAAACTGTTTCCTTTTGCTCACAAATCTGTTTCGTTTTGCCTTACTTGAAATGAAACGTGTTAATGTAGGAAAGCAGGAAACGGTAATAATTATTGGTATTTACGAGTTTGTAAATGATTTGTGAAGATGGAATTGTGAAAACGAAAAGAAAATAAGTGCTGATAAAGTTGAAAAATATAATTAGCACCTTGGAAACCTGACCCAGGCAGGTGTGTGGAGAATGGAGTGTGGTGCGTGGTCGAATTTTTTTTCAGAAATTTCATAATAGAAAATTTCAAGACTAGACAGATAAGGCTATATAGTTAAGCCTAGAAAAACAAACCGGAGCCAGACAAGACTAGACAAAAAAGAATAGACAGACAGTGTCGGAGACAGTGCCAGACAAGGGCAGACAGATAGAACTAGACAGACAAGACTATGCAGAGAAGACTAGAGAGACAAGACTAGACAGACAAGATTGAACAGACAAGACTAGACAGACTAGACAGACTAGACAGACTAGACAGACTAGACAGACTAGACCGACTAGACAGACTAGACAGACAAGACTAGACAGACAAGACTAGACAGACAAGACTAGACAGACAAGACTAGACAGACAAGACTAGACAGACAAGACTAGACAGACAAGACTAGACAGACAAGACTGGACAGACAAGACTAGACAGACAAGACTAGACAGACAAGACTAGACAGACAAGACTAGACAGACAAGACTAGACAGACAAGACTAGACAGACAAGACTAGACAGACAAGACTAGACAGACAAGACTAGACAGACAAGACTAGACAGACAAGACTAGACAGACAAGACTAGACAGACAAGACTAGACAGACAAGAATAGACAGACAAGACTAGACAGACAAGACTAGACAGACAAGACTAGACAGACAAGACTAGACAGACAAGACTAGACAGACAAGACTAGACAGACAAGACTAGACAGACAAGACTAGACAGACAAGACTAGACAGACAAGACTAGACAGACAAGACTAGACAGACAAGACTAGACAGACAAGACTAGACAGACAAGACTAGACAGACAAGACTAGACAGACAAGACTAGACAGACAAGACTAGACAGACAAGACTAGACAGACAAGACTAGACAGACAAGACTAGACAGACAAGACTAGACAGACAAGACTAGACAGACAAGACTAGACAGACAAGACTAGACAGACAAGACTAGACAGACAAGACTAGACAGACAAGACTAGACAGACAAGACTAGACAGACAAGACTAGACAGACAAGACTAGACAGACAAGACTAGACAGACAAGACTAGACAGACAAGACTAGACAGACAAGACTAGACAGACAAGACTAGACAGACAAGACTAGACAGACAAGACTAGACAGACAAGACTAGACAGACAAGACTAGACAGACAAGACTAGACACACAAGACTAGACAGACAAGACTAGACAGACAAGACTAGACAGACAAGACTAGACAGACAAGACTAGACAGACAAGACTAGACAGACAAGACTAGACAGACAAGACTAGACAGACAAGACTAGACAGACAAGACTAGACAGACAAGACTAGACAGACAAGACTAGACAGACAAGACTAGACAGACAAGACTAGACAGACAAGACTAGACAGACAAGACTAGACAGACAAGACTAGACAGACAAGAGTAGACAGAAAAGCCTAGACAGACAAGACTAGACAGACAAGACTAGACAGATAAGACTAGACAGACAAGACTAGACAAACAAGACTAGACAGACAAGACTAGACAGACAAGACTAGGCAGACAAGACTAGACAGACAAGACTAGACAGGCAAGACTAGACAGACAAGACTAGACAGACAAGACGAGACAGACAAGACTAGACAGATAAGACTAGACAGACAAGACTAGACAGACAAGACTTAACAGACAAGACTAGACAGACAAGACTAGACAGGCAAGACTAGACAGACAAGACTAGACATGCAAGACTAGACAGACAAGACTAGACAGACAAGACTAGACAGACAAGACTAGACAGACAAGACTAGACAGACAAGACTAGACAGACAAGACTAGACAGGCAAGACTAGACAGACAAGACTGGACAGACAAGACTAGACAGGCAAGACTAGACAGGCAAGACTAGACAGACAAGACTAGACAGACAAGTCTAGACAGACAAGACTAGACAGAGAAGACTAAACAGACAAGATTAGACAGATAAGACTAAACAGACAAGATTAGACAGAGAAGACTAGACAGACAAGACTAGACAGATAAGACTAAACAGACAAGACTAGACAGACAAGACTAGACAGACAAGACTAGACAGACAAGACTAGACAGACAAGACTAGACAGGCAAGACTAGACAGACAAGACTAGACATGCAAGACAAGACAGACAAGACTAGACAGACAAGACTAGACAGACAAGACTAGGCAGACAAGACTAGGCAGACAAGCCTAGACAGACAAGACTAGACAGACAAGACTAAACAGACAAGACTAGACAGACAAGACTAGACAGGCAAGACTAGACAGCCAAGACTAGACATGCAAGACTAGACAGACAAGACTAGACAGACAAGACTAGACACACAAGTCTAGACAGACAAGACTAGACAGAGAAGACTAAACAGACAAGATTAGACAGAGAAGACTAGACAGACAAGACTAGACAGATAAGACTAAACAGACAAGACTAGACAGACAAGACTAGACCGATAAGACTAGACAGGCAAGACTGGACAGATAAGACTAGACAGACAAGACTTTCTTTTTTTCGGTGCGTATACATTATGCGTGTACATTATACAGACATGTGGTCCCCACGAAACCAACCAGGCTCTCGGGAAACGCTTATCGCTTAGCTTCAGAGTGCTTTTGTTGTCATTTAGTTACTATAGTTTGTTTTCGATATACTTGGTCTCTCGTCTCTTTCTCTCGTCTGTTTCTTTTGTTATTATTGTTCGGATAAGTCTATGGATCTTGTCCCAATTTTCTTTATCTTTCAACATATAGGCTATGACTGTTCGTGCTTCGAAAGGTGTTTATACTATATATATATATATATATATATATATATATATATATATATATATATATATATCTTACCAGCTTATCAGCTTACCTATTCTTCTACCTTCTCATTTAGGGCTTGCAGTACTAGTTTTCTGTTGGTAAGGTAACTTGTTAACATCCGTAGTAGGTAAGGTGCTACACGTCTCCTTGTAAGTTCGCCCATTAGTAGTTCCCAGTTGACAGTGTTGAATGCAATTTGCACATCAAAAGTTACAAGACAAAAGTCCCACATCAAATTGGATTGGCAAAAGTTTTCTTTGTCCTCTTAATAGGACTGCCTCGGTTTTTTTCAGGTGCTAGCTTCAGTTTCCTCGTTGTAATCCACTGGGTTACCATACAGATTACATGGTTTGGCGTACGCATTATTCCATGTTCGTGTTTGCGGTTACGACCAATGCTAAGTCGTCCGCGAAACCAATTAGCTTGGTGCCTTCAGGCAGCTTCATTCTTAAAGTCGTATAGGACGTTCCATAGTGTGGGACCTAATACAGAGCCCTGTGGGACACCACAGCTTACCTATTCTTCTACCTTCTCATTTAGGGCTTGCAGTACTAGTTTTCTGTTGGTAAGGTAACTTGTTAACATCCGTAGTAGGTAAGGTGCTACACGTCTCCTTGTAAGTTCGCCCATTAGTAGTTCCCAGTTGACAGTGTTGAATGCAATTTGCACATCAAAAGTTACAAGACAAAAGTTACAGACAATACTAGGCAGGAAAGACTAGACGGACAAGACTAGACAGACAAGACTAGACAAACAAGGCTAGACAGGCAAGACTAGACAGACAAGACTAAATAGACAAGACAATGGTAGATTTAAAGACCTAAATCGTCTGTTATCCGATATATTATTTATAATATTGTATATTGTTTATCCGATTAGATAGTTAGTTTATCAGATAGTCCAGCTCCGGCGTCGAGCTCCATTTTAAGTCTTCTTAGCAGTAGCTGTTCCAGGAATTTCCCGGATACATCTATCGAGTAAGCAGATAGGTCTGTATGATGTTGGCTCTCCGATTGGTTTTCCCCCCTTTGTTATGAGGATGAGCTTTGCTCGCTTCCAGTTATCTGGAAAGTTTCCGGCAACTAGCAGTGAATTCATGATTTCCAGGACGAAATCCGGATGGTGTCGAGCTGTTATTTTTAGATTCTCAGGAGGTATCCCGTCTGATACCGTGGCTCTGCCGCTTCTAATTCGTTGTGTGGCCTGAGATAGTTCGTCGGCATTGAAGAGTGGAATGTTCGGAAAGTTGGCGAACTACTTCCATTGCCATTGGTAAATTTGGGGGACGAAGCTTTAGATTTCTCTTAACAATCTGAAAGGCATCGCCCAATATGTCCTTCCCTAGGTCTGTTCAGAGTTTCTTCCAGTGGTTTTTGGTTTATAAGTTGCCGTAGCTCCTTCTTTTTACTTTTATACGCTATGCAGAGAGCTTCTTATTTGCACTTTGGCGTTGATATCTTCTCCGGACGCATGCAGCTCTCAAACTCACGATTTCATCCGTCCGCCAGTGTGTTGTTCTGTATCTTTTTAATCCTGCTTTCTTGTTCAGAGTGTCGTCGCATACTTTGCACATCAGCTAGACCAACGTATCCACGCTTAGATAGACAACAAGAGTAGACAGACAAGACTAAACATACAAGACCAGACAGACATGACTAGACAGACTAGACTGGGCGTACAAGACTGGACAGACAAGACTAGACAAACAAGACTAGACAAACAAGACTAGGCAGACAACCCTAGGTAGACATAGAAAGACAAGACTAGACATACAAGGCAAGACAAATAATATTATGTAGACAAGACTAGACAAACAAGACTAGATATACACAAAGGGGCAAAACTAAACAGTCAGGACAAAACAGACAATAGTAGAAGGACTAGACTGACAAAACTAAAGAAGCCTAACACATCAGCTGAGGCTAGATAGATTATCATTTGTACTAAATCCATTATGACATAAGACGGAGTCTGCTTGCTTAATTTCATAGCTCGTCTGCTATGTGTAAATCCATAAATCTTAATAGTCTGCCTTAAGCATGAAGTAATCATTCACTTTGGCATCAGTGCCTCGCCGAAATAAGACACGAACACGACGCCATCCACCCAGTAACAACTACACTCGTCACGTTCACTATTTGTTTAGTCTAACTCCCTCATGCATTAAGTATGCATAAACACATTAAAATATATATATACATATACATATATATATATATATATATATATATATATATATATATATATATATATATATATATAGCTCGTCATATATATACACATATTTAACAGTTTAATCTTGTCTGCCAAGTTTTATATGAACAGTCTTATTTGTCTATACTTGTCTGTCTATTCTTCTGTGTGTAGTCTTGCCTGTCTAGTCTTGTCTATTTAGTCCTATCTGTCTATTCTTGTCTATTTAGTCCTATCTGTCTAATCTTGTCTGTTTAGTATTACATGACTAATCTTCTCTGGTTAGTCTCGTCTGCCTAGTTTGTCTGTTTATCCTTAGCTGTCTAATCTTGTGTGTTTAGTTTTGTCTGTCTAGTCTTGTCTGTCTAGTCTTATCTGTCTAGTCTTATCTGTCTAGTCTTGTCTGACTAGTCTTGTCTGACTAGTCTTGTCTGACTAGTCTTGTCTGACTAGTCTTGTCTGTCTAGTCTTGTCTGTCTAGTCTTGTCTGTCTAGTCTTGTCTGTCTAGTCTTGTCTGTCTAGTCTTGTCTGTCTAGTCTTGTGTGTCTAGTCTTGTGTGTCTAGTCTTGTGTGTCTAGTCTTGTCTGTCTAGTCTTGTCTGTCTAGTCTTGTCTGTCTAGTCTTGTCTGTCTAGTCTTGTCTGTCTAGTCTTGTCTGTCTAGTCTTGTCTGTCTAGTCTTGTCTGTCTAGTCTTTTCTGTCTAGTCTTGTCTGTCTAGTCTTGTCTGTCTAGTCTTGTCTGTCTAGTCTTGTCTGTCTAGTCTTGTCTGTCTAGTCTTGTCTGTCTAGTCTTGTCTGTCCAGTCTTGTCTGTCTAGTCTTGTCTGTCTAGTCTTGTCTGTCTAGTCTTGTCTGTCTAGTCTTGTCTGTCTAGTCTTGTCTGTTTAGTCTTGTCTGTCTAGTCTTGTCTGTCTAGTCTTGTCTGTCTAGTCTTGTCTGTCTAGTCTTGTCTGTCTAGTCTTGTCTGTCTAGTCTTGTTTGTCTAGTCTTGTCTGTCTAGTCTTGTCTGTCTAGTCTTGTCTGTCTAGTCTTGTCTGTCTAGTCTTGTCTGTCTAGTCTTGTCTGTCTAGTCTTGTCTGTCTAGTCTTGTCTGTCTAGTCTTGTCTGTCTAGTCTTGTCTGTCTAGTCTTGTCTGTCTAGTCTTGTCTGTCTAGTCTTGTCTGTCTAGTCTTGTCTGTCTAGTCTTGTCTGTCTAGTCTTGTCTGTCTAGTCTTGTCTGTCTAGTCTTGTCTGTCTAGTCTTGTCTGTCTAGTCTTGTCTGTCTAGTCTTGTCTGTCTAGTCTTGTCTGTCTAGTCTTGTCTGTCTAGTCTTGTCTGTCTAGTCTTGTCTGTCTAGTCTTGTCTGTCTAGTCTTGTCTGTCTAGTCTTGTCTGTCTAGTCTTGTCTGTCTAGTCTTGTCTGTCTAGTCTTGTCTGTCTAGTCTTGTCTGTCTAGTCTTGTCTGTCTAGTCTTGTCTGTCTAGTCTTGTCTGTCTAGTCTTGTCTGTCTAGTCTTGTCTGTCTAGTCTTGTCTGTCTAGTCTTGTCTGTCTAGTCTTGTCTGTCTAGTCTTGTCTGTCTAGTCTTGTCTGTCTAGTCTTGTCTGTCTAGTCTTGTCTGTCTAGTCTTGTCTGTCTAGTCTTGTCTGTCTAGTCTTGTCTGTCTAGTCTTGTCTGTCTAGTCTTGTCTGTCTAGTCTTGTCTGTCTAGTCTTGTCTGTCTAGTCTTGTCTGTCTAGTCTTGTCTGTCTAGTCTTGTCTGTCTAGTCTTGTCTGTCTAGTCTTGTCTGTCTAGTCTTGTCTGTCTAGTCTTGTCTGTCTAGTCTTGTCTGTCTAGTCTTGTCTGTCTAGTCTTGTCTGTCTAGTCTTGTCTGTCTAGTCTTGTCTGTCTAGTCTTGTCTGTCTAGTCTTGTCTGTCTAGTCTTGTCTGTCTAGTCTTGTCTGTCTAGTCTTGTCTGTCTAGTCTTGTCTGTCTAGTCTTGTCTGTCTAGTCTTGTCTGTCTTGTCTGTCTAGTCTTGTCTGTCTAGTCTTGTCTGTCTAGTCTTGTCTGTCTAGTCTTGTCTGTCTAGTCTTGTCTGTCTAGTCTTGTCTGTCTAGTCTTGTCTGTCTAGTCTTGTCTGTCTCGTCTTGTCTGTCTAGTCTTGTCTGTCTAGTCTTGTCTGTCTAGTCTTGTCTGTCTAGTCTTGTCTGTCTAGTCTTGTCTGTCTAGTCTTGTCTGTCTAGTCTTGTCTGTCTAGTCTTGTCTGTCTAGTCTTGTCTGTCTAGTCTTGTCTGTCTAGTCTTGTCTGTCTAGTCTTGTCTGTCTAGTCTTGTCTGTCTAGTCTTGTCTGTCTAGTCTTGTCTGTCTAGTCTTGTCTGTCTAGTCTTGTCTGTCTAGTCTTGTCTGTCTAGTCTTGTCTGTCTAGTCTTGTCTGTCTAGTCTTGTCTGTCTAGTCTTGTCTGTCTAGTCTTGTCTGTCTAGTCTTGTCTGTCTAGTCTTGTCTGTCTAGTCTTGTCTGTCTAGTCTTGTCTGTCTAGTCTTGTCTGTCTAGTCTTGTCTGTCTAGTCTTGTCTGTCTAGTCTTGTCTGTCTAGTCTTGTCTGTCTAGTCTTGTCTGTCTAGTCTTGTCTGTCTAGTCTTGTCTGTCTAGTCTTGTCTGTCTAGTCTTGTCTGTCTAGTCTTGTCTGTCTAGTCTTGTCTGTCTAGTCTTGTCTGTCTAGTCTTGTCTGTCTAGTCTTGTCTGTCTAGTCTTGTCTGTCTAGTCTTGTCTGTCTAGTCTTGTCTGTCTAGTCTTGTCTGTCTAGTCTTGTCTGTCTAGTCTTGTCTGTCTAGTCTTGTCTGTCTAGTCTTGTCTGTCTAGTCTTGTCTGTCTAGTCTTGTCTGTCTAGTCTTGTCTGTCTAGTCTTGTCTGTCTAGTCTTGTCTGTCTAGTCTTGTCTGTCTAGTCTTGTCTGTCTAGTCTTGTCTGTCTAGTCTTGTCTGTCTAGTCTTGTCTGTCTAGTCTTGTCTGTCTAGTCTTGTCTGTCTAGTCTTGTCTGTCTAGTCTTGTCTGTCTAGTCTTGTCTGTCTAGTCTTGTCTGTCTAGTCTTGTCTGTCTAGTCTTGTCTGTCTAGTCTTGTCTGTCTAGTCTTGTCTGTCTAGTCTTGTCTGTCTAGTCTTGTCTGTCTAGTCTTGTCTGTCTAGTCTTGTCTGTCTAGTCTTGTCTGTCTAGTCTTGTCTGTCTAGTCTTGTCTGTCTAGTCTTGTCTGTCTAGTCTTGTCTGTCTAGTCTTGTCTGTCTAGTCTTGTCTGTCTAGTCTTGTCTGTCTAGTCTTGTCTGTCTAGTCTTGTCTGTCTAGTCTTGTCTGTCTAGTCTTGTCTGTCTAGTCTTGTCTGTCTAGTCTTGTCTGTCTAGACTTGTCTGTCTAGTCTTGTCTGTCTAGTCTTGTCTGTCTAGTCTTGTCTGTCTAGTCTTGTCTGTCTAGTCTTGTCTGTCTAGTCTTGTCTGTCTAGTCTTGTCTGTCTAGTCTTGTCTGTCTAGTCTTGTCTGTCTAGTCTGTTCTATCTAGTATTGCCTGTCAAGTCTTGTGTGTTGAGTCTTGTCTGTCTAGTCTTGTCTGTCTGGTATTGTGTGTCTAGTCCATTTCATCTAGTTTTGGCCGAGTAGCCATGTTTGTCTAATTTTGTCTTGACTGTATGTTCTTGTCTTTCTAGCCTTGTCTGTACAGTCTTGTCATTCCAGTATTGTCTGTTTGATCTTGTCTTATCTAAAATCTTTTCTTCGTGTTTGAAATGTTAATAGCTGAAGTAATGTAGTGTACATAAAATAGTTGTCACATATGTGATAGAATCTGCTGACGCTAGTTGTCTTGCATTGTGCATTGTCCGTACGCACATAAATTAAATTTTGAAGTGAGTTTGTTGGTGTTTTGTGGCGAGTTTATTAATATTTTTCTCCGATTTAACGAATTGTGCGCACGTAGATGCGCTATCGACTTCCTAAAATCTCGAATCCGATGATTTACGGCGCCGTAATGAGACAATAAAAAACTTATTTACGTTTCCGCCTGTTGCTCGCCGATGTTCGTCTACGAAAACATGAACGTTATTAATTATTTCCCTTCCAGAAACTAACACATTTCTTGGTACAATCAGATGCAACATGGACATATAATTACTAATAAATTTACCACCAAGTAAGATTGCAATAAAGTTAATAAATTCACCAAGCAAGACTGAAATTAAGCTACTAAATTCAGCAAGCAAGACTGACATAAATCTATTAAATTCACCAAACAAGACTGAAATAAAGCTACTAAATTCACTTAGCACGACTGAAATAAAGCTACTAAATTTACCAAGCAAGACTAAAATAAGACTGAAATAAAGCTACTAAAAGCAAGACCGAAATAAAGCTACAAAATTCATTAAGAAAGATTGAAATAAAGCTTCTAACTACCAATTTAATTCTCATTGCAATATTATTTTTAATAATGCAATATATTTGGGAAGGCCCAATTTCATTAAATCTTCTTACCTAATCCCGCCTTAGGTAAGAAGATTTATATAATAAAATTTTTGAGTTATATAATAAAATAATAAGTTGTATATAAATATATATATATATTAAAAAACCTTTAGAATTTCCTGTAATTAATAAATCTAGTGAATTCCTTATATCTCTTGCGTTTTACTCGTATCTCTTGCGTTTCTTAATTTGTCTGTTTTCTAAAGCGTAACTTTCTGTGCATTTCTCCCCATAAATGAATGTATTTCACTGGTGTTACCGAGTGGAATATTTAGAATTTCGAATTAACATTCTTCGTTACTGATTTTCTAATGACTCGACATTCTTTTTCACTTACAATTATATTTGTTGAAGCGGACACGGCGAGTTTTGCTGTGCAAATACACCGAGTAGACTCCAGTGACTCAGCGACTGATAAAGAAACAATATTTGAACATTTTTTTGGGAAAAAAATTGAGTTGGATAAAAAAATATAGAAATATTTCTTGTTTTTGTTGTTATTTCTTGTTTTTGTTTGCAAAATAGATTAATAATTTAGAGAAATTATTATTTTTATTGAATTTTTTTATGAACATTTTAAATATTTTTGAACAAATCAACTTTACTGCCTCAAAAAAAAAATACTCCTTGACCTTTATAAGACCTAATGAACCTAATAGACTATTTGATTTTTGCTTTAAATTAATTAAATATTTACATTCATCAAATGTTTCATCTTGAACATTTATTTTGTAATTTTCACTTTTAGAAACGATTCAAATTAATCACTTTCAACAATAACCTCATAAAATACTCTTGAAGTCCAGTTGAAGAATGTCGAACTAATAAAGAAAAATTATAATATTCCTCAGTTACGTAAAAACGTGAAACACGGCGAAGAGGAAATGCAAGTTTGTTAATGCATGGCAGCACAATAAAGGGGAAGAGCAGCGCCGTCCAACACATCCTCTTTAAACGTGAAAATATTTTATTCTCAACAACAAAAATTTTAATAAATAAAATCTTTTTTTTACATGAAATTCGTTAATTAGCATCAAATTTATGTTATATAGAACTTTAATTCAATTAAAAAAAAATTAATGTTTGTTTTTCATGAGGGAATTTGATTGAATGAATTTCGTTTCCCATGTTGGTTAAAATTTTTTGAAAGCCTGCTGAATAAACTGAATGGGATTAATAAAAACGTTTAAAAATCACACTCGATGTTTAGGCTGGAGATTAATCTATAATTTTGCCTAATTGGAAAATAAAATTTGTTTTAATATTACAATAAAATCCTTTAATTAAAATTTTTGTTGTTTAGCTTTAACATTGATAATCTGTTTAATTTATTTGGTTAGTTTTTCTTTGAAATTAAAAATTTTAATTGGAAATGATTTACTTTATTCACTTTATTGCTGCGAGGTTTTTTGTATCCGACGGTTAACTTTTTTTGAGTAAAGAAAAATTTTAAATTGCAATTTGCTTGATTTTGAGTGGAAATTTGGAAAATCTTTCTGTGTTGAGTTATACTACTATTAGGTTTGTTAGGTAACATGTTGTACAAAAAAAAAGATCAAAACCATATTTTTGAACATAAGAAATATAAGTGTCCTTAAAAAATGTATTAGGAGCGTGTGGAAACTGAGAATCTACTTAGTAAACCAACTTTGGTTCCTTTTTTAAATCAAAATTTATTGTATACATTATTTTTGTGACTTATTTATTAATGACTGTAAAAACATGAATAATAACGTAATCAACAGACTTACGACTAGACTAGACTAAGATAAATAAATTGAATTGATAGAAACTAAATAAATTGACTATTTGAAAAAATGATTTTGTTAACAATTTGATTTTTTTTTTGAATGATTTGGTTTTGATTTAAAGTACATACTAGGAGGATAAAAATTTTGGAGAAGTGATAAAAAATATTTTTGAATGTCGTGATTGGATTTCTGTGCAACGCCCCTATGAGGGCTAAATTGAGGGAAAAAATGTTCAGAAACACATTTTGAAACTTTAATTTCCAAATAAAAAATCCTTAATTCGAATTTAAATTCTTCAATAATAAAAGTTCAAATTTATCAACAATTTTCAAAAGCAACAATGTTATTCTATTCTATGCATAGGTTTGATTTTTGGAAAAAAATGGTAAAAATTTATTTTTATTACTCATGCGTTAAAAGTACTATCTTGGCGCACGTTTTTTAGTGCGAGGTTGTATTACCATTTTTTGTTGTATTACCACATAACTTGGGTAACGCATGCAAATATTCAATATCGCTAAGTTATATAAAAAAAAAACAATGAAATAAATGAAATAAACACAGTAAATAAAATAAAATAACCTCAACATTAAAAAAGTGACGTGAAAGTGACAGAAATTGTGAAAATAAAGAAAATGTGCGCACTCACTCCGTTTGTGCGACCAATTTCGCTCTCGGACCAATTGACAACTTACCGCCCCAGTCGCAAAATATACTATTTTAAAACAATACAAAATCCAATTTTAAATTAAAGATTGTAACACAAATTTTGAAATAAGAAAAGAATTAAGGAAACTATGTTCGTTAATTCACAAATTGACTAATAACATAAATAAAATATAATTATTAGTAGGTGTGGCTTGCATTTTACTAAGGGAAACCACGATGATAAGTCCATATTGATGAAGCCAAAATTCAGAAACGCGTCTATGGATGTTCATAATTATTTTAATTTATCAAGTTATATCAATTCCCATAGTAATTTTTTCCAATTTTTTCAAATTTTGAAAATTTAAAAACCTGTTTTTTATTAAAACAATAAAAATTCCAATTTGAAACTAAAAAATTAATGTAACCAAAATTTGGATAATGTCACGAAAAATTTGGAAAATTTAAAAACATATAAGAAATAATTTAAACAATAAGAAATCAAATGTGAAATTAAAAAGTGAATGTGACACGAATTTGGAAAATTTAATAACTGATTTTGGTTTAAGGGATTAGAAGAGCAAAACTTTAGTAAGAATGATTCATTATAAACATGTTTTTGAAAAAAAAAAAATTAAAAGTTGATTTCGACATAAAAATTAAATAAAAACATTTTGGGGTCGACAACCTAAGGCAGGGTCGACAACCTTTTCAGTCTTATGGTCCACATTCAACTTTTACTTTTCATAATCGAGGTGTAGTTACTCTCAATGAAAAATTTCGATAATCGGTTAGCTAGTGGGTGAGTTTTAACTATTTTCGATAATTACTTCGCGGATTGTGAATTTTTCATTTTACACGATGCCAAAATTGTACATTTGGCCACTGTTAGCACCTCCAAAACACCCATTTATATGGCCAAAAAAGGATATTTGGAGCGGTAAGCATGTAAATTTGAGCCGGAAAAACTGTAAATTTGGGCAGCTAAAACTGTATATTTGGGCCAAATAAAATTGTAAATTTGGGCCGTATAAAATTGTAAATTTTGGGCGTCTGATATGGATACCTTCTGGTTTAATATAATAGAAGGACAAAATTTAACAAAAAAATATGTTAAAATAAAACATGTTGAGGTGGTGTCAAAAAAAATTGCAGAATGTTTTGAATGTTTGACCACTGTTCCACACCATATATGTACAGAACACCCATATATGTAGCCAAAAAAGGGATATTTTAAGGGCCGTTAAACATGTAAATTTGAGCCGCAAAAACTGTAAATTTGGGCAGCTGAAACTGTACATTAGGGTCAAAAAAAATTTGTAAATATGGGCCGAATAAATTTAAGAAAAACTGTTAAAACAAGACTTTTTAAGGTGTCATAAAAAAAAATTGCAGAACGCAGAAAACTATCAATTTGGGCGGCTAAAACTGTGAAGGGCCAAATAAAATTGTAAATTTGGATAGAACAAAATTGTAAATTTTGGGTGCCGGATATGGACACCTGGTTTAATATAATAGGTCAGAATTTAACAAAAACTGATGTTAAGGTGTCATGAAAAAAAAATTGAAGAATGTTTTGAATGTTTGATGCTATGAGAAGATTTTTGTGTAGGGAGCTAGCAACTAGGTCTCTAAATACAGTCGAACTTCCCTAAGTCGAATTACCATAGTTCATGAAAAAAAAGTTATAGAGTTATAGAAATACATAACTACAAAATGAGTAAAATACACTATACACAATTTATATATATTTATAAACAAAAACCAGAAAGAAATATGAATAGGTACATTATTAATATAATGTTATATAAATATAATTAATTCAAAATAATTTTAATTAATATATTATTTTTTGAGTCAGAAATTTTTAATTGTTTTCCATTAAAAAATTCTCCATCTACAAAATTTTCCAAAGTAGATAATGCGCTGTACAATTCGTCTTTTTACTTCATCTACTTTAATTTCATTAATATATAGCACCTTCAGGATGACGGTTATATCGTCTTTTTTTGGATTACCGATTCTCGAGAGAATAATATTCTGTCGTAATCTTCCCACAGCACATCCGCTGGTAAATTCTTAGTTTTGCTTTATTCGAGTTTTTGGTGATCATAAAATATGAAAAAAAAAATGTTTGGTAATCTGCCCGAGGATTACACTATCGACGGTTTATGGTAGGCAATATCCGGCATCATAAATTTTGGACAATACGAGGCGGTTAAAAAATTGGAGTTATAGAGATTATTTTGTATGTAAAATTTTACCATTGTACTAATTTTTACTACGAATTATGGAAAAATTCGAGTTAAGGAAAATTCGAGTTATGGAAGTTAATTTATATGTAAAATGCTATCTAAACGTATGAATTTCTAAAAATATTCGAGTTATAGAAAAATTGGAGTTACAGAAGTTCGACTGTATATAGAAGGAGGTAGAACCTATGTTTCTAAGTAAATTATGTCCTCATAGGTCGTAGGTGAAGATGACCAAAAACATATTTATGAATAAGAAATTTAATTGGAAAATAAATGTTGGCAAACAACTAGATTTAAAGACATTCATTCATTGGACCATCATTGACTCACTTTAAATAAAACGCTATATAACGACTCATCATCCCATATCAGCCCATATTTTTTTAAAATTATGTACGACACCTGCATTTCCTGGCAGGAAGAATTGTATTCCCTGACAGGAAGACCTTGTGGTCGATAGCCATTTGTTTGACAATACACTGTTGACAATAAGGATTATTATTATTAGATTATTATTAGTATTATATACTATTATTATTATTAAATGTTGGTTTTATAAACACTTAATCAACACCGTCAAAATATTTGAATGTTATGAATAGCTTTCTGTCTAAAATGCTAGTAAGACAATAACGTGAAAATTTATTGGCACAAAAAATGAACAAAAAAGTAATTCCGAAATAAAAATAAAATCTAATTTAAAAATAGAAGTTGATTATGTCAACATTTTGTTGATTAGATCAATAAAAGTCGATTATACATTTATTATCATATATATTGTCATATATACATTTAAATCATCATATCAGATCATCATATTATCATCAGATTATCATATATATTGTCATATATACATTTAAATCATCATATCAGATCATCATATTATCATCAGATTATCATATATACATTTAAATTTAATGTGCTGGGACCTAGAAGGGCAACAGTATTTGAAAAAGATGATCAAAAACATATTGATTCACACACTAAAAGGAACACAATAAATACATTATTGTATGTGAAGGATGTCATTATTATAATCGTGTGTAAAAGTATCGAAATCGTGCCTAAAAGTCCAATCTAAATCAAATGGAGGTTCATTATTAAACGATTTCTGTTTTTTGTTACTATGGCAACAACTTGCGTCACTAAACAACAAACATAGACGTATTGAAAATAAATTTTCTGACGTATATTAAATTGAATAAATTTTTCTTATTTTGAATCAATCCAAATATTTTAATACTTATTTAATAATTGTCTTGAATTTTGTCCAGGCGCATCAAAATTTAGCACTGCAGAACTTTTTCAATAATTTAATTTGTACAATCTATACTACGGAAACTTTGATTATGAATTATGGCAGTGGTGCGCAAACCGTGGGCTGCGACCCCACAAGGAGTAGCGAAAGAATTGTTGAGGGTCCTCAAATTGTGTCAAATTTCTCAAAAATAATTCAAAATTTTGGCATCTCAGTCTGGATTTATCTGGCTCTAATATAACTTAACCTAACCATAACCTAATCTAGATTATATCTAGGTTAACCCAGATTTCATCGACAACGACCAAGTAGTGTTCCCGTCACTGTACGTTTTAACTAGTTATCAATTTTTGTCACAGAGGCGCTGAACGTTCTAACCTTATTGTGTCTGTGATTTGTATGTTGTCTGTCAAAATTACAATTTTTACAATATTATCCGTAAGAAAGAATTATTTTTTTGTAGATTCAACAGTATTTTAACATGCTTCGTAGATAAAATAATGTAAGACACACGTGTGTGAAAGGCTTTTGTGCATGAGTTGCAAAGTTTAAAACACGAGCCGAAGGCGAGTGGTTTAATCGCAATCAGTGCCTTCTTGTATCAAAAACACACTTGTATCAAAAACAACTATTTTAAAAGAATAAGAAATTTAATTTGTTATTAAAACTTACTTTTATCAAAAGAATATATTTTAAGATATGAATTAGATTGATGTGGGGTACTAGGAGGGCAAAATTGCAATAATAAAAAACCAGATTTTAATTACGCTAATAGCAAATTTTTTAGGAAACATCCTTGAAAATTAATTGATTGATTATGGAGTTACTTGTTGAAACTTCATTTCAATATTAAAGATAAGAACATAAATTGTTTCAAATTTATTATATAAATGGCTTCTTGGGGTAATAATATACAAATGATATACAAATTGTCAAAAACAATTTTTTTTTTGACAATTTGTATAGCATTATATGTATCATTAGATGTATATGTGCCTGAAGAAACCATTGTTGGTGACTTCGCAATTTTAAAACAATTTATGTTTCTATTTTTAATATCCTAGCTGATTTGTCAAATTTGGATTTAAAAAATTACAAATTTGGAAAATGTTTTTGCGTGATACACAAATTTTCGTTGGGAGTACTGGAAAGGCAAAATTTTGTGAAAAAAAGATCAAAAACCATTTTTGAAACAATGAAAAACGTTAATTCAAAATAAAATTTGGTATTTTAAAAATTTGGAAAATGGGTTAGTATAATTTGAGGTTAAAATGAGTAAAAATTCTAAATAAGATGCTTTCTGGAATAGTAGGAAATCTAATTTTAATAGAAGAGCTAGAATAGAATTACTAATACTAATTTTAAAATAAATCTTGATTTATTTGCTAAAAATATATCAAGTGTAAATCTACAAATTTCTTGCTAATTCTACAAGTTTCTTGCTAAAAATTTCTCGACTGGCTGCAAAAAAATCCAAAACACAAAGTCCAAACATAAGTTTAAAAATAAAATATGAATTCGACAAAAAAATGTTGAGAATTTATAGTAAAAGTTGATAGTTTCATAAATTTGCAAAATGGGATATTATACGTTTGGGGGTACTAGGCTAGCAAAATTTCTAGAAAAGATGTTTTTTAAAATAATAGGGTATAAAATCCAAACTTAAATCCAAAACTTAAGAAATAAAAGTTGATAATTTCAATTTTCAAAATGGGGTACCATTGTTTAAGGTACTAGGATGGTCAAATTTCAGGAAAAAATGTTTTTTGAAACAATAAAAAATCTAATTTGAAAATAAAGCTTAATTTGCTAAAAAAATCGAGACTGGATACAACATTTTTAAAGGAAAAAAAAAATAAACATGAATTTCAAAAATTGAAGTTAATTTCCTCAAAAAATATGTTTGTTTAGGCAATACACAATAAAAGATTTCTGTTTAGGGGAGCAAACGTTTTTGACTAAACATTTTTTTTCAAACAGAAAATCCAATCTCGACTAATTTAGTTGTAAGGAAACACGAAGAACGTTTCTCCATCCGACGGATAGAATTGTGCATGGGTAGGAGGCCAAAATATTACAAGAAAAATAAATCCTCAAAATAATGTTCTTGAGGAAAAAGCAAAATCTAATCTGTATATACAAATGTAAAACGAAAATATTTTTTAAAGTCAAGTCAAGTTTTTTAAAGTAGGATTCCAAATTAAAAAAATAATCGAAAACGAGAAATATTTTAGAAACAAAACTAAAATATTTTTGATTTCTTTGTGGTGGTAGGTACAATGTGAAAATCCGAAAATGTTTTTATTAGAATCAATGTTAAAGAAGAAATAAAAAAATATTGTTTTAGAAAAAAATATATTGATTTGTTTTTGTATATGGTATAAGGTAAGATGACAATTTTTGTTTACAATGAGAAGGAAATCATATAAAAGGAACATTTTATTCGTTAGTTTTGTGAAAAGACTTTATCACTTGTTTTGATTTACGTACAAAAACACGTATTTACGTACAAAGACTTGATTACGTACAAAATACATTAATATCTCAGATATTTCATTATTGTAACGATTCCAAGATCTTTGGACATTTGTTTGAATTTAAAAAATTTGGAGAGGTTCAAATAATTGTAGAACACGATCTAAAGCAGGTGTAGATTGTTCAAGCAGAGAACATTTTTCTTTTGGAGTAAATCTTTCCCTTATATTAGGTTAGGTTTTTCAAATTTTCAACAAATCCAAATATTTAAATACTTATTTAATAATTGTCTATAATTTTGTCCAGGCGCATCAAAATTTAGCACTGCAAAACTTTTTCAATAATTTGATTTGTACAATCCATACTACGGAAACTTTGATTATGAATTATGGCAGTGGTGCGCAAACCGTGGGCCGCGACCCCTCGAGGAGTTACGAGAGAATTGTGGCTCCTCAAATTCTCTAAAAATATTTCCAAATAATGTCCCCAAGGTAAAATATTGCAACGTCTATTAAGAAAACGACTACTGTCTATTCAGGTAACAAAATTTTTACACGAAATAGGGGTTGCGAATGATAATAGATTGTGCACCACTGAATTGTGGCATAAAATGCAAATGTTGCGTCCATTGCTGCTCACCATTTTTTTTAAATCTTATCGGAATTTGAATTTTTTATAAAACTTTTTATTTTGCAACTGGAATCTGATGCATATAATGAATGATTGATTGCTGATGCATCTAATTGATGTTTGTTGGTGTGTCCGGTTTGTTTTAGCTACTCTGCTCCCAACCACAATAAAAAATTCTAATCTGCAAATATTGCAGGAAACAATCGAATATGTTTTTGATATGAGGAATGGAAATTTCTATTCAATTGATTGTTGTAATGGCATTTCCTCTTTTTTTTCAATGCAATTTTTTACCCAAATATTAAAAATGTGGACATTTAGGAGGACACTTTTTGAGGGGGGACAGAACTTACTAGAAGAATATTTGTCCTTCATAAAGAAAGACTTCTTATATAAGGGTATGTACACACTATGCGAATGTAAACGAACGTGTTCGACCGAATGGATGCGGCGTTCGTTACAAAAATGTTTTGTGTCGATTAAATCGTACGAATGCGTTTGTTGTAATTTTTCATGTTGCATATATTTCATCTAGATTGCAAACTGGCCACAAAACAACAAAAACATGTTTCTGACTAACACGGTCTAACCAAAGCGAACACATGCGTTCAGAACTTTTTTCTTATGTCTGCTTCTCGAACGAACCAGAGAAATGGCGAACGCATGCGTTGAGAAGGCTTCGTTTGCACGTACACACTGACCGAATACACCCGTCCCATCCCGAGTGGTTGCATGCATTCGCCTAGTGCGTACATACCCTAAGTTGTTAGCGTAAAATGTTTTGAAAATGGCAAAATAATTTTTGTTGTGCAGAAAAATTAAAATTAATCCCGACGGCGTCTAGACACCAATCAGAATGTGAGTTATTTTGACTCGGCCGCGGCTAACCGTCACATTCTAAACGCGTCGAGCGGCCTCGCCCGTCGCGACCGGTTTTACATTGAATAATGGACTCGTCCGATGCGCGCCCTCCTTTCCACCCGAATGGCGTCACAACTTACCCGTCAGTCTGTCTGTCCTAAATCCAATGGCAAAACCGCACACACAAAAGCCTAGCGAAACAGGGCAGAGAAACGCGAACCGACGATTTTCGATACTTTCATAGTCACCAGGTGGCCTCACAAGACTGCAGTAAAAAGGGCCCTCCGCGACGGCGCTCCCCTAAAATCTCTCCCTATTCCTTGATTGGAAGGATCGCGCGACCAGTAGGAATCGGAATGGTAGGCGGAACGAACGGGTCGTTACCAGTAAATGGAGGGAGGAAATGACCTTGACTGAAACAACCCACACGTACAAACTATACAAAAATATAATTATTAGTGGGGGTTCCCCTCAGAAACCGAGCTAGCTGCGCTTGCGTTTGTATTATCCGTTCCGGAGACGTCGGTTCCGTGCCTAATGGCTGATTGGACGGACTGCTCGTACGACCCAGATCTCTCGCAAATTACGAAAGTTCAAGCCGGAAATAAGTCCGCGCCTGCCTGTTTCCTCTCTCACAATCTCTCTCCCACTACGTTCCCTCTTTTTTTAATATCATTTATTTAACAATAATAATCACCTACCACCATTTTGAAATTCTTCGTTTTTTCCGCCTTATCTTATCACAACAGCCTCGTATCTAATCTTGAAGAATTTTAATTACTAAATAAACTTCCCACAATACTAATTGGTTGTTTCACATTCAACACTTAACTACTAAACGTGAAACGCAAATAAATCATCGTCTGATATTTTTAATTAATTATCAATTTTCTTTAATTAAAATATAAAAATGTGTTTATTTTAATAAAAGTTACTAATACGTTTAATGATTTTAAATAGTTTCGTTTATTTTATTTAAATTCTCTTAAAATAACAGAGAATTTTTGGCTAAACAGTATTTTTGCAACCATTAACATAATTATTGGTAATTTTAATAAATCGTCACTGAATTTTAAACAGGTAATCTGAATCATATTTGAATCTTCTCTTCTTAAAGTCTCACACGCAATTTCTTCTTTTGTTTAATAATTAATCCCCATTTTGGAACTTTTCGTTATCTTTTTTTTGATAAACTCATATCTTATCTGTTCGAAGCAGTAATAAATTTGTTTGTATTGTATTGCCGATAAATCTCTGTTTAGAATTGTCTGCAAATCTCCGTCAATTTGGTTTAAATTAATCTGGAAATTTGAAAAGCTAGAAAATTTCTTTTTGTTTTAATAATTTCTCATGTGAATTTCATGTTCAATTATGAAATTTCAAATATTGGCAATTAAGTACTTTTTCTTTCTTGTTTTCTTTGTTGGTTTTAATATAAGCAAACTTATCAGGTTTCAAAACAAATAAAATATCAGATAAAAATAAATCAGCGAGCATTATAACTCAAATTAAAAGAGGCGTCCATTTTTCCACGCGTTATTTGCTATTCTAGATAACTCATTTTCGATTAATGTACTTTATTCAAAAATAAAATCAGCCAATATTATATCTCGAATTATCAATACTTATTACTTCGAATTATCGGTTTTTCTAGGTAATTATTTCTCGACCCATCGACTATATTCCAAAAATAAAATCAGCTGAGATTCTAAGGCAAAGTAGAATAGGCGTCTGTGTTACCTCGGATTATCTGCTTTTCTAGATTTTTTAACGAGTTTATTCCAAAATTAAAATCAGTCAACATTCTAACTCTAAGTAGAAGAGGCGTCAATTTATGTTTTTCAAGATTAACTAACGAAAGAACTAACTTTCAACTTATCGAGTTCATTCCAAAATTAAAATCAGCTAACAGTCTGACTTGAAGTAGAAGAGGCGTCGATTTCACCTCGATATGTCTGTTTATCTAGATCAGGGGTCGGCAGAGCATGGCTCCCGAACCGCATGTGTCTCTTTGCATAGACATTTGTGACTCTTCAAGGCTTAAAGTTCAAGCATGAAACATTTCGTCGTCCTTTGTTCAAGCAGTTAAGCCGTAAAGTTTACATATCATCATATTTATATCATCATTTACTTAATTATAATACTTTGTCAGTAATAAATGTTTATAACTCGTAAAACAGCAATCTATAAAATTATCTACCAAATGAGATGTGACAAGCTACAATTGAGTTGGTAAACTAACTGAGATACAAAAAAAATAGTATAACAACAAAATGACAATATTTTCGAAATTACAAATAGTTTTTTAATGAATTAATAAAATCCACAAACTAGATTAAATTAGATTTAAAGTTATATACAATACATCTATGTAGTATTAACAATATTTAAATGAGGCAATATGTATTTAAACTAGATTCAATTATCTACAAAATAAAATTGTGATCGAGGTAACTGTAACTAAAGGGTGTCCCAAAATGAATGCTAGATTTAAATTTGCCGCCATTTGTGCAGTAAATTGTTAGCAACCTTGCAAAAGAAATAATTTGAGAGCTAAGAGTTTAGGGTTAATAAAAATGGAGCGTTACACGATGCAACAACGTGTTTTCATGATTGAATAATATTTTAAAAATATTGAAAGTTTGGCGACCACAGTTGGCGAAAATTTAATACAAAATATGGTCGGAAAAGTGTTTTAACTTCGTCAACTGTGAAGAGATCAATTGAAAAATTTAGGGAGACTGGATCAGTTGGAGACTCTAAACACACTGGCCGTCCAAAAACAAGGCGTTCAAATGTCAATATCGAAGCAGTGCGTGAGAATGTTCGTGAAAATTCCGGAACATCAATTCGGCATCGTGGACATGAATTGGAAATTTCAAGAAGCTCTCTACAGCGCATACTCACAAAAGATCTGTGTCTCCATGCTTACAAAATTCAAATATCACAACAACTGAAGCCCAATGACCATGCACAGTGAAGAGAGTTCGTTGAATGAATTATTGAACATCAACAAGTGGATGCTGATTTTTCGAACAAAATCATCCTAAGCGATGAAGCACATTTTCACCTTGATGGCTTTGTTAAACGCCAAAATTGCCGTATTTGGTGTTCGGAGAACCCACATGACATTATCGAAAATCAAATGCATTCACAACGTGTAACTGTTTGGTGCGAATTTTGGGCTGGGGGCAACATTGGACCATACTTTTTTGAGAATGAGGTTGGTCAAGCAGTGACTGTTACTTGTGCTGAATATCGCGAGAATAAAACACAGTTCTTTCTGCCCAAATTGAATATATTGAAGTGGCAAACATGTGGTTTTAACATGCCATACAGCCCGTGAAACAATTTAGTTACTGCATATGACGTTTCCTGATCGTTTGCTTTCTCGTTTCGGCGATCAGAATTGGTCCCCTAGAGCGTGTGATTTAATACCATTAGATTTCTTTTTATGGGGTTATTTGAAGTCAAAAGTCAAACAAGCTTGTTGTTGATGTCAACAAGTCCACGACTACCCATGCAATACAGGAGAAAATTAGACGCCGCATCAACGAAATTCAGTCACATTTGTGCAGAATGGTCATGGAAAAATTCGACAAAAGAATACGTATGTGCCAGCAAGCTGTGGAGGCTATTTGCCCGATCTCTTATTCAATAAATAACCCTATCCTATGTACTTAACGATTCAATAAAAAAAATCAATCTAAAGACTAAAAACTGTGTTTTCTATTTAATTTACCTCCTGCGTTAATTTTGGGACACCCTATATAAGTTAAATAAAATTATTTTTAAAATAGGAAGCGTTTGAGGAAAAATGTATTGGCTTTGTGATCCTTTTGTTATCTCATTTTCTTGATATCTTGCCTCTTCTCATTTGAATGTCTGCCGACCCCTGATATATATATATATATATATATATATATATATATATATATATATATATATATAAATGATTTTACACCCAACGAGTTTCCTAAAAATGAATTATCGAGTTTATATTCGTCAATGTTGTCGCTACGAAACTTTGGTCGTCACTTTGATTGCTAGAAACTTCGAGTTATCGAGATTCCTGCTCTGCGATTTCCATTTATAAAGTTTCTGCGTAAATTAATTAAAGTGTATTCGAGTTAAGGAGTCTTGGATTAAAGTAAACGAGTTCAATTCCAGCTAGGATTGGAATGGGAAAACGTGTAAATTTCAATTTTTTGGACTTTTTGACGAGTTTTGTTTGTTGAGTTGCAACTCTGTTGAGTTTTCTTAATGAATTGTGGCAATAAAATTTTATAAAAGGTATCAATGTAATAGAGTAAAATTTATTTCTAATTTTATTTGTTTGATTTTATTAGCCTCAAGCCTCAAATCAGATAAGTCAGATTTCATCAGTTAGATTTCATTATACCTACGGTTAAGGATCAGCGATATTTCACTACCGGTGATTTAATCACAGTGATAAAAAAATCACAGGTCACTGCAGTGATTCAATATTTGCATTCACAGTGACCGGGGATTTCACCGTATGCAACTAACAATACGAATAACTATTTAGAAGGCAAGAAGATATCATTTCACTTATATTCTATCACAGGTGGACTCAGTTAATCCAAAAGTTAACTTCGTTAATCGTTAACTCGTTAATAAAAAAGTTAATCGTTAAAGCGTTAAAATTTAGAAAATTTAATGCATGTTAAAGTTAACCGTTAAAAGTTAACCATGCAAAACGTTTAATGCTTTTGGTACCTTTTGGGATGGGATACATTGGTAAATAAAACAAAAACAAGTTGATAGATTAATTGATTTAATTATTACAAGCGACAATAGCGTCTGCATTCTCTTTCTGGTAACAGGATCTACCCAGTGAACAGTTATCGCCAAATAACTTTTGTTATAAGCAGACCAGCAGTCTGCTGTTGTAGCCAGCCAATCGATTTTGCAAAGTGTACTGAAAAAATTAAAAACAAATATTAAAAATAATACTCTAGATTGACCAGGTTAGGTTAGGTTAGTTAGGTAAGGTGCAAAGAACCTGTTTTTCATAAAAAGGTACTTACTTAATCAAATATTGCTGCAACTGAGCATGTGAATTAACTATAGGTACGTCTCCCCAATGTCCTCTTGAAAATTGAGTTCTTCTCTCAGAGTTTTAATTAGCTTCTCAGAGGTTTCGGATTCTACAGCATGTAGTGGAATCATGTTGCTAACGAGAAAGTTTACAATGATTGGTCCACACTAGCTTGGGATACCCCACTGCCAGTAGCCGCGATACCAAAAGATTCACCAATGCTTTGTTGACGTCGCTTCTACTGCTAATGCTATCTGCAACAATATCAGAAGAATTCACAGCACTTGAAGGGGGCTTCAGAACGGTTTTCTTTTTCCCACGAGTTGTCGCTGCTTTTACTTTTTCTTCAAACTGCATATATTTGGAAGCATTATTTTCAAGACACAAACTTTAGGCAAACACAGTTTGCATTCATAAATCAACTTCTGTTCACCAAGTTTTGATTGGAATACAAAGTAATCATATAAGTGTGGCCAAGGATTTGCGTACTTTGAGTAGAAGTAGTGTAGTGTTCATGATGTAAACTTGTAAATATTACACCATCAACTATTTTCACCAACAACCAACACAAACGAAAAAGATAAATAAACGAAGAATGATAAACTATAAATGAAGTCGGTTAAAAATGACGCAAACGCTAAAAATCCAGGTTATATTAACTTGTCGTATTCACTCGTACAGAGTAAATAATCAACAGGGTCGCTTTATTTTTTTCGCCTCTGTAGTTTCTTGGCTCTGGATTGTTGCACTTTTGAGTGCCAGCACCGCGCCGGTGTGCCCGCGTGGCGCGTAATTCAAACAAAGAATGACAACATGTCAACAAACAACCAATTTAACGGAGTAAAGTTAACGGTAGTTCAATTTAACGGAAGTTAAAAGAGCATTAACATTTTCTTGAGTTAACTTAAAAGTTAAGCATTCTGTTTAGCATTTTGTTAACTTGGTTAATTAACGATTAAAGGATTAACGAGTTAATGCCCACTTATGTATTCTATCTATGATTATTTCCTTTTCTGTCATATGAAACGCTTTTTTTTAAGCTGGGCAGGTCTTTACTGACAATGAACGTACAAATTAAAACGGTCTTTGATTGCAATTTTAAAAATCATAGAGCCTCTTATTAGATAAACGATTTCTTATTCACCCATGCATGCATGGTATATATTTCAACTTAATAATTTTTTCTAGTTATCATGTTTTGATGATATTTCGTTAGTGAGATTTCAAATAAAAACGTATTAACAATAGAAAATTATTTTTTTTACAGATATATGTGCAAATGGCATTTTTTCCACGGCTTACCCTACATGAAAGTGACATTTTTTCATTCTAGAGATGAAAATATTTCACATCTAGAGACGAAAATGAGCATTTTGAATTTATGATTTTCTCGATTAAAACACTAAACTAACCAAATTTGCTTCTTATTAATTACATCAATTTCAATTAAATATTTTATGTACAAACGTTAAACGAGCCTGAAACTATTTAAAAAACCGAAATAAAATTAGGACATTTGATTTGAAAAGTATCACCTTCTATGAGAATGCAATATGTTACCATGGAAACGACCAAACCAACAATTACATTTGTATTGACAGTTCGCTTCGAATTGGATTTATTAAAGTCGAATTATAGATTCTACAAACCGAAAATCAGTAGAAAAAATTGCATTTACTACTCGAGATGAAAGTGTTTTTTTGGTTCGGTGTGATTGCTATCTCGCTGGCGCTCGTGAGCAAACTCCCACCTCACCAACAAAACGCCTTTTATCTCTTGCTGTAAAATATACTATTGATTTTCAGTTCGAAGCTGATTTTATGTAATGGTTTTGTTTTAAATAAACTTAAGACAAATTTGACACTAGATTTCCAGGTTGAAAAATTTTCAAATTTGAAATCAAATTTGTTAAGATAACCAAAGCTAAGACTTGTAAAAAATTTTAATTTAGATTTTTCAAATTTCCGATATACACATGGACATGATGAATTTGTGACCAGGTCACCCAACACATTTTCAATTTGTGTTTAGATTTTTAAAGATTGAGAGAAGATTTTTTAAATTCATCATTCAGTCATTATCACTTGAGACAAAATTGCCAAACCAATTTCATCTCAAATCAAATTTGTCAATTATAGTAACATTTTTATCTATATTTTTTATTAAAAAAAATTATAATTTCCAGGAAATAACAGTAATAATAAATCTTTATTGGCATAGATATAAATCCACGACAGTTCGTATATTAGTGTGATGCCACATCTAAAAGAATATAAAAAAAGAGTGAAAAGGAAAATAAAAATATCCAAATTAATACAGAAAATAAGCAGATCATAAGTTCCTGTTTAGCTAAAATGAACGAAAGAGAAATAAAAAGAAACATAAAAAAAGCCTTTGACCCTGTCCTTTGCACTTTAATATTTTTTCCATAAACTCAAAACCCGAGCCACTCCCATCCATAACCTTCTTCCAGTTTTTTTCCATCGACTTTTCCTCTTCACTCCATTCATATTTCTTACAACTTGACACCCAATGTTCCCACAGCTCCTCCCTTTCTCCACTTGCTCGACAAGTCCTAGGCTGTTGCGACCATCCAATATCTTCTACCCCTTTCCTCACTACCGCACCTAAAACGGGCAATCGTTACCAGCGGGGCTTTAGGATTGACTAGATATTCTGGACATCTGCCAAAAACTTGGATTTTTCTGTAGTCTTTATTATAGGTACCCTCTTATATGTGTCTTTGTCTCTCTTGCAGCTCTATCTCCAGTAGTCTATCTGCTAGAACCCTTTCCACTAACATCATCATTCTCTCGATCTCTTTTTGGTTCCATCCCTCTCTTTCATACATTCGCTGTGCAGGCATCACCATGTTGTTTCCTTATTACTGCCTTCCTTCCTTGCCACTTTCAGAACTTCTTTCACTATTCTTTCATCTCCCGCACTATTCACTTTCCTTTCAAATTTAGCCACTCTCATAGCCGCGTTGTTTGGGACCTTGTTAGAATTTGTTTCTTGTTGGCCGATGTACCAGGGGATGGACTTCTCCAGCTGCAGGGCCCTCTTTATAAAATGTAGCTGCACTTTCTCTATGTCGTTTTCCTCTTTCACACCCCAGATTTCTGCCCCATACATCACAATACTACGTACGCACGCCTTCCATACAATCATTTTTGCCCTAAAATTCTCCCTCAGGTATACTCTCCATGTATCCCAGAACCTGTTAGCAGCCACCCACGCTTTTTTTGCTATATAATCGATATGTGCAGCACACGACCCAATTTGTTGGAATATTAAACCTAGGTATTTAAAAACTGCTAATTTATTTATCTCACTCGTTTCCATTCAGAACTCTCTTTCTTTGATCCTTTTCTCTTCCGAAACAGCATCCACTTTGTTTTCAGTACATTTACCTTTAACATACGCTTCTTAAAAGCTTTTCCATTCGTACTAGCACCTCTTTCATTTCCGCTTTCGTACTTGCTAAGACAAGACGTCGTCAGCATAAGCCAGACTCAAAATCTTTTTCGTCCCTATTATTACCTCTGCCGCTTGACCCAAGCTTGACCAGGTCCGCAGTACATAAATTAAAAATTAGCGGACTTAAGGGACACCCTTGTTTTTTCCTTACCTCAAGTCTGTCAGATTAGTCTTTCACCTATCTTCACTCTACACCATGTTCTCTCATATAGATGCTAAATGCTCTCCCTGATCTATTCTCTTATCTCACTGCTGAGTCGTATGCTGGTTTGAGGTCAACAAACACCGCGTAAAATTTCCCCTTTGGTTTACCTATTTCTCTTTGAATGATATAATTTAGTATGTATATCTGTTCGGTTGTTCCGCGTCCTTTTCTGAAGCCAGCTTTTACCTCTGGGATTAGAATCCTCTCATCTGCTTTTTCCTGTAACATTTGTCCAGTATTTTTGCATAGATCTTGTATGGCGTGTTCATTAGAGTTATCCCCTATAGCTTCACAGTATACATAATCACAATATATATCGTCAACCAAGTTGATATCATTAGTAAAACTAATCTTTCTCTAAAAAACATTTCCTAAAAAGAACTACTTCACTGGTAAACACCATGACTCAACATTGACTGATATTGAATTACATTAACAACTTGTTTGGGTTTTATGTAACCCCGTAATTTCCAAAAAACTACACGGAAAAAGGTACACTCTAAAAATTACAGTTTGAATAGTAGCAGCGGCCTTACGAAAACTTTGTAAAGATTGCAAAGATTGATAGTCGCATACTGTAATTTTTAAAACTTATTTACTAATAAAACCGGTAATTTAAAAAAAAAACAATTGTTAGTTTTTACAGTTTCAAATTCGTAAGGCCGATGCTACTATTTAAACTGTAATTTTTAGAGTGTACTTTTTTACGTGTATATCCTGATCGAATTGTGCTTGCTGTACTGGCCTACAAGTAACATTGGTAACACTGCTAAGAAACGGTGCTGACCACCATATATTTTTTTCTCAATATATCGTACAATAAAATCATTCAATAATTTCCTTTATGCGGATCACCGAAGTTTTCATTGTTTCCTCTGAAAACGAGGTCTCAAAGCGAGGAACAGTCGCTTCAGAACGTACGATACTAGATTTATGACGCTCATAATTTTCATTTTGACCTACAATTTTCAATCTTTCCGGAGCTCTGTAATACTAATGAGTCTTTTTAGGACTACCAAAAACAAATGTCAAGTGAAATTTGTCAGTTATTTTATAGCTTTCAGTCCACCTTCGTGGGTGGTGGCACTCAACAAAAACCAGAAAAATAACATTGTTTTTTAAGATGTTTTTTCGATACCTTAATTGGATAGCTATCTGTAGACGCGTTTCGAGATTTATCTCTCATCAGTACAGCTTTGCTTTTATGAACAACAATTTGTAAAACACTTACTTGAAACCCATGTGGATGATTAGGGTTAGATATTTTTAATTTTACGTTTCGTGACTCTACTCTAAAGTTCATGACTCTAACTTCGCAGGTTATTGATTTAAACGATAATTTATAATTGTTAAAACCATACTACATGATCTTAAAAAACAATGTTATTTTTCTGGTTTTTATTAAGTGCCACGAAGATAAAATAACTGACAAATTTCACATGACATTGATTTTTGGTAGTCCTAAAAAGACTCATTAGTATTATAGAGCTCCGGAAAGGTTGAATATAATTATATATTCAGTCTTTGCCGACTGTATTAAGTTTATATTATTATCTATTATGTGGTATGGTTTTACCAATTATTATTGTTATTATTATTATTATTATTAATAATAATATATGTGGTTTAAAAATTAGATGAATTCCTAAATTAAATCGATATTCAAAATAGTTGAATAAAATGGAATTTAGACAAGAAATTTCAAATTTATCTTAAGGTTGTGATGTGAATAGAGATTCCGATTTGGTATCGCATACTTAATACAGATTACTTGTCCCAAATTTTGAATTATTATTACGGAATCAAGACAAATAACGTTCATAACTATCGGAACCTATCGATCACCATAAATTCAAGATAAAATTAAAATTAGTTATTTTAGAATTTTAATCATATTGTTCTGAAATTAATTTCGTTTCATCTCGTTGAGTGTGATTAGTTGTATTTTTAACCATTTTCAGCGTCACTCTATATTATATAAATAATCATAAGATATTTTGATTTGAACAACAAAAGAAATTCCTACCACAGTTTATTTGTCTAAAGGTGCCCCCTCACCAGAAGTAATCGCCTGTAATATAACGTTACAGAGTCCAGCATTCATCAGTGAGTTATATCGACATTCTTTGATGACGCAGCCATCCTATCTGTTCACGCAAATCCGGATACAGCATTGAGCAAAAAGCTCAACAATGTTCAAAGATTGCTGAAGAGATGGAGAATCAAAGCCAGCGACAACAAATCAGTCCACATCACCTTCAAGATGAACAAAAAAGACTGCCCAACAGTCTCACTAAATGGCCAGTCATTACCAAGAGTCGACGAACTCAAAAATCTCGGTTTGTACCTTGATCGCAGGCTGACTTGGTCAAGCCACATTAAAAAGTATCGAAAGGAAATGGATCTACGACTAAAAAAATGTATTGGCTCTTAGAAATAAGGAAGCTCTAGAAATTCCTTACTTAAACCAATCTGGACATATGACATCCAGCTCTGGGGTACGGCCAGCAACTCAAACATCATGATCTTGCAACGCTTTCAAGCAAAAACCCTCAGGACCATAACTGACGCTCCATGGTACGTCACGAACGCTCGTCTACATAAAGACCTCAGCATAGATATGTTCAAAACTGCAACCCAAAAGCTGTGCACAAATGTTAAACTTATATTGTTAAACTTAAATAAAGAGAAAAAAAAATCAGTGAGTGAGGCGAATCTATCATTACAGTGAGCAACTATGAAATGATACAATTCAGGGGTTTGTAGTGAGATATCACGTGTATTTATTTTTTCGTTGAACGCGCGATTTTGAAACCGAAAAGTGGCGCGCGACTCGCCGTTGCCAGGCAACGTTTCAACACTACACAACACTCTCACTACTTTCAAAAGTTAGGTTATGCCAATGTTGACTACAACTTTGACCTCGAATAACTTTTGAACCAGTAGAGTTAGTGAAAAATCATAACAGACCTTTTTTGTAGAGCGTTAAATTTCGTAAGGAAAGAAAATAATTTTCCTCATGTTATTTCCATTCCAACTTTAGAACTGACTGTTTCTTTTCATTCATTTTCACCTTTCCGTTATTATTTTTATGCTAGTCAAAAACTACCTGCAACCTTAATGTCTGTATGGACATTTTTAAAAAGTTGCTAAAAAACATCACGTGATTAATGGCCGACTCCAATTTTAGGCGAATGCTCGTCAGTCAGGGAGTAACGTATTAGGGAGTAAACAGTCACTTTTGTAACGTAATGCTCAAAATGGAATCTGTTATATACATTGCATTACGTTACAACGTTACATTACAAGCGAATGATCCCGGTGAGGGAGCACCTTAATTCCATCGTTCAGGTCGATGTCCAGCATTTTTGTCAATCATTTTGGTGAGGATTTTACAAAGGTTCAGAACGTATTGAAAGAAAATGGCCAAAATATAATTAAATATTTTTATATATTTAAGAAACTTTTTTGTTTTGGAACCACTGACGTGAATACATAAATATTTTTTCTTGTATAAAACCACGCCTGTTCGTTTTGTTTCTGTCTCCCACCTCTTAATTCCTTTTGTTTACGTAATATTTCATGCAGCTACCATTTTAAAGCTGTTTTTTTTCGTCTTATCTAAGCAAGTTTTCAGCAGTTTCAATATTTTTTCAGTATCAAATAAACATTGTAATTTAAGTTAAATAGTTTGGTATTCTAAAAGGTTTTAAACAATTATTTGTTTTGAAAAACATTCAGCAAAATAAGCATAAGTTAGATAGGATTACAGACAGGACCAAAGGACGCAAACTACATTAGACAAGTACAAAGCTAGACAAGATTGCGTAGAATTTTTTTATAGTTTGTGGTTTTGGGATAAGTTATGTATTTTGCTGACTAAGGATATTTATTTATTTCTGAAAAAACAAACATTTTGGCTAAACACAAAATAGAATGTCAAATAAATAATTAAGGGAAACTTTCTAATAAAATGTAGATGGAAACGTAAATATTTATGTTTGTAAACTCGGACTAGTTAGAAAAATAAATTTTTAGAAACGAAGCGAAAGGTTTCTTTATTTTCAAAATGTAAGGAAAAAATCTCTAAAAGTATTTAAAATCCAAAATAATTTAATTCTGTTACGAAGTTTTTTATCATTTGCTTAGTTTGTCACTAAAATTTTGGAACTTATATTTTACATCATAAAATAATTCGTTATCAATTGTTCGTTATCAATTTGTTAAACTTTGGTTAATAAACTAAACATTCGTATTCCATTGATTGTTATCTATTTACTAAACTTCATCTGCTGTTAAATATTATTCTTGTCAATGAATCCACAAACTTAGATAATCTTATCTAATATCAACAGCGCTATTATCTAGCAAATAACACTTTAATATTTTTACATTAAACCATTGGAACACAAGATTACACATTCGTGCCGATAAAAAATCTTTCAGATTAGATAACAATCAAAATGGTAGTCGGATTCAATATTATATCAAGAAGATACTAGACTGGCAATACTAGACAGGCAATTCTTGACAAGGGTACGACTAGACGGAGAAGTTAAGACAGATAAGTCCTGACAAGGTTAAGACTAAACAGAGATAATTAGACAGACAAGACTAAACTGGGAAGCTTTGCTTTCGATTGGTTGTTGCTATTAAAACCTTTCCTGCAGAACTAAGGCAGTCTAATCCTATTTTTTCACATTTTTTTAATCCATTTTCCAGGTTAGTATTAAATTATTTTTGTAAGTTTGTTGTTTAAAAACTAAATTTGTGGGTTTAGTCTAACTTATGTGAATTTAGAGCAATATAAGGCTATCGATCAATAAACACTATCAACTAAGAAATACTTGATTTTGGACTGGCAAGTTTGGATAGGTAAATAATAGAGATACAAGACTAGACGGACAAGTCTTATCTGTATAGTTTTGTTCAGGTCATGTCTATCAAGTCTTGCCTAATCTTGTCCGTCTAGTCTTGTATCTCTATATTTACCTATCCAAACTTGCCAGTTTAGTCTAGTCTGTCTAACTATCTCTGTATAGTCTTAACCTTGTCAGGACTTATCTGTCTTAACTTCTCCATCAAGTTTACCCTTGTCAAGAATTGCCTGTCTAGTCTTGCCAGTCTAGTATTTTCTTGAAATAATATTGAATCCGACTACCATTTTGATTGTTATTTAATCATAATTATATTTTATTTTTTATCTTCTTGTCTCTCTAGACTTCATCCTAAACCTATCTATGTAGTTGTGGAGTTGCCTTCGATTGCATCTGTTTAGTTTTTCTTTCAGCTCTTGTTTATATACTCAATTGTTGTTATTTCATCTAATAGATTAAGATTAATATACCAAATGTAGGTTTATCGAGTGTGTCTTGATTATGTCAGTTTACACGAGTGAAGTTGGTAGACGCGACCGGCAATCGTAAATTCTTGAACGCTAGTCAGCACATTCATAACACTTGAGCGTTAAGAGCAAAAATTAATCCCAACGGCGAATTCACAATGTGAAACGCGAGTATTGAATGACGAGGGTTTTGTGTTTTCCCTTGTGTTGGACTTGTGATATATAAACAGGCTAGACCTGCATTTGGAATTCATTTCGTAGTTTCCTTTCGTGTGTAAGCATATTGGTCTGTTGTCTGTCCTTCATCGCCAGCCCTCAAAAATTACAAATTAATGGCTGGCTTGCGCGTACATTGGCCCACCGGTCTTACGTAATTCCGGAATGAGAAACCAAAATGAATTCAAACAATCTATAAACATATGGAATAAGTCTGGACTATTAAGGTAGATATATTAATATATTTTTAGAACAAATAGAAAGTATTGTAGAGACAAGACTAGACAGATAAGAAATAGACAGACAAGCGAGGCTATACAGGCAAGACTAGATAGATTAGACTACACATACTAGACTAGACAAAAAAACTAGACAGACAAGTCTAGACGGACAAAACTAGATAAACAAAAGTAGGCGAACAAGACTAGACACACAAGATTATACAGACTGGACTAGACAGAGAAGCTGTATTAATGCTCCCAACAAAATTGTCATCCTAATTTACAATAAGCTAGCGATAGACCAATGAGATGTAACCTGCTATAAACATTTTAGACGGAAACTTAAGCAACTCCTGCTAGAGAAATGCTATATTATTATAACCTCTCTGAATATGCAAACTAATTTCCAATGGTCTGAACCAACTAGTTATAACTTATCCCATGTGTAACACCAGTCACGAATTATGGAAAAATAGGTCAATTTGATTTGTTTGTACTAGACAGACAAGACTTGACAGACTAGACATACAAGACCAGACAGGCAAGACTTGAGAGACTTGACTTGACATGGCTTGACACAAAAGGCTAAACAAACAAGACTGAACAGACAGATGTGTTATACTCTGTCTATATTGTCTCTCTAGTCTTGACTATCAAATCTTGCCTGGCTAGTTTTGTCTATTTAGTCTTGTCTGTCCAGGCTTGTTTTTTTAATGTGCTCTGTCTAGTCTTCTCCATCTAGGCTTGTCTTATGTTGTACATCATCTCATGTCTATGTGGTCTTGTCCGTCTAGTATTGTCTATTTAGTTTTGTCTGTCTTGTCTATCTAGTCTTGTCAAACTAGTCTTGTGCGTCTAGTTTTGTCTGTCTAGACTTCCCTGACTTGTCTTGTCTGTCTAGTCTTGACTGTCTGGTCTTCTTTCAGCACATTCTGTTAACTTGACAAGTGACCCCCCGAAAGAACACGAGCATCTTGGTACCGCCTCATGGCATTCAGCTTCAAGATGACATTGTGTATTTATCAGTTTCTAAAGGTGTCTGTAGTTTGGGTCAATTTAAGGCCTTAATTTCTCCTTCCACCGTGGATGATTAGAGGTTCAGGTATTTATATGCGCCTTCCGTTCGTCGTTTTCTTTTTCTCGTAATATGTTGGTAGCCATGGTCATCGTTGATATCCAGTCGTGCTCCGACCTTCGCATTATGTCCGTAAGTCTTCTCATTTCCAGTGTTGCTTGGGTGCTGTCTGCCCATGTATGTCTAGTCTTATCCTGTCTATCTAGGCTTGTCTGATATTGTGCATCTGGTCTTGTCTATCATGTCTGTCTGGTCTTGGGCGTCTAGTCTTGTCTATCTAGTTTTGTTTGTCTAATCTTGTCTGTCTAGTCTTGTTTGTCTAGTCTTGTCTGTTTAGTTTTGTCTGTCTAGTCTTCTCTGACTAGTCTTGTTTGTCTAGTTGGATTTAAGACAAACAAAAAGTTTCAGTTTATAAAGTTTTCTCATTTTGAACTTACATTCTTGCCTAGAAACGATAATTCAGGACAAAGTTGGTGAAACTTCTCCTCCGAAAACGAACCCTTGAAATGAATGCCATCTCCTGACGTCAAACCATAAATTGCTCTGTTAATAAGTTCCTCCTAGACTGTGTTGAACTCGAGATCGGTTTCTAAATGTTCCAAGATTTCTGCCAATCGATCCTCAATTCGACCCTCGAGAAGTTTGTCGGCTTCTAAAGCTTCGTATGTGGGATGTGACCCTGGAGTGAATGTACTGGCAAAGTTCTTTGTTGGTGATGACTTCCCAAACCCCGTCGCAGGCCAAGACCAAAAACTCGACCTCGACGGCGTCCCGATCTCTGACAAAAATTTCAGGTTCTGGAGAAACTAGCTGTTCATAAGGTCCTAGTCCTTCCACATTTTTATATACGTACTCTCCCAGAGCTTTGCTCACGGCGATTGTTCCATTCACTCTCTGTATCATAACAGACCCTACAGCTTTGATAATCCTTTCCCGTTCGCTGGGCAAATCCTGCTTGTGGTCCTTGTGTGAAGAAAAAGGACTGCCCGACCTGCATGGCACAGCCCTGGAATCCCCACAGATCGCCAAGTAGATCTAATGCCCGCCATACACGTTACGGTCTACCGGAGAGGTTACATCTGCAGGTTTGCCTGCGCAGGTCAACCGTACGCAAGAAACTGCACAGGTCTATTCCCACACACGCTCCGGTCTACCTGCGCAGGCAAACCTGTACAGGTAGACCTCGCCGGTGGACCGTTCTGTGTATGGCGGGCATAACTGGGCGAGACGAAGACACAGACCGCTGTCGTCCCGCTTTTATCTTCACCTGAAGATAATTCCGGCAGTTCGCTCATGGTGTTATCCAGCTGTAGGAATCCATTCTGTATTCCCTTGGCAGCATGCTCCTGGAATTCACCTGTGGTCACGGTCGTGTCCAAAAGGTGTTCAGCACAAAGTGCAGACATTTTCACACCTGCTTGCCCGTAGAAGTCGGCAAAATAGGACCAGTCGTTGAAGGCAGCCAGTACGTTATATGTGCGCGTCCTCCATGTCAACCTTTAAACCCCGCATACTACCGACTCCATAACGCAATCCATTTCCTTCTCCATGTCCTAAAATTTTTTTTAAACATTTTTTTAAAACATATTTAGATAAGCGAAAGAAATCTGGAAAACAGAGAGAGTCGATTAAGATCCCTGCTCCAATAAAGCCTCCATAAAATTTTGACACAACACCGAAAGCAGCTCACAAAAACTTCACTCGGAGAGTCGTCTCTCCTTATTTCAATATAATATATATGTTATATTTTGCATATTTCGGCGGGGTTGAACCCCAAACCCCCCATCTAGACCCTCTGTCTAGTCTGCCTGGTCTGTTTTTTCTATTTAATCTTGTCTGTCGGGACTTGTTTGTCTAATCTGCTCTGTTTAGTCTTCTCTATCTAAGCTTGTCTGATGTTGTCTATCTGGTCTTGTTTATCATCTCATGTCTAGTCTAGTGGTCTTGTTCGTCAAGTATCTTTGTTTTGCCTGTCTTGTCTATCTGGTCTTGTCAAATTAGTCTTGTGTGTATAGTCTTGTCTCTTTAGTCTTGTTTGTCTAGTTTTATCTGTCTAGTCTTGTATATCTAGCTTTGTCTGATATCGTTCCTCTGGTCTTGTCTATCATGTCATGTATGTGCTGGTCTTGGGCGTCTAGTCTTGTCTGTCTAGTTTTGTCTAGTGTGCCTAGTCTTGTCTGTCTAATCGTGTCTGTCTAGTCTTGTCTATCTAGTTTTGTCTATCTGGTTTTGCCTGTCTAGTCTTGTTTGTCTAGTCTTGTCTGTTTAGTCTTGTCTGTCTAGTCTTGGTTAAAGTCGCCAGCTACGCCCCTCCAAAAAAAAGTCTTGTCTGTCTAGTCTGCCTGGTCTGTCTAGTCTTGTCTGTTGACTTGTTAGTCTTGAGGTTATATTATTATCTGTTTAGTCTCGTCTGACCAGTCATATCTGTCTAGTCTGGTCTTTCTAGTTATATATGTCTAATCGTATCTGTCTAGTTTTGTCTGTCGAGGCATGCCTGTATAGTCTTTACTGTCTAGTCTAGTTAGATCAAAAGGTTAGACTAATGCAAGCACCAATTATATAGCCTTTTTAAAGATTAGGTAAAGAGACAAATATTTTAGAATTTAGATTGATGTGACAGTAGGAAAAGGAAACATTGTTGTGTATTATTTTTAGAATTATCTGTTAGGACCAATATTATAATTCATGTAAATTGGTCGTTTAGTCAGGGTTGTCAAAACATTTTGGGTGCATGTGGTTTTGAAAATGTCTTGAGAAAGGTCAAAACTTTCTCCTCAAATAGTCTAGATTGTATTATTTTTAGACTTGTAGATTTTTAGACATGATTTAGAAAATTTTGTCTGAATTTTAAATAATATGTTAAGTTGAGGTATCCAATCCAAAACTTGGGATATCAAGTCGAAATCTTGAACAAGATATTTAGTCGAAATAATGTAGTAACAGGTAGGAATCTCGTAAAAAAATTGGACTTAGTTAAGAGAAATCTAGACTCGTTTTTAAATTATGTACCTTGTCTAAATTTTAATACATTTACTGTTTTTCTTGAGAATCTAGTCGATATTTAAAACAGTCCTGATATGATTTGCTAATTGATAGTACGTTAAATTGCCCATATATTTAGCTTAAATCGAAAAATACAAATCTCAATTTGAAATTTACAATCTGGAGATAATGTGTCTGGGAACATTGCATAATCTAAACATAAATTTGAGATGAAATTTTGTAATGCAAGGGATGATATGTGTTAGGCAGGAGATAATTCTGTTTGTATCAAGTAAACACGTTTTCATTTGGCAGGACCAGAATCTATACTAGTTAACACAAATCTATCCAGTGGAATCTATAATAACAACTATTATTAATAAATGCTTAATCTAAATAAATGTTTTTACAGAAGGGGTGTTTGGCGTCTACGCCGACGCTTTGTATTATTTTCCTCTACATATATAGTAAATACACATAATTTTTTTTGTCGTCGTCGTCGCCGCCGCGTGATTGAGCCAATGCCGTCGGGGCACTGAGGTGCGCAGACGCCCGGATGGAGCACCCCTGCCCCCGCGCCTTTACCCCCCGCGGGACACTGTCATTGGCCTTAATGACGCGAGCGCGTAACGCCACCAGCGAACACATATGCAGAATTTATCGGGGGCACGAGTCATGGTGGAGGGAGAGAATTTGCAACAAAAAATCGTATAAGGAAATGATATTAGCAAGTGATAAAATAATTTATGTTTTTATGTGTAGACGCATGTTAAAAATTATGTTTATTAACTGTTTGAGGTACGGCGATATTAAAAGTGTCTCACCTTTGATGCGTAAATATGCATGGTGGGATATTTAAAATTATCTGAAATTCTGTGACTCGAAGGGTTAATCAAAGCTTGTACTTGTTTCTTACAACGGAAAACAAATGTATTTATTCATACAGGATTGAATTCTGGGGCTAATAGAAACAATAAATTCGTGGAAAGCGCTTTGAGATGATGCTTGATCATAGAAAGCATTCCGAATGAAAATGCTATTTTTGCTAAAGCTATTTATTTTCAATTTCGTGTCTCGGAGGGTTAAACAAAGTAACGGCTGGAAATATTTCTTCCAACGAGAAACAAATTTAGTTATTCCTACAGGATTGAATTCTGGAGGAAATATAATTAAGAAATCCATCGAAAGCGCTTTGAGTTGATACTAGGGATTGCAATCCGGAAAACCGTACCCGGTAATCCGGCGGATCCGCAATCACTAAACGTTTACCGGGTCCGGTACCAATATACTAAGAACCAGAAATTACTCCAAAAAGTCCAAATTTTGATAAGCTAAGCTCGTTTTGTTAATATTTTGAAAAATAAGACAGCCACAGATCAATGAAGATGAGGTTGAGATTTTTCAAAACCAACATTTCCAGACTCACTAGTTTCTTTACTGTGTGACTATTTGGAGGAATTTTGGAAATCTAAAAACCACAAATTTCTCTAAAAAGGCCAAATTTTGAAAATCTGAAACCGGTTTGTTAATATTTTGAAAAATAAGGCAGCGCCATATTAATGAAGATGAGGTTGAGATTTTACTAAATAAACATTTGTAGACTCTCACTATTTTCCTCACTGCGCGAGTATTTGAAAGAATTTTGGAAATCTAAAACCACAAATTTCTCCAGAAAGTCCAAATTTTGAAAATTTGAAACCGTTTTGTAAATATTTTGAAAAATAAGGTAGAGACAGATTAATGAAGACGAGGTTAAGATTTGACAAAATTAACATTCATTAACTCTCGCTATTTCCTCTACTGTGAAACTATTTGGAGGAATTTTGAAAATCTAATAACCTCGAATTTCTCCAAAAATTTTGAAAACCTGAAACCGTTTTGTTGTTATTTTTAAAAATAAGACAGCGACAGATCAATGAAGATGAGGTTGAGCTCTAAAACATAGGTCCGCATTATAGGTGCACAAAAAGTAGATTGAATATTACGGTGTGCTTTTGCACCGGAAAATACGGTATTTATAGTAAGTTAATTAAATTAAATAGACATTTAATTAGATATTATATTTCATTAGACAGATTCATCTTGATGTCTGTCATAAATATAAGAATAAGATTTGTTAGCATGCTCAAATACCCAATTCTTGAGAAATTGAATTAAGTAAAGTTTATTATGTTAGATTTACTTCCATCCGGAGGGATCCGTCCGCATCGGTGGTAATTCGGCCGGATCCGGCCGGATTGAAAATGATACCGGATTGCAATCCCTAGCTTATACTTGATCGTATTTTGGGTTGGCAACTAAGTCCCTGCCGTTTTTCTACCGTTTGGTCCTTTTTAAGCAATTCGTAATGAATCCTATTTTCCCTGTCCTACCATGTGCCCAACATCGTTTTATTATCACATTTTCGCGTTGTTGGTTAATGTTGGTTTAATCGCCCTTCATCGCACTCAGCTGGTCTGGCCCAGAACGAGGTGCGTCTTTGAGGTCAAAATTTCCATTTTGGAGCTTGGTATACCAATCACGAGCAGTTGTTCTTTCAGCTATGACACCCTATTCATATACAGCACAAATCTCGCGAGCAACTTTTGTGGCCTTAAAACTTTGATTAAAACAAAAGAGTAGTTGTCCAAAATACTCATTTTTCTCAACTGAATATTAACATAAATTAACACGAGAAATACATAGCTTCGTGTAGGATAAAAGATTCCTCTTACAATGATTTATAACATTAAGCCAAAAACATTTAATGTCATGTGGAACATTAAATTAAAAAAGCGGCTTCAACTTATTGTTAGCTACCAGCTTAATAGAAAACTTTCTGTTGAAGGCAATAGCTATTTTTTTACTAATGCCAATGTTTTAAAAATTCCCTGCCTCGAAGGGTACAAAATAGAGGCTTGTGTATATTTATACCAAAAGTGAAACTAGTTTATTTATTCTTACAGGATTGAATTCTGGGGGAAATAGAATTAAGGAATCCGTCGAAAGCTCCGTTTTGAGCGTATGCTTGTCCATATAATTTTTTTTTTAAAATGTCTTTATGTTGAAGCAAATTGATATTTTTGATAATGCTATTTTATTTAAGAATATAAGATTTATGATTTATCCAACAAAATACTAAAGAATGTATTCACAACGCAATTAACAAAGGTTAAAATGATAACCAACGACCTTAATTGTGTTTGCACCTAATCTAATAATTATAAGAACCATCTTCAAATTATAGAAAAGTTTCCAGAATAGTTTATTTATATAAACAGTTTTAGTATCGTGTCTTTGATCAAATATTAACTAGTAAACTTGTCATTATTTATTACCTATCAGCTAAATTTGAATTATATATTTGAATTTGTACTCACTTGATGAAATTTAATTTTGTATATACTATCGCATATTTTATTTATTTATTTATTTCCCAAAATACACAATGAATCCATCCAATGTATATATATATATATATATATCAATGTATAGAGATAAGAACTTATCTATACATAGGTCGGGAAGAAAATAAAACCACAGAAAGGCATAAAGAAAATAAATTTAGAAAAAGAGAAATTTAAATAAAAAGAAAAACTAAATGCAAGAAAAAAAAAAGATTTTTTTTCTCTCTATGCACGCATATTTATTCACACTAATTACAATCCCAAATTTTCAGAAATAAAACTAAAGGTCTTACCTTATCCATTTTCTAATTTTGTGCCAAACAGTTTTATTTGGAAAAGTCATGTTTTACAAATCGTGAGATAACATGTTGCAGTATTTTATGGCCACATAATTATGTAGCTACAAAATCTTATTAATAAGACCTTTTATAATAAATATATTTTTTTATTCTCATTGTCAGTAACATTTCTGTTTTATTTCTACATTTTCCAGAATATTTATTATATGATAAATTGCACTCTTCATAGTGCTATAGTATTAAGCTTATTTTAAAAATCTCGCTAATAATCAAATCAAAACAAATATTTTTATTTCATTATTTAACTATATTATTATTATTCTCGTGTTAGAAAATATCAAATAAAATACAGATACAAATACTATTACTACAAACATTATATAATATTTGACCAAAACTGCATTTTTTGATGCTTCATAAAGTTCATTTTCTGTGCAGGAGATCGGACACAGTCTACACTGAAGCATATGTTTCACAGTCTGGTTTCATCCACAGTCACACTGAATGCTATCTTGTTTAATGTAGTCCCACTTTGCAAGATTGGTCTTAGATCTGCCTACTCCTGATATTAATCTAATCAAGGATTTCCATGTTAACCATCCGTGATCATGACCAGGAGGTAAAGTTTCGGCTATCCTTTTCCAGCCCAGGGGAAGAGATTCCTTAGCTTTCCTTTTAATAAAAATTTTCTTACGGCTGATCCTTTCACACCAGAAACATGAACCAAGTCCTTTGCATGCCTACATGCATGCCGTTAACTGTGGCCCTGAGGACACAGTTAACAATTTACTCACAATGCAAAAACTGCCATATTCAGTTTATTAGTAACATGATCGATATTCGTCAACCACTCTTTTGTATTGTCGATATACAGACCCAGAAGTCTCACTAACGGGATAGTCCCGGTTTTGAAATATTTGTTCCGACGTTCCACTATTAGAAATATGAAGGCTTTAACTGTGTAAATTTGTCATTCACCTTTTTTTCGCTTTCAATTCCCCTTTTTAGATTTTATCTTAAAAAATTGTCGTGAACCTTATTTATTGCATTCAGTCCAAGACTAATATTTAGAAGGGTATTATTAATATTTTGTTTGACAGACTTTGAACAATTTTTAAATTTCAATACTAATTTTTACCCTTTTGCAAGTTTCTTATTCCCTGACAAAGGTCAACAAATTCCTTCTCGATTGTCTGGTCTTGTCTGGTCTAGTCTTGTCTGTCTAGTCTGGTCTCGTATGTCTAGTGTTGTCTCGTCTGCCTAGTCTTGTTTCGTCTGTCTAGTCTTGTCTCGTCTGTCTAGTCTTGTCTCCTCTGTCAAGTCTTCTCTGTCTAGTTTTACATATCTAGTCTTGTCTTGAACTCTAAATATTGATAAATTTCTTCAAATTCGTCATTTTAAAACTCACATTCATCTTTGAAAGCTCTGAATAAAAATGACAGTAGGGTAAGGTGATCAGATTTTGACGTTGATCAAATCCGGGACCATCCCGTCAATAAACGTCGTTCAAGTCGATTTTTTTTATACAAAAATTGGAAATTTCTTTTTTTGCTCCAACATGATATAACAATTTTTAAAAATAAATTTGAAATTGGTTTTAGTGAAAAATAGCCATTTTGGACGGGACACATATGTCCCACTAAGACATCTTAACTGGGATATATTTGACCCAGTAGTCACACAAATTATTCTTTATTTATATATAGGTATTGGTCACGGGCGTAGCCAGGGTATAGTTTTCGTTGGCGGTTTATAAAATATTTTGTGGTGGGGGGTGGGGTAGGGGCTTTTGCAGAAATGCACCAATTTACTTTCTAAAACTGACACACAAGGGTTCCTAAACCCCACATCTACCATGCTCATCAACAATTTTTAAATTTCAATACTAATTTTTACCCTTTTGCAAGTTTCTTATTCCCTGACAAAGGTCAACAAATTCCTTCTCGATTGTCTGGTCTTGTCTGGTCTAGTCTTGTCTGTCTAGTCTGGTCTCGTATGTCTAGTGTTGTCTCGTCTGCCTAGTCTTGTTTCGTCTGTCTAGTCTTGTCTCGTCTGTCTAGTCTTGTCTCCTCTGTCAAGTCTTCTCTGTCTAGTTTTACATATCTAGTCTTGTCTTGAACTCTAAATATTGATAAATTTCTTCAAATTCGTCATTTTAAAACTCACATTCATCTTTGAAAGCTCTGAATAAAAATGACAGTAGGGTAAGGTGATCAGATTTTGACGTTGATCAAATCCGGGACCATCCCGTCAATAAACGTCGTTCAAGTCGATTTTTTTTATACAAAAATTGGAAATTTCTTTTTTTGCTCCAACATGATATAACAATTTTTAAAAATAAATTTGAAATTGGTTTTAGTGAAAAATAGCCATTTTGGACGGGACACATATGTCCCACTAAGACATCTTAACTGGGATATATTTGACCCAGTAGTCACACAAATTATTCTTTATTTATATATAGGTATTGGTCACGAGCGTAGCCAGGGTATAGTTTTCGTTGGCGGTTTATAAAATATTTTGTGGTGGGGGGTGGGGTAGGGGCTTTTGCAGAAATGCACCAATTTACTTTCTAAAACTGACACACAAGGGTTCCTAAACCCCACATCTACCATGCTCATCAACAATTTTTAAATTTCAATACTAATTTTTACCCTTTTGCAAGTTTCTTATTCCCTGACAAAGGTCAACAAATTCCTTCTCGATTGTCTGGTCTTGTCTGGTCTAGTCTTGTCTGTCTAGTCTGGTCTCGTATGTCTAGTGTTGTCTCGTCTGCCTAGTCTTGTTTCGTCTGTCTAGTCTTGTCTCGTCTGTCTAGTCTTGTCTCCTCTGTCAAGTCTTCTCTGTCTAGTTTTACATATCTAGTCTTGTCTTGAACTCTAAATATTGATAAATTTCTTCAAATTCGTCATTTTAAAACTCACATTCATCTTTGAAAGCTCTGAATAAAAATGACAGTAGGGTAAGGTGATCAGATTTTGACGTTGATCAAATCCGGGACCATCCCGTCAATAAACGTCGTTCAAGTCGATTTTTTTTATACAAAAATTGGAAATTTCTTTTTTTGCTCCAACATGATATAACAATTTTTAAAAATAAATTTGAAATTGGTTTTAGTGAAAAATAGCCATTTTGGACGGGACACATATGTCCCACTAAGACATCTTAACTGGGATATATTTGACCCAGTAGTCACACAAATTATTCTTTATTTATATATAGGTATTGGTCACGGGCGTAGCCAGGGTATAGTTTTCGTTGGCGGTTTATAAAATATTTTGTGGTGGGGGGTGGGGTAGGGGCTTTTGCAGAAATGCACCAATTTACTTTCTAAAACTGACACACAAGGGTTCCTAAACCCCACATCTACCATGCTCTCTTGAAAATAGTCATCTCTACTCGTCTCTCCTGATTTCAATATAATATTTATGTTATATTTTACGACTGGGTACGACCATGGTATAGGTATTCTACGTTTGACATAATGTATTGGTTCGTTTTTCCCCCTTGAATTGCACAGAACACCTTTGGCACCTTCTTCTCGTTTGCCCTTCTATGGGCAAATGATCACCCACATTGAAAATCTTAGGTTTTTTATATTAGATGGTCAACCTAATGAAACAGCAAATTTCTTTTTACTGTTGCTCTTTGCCTGTGCTCTGTGAAATAAGAATCTTTGCAACGCTAATCAGAAATTGCAAAATTTGAGTTTTAGACCTATGCAAAAAATCATTATATAAAACATGAGCATTTGCAACAAACATCATCAATAATTCGTAGAAAACTTTCTTCCACCACTTTCCTGACTTCCTATCAAAATCATAAAGACCAATATTTAATCAGTCAAATCGACGCCGCCCATGTATTTATTATAAAAATGAAGCATCTCAGGACAAGATATATTTTTCTTCGTGCCATCTTTCAAAGTATCGGTAAAGTGTTATCGGTAAAGCAATTTCTTATTGCAAGTAAGTCTTTAGTACCTTGCCAGCGACAAATAATAGTACCATTGTTATTTATCCGGCATTGAGATTTACCAAGATTTAATATTTCTGAAAATTCGGGGACATTTTTCCTATTTGGCATTAGTGTACCAAGCGCGGGATATGGTAGTAAATCTATCAAAGAAACGGCAGAAAAAAATCTGTCAAAACATTGCAAAACCTCTTTATCTCTAACTGAACTAAATTTCTTTACAGTCATATTGCCTAAAGTACCATCCAATTCTTCACTGTCCTTATCCGCATATACATTCATACGTAACCCGTACAAGAGTCACTTCGCACCCAAATTTTCACCCCTCGTTTGATAGGTTTCTTTTGTAAATTCTGCTTTATTGAAGACCTACCTTTAAATTTAGTTTCACAACTTCTTCTATATAGTAAAGTTTGTTGTTATTATCGGTTTTTTCGGGTTTATTGAAATACATCTTTGCCAAAAAAAGCTTACAGCGATCTCTAGTAATTACTTTTTTATTGAACTATTTCCCAGTGACTCATTATTGGACCAATAGTGATTGAATAGACCTGATCTGTCAAGTTTGAAAGGCGGGAATATGAAAGTTTCGGCAAATATGAAGGTTATATGTCAAAAAGTTCGGGCAATTTTGACGTATAACATGGCGAAAATTGACGCATGCGCACAAAAAAAATTCAACTATGAAAAGGTCTCTTGAGGAACACGATTGTATGCCATGATGTGCGAGACCCCAGAAACAATCATATTTTCATGATAATCCGTGCTTTTCCTTTTTCTCTGTGAATCATTCTCAAATTTTGGCAACCGCAAATTTGTACAATGAGCAATATACTTAAATAAACTTCTAGGAAATATATTAAAAAATATATCCACTTCATTCATCTCGTGAGAAAGAGTAGACACTGATTTTTTCTGTGGAACAGAGAGTCTAGGAACAAAATTTCCAACGTTTATAAACCACAACATGTCTCCGTTGACTTCATTAGTTTGTTCTTCATTCTGTTCTTGTGTTTCAAATACTGTTGTTTCGTTTTCTTGTTTCTAAATTATTTGTTTTGTTATTTAGTTCCAGTAGGACTGAATTGTAATTATTTCAAATAAAATGGGATCATATAAAACCAGTAGCCATTCAGAAAAATACATTGACATATATGTCCCGATATACTCGAAAGGGCTAAAAGAACAAATTAGAACTTCGAAAAGACGATTTTGAATTTTATCAGGTATACGAATTTACAATCTTTTATTCTAAAAATTATTTTTTTTTACATCGAATTGTGCCTATATGGACTGCGTGGCAACAACCAATTTAATTTTAGTGACTAGGTCTTGTTCTTGTTCCAGCTTTGACTTCGTGCCAGTACAGTAGCTCACCAAGAAGTGTCTGTTTATGCTCTTCGGACAAATGTCCTCTTCTTCTTTTGGACGTTGATGCCATTTTAAAACCTTGGTAGTTGTTCTCCAATCTTTTAAATTCATATCCTATCATAAATGTTTCTCTCTGAGAAACCAATCTGCCTAAGATCATTTTTACTTTCTTCACAAGAACGATCTCGGCCTTGTTTTCTTAGATTGGATGAAATTCCATATTCTGTTGGTTAGTCGGTCACCGTCCATCCTCATGAGATGACCGTAAAATAACAATCGTCTCTTCTTAATGGATGCTGTAATAGGTTCTGTCTTGCTGTACAAGTCCTCATTTGCTCTCATTTGCCATTGTCCATCAACCCATCTGTTACCTAGGATTTTCCTACGTTCTTTTTTTCCAGTCCTTGCTTATTCATGGTCAACATTTCGGACGCATATAAGCCCTCAGGCTTTAAAACTGTATTATATAATGTCTGAACTTGGCTCCTATACTCATAGACTTTTTGTTATAGGTATTATTTGTAAGTTGGTATGCCTGGTCTAACTTCCTTATACTGACATTAATTGCTTCTTCTTCTAATCCATTCTCCTGGATGACTTTACCGAGATACCTGAAATTCTTAACTCATTTTTTCCCGGATTAGTGTATTTTTCCGGATCATCCATTCAGGTCCATTGTAGATGTTCGTCATATATTTTGTCTTTTTAATAGAAATCTGGAGTCCACCCTTTCCAGCCATTTCTGGCCCCTACTGATCTTGTTGACTGCTGACTCTATGTTGTTAGTAAAAATGGCCAGGTTATCTGCAAAGACCAGGCCGTCAATGCACACCCCTTTGTTCTTAGGGCCAAGTCTGAATCGCTCTTCATTTGTTTCTTCTTGGGCTAACAGCTTTCTACAATCTCGAATGCAGTGGCGGCTCGTGGATGATGTTTGTAGGAGGGCTGGAAAAAATTATAATAAAAAATCAGAACGAGTTGAAAAAACTGCATTTTTATTGACACATACAGAAACATATTGAATTTTGTAATTCAGTGTAATACCAGTAACAATTATTTTTATTTAAATTCCATTCTACGTTCCACTAGATTAACAAAACCAACAATAACCTTTTCATTAAAATTTCGTATATGTTACACTTACACTGTCTTTATTTGTATATCTTTATCTAATACTGTCTTTTTTGTTCCATTGTATTTCTTAAACAGGTTTGAGAGTAAGGTTTATTTTCTCAAGAGCAGGAAAACATCTTTCAGGTTCTGCTGTTGTCATAGGTGTGGTAATTATTATTTCAAGTAAATTAAAAACTTCTACAAAGGATTCATGAGCTATACATTAGATATTTTTGTATCCTTTTAAATTTTGGAAAAACAAGTAATTCTGTGTTAAGCCTCTCTTTATCTAAACTTGGATATGCTTTCACTGCTTCTCGTAGTTTGATGATAGCAATTTGATTCGTATTATATGAAAAAATATACGGGGAAAATAAACTAGCTGCGGATAAGAGTTTCGTAAAAGCAAATCGTCCTTTAACTAAAATATTATATAATCGCAAACTTCTTACTTATATTATATAATCGCAAACTCTTTGCCGTTGCCGAAACTCGAGTTCTTAGAAACAAACTCATAAAAATGCCTAAAATACATTGTGCGGACTGCAATGTTTGCAGCCCACGATATACATATTACAAAAACGCATATCGCGGGTGGGGGTAACCAGGTCAATACACTAACTACGTGACGAGACACGGTCTGCACTGAGTGCAGCCCGGATGAGTATACAACCACACAAAATTACACAATACACACATACAGAGCGCCTATCGAGGTATCTATTACCTACAAATCAAAAAATAAATATTCTATGAACGGAAAAATATGTTTCATTTTGGCGGGAGGGCTGCAGCACTGCAGCGCTTATGGGCGAGCCGCCACTGCTCGAATGACCTTTTCCAAAACACAGTTTAAAAGGATTGGGGAAAATCCATCTCCTTGTCTTACGCTTATGTTCTGATTGTAAAGGGTTCCTGAGATCTCACCAATAAATTTTATTTTTGACACTTTGTTAGTGAGAGTTTGTTTTATTCGTTGTTTTAATATATCAAAAAATATAATAATTTTAATTTTCATTTTTAATATATTTTTTTTTATTTTTCAATTTTTATAATTTATTTTATTTATTGATGCTACATTTTCAACTGAACACAATTTTGATTAATTTATGCATTTCGTTGATAACTGTATAAAAAAAATGTTATTTATCATTTACATTAGACGACTACAGTAATAACATTACTCTAAAAACTATAAATTCACTTTTGTCTATCAATTCACAAACAAAATATGAAATCCGAATGTAAAATACCACTATTAGCATATTTTAGCATAAAAATGCAAAAAATCAACTAAGGTATGTAAACTAATAATTTGTTTAGTCTGCAACGGCTAAACAAATTTTTGTGTATTTTTCCTCTAAACTTGGTTCTATTAAATATATTTTCCAATTTTAATAATTTCAAAGCGCGACTTTTATCATTGAATGTACTTTGAATCCAACGTGCTTTGCAGCGTAGTGGCCACATTTTTAAAATTAGTTTTAGGCAGAAATTCAACGAACTTTAATCAATATCTCATAAACGGTGTAGCGAATCACGATGAAACTTTGCAACACTTATTGCGAATTTATAAAGCTACTCATCTGATATTTTTGGAAATTTTGCTATATCTTTTTATGACAGTTTAGGACTCTTTTTATGCCGAGAATATAATGTGCTCATAAGACGCCGTGTAAAAACTGTTCAAATTTGAATTGCAATATCTATTAAACGGTCTAGTGAATTGACCTGAATTTATTTCCTAACAACATCCTTAACTATCTGTAGAAGTTTCATAACTTTTTCAGTATATTGATCAACCTCTCGAACATCCTTAAACAAAGACGAATCTGCAAAACAAAAATTAGTGACTATCTGCGCCTATTAGTTTTAGATTAGAAATCGCAGGTCGGCTCTCATTATCGACTATCTGATTACATTTTGTTCTAGTGGATTGCAATTAAATTTCTAATTGATTCAAGTGTAAAGCAACAGGTAGGTTCATTTGTATTTAATCATTTTCATTACTCTACAAAGAATTTTTGTCAGAAACAGTTAGTTATTTACTTATAATTGTACTCCAAAATAAGCGATTATTCTTTTTGCAAAGAATTCGCCGGACTCACCAAATCAATATCTTTGTGTACAGCCAGAGCCTCTCAGAGAAAGTGCGAGGCCCGGGGCAATTGATATTATAAAAGTAAAAACTTAGGGGAAGACAAAATTATAGTTTTTGTTATGGTATTAAATATTATTGAATAAGTAAATTTACTTAACAAATGCTTTTCGCGCTTTAGCATCAGCAAATTCGGTTATAATTCGGTTGGAATCATGAAAAGTGCTTAAATGATGAGGCCTATGGCAACTGCCCCTTCTGCTCCCCCACCCCTCTGATAGGGCCTGTGTACAGCAATAAATCATAGTTTATTTGTCTTTTATTATATATGTCATATATTACTTTTTACATAAATATTTTATGTTAGATGCATCATTTGACTGCACTTGGACCACCACTGGTCATCTTCTATATTTCATAATTGCTTGAATAATTAGAGTTGTTACACAAAATTGTAAACTGAACTAATCCTTGATAAAACAAACATAAATTTGTTATCTAAGTTTTCAAGTTTATTACGAATCATCTGACATCGTTATCTTTAGTGTTTATTTCATTATTAGCGAAAATTACGTAATTTTAAGTAGTCGACAAGTTCTCGTCAAAGCTATCGCGTGTTGTGTTTAGTATAAATATGATTATTTGCAGATAATTGTTTGAAAAATAAAACAGTTAATTGTTAATAAGAAGGTAAATAACTAATAGATTAAAACTACTACTTTAGACTTTCATTTTTAAATAGACACATAACAGAGACTAGACAGACGGGATAAAACTAGACTAGACAGATAAAAGTAGGCTGATAAGGATACACAAGAGTAGGCTGATAAGGATAGATAGAGAATACTGATAGAAAAGATTAGAGACCCTAGATTTGACAGATAAGACTAGCAAGACAAAACTAGACACACAAGGCTAGACAGACAAGACTAGACAGACAAGACTAGACTAGACAGAGAAGACTAGACACGCAAGACTAGACATACAAGACTAGACAGTCAAAACTAGACTGACGAGACTAGACAGACAAGACTAGACAAGCAAGAGTAGACAGACAAGACTAGACAGATAAGACTAACACATCATCGATCTGCCAATTTACTGAAAGGCAGTAACATAAAATTTCATAGTTATATTTACATTTCATAATCATACATTGCATTTACACACCTAGACTTTTTACATAATGGTGAGTGTTAGAGAGTTTCGCGAATCGTTTCATAAGCACATGCCTAACGCGACCCATCAGAAAAAGTGAAGAATTGTGCCGGCATTCATGGTCCAAGCACTCCAGAAAGGGAGCTGTGTCTTTCCACCTCCGCCATGAAATCCCTACAAGGAAAGCGATCCGGAAGTCATTACCTTAGGGGTTGCTTACAACAGAGGGGAATTACCACTATCATCCGACGCAAAGAGAACTACTATTACTTGGAAAGTAGATTGATGTAAAATAACTAAAATCGACTATACACACTATTTACCGATATTTTTTGAAGGATTGTGTGAGCTGGAAGATCCCTATAAGTTCATGGCTCTACAAGGCATAGCGGATTTGTTGAATAAGGGTTAACATAACTCAACTAATTATTCGCATTAAAATTGCTCTCCGAACGAAAAATAAAATGATGTGTGCGACATAGTGAGTCTTGAAACATTTGGTGAAATCTTATGAATTAATTGGCGCGGCCTTGGTGCCCTACTACAAATAGCTACTACCAACATTGAACTTATTTAAAGGGAAAAATTTAAATTGTGGAGATGGTTTAGGAGAAAACTTGGCGAACGTAATAAATGAAACATCGAAGACTTTGTAAGAGTACGGAGGCGAAGATGCTTTCATCAATATCAAATATTTAATACCAACATACGAATTTTGTATATTAAATTAGCTTTAGTTAAATTAGAATCGCATTCAGACTAGACAGACAAGACTAGCCAGACAAGACTAGACAGACAAGACTAGACAGAGAAGACTAGACAGAGAAGACTACACAGACAAAACTAGGCAGACAAGACTAGACAGACAAGACTAGGCAGACAAGACTAGAGAGACAGGACTAGACAGAAAAGTGTAGACAGATAAGACTGGATAGATAAGACAAGACTAAATAGAAAGGCCAGGCGGACAAGACTAAACAGATATAATTAGAGAGACATGGCTAAATTGACAGAACTAGATAGACAAAATTAGTCAGACAAAACTAGAAGGGCAATATAAGACTGACAAGACTAGTCTGATAAGACTAGACAGGTAAGACGAGGTAGACAAGACTTTTATAATAAAGTTGTTCGGGGGAAGCTCTCACTAAACCTAGAAGATTAGACACACCATGCTAGACAGATAAGACAAGACTAAATAGATCAGACTGATGAGAGTACACGACTAGATAGACAAAACTAAACATCCAATTGTCTATCTAAGCTAATCTTATCTATCTAGTCAGAACTGTCTAGTCTTATCTTGTCTAAGCTTGTAAGACTAGTCTGTTTAGTCTTGTCTATTTAGTCTTGTCTAATGTAGAATGTCTATACTCGCCTATCTAGTAGTAAAGGAAGCAAGATTTATACATTTTTATCTCACAGAAGAGGAGGATAAGAGTAAGGAAAGATTTAATCTTACGTTATAAATGTGAACCATTAAAGAAATTATCGGTTTTGCTCACCCCTCGCTTGAGACCCTTCCATTCGTCAACCCTCCTGACCTAATTTTGTGGACGATATTTGGGTCGAGCCAATAAACCCTTACCATAAAAAATCCCCTATATAATTGAGAATTTATGACGACGAATGGACAACACTATTAAATAAATATACGTTTTTGTTATGGACGTTTATTTATTTTCCTCATATAGATATAGATATTGATATGGATTTACGTATTTATTTTTATGTATGTTATTCTTTGCTTAATGTACTGTTTTTTTCTTATATTTTGTTTCAGGAAAAACAAATATGATTCGTCGATTTCTTCATAGGGGCTTGGAACTGAAGCTTGAAAGTGGAAAAAGACTTTCATCCACTCTTGCCTTTACCAAGGTAAAGAACAATTTTATAAAATATTATATTCATAAATATTATTAACAATTTTAAGTACTCTATTCTAGTATCTCTATTTTAAGTTATCTACTTCTTTAAAGCAAAGTTTTTCTTCTATCTAGCTTTATATATATTTTTATTGAAATTAGTTAAAAATTGTTAAAAAAAATATTCATTGCAAGATCTACTCAAATATTTAAATTTTTTTAATAGGATCGTTATCCCGATGTAAAACGAGGTCCTTACGCAACTCTGGATGATTCCCATACGACCTTCTTCGAGGACCTCCTGGGCAAAAACAGAGTTATACGAGATCCTTACGACTGCGAATCTTACAATATTGATTGGATAAAAAATGTCAGAGGTGAAAAAACGTCTTAAGAAAGGTCTCAAAAAGGACATAAAAAAGGGATAATTATTTACACTACGAATATCTAAACTAAGTCAACACTTTAGTCAATCTAGACTGAAATGTATTGAACTGTATTGACGACCATGCAAATTCTAAAATTCAAAATTTGAAAATTTTGTCTCAAGCAACCTGCCCTAGATCATTCTAACTCTAAATAGATAGTTCTAACGATGATCCCTAAAATATTTTCAACGGGGTTCGTATCTGGTGAACAAGCGGGCCATTCCAATAACTGAATATTGTTACCTTGAAACCCACCTTTGGCTTCTCGTCTGACATGAATTCTCGCATTACCTAGTTGATAAATCCACAAATTCTCAGCTTCTGTATACAACTCTAAGAATAGTCTACCGATAATACTCTACCGTGATACAGTGTTCTACACTCATGTGCCCATTTGCTGAAACTTTTTGTACTGTTGCTGCTCAAATTTATTAGGCAACATTCTCTTCTCGGACTTCTTTTTTGGACCCCCTTTCTTATTTGTGCTATACGTTTCGCGATTTCTTAAGAAATTTGAAACCACTTTATGCGATCTTAATTTATTATATAATTAAGTTATTATATAATTTTATTTTATTATATATTTAAGCTTGTTAGCTGAGCGATTTCTCGAAGTCCACATCCATTTCTCGAAGTCTACATCATGGTTTTTTAACCGGGAACTAGCATGTTGCCAGTCATTTAATCCTTCATTCTCAAGTTGACCTGTAGCTTCCAAGGTAAAAACCTTGCATGGGAAACTGATTTAAATGATGAAACCTGATGACAAAATTGCATTTGTAGTTTTTGTAAACAAGCCACTCTCGATCCATGATTTCACTATCATTCATTTTTCTTTTGTAATAAATATTAGAAAAACTTCTATTTGGTTCATCTTTTAGATAAGTATGTAAAATAGTTTGAACTGGACCTTTCTCGAGAAAATAATTTCTGTATCCTGAGTTCAATTTTGCGGACCTGGATCTTGCATTTGAGGAAGATCTCGGTTTGTGTTCGAATCTTCTTTTTCGTTTTTCATCGTCATGAAAAGGATATGCGGTATCAATATGTGGTGGTACATCTGTAGTTTGTAATGCACTTGTCATTGTGCAATTTTCGAGAATTCGAGCGTCGAATTCAGGTAAATCGTCAGATATTTCTTTTGAAATATTTAAAGTCTTCTCGTTTTCGGAGTCCTTCTCCGTCTTTTGTATGTGCTCTTTTTTTCAAATATTTACTATTAGTCCTTTTAGTCTAATAAATTGATACTAATAAATTCTTCCTTAGAATTTCTCTTTCTTTCCATTTATTTTTCCTCTTTCAATTTCAGATAAATAAGTCCCTCGTGGCATTTTCTCAATTTTTAACAAACAAATTAGTTATTTGTGTATTTGACCATCTTGAAGTTTTTAATATTCTTGTTTTGTTATTATATTCTTTATTTACTTCAAGAAGATTAATAATTATTATTATTACCAACTAGTTTCGGCTTTCTATTATTAAAAATTAGCCATCATCAGGGTAAAAACATGAACTTTTATATATGAAAATAAAAATTATTTTAATTTTTATTTTCATATATAAAAGTTCATGTTTTTACCCTGATGATGGCTATTTTTTTAATAATAAAAAGCAGAAACTAGTTGGTAATAATAATATTTATTAATCTTCTTGAAGTAAATAAAGTATATAATAACAAAACAAGAATAAAACAAATTAGTGTTGACAAGTCGCAATTAACTCATCATTTGATGTTTGGAAAGAACGCTACAGCATTGTTTTTCTAAGCCGGCTAACAATTGTATAAGATGTAGGTACTGTTGTTTTGCACATTGTGAAAGTTCGATTTTCTTTTATTGCAGCATTAAATGAGGCCAGATTATCGTTGATTATTGACTGAACTGATTGAATTTACTCTGAATGTTTTATGCCGATCTACTTCAGATTCAATTATCAGGAAAATCCAGATTTTCAAAATTTTTAGCTGGTGCATAAAGCAACAAATTACAGCAGTATAAAAAAAAATTGGATATAAAAACAGAATTGCTCAGTACCAGCAAAATTCTTTATTCCAGACGAATCAACGTCGTTTCTATCAATCCTTAAACGGAGAGGCAGGAAGAGGCAATGCAGCAATAAATAAAGAACAAATTCTAGAGTTTTGGAAAGAGATATGGGATAATCCCAAAGAGTTTAACAAGAACGTGAATTGGATCGAGGGAGTAGAAGCAAAATTAAGGGGAAACGACATGCAAGAACTGGTAATTACTACTGAACTAGTCACAAGGCGAGCACAGAAGTTAAAAAACTGGTCTGCGCCGGGAAATGATGAGCTACATGGATATTGGTTCAAGCACCTGACTGGATTGCATGTAAGAATATCCCAACAATTTAATTCCTTGTTGCAATGAGCAATAATGGATAAATGTCTGGCAACAGGGAAAACGCACCTTCTTATAAAAGATGATAAAAAAGGAGCAATCCCAAGTAATTTTCGGCCTATAACCTGTCTGCAAACTACGTTCAAATTACTAACGGGAATAATATCTGATATGGTACAAGATCATTTAGAGAATAACAACATGTTCCCAAGTCAGCAAAAGGAATTCGAAGAAGTACAAAAGAAGAGGCACAAAAGACCATCTTTTGATTGATAAAATGATTCTGGAAAATTCAAAAAAACGAAAAACAAAATTACATGTAGCTTGGATTAACTATAGGAAGGCTTTTGATTCGTTACCACATGATTGTATATTAAAATGTTTGGAAATGATGGCCGTAAGCAACAACATTCAAAATTTTGTTAAAATAGCAATGGGTTTGTAGACTACAAAATTACTCGTGTATGGGGAATAAGTGGGTACGGTTAATATACGAAGGGGCATTTTTCAAGGAGACTCATTATCTCCTTTACTATTCGTTATAGCATTGATTCCAATGTCGATCATGTTACGGACTAATAAACATGGCTACCAGGCATCGAAAGCCTCCGCAAAATGTTCCCATTTACTATATATGGATGATCTGAAGCTGTATGGAAAATCATTATCTGAAAGTGAGTCTCAATACAGTGCGAATCTACAGCACAGATATTTGCATGGAATTTGGATTCAGTAAATGTGCAACTTTAACAATACATCGCGGAAAATTAGAATCTACAGATGGAATAAAATTACCAAATAACAATGAAATCAGGAGTCTACATTTAGGCGATAACTACAAGTATCCTAGGCATACTTCGAGCAGAAAATTTCAAACATGCTGAGGTAAAAATTAAAGTATCAAGGGAATTTATCAGAATAGTACGGAAAATTCTAAAATCAAAATTGAATGGGACAAACACTATAAAGGCTAATACCTCAGGATTTATTAATTGGACACAGTAGGAATTGGACAATATTGACCGCAAAACCAGGAAGATAATGACCATCAACCATGCGCTCTACCCGAGGTGTAATGTTGATAGGCTTTACCTTCCAAGGAATGAGGGTGGAAGAGAATTGATACAAGTCCATCAAGCCATGAAAGAAAAAAAACTAGCACTTTCAGAATATTGCTTGCGTAGTCAGGAACGGAACTTAACTAATGTGATTATTGAAGGTGTCTTGAAACTGGATGAGAACAAAGATGAATATAAAAAGCAACTGAAAGCAAAACAAAGAGAAAAATTATACAAAAAAGCATTACACGGACAATATTTTAACACAATAATTTGAAAAGCTGATATTCAGAAAACTTGGCATTGGCTAAAAAATGGAAATTTAAAAAAAGGAACGGAAGGACTAATTCTTGCAGCTCAAGAACAGGCAATTTCCACGAACACATTGAAAGCCAAAGTCTATAAAAGCCAAACCGACATCAAGTGTAGGTTGTGTAAAGAGGCTGATGAAACGGTCGAACACGTGCTGCTGCAAGAAAATTAGTCAGACTGATCACCTTAAGAGATACAACAGATAGTTATACAGTTTCGACAGTTGCAGCCATAATACACTGGGGTCTCTGTAGAAAATTTGGATTTGAATTTTGCAAAAACTGGTGGGATCACATTCCGGAAAAAGTAATAGAAAATGACCGAGTCAAAATTGTATGGGATTTTCGTATCCAAACAGACAAACATTTGAATCATAATACTCCAGACATAACTGTTGTTAAGAAAGACTCAGTTTACATTATTGATATCGCAATTCCTGGAGATCGTAGGATACAACAAAAAGAATTTGACAAAATTTCTAAATATGTGGATTTAAAAATTGAAATTCAAAGAATTTGGAAAAGAAAAATAACCGTGATACCAATTGTGATTGGTGCTCTAGGGGCGATATCGAAGGATTTCCAAAAATATTTAGATTGCCTGGAGCTTGAAGGGATAACTTATGGGAAATTACAAAAGGCAGCGTTGCTGGGAACATCATACATTTTAAGAAGATACGTCTGTAGCTAAATCTGTCCGACATATTTGTGACTTCTAGATTCCTGGTTGGGATCCAAGCCATGAAATAAGCACCAATTTGACTGCATTATAATTGTGCCAATTAATAATAATAATAATATATCTTTCAATTCTAACAGAGGGTTAACCAAGAGTTAGCTGCTGTTAACACACAGAGCATATTCATTTCAGAACTTGCTTCTTTAAGACATTTTTGTTACAGTTTAAAATTTTCAAATTAATATTTAGAATTAATATTTAGACTAAATTTCAGGTTGACATTTTTAATAATTTTTAAAGTATATTTAGTGGTTTAATTGCTTTATCGTTTGCCCCAACCCAAGCAATTATTCCGTAATTAATTATACTCTCAAATAATGCATAATAAATAACCTTCAGAGCCCAAGCCCCAATATAGTATCGGAACAAGTTTAGAAAATGCAAAAAATAGGTCTTCTTTAATATTTATTTGATGTGATAGTTCCATCTCATGTGACAATCAAGGTGTACACCTCGATATTTACAAGTATCGTACGCTTTTAATTTCGTTATTAGCAAAATAAAGCTTTATAATATATAAATATATTCAACCTATTCGTAGCTCTATAATATCAAGTCTTATCTATTAAGTCTTATCTTAAGACAAGACTACGAAACAAATCCCGTGTTGAAATAACTACTTGCCTGGCCAATGCCACGCAGGATGTTGAATTATACAACATGCATTTCCATATTATTACCACCCCCAGTATATTTTCATGTCACTAAACGAGTACTAGATAAATAACATAATCATCTTTTTATTTAATTTAAGTAAATAGCCACCTGCAGACGCGTTTCAAGATTTATCTCGCATCGGTGCAGCTTTGTTGTTTTTAATTAGAAATTGGAATACAATTACTTGAACTTGAATACACTTACTTGAACGAGACTTGAACGATTTCGAGATATATCTCGAAACGCGTCTGCAGATGGCAACATGAGATTTGTTTTGTAGTCTTAATAATACTTAATTTAAGAGAGCTACGAACTGGTTGAATATATTTATATATTCAAGCTACATTTCGCCCTTAATTACATGATTAGTTCCATGATTGTAGTAGCCTTTAGTTACATGATTGTATCTATAATTAGTATGGTTTTTAGTTTTTTTAGAAATGGTAGGTATTTTAGTTTTTTAGTTTTATTAATAATGTAAGCTGATAAATTATCACGATAGCACCCAAAAGCTATGAAGGTCGTTTTATCAGCATTAAGTTGTTTTATCGGTTATAGTTGATTCACTTTCAACAATACACTTAATCGATTAAGCCAAGTTGTTATTATATTTGCTACTTCGTCGCAAGTTTTTCTCGCATACACAACAGGAGTCATGTCTCTTATGCTAGACAAGGCTATTAACAGACAGTATATTTAAAATGTCATAAATATAAATTAAGGGATCTAAAATACTACTTTGAGGTACAAAAGTTTTACATGTTTATGTTACGGTAAAAGTACAAAATCGGCAAAAGTAAACATTTACCGGTATATGTATACATCTACCAATTTGTTAGGTAAATGTGAGTTTAAATCTAAGATCTTCTTTATATATCTACTTTTACCGGAAAATGTGTACTTTTTGTGTGTTACAATATCACATCTGTCTTGTTGGACAGCCCATGCGCGGTGTATGTTAATGTAAATTTCTAACGATTGCCAACAACATTAGGCATATATACACATTTGCCGGAAACAATTGGTAAATGTAAGTTGAACTCACATTTACCAACCAAGAAGGTAAATGTGTACATATACCGGTAAATGTGTACATTAACCAAACTACGTACTTTTACCGTAACATTTACATTCTATTTTACAGTTAATTTTCAAATATCTAAGGCCATAAGAGTATAGTTTTGAAAGGAGAATCTTGTGACTAACCGTGTCAAAGGCTTTTATCCAAATATGCCAGTATCGTTGTTCGAATCTATATTATCATATTTAACATTTGTTATAAAATATAGTGCATCATTTCTGCTATTTTTCATTAATCTAAATTGTTTGTCAGAAATAATATTACAATTATTACGTAGTATAGTTATTATATATAAGTTTCGCGAAACTCTGGCGATATTGGAAATACTAGAGATCGGATGGTACTTCACATTGGATGCTGTGGATGCAGACTACTAAACTAGGTCCCCGGTTCGAATTCGGGAACACAAACATGGAAAAATGCGCCACCGTTCTCCTGTGCATGGCTCTGGCAAAGTCGTTCTTCGTTCAATGGTGCTACAAGTCCTAGTAGGACCTGGATCTCCTCCCACTTCCTACACTTGTGCTTGGTGTCTTGATGTTAGACACAAGTGTAGGGAGCTCTTACAGTTTTTAACGTGGTTGGCGAGCAATTATTTGGGGAGGTTTCGAGGCAGATTTTTACTGTGATGACTTTGCCAGAGCCATCTACAGGAGAACGGTGGGCTTATTTTTAACATGTCCAGGATTTGAACTCGCGACTTGCGGCTCCGAAGTACGACACCTTTACTATTGGGCCACCACCGCCTCTGGCAAAGTCATCACAGTAAAAATCTGCCTAGAAAAACCTTCCCCAATAGGGGCATGCCATTTACGTTAAAAACTGTAAGGGCTCCTTATGCCCGCCATACACACAACGGTCCACATGACAGGTCTACCTGTGCAGGTTTGCCTGCGCAGGTAGACCGGAGCGGGTGTGGGAATAGACCTGTGCAGTTTCTTGCGTACGGTTGACCTGCGCAAGCAAACCTGCGCATGTAACCTGTACGGTAGACCGTAGCGTGTATGGCGGGCATTATACTTGTCTAAGATCAAGACACCAAAACACAAGTGTAGACAGAGGAAGGCGGTCCAGATGCTGCCTAGAACTGTAGTATCATTGAAAGGAAAAAAGGAAGGATGGTAGTTAGTCGGCTCACCTGATTTGTGTACAGGAATAATTTCAGCCGTTTTGAGTGCATTTGGTCAAATTCCATTCGATATACTTAGGTTGTATGTATATATGTTCTAAGGATTTTCTTACATCACATATTATACATTTTACTCCAAATGTTACTACTAATCTCCGTCTCCATTTTTAACTGAAAAAGAAATCAGGCGGTTTTCTTTTACAATTCTAAAATAACTTTTTCAATATCAAACCAAGTAATTGTATTTATTATTTATTTATTTTTATTTTTTAATTTATTTATATTTATTTATTTATATTTATTTTATTTTAGTTTTAGTAAGTTTTGCTATTATTTTTAATACACAAAACTCAGCATTTTTAATAATTTAATCAATTTTTGCAGCTAAATTTGAGCCAACGTTACAAAAAAACTAATCGCCACTCGTCATTAGTTATTTTAATATCATTGCAGATTAAATATTTGACAAACAATTATTTCCTTCCTAGGTCAAAGCCAATGTATTTTGAAACCAAAAACATCCGAAGAAGTATCAAAAATCTTGTCCTTCTGCAACTCGCACAAATTCGCCGTCTGTCCCCAAGGGGGAAACACCGGACTAGTTGGCGGCTCCGTTCCCGTTTTCGACGAAATCATCTTATCCACCGCCATGATGAACGAAGTCATCAACATCGACGAAATCTCTGGTAAAACAATCAACAACTAAAAACTGTTAAATTGCAATAGGATTATTATCAGTTAATCTTATCAAGGTGTCGTCGTTTGCCAGGCTGGATGCATTTTAGAAAACCTGGAGAGTTTGGCGAATGAGAAGGGGTTGATGATTCCTTTGGATTTGGGGGCTAAAGGTTCTTGTCATATCGGCGGAAATGTTGCTACGAACGCTGGAGGGTTGAGACTTTTGAGATATGGCAACTTGCATGGAAGTGTACTAGGCCTCGAAGCCGTAAGTTCTTTAGACAAGTTAAAATTAAAAAACTGACAAGGTTAATACAATGTTGCTAAATCATGAGTATAAGACAAGCCTGATAAATCTAGTCATTTTCGAAATCGTATATACATAATCTAGAACTATGCTGAACAAACAGACTGGACCATTAAACTAGTAGACTAAATACAGGATTAAATAAGAAAAAGGCATTCCTATACTAAACGAGATACTAGACTAGATACTATATTACATTCTCCAATTATTAAGCTATGTAATAGACACTAAAAACTAGACTGGACACTAGATAATAGACTAGACTAATTATCCTTCATATAATCTATGTACACTGTTTCATATTCAGATTGAGATTAAGTTGATATTACATAAATTTAATACTCGAAAGACAAAAGTTTCGACACCGCTTCTCCAGAATGTCTATTCAAAAACAGAATTATTAGGAATTGTCTGGTTTTTTCTTGTGTATCTTGTTTATCTGGACAATATGGTTTAGTTTACTCAGTATAGAACTTGTATTTAATTAATTTTATTTCTTTCTCAATTAGGTAAAAGCTGATGGTGTTATTTTGGACTGTCTAAGTACCTTAAAGAAAGATAACACGGGTTACCACCTGAAGCACCTGTTCATAGGCAGCGAAGGCTCATTAGGCGTAGTCACAAAAGTGGCTATTCAGTGCCCCCCGAAACCCAAAGCCATAAACATGGCCTTCCTAGGTAAATCACCCTAATACATCATCACCCCACTTAATCTCCTTAATAATTTAATTCGATTTAGGGGTGAATTCGTTTGATGATGTCCTGTCGACGTTCCGTCGTTGCAAACAGGAATTGGGCGAGATTTTGTCGTCCTTTGAACTAATAGACGCCCTGTCCCTGGACGTCGTAACAAGCTATTACAAATTACAATCACCGATTCCTGAGTTTCCCTTCCACATTCTGATTGAAACTCACGGCAGCTGCAACGAACACGACGAGCAGAAACTGACCAAGTTCTTGGAGGGCGCTATGGAGGACAACTTGGTAATCGACGGAACCACCACTAATCAACCCTCAAAAATGAAAGTACGTTGGGTAGCTTGGACGGGTGGAATTTTAATGCGTTTTCATTTGTAGCACCTCTGGGAGCTGAGGGAGAGTATTACGCAGGGGTTGCTTTTGGACGGATACGTTTTCAAATACGATTTGTCTATTCCAATCAAAGAGTTTTATTCCATTGTAGAGGTTATGACTGAGAGAATAGGCAAAGACGCTGTAAGGATTAGTGGATATGGACATATTGGTAAATTTAATTCACACAAGACTAAACAGACGATATGGGACAGACAGGACTAAATAGGCGAGACTAGATAAATTTATCGAATTTGCATTATTTTAGGTGATTCGAACATTCATTTGAATGTCTGTGTAAAAGAATATAACAAGGAGGTGCACAAGAAAATCGAGCCGTTTGTGTACGAGTTCACTTCCGGTCTTAAGGGCAGCGTGAGCGCCGAGCACGGTATCGGATTCCGGAAACCCAAGTACATTCATTACTCGAAGAGTCCGGCCGCCATTGACTTGATGAAGGACATCAAAAGGATGATGGATCCGCACGGCATCCTGAATCCCTACAAAGTTTTACCTTAGAATAGAAAATTAGATTAATTTCTTCAAAGAATAAAACACAATGTTTAATGTTTGGTTTATTTGTAGATATGACTAGATAGACAAGACTAGAGAGGCAAGACTGGACAGACAAGTCTAGACAGACAAGACTAGACAGACAAGACTAGACAGACAAGACTAGACAGACAAGACTAGACAGACAAGACTAGACAGACAAGACTAGACAGACAAGACTAGACAGACAAGACTAGACAGACAAGACTAGACAGACAAGACTAGACAGACAAGACTAGACAGACAAGACTAGACAGACAAGACTAGACAGACAAGACAAGACAGACAAGACTAGACAGACAAGACTAGACAGACAAGACTAGACAGACAAGACTAGACAGACAAGACTAGACAGACAAGACTAGACAGACAAGACTAGACAGACAAGACTAGACAGACAAGACTGCACAGACAAGACTACACAGACAAGATTAGACAGACAAGACTAGACAGACAAGACTAGACAGACAAGACTAGACAGACAAGACTAAACAGACAAGACTAGACAGACAAGACTAGACAGACAAGACTAGACAGACAAGACTAGACAGACAAGACTAGACAGACAAGACTAGACAGACAAGACTAGACAGACAAGACTAGACAGACAAGACTAGACAGACAAGACTAGACAGACAAGACTAGACAGACAAGACTAGACAGACAAGACTAGACAGACAAGACTAGACAGACAAGACTAGACAGACAAGACTAGACAGACAAGACTAGACAGACAAGACTAGACAGACAAGACTAGACAGACAAGACTAGACAGACAAGACTAGACAGACAAGACTAGACAGACAAGACTAGACAGACAAGACTAGACAGACAAGACTAGACAGACAAGACTAGACAGACAAGACTAGACAGACAAGACTAGACAGACAAGACTAGACAGACAAGACTAGACAGACAAGACTAGACAGACAAGACTAGACAGACAAGACTAGACAGACAAGACTAGACAGACAAGACTAGACAGACAAGACTAGACAGACAAGACTAGACAGACAAGACTAGACAGACAAGACTAGACAGACAAGACTAGACAGACAAGACTAGACAGACAAGACTAGACAGACAAGACTAGACAGACAAGACTAGACAGACAAGACTAGACAGACAAGACTAGACAGACAAGACTAAAAATAAACATTGTAAATACTTAATCATTACTGAACACTGGAAGAACGAATTAGAGCTGGAAATTATAAAGCTTCAAAATTTTCAGTTGACATGGTGGATTTGCTATCTACTGTCATGAGTTAACAAGCTGGAACTTAAGAGAAGACATAAATAAAATGGCAGATCAACACATAATTGAATGCACTGGCAGTCGAAACTAAAATTAACAAATATTGTTTTGTCATTTGTGTTGCAATCTGTAGATTGCAACACAAATTTATTACACAAACATTTAGTACGTTGTTTTTGGAAACATTATATAAACTTCTCCTAAATCAATCCAAACATTTTGTCATTGCTGCGGATTTTAACATTGATATATTAAAAAAAAATACAACAATATGTCAACAACTGATAGACAAGTAAAAATCCTTCAATGCAGAACTTGCATAAGGCCTACGCCGCACTACGGCTAAACCGCTGCGGTTTTTAATCGCATGATTTTGTTAGTCAAGTAAGCTAATACAAGCGGCCTCACTTGCGGTCTTTTTCCGCGACTGATTTTTCTCATAGCGTACTGTGTTCTACATAGCGGTTTTGCGGTTATAGCGGTTACCGCTTGCGGGAAAAAACCGTAGTGCGGCCTTGGCCTTAAGCAATATAAGTCATCCATTAGGGGGAACCTGTATAGACAACGTAATAATCCACACCAATATGACGTATAATGTCGAAACCTTAGATTACCATATATCAGACCATTGTGCACAAACACTTACACATTTTCTGTACATAGGGAGGCGCCCAAAAGAAATAAAGTAGAAGTACGATTTTTCAATGAACACAATATGCAACTATTTAATAAATGCCTCGAAGAAGAAACTTGTGAAGAGATTTATAAAAGTAAAAACGCGGCTGTTGAACACCAATGGGAAATGGTAAAATGGGAAAAGTTCATACAAATTTTCTTAGCCCACTTTTATTAATGTTTTCCACTAAAACAAATCAAGGGTAAGAAACCAATGGTACAACTCTTGAAGAACCCAAAAATTGTTGAAATGGGCAACCAGTTGCAACTCTTGAAAATTATCTAAGTATTGCCATAATACTAAAACAAAATACAACAATTTACGTAGCAAATATCAGGCGATGATAAGAAAAGAGTCTAAAATATGAAATTAAATTAAAAGAAACAGATAACCCCAAAAAATAACCTGGGAAAAAATTTCAGAAATAAACTTAAAAAAGACAAAATAAAACTACACAGTAAAAGATAACATAGACACATTGGACGTCGCTACAAATATCAACAACTATTTCGCAGAGAGAGCAGAAACGTTACAAAAGAAGTTACCATTAGTTAGCTAGAAGATAACCTGCAAGAGAGCTTGGAATCAATTTTCTTACAACCAACGACAAAAGAAGAACTGTTCTCCACTATAATGAATTTAAAAAACAAAAAAAGTGCGGACAAAGATAAAATTCAAATTTTTTTATACATCGGTTCTATAACGCTCTCCCAAGTTTTCCGATTTCCATCTTCCATCTTCCTCGGTCCGTCCACAGTCCACCTTCAATTTCCCTATCTTTCAGCTCGCCGTCTATGCCTTCTCGCCAGTTTATTTTTGGTCTACCCCGTCTTCTTCTGCCAATAGGTTGCCAGTTCATCATTTGTTTTGGGATTTCCTGTTCAGGCATTCGTTGCACATAGCCGTACCATATAAGTTGTTTATCCCTAATATCATCTGTGATTGTGTGTGTAATCCCCATTATCTCTCTGATGCGCTCGTTCGTTATTCGTTCCGTTCCTGATCTTCCAGCCGCTCTTCTCCAGAAGTCCATTTCCGTTGCTTACAGTGTATGTTCTGCTCTGATTTTCAGGGGCCATATTTCCGAGCTATATGTTGTGATGCTTTTGATTATCGTGTTCTATATTCTTTTTTTGTTTTCCTAAAGCTATTTTGTGATATTCTTATCCCATATCACGCCATTCAGTAAGGAGATAGCAGTTCTTCCCATGTTGTTTCTTTCCTTTATTTCCGTCCATTGTGCCGTCTCGTGAAATAGTTACTCCTAGATATTTGTATTGTTTGCAATGTTGAATGACCTTTCCGTCTTCCACTTCCATCTCCTGCTGTTCCCCCGCTATACACATGTACTCGGTCTTTCTTATATTCATTTCTAATCCCCTTTTCCCGTATTCTTCGATGAGTTTTCGTGTCATATAATTGAGATTGTCATAGTCCTGACCGATTACCACCTGGTCATCCGTGAAGCATAGCGTGTAAAGTAGCATATTGTCAGTGATGGGTATCCCCATGTATCTACATTTGTTTTTCCAAGTTCTTAGGGCTGCTTCTAAATATATCTTAAATAATGTTGGTGACAGACAGCAGCCCTGTTTCAATCCCTTCGTTACTATGAATCCAGGTGTGACCTTTTTACCGATTTTTATTTTTGTTATGGATTCGTTGTATAGTGTCTGGATCGCTCTAATTAATCCGATGTTTATGTTGGTTCTCTCTAATATTTCCAAAAGCTTTTCTAATGGAACACTGTCATATGCTTTCTGTAGGTCCACGAAAAGTAGATGTACTTCTTGATTTCGTACCATCTTCTTCTCTATTAACTGTGTTAGGGAGAAGAGATGGTCTATCGTAGATCTCCCAGCTCTGAAACCTGCCTGTTCTTCTGCTTCCATTGTTTGGTATTTTAGTTCCATTCTGTTCTTTAGTACTTTCCCATATACTCTGCTCAAAGAGCTCGTAACTGATATTCCGCGATAGTTTTCGTATTTCGTTTTTTCCCCTTTTTTATGTATGGTTGTCATATAAGCTACTCGCCATTCCTTTGGTGTTTTTAGTGTGTTGATACACTTTTGGAATAATGTTCTGAGTTGGTTATATAGTTCTTTTGTACCATACTTTAATAGTTCCTATGGGATTTCTCCAGGTCCTGCAGCTTTCCTATTTTTTAGTGTTTTGCATGCTTTTACTATTTATTCATATTCTATTCTTATTGGTGATGCTACGACGTTAATATTCTGGTTGTTTGTGTCTTCCCGGTTCTTGAATTCTTGCCGATGCTCCGTTAGTAGTCCTTTGAAGTATTCTTCCCAATCTTGCGGTTTTATAGTTTTTTATTATAATAGCTTTATTCTTGCTGTTTCTTATGTTTTTTATTATGTTCCAGCTCTCGGAGCTTCTGCTTCCTCCTAAGTACATATTTACTCTTTGACAGTTTTGACTCTTTCCCAGGATTCGTTTTTCTTTCTAGATATTTGTTTCCTCACTTTTGCTTGGGCTACTTTGTATTCTTGTCTATCTTCGTCTTTTTTTGAACTTAAGTATTTCTGATTTATTCGCTTTTGCTTTATGTTGTCTTCGATTTCTTCATCTCACCAATATGGTTTTTCTTTCGTTATTCGCTTATATAGTCCTACCGCTTCAAAAGCTGCTTCGTGGATTGCCTTTTTAATGTATTAATCGTATTCATTTTTAATGTTGTTCTACATCATAGAATTCTTTTTGTTCCAATTTATTATTCAGTCTATTTTGGTATAATTTTTTTATGCTTTACTACTCCAGGAGCGCTATGTTGTATTTTATCTCCTTAAGGTTTTCTGTATAGTCATCTTCTTTACTTTGTGGTGTGTCTCTTTTCCTTGTTGGGAATATCATTTGCCCCAGCATTAAATAGTGGTCGCTACCGCATGTTGTGCCCCTGTAGACTCTTACATCTTGAGTTCCTATTTGTGTTTCTTGTTTTAGCATTATGTAATCGATTATTGATTTGAGGTTTCTTGTTTCTTGTGTCCACGTGTACTTGTGTATTGATTTATGTTGGTAAAATCCGTTTAGTATTTTGAGCTTGTTTTGACTACATAGGTCTATAAATCTTTCTCCGTTGTTGATAATTACTCCTTCTCCGTATTGTCCTACTACCTTATCCAACTCTCTTTGTCCTATTCTGCTATTGAAGTCTCCTAGGATTATGATCTCAGGCGATCCCCAAATTTTTCCAATTTCTTCATTCAGTTGTTCGAAGAATTCATCTTTAGTTGCTACTATTGCATCATCATTGATAGCATACATTCCCATAACAGTGATTCTGTATCCCCTTATACACATGTTTACTTTGATTATTCTCTCACTTGTTGCTTCAAATGTTGTTATGTATTTTCTAAGTTTTTTGTGTATCATTATGGATACCCCTTGTTGTGCTCGTTTCGCTTTTGAGACGCCCCTGTAGAAATGGTCATATTTTCCTAAGTTTTCCGATCCTTGTCCCTTCTTCTTCGTCTCGGTAAGTACAGCTATATCTACCTGTAGTGTTGCAAGTTCATTTATCACCTCGTTCAGTTTGGTTGCGAGTCCTTGTACGTTCCATGTTCCAATAATCGTTTTCCGTTTTCGTAAGTTTGTTCGTCTTCGTTCATCCGTCCTATTCCGAGGCTGGTCGCTTGGTTTTTTTACATTTTATGTTTTTTCCGAGTATCGAAGAGTTACGCCGATGCCTCAACCCCCATTCTGGAGGGCCATACATTATTGAATAAATGTATAGATTTTGGAGTAGAAAAATTTTGACTTTTTGAAATTCAAATTAAAGTGATTAAAAACGCATGCTAGAATATTGCAATTCATTATAATTCAATTTGGAATTTTTCCGGCAAGCTTAAAAGTGTCATTAATAATGCCAGTCTATAAAAATGAAAACAAAGAAGATATAGAAAATTACAGACCCATAAGCATCCTTCCAACGTTCTCGAAAGTTTTCGAGAAAACAATAGCAAGCAGGCTAATGGATTTTCTCATAAAATATAAAAAATTAGGTGCGCAGTTCATAAAAAGAAGGAATGTAAATACCGCCTGTTTTGATTTCGTAAGTCACATAATAAAAAATCTGAGTTGCACAATATCCCGTGCGGAATACTTTTAGACCTAACAAAAGCATATGACTTAGTCGATCATTACATCTTATATTCAAAGTTGTGCAAATATGGCATTCGAGGAGTTGCAGTTGACTGGATTAAATCCTTCCTTGTAAATAGAAAACAGTCAACAAAAGTAGAAGGCCACCAAAGAACAGTCATCTCAAAATATACAATTACCAAGGTAGTATACTTGGTCCCCTACTTTTCATAATATACATCAACGACCTCCCCAATAACATATTTAGCGAAGACCATATCATGATAAATTATGCCGACGACACAAGTATACTATGGATAAACAAAACCATTGAAGACATTACACCTAACACTGACCTAATGATGAATTCCCTATAGTCTTGCTTTATAAGAAATAAACTTATAATTAATAAAACAAAACAAATGATATCTGTTTCAAAACAAAACGCAGCACAATCAATTACCCAGAAAACATAATTATGGGCTACGAAAATATACCAATTCAATCAGAGATAAAAATGTTAGGAATTTATATTGATGGTACTGTACTCTTGACTGGACACCTCAAATAACAAAATTATCGTCTAAGCCAGTGTTTCTTAACCATTTAAATGATCCGCACCCCTTTGAATCTTAAAATAGGTCTCCGCACCCCATTAAAAAATGTGTTTCGATTTTTTTGCAAAATTTATTGTTTATTTAAAAAAAATGTACATTTTATATATTAATTACAAAACAATATTATTTTTATTAATGGCTAAGCCGTTCATTATAATACTTGTGAAGCGAGGCTCTTTTTTGAAAGAGACACGCGTAAGCCATCACTTGCAGATTTCTCGCTTTAGTTTTTATATGCAAAAGCGATGAAAATCCCATTTCACATAAGTAGGTAGTGGCAAATGGTAGAAATAATTGTAATGCTTCTTTCTTTCCAATTTTGGATAACGTTCTGACTGTGTACACCAGAATTGTTGTAATTCTGATGTCTGTTCTTCTACTGTCTCGCATTTTAGTAAGATCGTCTCGCATTTTAGTAAGATCAATTTAGGTTATATAGAAATGGAACCAGTATCGACCTCTGAGTTTTGGTAATATTTCCAGTAGAAAAATCTCCATTGAATGATTCTCTCAATCGTTTCAAATGTATTGCAATGTCGGGTATACTTGTATATTTTCCATTTTCCACAACAATTGAATCAAGCAAAGGAAAGTTTGCAAAATTCCCATTTTTAATTCGACGTGTCCAAATTTCCATTAAATGAAAATAATTTTTCACCAGCTATTATTATATTTTTACCAAATCCTTGGATTGTTATGTTCAATTCATTCAAGTGGCTCAATATTTCTGCTAAGTAGGCTAGTCTCAGAATTGCATCACAGTTCCTAAGTCACAGTTTTGACTAGTCAGTAACTGAATAATTTCTTCATGCAATTCAATAAACCTGTTAAGCATGCGGCCATTAGAACCATCGTATTTTGGTGTGATATAGAAGTACGGTATGAGCAGCACCGATTTCTTCACAAAAGTCACGAAAAATGCGATGATTAAGCGCTCGTCCACGGATATATTTTACTAAATTTATTGCAGTAAATAGGTGCTGTTTTAAACTTTCTGGCAAAGCTTTTGACGCAAGGGCATGGCGATGTGACATGCAATGTTATTGTAACTTGCCGCAATTCTCTTTTCATGTGTGAAAAAAATCCGGAAATTTTGTCTAACATTGCTAGGGCCCCATCAGTGCATATTGAGCCAATCACATTCATTGGTAATTGATATTTAAAAAAAATCTTTGATGTGATGAAAACATCAATTCCTCTCCAAGTCAACTCCAGTGGCTCACAAAATAGAAATTCTTCTATCATTTGAGCTGGCTGCAATTATCAACATCAGTTGACTCCTCCAGTTATATACTTACTTTTAGTGGACTGACTTTTTTGTCCTCTATTATTCGTAGAAAAATATCTTTACTGCGATCTTGAATTCGCAATCGAATTATATCGTTTGAAAACGGAATTTGCTGGATTTTTTCTGTGCTTCAGAATCTAATACAGTTTTAGTTATTATTAATGCACAAGGTTTTATAAATTCCTCAGCAATCGTGTGCTTTTTTTTCTTTGCAGACAGATATGCCACTTGATAGGACGTTTTTAACATTGGCTTTTGAATTGCTGACCCGCATAATTTTAGAATAGTACCACTGGTATCAAATCGAGCCTTTTTTGACTTCAATCTGTTCATGCTGTGTGCACCTTTACCACCATGCAGATTGTTGAATTGCTCTAATAACTTTGATGGTTTAAGATTGCAGTTTGAAAATATCTTGGAACATAAGATGCATTGAGATGGTCATAAGATGGTCGTTGCGTAAAAACCTTCCCGCACCCCCAGGGGTGCAGGCACCCCCGGTTAAGAACAACTGATCTAAACTGAGCCGAGGATAATATTCCCTTAGGATACTCAAAGGTTAATTAGATACAGAGGCTCTTAAGATGGTATATTTTGCTAATTTTCACAGCCATCTGCGTTATGGTATTATCTTTTGGGGAAATGGAACACATTGGCAAAAAATATTTAAATTACAGAAGCAAGCCCTACGCATATTATCTAAATTAAGTTTTAAGGATTCATATAGGGGAAAGTCTCGTAGAGCTAAAATACTTACAACCACAGGAACATTTATATATGAGAATATACTTTTCCTAGTTAAATAGATACCTGTTTAAAGAGTACCTAAAAAGTTGATAAAGGGACCAGAAACCAGAAACAAAAACGAAACATATACATACCCTCATCAAAAACTCACTTTAACGGAAAGGAATCCTCCATACATAAATCTAAAACTGTACAACGGATTGCCCAAAGAATTAAAAGGAATATTCAACAAAAATGTATTTAAAACGGAATTATACAGTTTCCTTAATAATTTGGAACCGTACAACCTGCAAGAATATTTCGACACTTGCAAGAGAAGTTTTTTAATGTCTTGGTAGTCAAATTATGTCTTTTAGATTATACCTACTTATTTTTGTTATTTCATATAGAATCTATATTAATCATTTTCATTTTGTTGTTTGTATTCTATACGTTTTGAATTTTTATATTGACACATTTCACTTAGACCTACTTTGTAAAATAAATTAATTTTGATTTGATTTGACTAGACAGAAAAGACTTTTTAATGCGGGAGAACCGGGTTCGAATCCGAATGAATGCAAAATATGCGATACCTGGGTGGCGCATTTGGCACTAAAAGTCAAAATGGATTAGGGGGTTTAGTTGGAGCTTCCCCCGAACCACCTAAAAAAAGACAGACAAGACTTGACAGAGAAGACTAGATAAGACTTGACAAGTAAAACACGACTTACAATTCTATATTGTGCAGTTTGACTAGGCACAAAAGACTTGATATAGAGAACCAGACAGTCTAGTCTTGTTTGTACACTCTTATCTCGTCTGCTAGTATTTGAATATATGATGAGATGTTAAAATGAAAATTTCTTTTACGACTTTTTGTGATTATTTTTGTTTGAATATATAATTGTGATTATTTATGTTTGAATACGTTTGAATTTGAATATATATGTTTGTTTATACTGAAAGGTCAAGTTTACAGATAAAGCTGTCTTTGTTTGTCATATACAATAAACTGTTATGTTTATTTCAATAAAGTATGATGTCAATAAAATAATGCGAAAGGACCTTGACGGGATGCTTTACAGGTTGTTTACCATTCGTTTCGCAGCTGTCGAGCTGTGACAACGCACGCGGTTTTTAGTTCGCGTTGTTTTTAAAATTCGTTATCATTTTTTCTCGTCTTATCTTGATATGCATTACATAATTTACTACTACTAATAACATAATTTTCTAATAGTTTGATTTCATTTGGTGTTACTGAACTTTTTTAGTTTCCTCAAGTTTTATGTTTTTCAAGAGATTATCATTTCACCTTTTTAAAAATGATTAGGTCGTTGAAAGTGAATCGGGTTTTGTGCGGAGTGAGGTTTTGTTTGACCAGGAATATTTCTAATGGACCAGAATTTACAAAAGTAAGAATAAAACTAAACGATAACGTCGATAACAAACACATTGAGAATTAGTCGACAATTTGTTAGAGAATAAAATCGGAGAAATTGACTATCGTTGTCTGATAATATGGGATAGTTCAGAAAAACATGTTTCAAACTTCATAAGTTATATATTTAAAATTTCAGAATCATCATGATGTTAGAAGAGGAACATACGAGTCCTTACAGGATCACCACATTAACTATTTTCGAAATTTGCTTGGGGAAAGTCGTTTAATTATGGATTTGTCCGATTTGGAACAATACAATGTTGACTGGTTGAGACATTTACGGGGTAAATCATTAAATCATCTAAACAACTTTTTAACCTATACTTTTTGTTGTTTTGTTCTTATAATTACCTTCATAATGTTGCATTAAGATTTTTAGACATTTACGGGTAAATCATCCTAGTTTTTAACGTATAACTTTTTTTGCTAATTTCCTTTATAATGTTGCATTAAGATTTTTGAAACTTCTATTTCGTAGGAAACAGTAGTTTGGTTTTGCGACCGAAAACCACCGAGGAAGTTTCGAAAATCCTGGCGTTCTGCAATCAAAACAACCTGGCAGTTTGTCCACAAGGCGGTAATACCTGCATAGTTGGTGGTAGTGTTCCAATCTTTGACGAAATTATCATATCCATGAGTCTGATGAACAAGATTGAAAACATCGATGATACCTTAGGTTAAATAATTACTTATGTATCATGAGTAGTCTAGTAAATTATCAGAATTAGATAGGTAGAAATTATCAAGCTGACAAGCGTCATGGTCTATTAGATAGATTATGGATATATTGGTTTAGATTTATTCTTTCAAATATTCGCAAACCCCATTAAAAGAAATTACACATGAAGTTCATGAAAATGAACAATTCCTTATTCTTTCAACGTAAATATTTTTTTCCATTGCTTTCAGGAATTTTGGTGTGTCAATCAGGATGTGTATTAGAAAACCTAGATAACAAACTTTCAGAAAAGAATCTCATGATGCCTTTAGATCTAGGTGCCAAAGGTTCCTGCCAAATCGGAGGTAATATTTCCACGAACGCAGGCGGCCTTCGACTTCTTCGCTACGGCAGCCTGCAAGGCACAGTTCTAGGCGTTGAAGCTGTAAACATATTTATTTAAATAGGCTAAACTATGTCTTAATATTGTAATTTGGTTTTCAGGTCAAGGCGAATGGTGAAGTTTTGGATTGCCTAAGTAGCGTAAAAAAAGATAATACTGGTTATCATCTCAAGAATTTGTTTATTGGAAGTGAAGGCACTTTAGGCATAGTCACCAAAGTTGCTATTCAGTGCGCTACTAAACCTAATTCAGTTAATTTAGCTTTTCTAGGTAAAACCACGAAAGGTTCTTTTGTTAATTTACGCACAAACTAAACATACATATTCTATACTTTTGAACCACTCTGTATATGCAACTCATTCTATATAACATTTTGATACTGTAGGTTTGCAAAATTTTAACAAAGTTATTAAGACTTATAAGCAAGCTCGTGCAGATTTGGGCGAAATTTTGTCCGCAATGGAGGTTATTGACTCTGCAACGATGGATTTCATCAAGGAAAAGTTGAACTTAGTTTCGCCAATTGGCGAATATCCGTTTTATTTGATGATTGAAACTTCGGGAAGTAACGAAGAACACGATGCTGATAAGTTGTCCAAATTCTTGGACCTCACGTTGAATAAACACTTGACGTTGAACGGTACAATTGCCACAGAACCATCAAAAGTCAAAGTAAATGAAAACCATTAAGAATTTTCTTAAGAAAATTTTCATCAACAGTTTTGCAATGTGATATACAATGTTCTATTCGTTCTGTTGTAGGAAATGTGGAAAATTCGAGAGCGAATTGCTGAATCTTTTGTGAAGGATGAACACGTTTTCATCTACGATTTCACATTCCCTGTTACCAAATATTATACAATTGTTGACGATGTCAGGCAATTTTTGGGCACGAGAGGAAAAGTTTTTGGTTTTGGACATTTAGGTAGATAAGAAAAATAAAGAAGAAACGAAATTAAATAAGATCATATAAGACCAAACAAAACTAGACATGACTAAAGAAGACCAGACAAGAAGATAGGAGACCAGAGCAGAAAAGAGCGTATAAGAGCAGACAAGAGCGTATAAGAGCAGGCAAGAGTAGATAAGAGCGGACAAGCCCGAACAAGAGCAGACAAGAAAGGACGAAACTGAACAAGACTAGATAAGACTAGGTTTGACAAGACCAGACAAGATCAGACTAGACCAAACAAGACCAGACAAAACCAGACAAAACCACACAAGACCAGACAAGACCAGACAAGACTAGACAAGACCAGACAAGATCAGACAGGACCAGATAAGTCTAATTATTACTAGATAATAGCAGACTATACATAACCTAAGAACGGACTTCAAAAATAAGATTAGATTGTTTAGATTTATTTTATAATAGTGTCATAATATAGAATTGGTGAAACCATCCTACGTTATAGAAAATCAATATATATTATATAAAATTAATATATTCAGCCTTTCCGGAGCTCTATAACAATTATTGAGTCTTTTAGGACTAACAAAACAAATCTCACACGAAATTTGCAAGTTATTTTATAACTTTCAGTACACCTTCGTGGCACTCAAATAACATTGTTTTTAAGCTCATGTCTTTCCGATACCTTAAGTGGATAGGCTATCTTTGGACGTGTTTCGAGATTTATCTCTCATCAGCACAGCTTTGCTATATGAACAATAATTTTTAAACCACTCACTTGAAAACTCATCTGGTGTTTAGGGTTAGATGTTTATAATTATGATATTTTGTGAGAGAGACATGAATTCTAACATTGTTTTTAAGCTCATTTTTTTCCGATACCTTAAGTCAGTGGTTCTCAAACTGGGTGCCGAGGCACCCTGGGGTGCCGCGAGCGTATGCCTGGGGTGCCGCAGCAATAATCAAGAAATGTAAAAATAAATTAAAAGAAAATTACATGAGGAGGTAAACGAATTTGAGTTTCTACTTTTATTGCTGAAGTATGGACAATTGGCCCAAATCTGGGTCTTTTAAACGGAAAGGTGATGAACTCACTGAAGCTTCTGAAGCGGCTGATTCAATGACAACCAGCATCGTCGGAGGAGACGAAATATCCCAACAGGCACCTGCGAGTCTAAATCATTCAAGTCCGTCTGCCCCAGTTCGCGAATACGTAACTCACGACCAAAAGATAATCCGAGCAAAATAACTAAATATGATATTATCTACTTTACAATGTTTGGCTTTGTTTCTGTTGGGAACGAATAAGCACCGGAAGGGCAATGCGTTATGTGTCATAAAATTGTTTCTAACAGCTGCTTCGTTTCTTCTAAATTTAAAAGGCATCTGGAATTAAATCAATCTGATTTAGTACATAAAGGTGAAAAAATCTTCAAACTCCGTACTTTATCTTTTCAGGCAGGATCAACCATGGTGGAGAGAATTTTTAAAAACGAAAATCAAAACGAAACTGAAGCTTCATTTATTGTCAGTTCACACAGCAAAATGTGGAAAGCCCCTTACTATTGCCGAGACACTGATTAAACCATGCGCGAAAGATGTTGAAAGTTGCAATTTAGGTCTAGACATGGCCAAGAAGATTGACACTGTGCATCTGTAAAATAACATATAAGCTAGCAAATTTACACAACTAAGTTTTCAAACCGTTTTTAGGGTAGGTGTGCCGCAATTTTTTTTAGCTCGATAAGGGTGCCGCGGCAAAAAAAACTTTGAGAACCTGCCTTAAGTGGATAGTCATCTGTGGACTCGTTTCGAGATTTATCTCTCATCAGAACAGCTTTGCTATATGAACAATAATTTGTAAACCACTTTCTTGAAAACCTATCTGGTATTTAGGGTTAGATTCGTGTGAGATATGTTTTAGTAGTCCTAAGAGACTCAATCATTCTTATTGAGCTCCGGAAAGGCTGAATATATTTATATATTCAGGCTGAGTTCCGTTTCTATTAAGTTTGTATGATTTTCTATAACATAGGATGGTTTCACCTATTCTATCTTTCAGTTCAATCAATAACCTACTAAGTTCATGTCTCTTTCACAAAATGTCATAATTATAAACATCTAACCCTAAACGCAAGATGGGTTTTCAAGTGAGTGGTTTACAAATTATTGTTCATATAGCAAAGCTGTGCTGATGAGAGATAAATCTCGAAACGCGTCCACAGATCGCTATCAACTTAAGGTATCGGAAAGACATGAGCTTAAAAACAATGTTATTTTTATGGTTTTTGTTGAGTGCCACGAAGGTGGACTGAAAGCTATAAAATAACTTGCAAATTTCGTGTGAGATTTGTTTTGGTAGTCCTAGAAAGACTCAATAGAGCTCCGGAAAGGCTGAATATATTTATATATTCAGGCTGTATTCCGTTTGTTTTAAGTGTCATAATGGTTTTTAGGTGATGGAAATTTGCATTTGCAGATTGCAGTGCCGGAATTTAGTCATGATATGCAAAAATTGGTTGATAGTTTTGTTTTTAATCGTGTGAAGGAATTAGGAGGTAGTATTAGTGCAGAGCACGGAATTGGTTTTCTGAAGACAAAGTATTTGAAGGATGTCAAGGATCCGGTAGTGATGGAATTGATGAAAAATGTCAAGACCATGATGGATCCTCGAGGAATTTTGAATCCGTACAAAACCATCAGGTTTTGATAACTAATCAAATAATATTTTGGTTGTTATGTGGTTTTTTATTGTCATTTTTTAAATTAGATATTATTGATGCTCTGAAGTTTGATGTTCCCCAGCGATTTTGTTGCATAGTATATTTTGATTCATTTTAAACCGAAAATTACCTGATTTTATTGTTTTATAGTTTTATGTGTTTACTTTCAATAGTTATTTTAATAGCGTTAGCCAATAAGAAATTATTCGTTCAATTTTCTTGCGAATTTTTTTACTTTGCTGTTGACGTCTTAGCATAGATTATATTGACTGTGAACAGTCTTGACAAATTCGATTTGTTTTAGTAAATTTGACTAGCTTTGTTCAAACTAAACTACCTGCTCCTACTATGCTTTATAAAACAGGCCGGTTTTTGACATTCTTCTCTTAAATAACTATATTTTGCTAAATAATTGTAACCTGAATAAACATGTAGAAACATGTCAGACTCGACTAATCTGAAGAAGTTACATTATTCATGATAATTTTTACCGATCAGTCTTAACAAATTCACAGACAGTTCTAGAATTACTCGTCATAACCGTGTTCATAAATTTGTCTTAACAAAAGTCGTGGTAAAGTAGAAGGCTTTCAGAGTAGTCGAGTCTAGATTAAGTTGACATGTTTAATTATGTTTATCCAGGCTATCAGTTATTTACATAGGTGTGCATTAACTCGTTAATAGTTAATTAACGAAGTTAACAAAATGCTTGAACTGATTAACTTTTAAGTTAATTCAAGAAAATGTTAACGCTCTTGTTAATTTTCGTTAAATTGAACTTCCGTTAACTTTAATCGGTTACATTGGTTGTTTGTTGACTTTTTTGTTTGAATTACGCGCCAATACTCTGTAGTCTGAATTACCAAACAATCGAAACTACAGAGAAGAAAAAATAAGGTATTATGTGTCTTGTTTCTAATATCTTGTATCTAAGCTTCAACACTTATTTTTCAGGAGAACAACGGACAATGGCAGCAACTTTGTGAAAGTGTTTGTGCAATTTGGCACAGCGGCGGATACATTGCAGCTACTACGAGACATTCCATCAACATCCAATGATTTAAACTCCGATACTGTAATCTGACCATGGACAAGACTTGGAGTTTATTTCATTAGAAGAAGTGTTTGCTACATCTGGTGATGATGAAATTATGGAGAACCGTGATTTGCCAGTTCACATGAGATGTGCTGCTCACACATTTAACTTAATAGCAAGCAAAGATGTTTACTGTAAAAACAACTTTTTTTTAACTCCATACAGAGCTGCTATGGCAAAAGCTCGCGCTATTTGGAACTTAGAGTCCCGTAGTACAATGGGAAGTGACAGTGATATCGAATCTAAAGTGATAAGAAAACTCGTTCTTCCAAATACAACAAGATGGAACTCCACCTATAATGCTCCTGTAGTCCTCAAAATTATTTTGGAAACAAAAAGACCTACTCTTTATAGAATTATGATTCAAATGAACTTATAAAGCTTTCAATGAACAATATGTAGCTATTATGAAAGAGTATGTGAAGGTTTTTTTTTGTGTGGGGGTCGTATGTCTCGAAAGTCACGAAAAACCTAACCTAACCCAACTTGATCTATTGTGCTTGACCCAACTACAATTATTCTCCCAGGAATTCAACTTAGTGAATGAGGTCTAAGATATTCCTGAGAGGCTTGCTACTCAGCTCCAAGGTGGTCAATCTTGCGACCCTGAAGTGGGCAAGCCTTATGTGTGCTAGCGCTACACATGTGCTCATTATGTGTTGAGCGGTTTCTTCATCTGATTCACATAATCTTCGTATAATATACGAATCTGTATATTCACATAATACATAAAGAGTATGTGATTCACATACTCACCGGACAATGTCCTGTGAGTATGCATACCAAAGTTCTGATTTCTCTTCTAGAGAAGCTTAGCATCTGCTGCGTTATTGCGGCAGAATAGTTTATGAGCATTTTAGCTTGCCTCTGTTCTGGCGTGTTCTTCCAGTGGGTTTGCTTTTGCTCTTCTTCCCATTTCTTAGCCCCCTGTCTTAAGTGGGCTTTTGTAAGCCCACAAGTTGGCTCCGGGCCCAAGAAGGGAGCCTCGGCCCCGCTTTTGGCGAGTGCGTCGGCCATTTCATTACCATATATGCCCTGGTGACGCGGTGACCACATTAGCGTGAGTCTGTTACCTTTCACCAGTTACTTTAGGATTTAGTTTAACTACAGTTCCAGGTTACCTTGGAATTAAAGTTGTGGGCTTTTAAATTCCTTAGAGCTACCTGGCTGTCCGTTAGGATGTAGATTTGCACTCCTTTAAGACGTTTCTTTAGGCAGATTTGTGCGCATCTTTCAATGGCTATAATTTCAGCCTGTAGTACCGTGGGAGCCTGGCCCAATGCCGTGGACTCCCTGTGACTAGGGCTGTATATGCCAATTCCTGTATCCTTAGCAGTTTTTGATGCGTTGGTGTACCACATGGACGCTTTGTCTTTCAGGTTTTCGATTCTTTGAACACTGCTTTGGCGGTCATTGATGGCCACTTCAACGGCTGTGTCAAAGTCGTATTCTGTAGACATTGCGTCCCAGGGATGCTTCAGAAATTTCTCTCCGGTTTGTTCCCTTATTTGCATGTGTCTCTGAATAGGCGATGTACACCTTAGTCTGAGAGCACTGAGAAGACCTTCTTTTTCTACCTGTTTGTGCAGTGGAAGTAGGTCCAACAGAACTTCCATTACTGTGGTTGGAGTAGATTGCATCGCTCCTGTTATACCCAAGCACGCAAGCCGTTGAAGCTTTTGTAGCATGTTTTGGGTCTTTATTTCCTTTGTTTTGTACCACCATACGAGTGAACCGTAGGTGATAATCGGTCTTACCACTGCTGTGTAAGACCATATGACCATTTTGGGTTTTAGTCACCATGTTTTGCCTAAAAACTTACGGCAGATCCAAAAGGCCGCTGTGGCTTTTGAGAGCGTTTTGTGCAGATGCGAGTTCCAAGTGAGTTGCTTATCCAAGGTTACCCCTAGATATTTCACCTCCTCGGAAAACGTCTGACCTTCAATGCTCGGAGTTTCAAGTTCAGCTTCCTCTTTCTGGCATAGGGGACCATTACTGTTTTGCTCGGGTTGACACTATGGCCCTCCTTCTTGCTTCAACAGTTGATGGTGTTAAGTGCACTCTGTGCAAGGTTCAGGATTGTATTACCAAACTTACCCCTTATTATGATGGCAACATCGTCTGCATAACCAACCGCCTTATACCCGTTTTTTGTTAGCACATCTAGGAGATCATCAACGACCAGGCACCATAGCATATTCGATAACACCCCCCCTTGTGGGCAGCCTCTCTCTGTGGTTACCGTCCTCGTTGATCCCCCCAGTTAGGCGATAATTTTACGATTGGTCAGCATGTCTTGAACTCACTCAATGATAGGATCTTCCATCCCTTTGTTGGTGGCTGCATTCTTATTCATAAACGGGTTGTGTTGTCAAACGCTCCCTCTATATCTATAAAGATACTTACTGCAATTTCTTTGCAATCCAGTGCTGCCTCCAATGTGTTCGTTATCTCGTGTAGAGCGTCCTCGGTGGATTTGCCTGGCTGATAAGCGTATTGATGCTTATGGAGAGGACTTCCGTGATTGAATGATTGATTGAAAGAGGTCCGTGATTGTATGTGATATGTGAATGTCCACAATGTTTTCCATTGTTTTCAGGAGGAAGGAAGTGAGGCTAATTGGTCGGTAGGACTTTGCCAGGTCTTGAGACTTGCGCCCTGCCTTAGGGATGAATATCACCTTGGCCTCTTTCCATTCCAGCGGTATGTACGCCAGTCGAAAGCTGGCCTTAAATATCTCAGCAACGCAGGGGGCTATCTATGGTTTCGATCCCTTTCGATGTGAAGGTTAATAATATCCATATATTTCTATTCTAAAATTTAGACTATAGATTTTGCATGCGACTCCATCTGCGTGAGGTCGCTCATCACATTTTTCCCTCGGTAACTGTCTAATTCGAACGTACAAACTTTCACATTTATAATATTAGTAGGATACCTCGTAGTACTCGTTGGCACATATAAACATAATTTTATTCCTAATTAATTTCCTTGCAGGTCATGTCACCAGTGGCTACAGCTCTTGGCTTAGTTCAGGCTGAAGCTCAAGCATATCTGGGGACTCTATTACCAATTATTGCGACTACAGTGTTCAAACTGCAAGATCTTAGCCACCTGGTTCATTGTTGTACCCCTTTGGCGAATGCCCTATTATCTGGCATAATAAAAAGATTTGAACGGTTTATTGAAGATGAAGAATACCAGGTGGCTGCAGCCTATCACCCGAAGTTTTGCTTGATGTGGCTGCAAAAGTACGATAGTATCAAGTTATCAAAAGTTAAGAAACTTATGGAAGCAAAAGTTGAAGACGCTCTGAATAGAGAAAGCAAATGGAAATGAAAAGGATAGTGCCAGTATTAGCGGAATCAGCAATAATGAAGAAGAAGGAGAAGATTTTTCAGGTCTGTTACTCAGTCTGAAGAAGATAGGTCTAGCTAGAGCAGGGGTCCGCAAACTCAATGAACTTAAGAGCCACGGATGTTTTTATTTTCATAGTCAATATTTTTGTATTTTCGTCATAATTGGCTATGATTAAGCGCTTTTGCGATAATATTATTGGTGACCTTGCCTAAAAAATTCATAACTTTACCCAAGATTTAGATTTTTAAAATTGTGACAAATCCTTTTTTATTACCCACCATACTTTTAGCTCCATCTGTTGCAATTAACACAATTTGAGTAAGTGGAATGTGATTTTTCTTCAGAAATTCGGTCATTGCATTTTCAACAGCTTCTCCTCTGACCATTGAGTGGCAATATTCCCAGTTCTTCTTTGGGACCATTTGATGAAATATAGTGAGCAAAGAGGACAACTTGCGCAGTATCCTTTATGTCACAAGATTCTTTTGATTTTATTCATAATACCTATATGCTTTATTTTTAAAATAGTGAAATTGTTTGTCAGCCCCATTTATCAAACAACTTTTTATTCACCATCAGTGAACGGTTTTCCGTTTTTGTCGATTTCGTGACTCACGACAAAGCTTTCCAAGTTAGCATTATTTGTAGACTGCATCCAACAGTTAAAAGATGAACTTGTCCTTTTAAAATCAAGTTCTTCAATTGCTTTTTCTCTTACATCACCGAAGGGATATGCACTTCTTGTTGTAGTGAGCCCACGTTAGCTTGTAGGCCTTCTGTAGTTTGGTGATTCTTTGTTCATTGGCGATTCGGTTTAGTCCCGATGACTGTATGATTTCACCAAGGTATTTAAAATGGGGGACTTGTGTTATCTTACCGTATTGTGTAATTAATGCTAAGATATTTACTGGTCGTCTTTCCATATAGTGGGTTTTTTCATAAGAAATTTGTAGTCCGGTTCTTTGCGCAATTTCATGTAATTTTTCCACTGCGTGTATGGCTTCATGTCTGGTGTTAGTAATAATGGTGTAATATCGTCCGCAAAAGCGAGGCACTTGACTGTAAGACGGTTCTCTTTATTTATACCAATTTGAATGCCTTTCACTTGAGGTTCCCATTCCCTAATGATCTTTTCTAGAACAATATTAAAGAGCATTGGGGATAATCCATCCCCCTGTCGAACTCCAGTTTTAATGACAAAGGGCTCCGATATTTCACCCATGAATTTAACTTTGGACATAGTTCCTGTAAGCGTCTGTTCAGTGATTTTTCGGGTCTTTCTGTCTATCCCGAATTCTTCCATGATTATAAAAAGTGTTTCACGGTCTACGGAATCATACGCTTTTCTGAAGTCGACGAATGTAATTACTGTATTTCTATATTTTCTCATTTGTAATATTTATATATATATATATATATATATATATATATATATACATATATATATATATATATATATATATATATATATATATATATATATATATATATATATATATAAATATTAGAGAGCCTCTAATTTATTAATAAACATATGGATCACGTAGCAGACATTAAAAATAATGTTTAGTAAGCAGAATCGAGGATAGCTGTTGGAAAAATAAGCAAGGGACGCTAAGTTACAAAATGAATAATAATATAACTTATTGTTAGTTGGATTAAGCTTCACCTCGGGACTGTTAGGTGTCTGTTGACTTCTTGTCTTTGATTACTGTGTTACGGATTATTTTGTTATGGTGTTATAGACTGTTATTATGTTATAGACTGTTATTGTATTATTGATTATTACAATTTAAACGTTAAGTATACGTGTTATTCATTGGGAATATATTCGCAAAACGGAATAGAGCTAATTAATATAAATTATGAAACTATTAACATTCAAATTACATTTTTATTAACAACTTTCGGCAAAAAAAACTTGAGGTCGTAAAATTTGAAATCGTGAAAATAAATGTCAAAGTAGACGACAAACTATATTAGAATGGTCTCGTGTATTAAAAAAAAATAAAATTTTTAAAACTATTAATCCAAAGAATTTGTATTTCAAATTTCCAGAAAATCGCATACAAATATTAGATAAAATCTAAATTTGCCAAAGCTTATAATAATTCTCATAATTAATCCTAATAGTAGTTTATGATACAAGAGTGCGCAGAAGGGCTTTTCTGCATGAGTTGCGAAGTTTCACCTTCGAAGTTCTTGCCTTCGGATCGTGCTTTAATCGCAATGAGTGCACAAATCCTTTCGCACACGTGTGTTATCTTACTTTCTTCTTACCGATAATATTGAACAATTTGTGATTTTGCCAGACAAAATAGAACGTTCAGTCCTTCCTTGGCAAAAATTGCTAACTAGTTAAAACCCTCAGTGACGAGAACGCAATGTAGTTGTTGTCGATGTAATCTAGACAAGAAAAATAAAGTAGCACATTTTTTCGAAAGGAAATCTCCTTTAAATAGAATCAAGTAATTCTGATAACAAATAATAAATTGAGAAATTAAAAAAAATATTTATCAAGTTTAGCGTATAAATTTAAATATTAAATTAAAGTTTTTGCTTTTGCGAATTTGCAAACCTATCAATAACGTTTTCAATGTCTATAGAAATATCTTGATGAACGTGTAATAACGCCAATCCCGTCAATCTATCCTTAGCAATCCTATTTCGAATCCAGGTTTTTAACCTACGAAGGGCTGAAAAACTTCGTTCTGTAGTAGCTACACTAACTGGCAACATAAGTAAAATTTTTAATAGAATGCTACAATTCGGATAACATTCGCGATCGCAATGTTCAGAATATACACGGACAGGTTGTAGAACATTATTTCCTCCGAGTTCTAGTAAACGAAAACATTTAGCGCGTCATAAGTTTAACTCGGCTCCAAATATTAATTTCGAATTTAAATTTTGAACTTTCTGAAATATAGTCTCATATTTCTTCCATAAAACTTCAGTTAAATTTTTTCATTGTCCAATTTGATTAAGTTTTAAGGTAGTAATTTACTCAAATGTACTCACATCATTTAAAATAAAATCTAACAAAGGAATAAAAATACATCTTCTTAAATATTCTTCGGTGCTACTTGCTGGTTGATTGTCCTATGTGTTTGTTTTCGTGCAATTCTGGGCAGAGTAATGGTTATATTTTGTTCACTTGCTAATTTCTCAATGTTTTTCCAAATGCTATTGAAAATATTTTCCACATTATTTCTTTCAGAAGTGAGTACTAAGATAAGATCCTTTACACCCGTAGCGGCTGTACTTATATCAAATGTCTCTTTTTGAAATATTCTACTGAATGGTAACGTTAAGGCAAAAATGTGATTGATACATTTTAATGAAACAATGAACTCAAGTGTCAATAATGAGCTCCAATCTCAAGTATCAATAATGAGGTCCAATCGTCCCATACACTAATACTGTTCAATTATTCTAAAATTGCCGCAAAATCTTGGTCAAACGCTAGCGTTGTTGTGTGTCTTCTAACCCATCCAGTCACATAAAGTACCCAATGGTGTTTAGGCCAAAGAATTTTTTAGTACAAAAGACCGTTTTGCAGACGCATTAAAAAATGAAAGCACTTCGCGAATTATTCCAAAATAGTTCCTAATACTTTTGACTTCTATTCATTTTGATATTGTTAAATTAAGAGAATGGTTATGACATGGTACCCAGACTGCAGATTCAGTATATTTCAGTAATTTCTGCAACCGCTCCACGTTACTTAGATGTTATTACAGGTATCATGTATTACAGGTATCTGAATTCATGTTTCTGCAGAATTTTCTTAACCGAATCTCTAAGTATTTTTCCACTTATAACCGGTTCAGCATTAGAATCTTCTCCAAAGTTTAATTGATGCAAATTAAAAAATTCCACAAAGTCTTCTCTTATTTCATCTTCTACCACATATCTTATCACGATGCTTAGTTGAGATATTGCGGATACGTAAGTCGTCTCGTTAAACATTATGGAATATAAACCGGCTTTGTTTACATTAAATTTAATTTTACTCAAAATTTCATCACCGCAAAATTTAATTAAACTATTTTGAGTTGTTTTGTATATATAAGTTGCGTTCGCAGATGAATTTTGTAGATGCTCCTTCAATGTTGAATCGCCGGATCTTGCTAACAATTTCAAAATGGCCCTAAAATTGCCCTCATTCGTAATACATCCAGAAGGGTTATTAGGAAAGTCATCTAACGAGCCGTCATCTCGATGACCTCTAAATGCAATGTTTTGTCGGCCGATTGTTATGATTACGTCTAACAATAAGATATGAGCTAGTCGATTTATGTTATCCTGAATTTGAATCAAACGTTGAGATGATAACATATTTTCAATTTGATTTTCCGGCTTATCATAATTCTGCAAAAACACAATGCAAATTTAAATGGCGTTTTTTTGATAGCAAATATCCTTCTGCTCCCAGCAGTTTAGTAAATTTTGTCACAGGTTTAGTGATTAAAGCACCAGCTTCTACATTGCATTTTTCACTGCCTACAGATGTTGGACATTGTATGAAGCAATATTTGCAGAATATTCCTTGCAGTTTTGGTAAATACACTAACCAAGGATATTTTGTTAAATGGCTTGGTTTAAAATAGCGTTTTTCAATTTTTCTCTTTTTTGTATGTTCTGAGTATTGGAAGACATAATTATTTGGAGGTGTAAAAAAATTTTGTAGCAGTTCCTTTTTCAAATATTTTCTTATGGGTTGATTGATAAAATTTCCAATATCTTTGGGAGAATTATCCACTTCTTCGATCTCCCTATTTTGAATTGTTGATGTTGTGTAAAAAAATTTCAATATAGTATAAAATTTCAATATAGTATAGTTTGGACGTTTTTTTAGACATTTTACACCTGCACAAATTAAAATATCAATTAATAAATATACCTGATACTTATAATAATGAAATTACATATATAAAAGTAAAGTATCAAGTATAGTAAAGAATAGTTTCAAAGACGGCAATACATTATTTTTGTTGTGGAAGATTGAGCCGAATTCGCTTCCTACCTACTCGTCCATACGGTTCAATGTCTCAGAACACACAAATATTGCCGCCTTTGATGTGATGCGACTCGAATTCAAAATAATTTATTGTTGCATTAATACTGCAGCAGAAATTTATTTGTATTTAACAATTTATGACAATTTTAAGTGAAACATGCTGCTGCTACTCACTTTAATAATTTGTAGATGAATTTATTAATTTTTGGTTTATAATGATTGTTCACTTTAATAACCTCAGACGTTCACCACAAACATGAAAAGCTTTAAAAAGAGACCGAATTTTTTAACAAATTTCAGTTGCACATGAGCGTAGCTAGGTGTGTAGCCACCTATGGCAATATTAGTAAAACTGCAATGCGCGCGCGCATGAAGCCAATTTTCAAACCACAGCTATGGGCGATCGACCCCATCGCCCCCACCTCCCTGGATCCGCCAGTGCTAGCATATGTCCAATGATTGTTCGTCCATTTAATGGAATATCTCTGTTTTTCACAACTTTGTTGCTTTCGTTCTCCCATCTATAACAATCAAAAATTGTATGGTGTACTGAGTCTGTTTCACCACAGTATTCTCACAGGCTATCCGCTGGTCTTCCGATCAGGTGTAAAAAGTCTCTGAAGCAACCGCGACCGGTTAGGAACAGTGTCAGGTGGTAACTGGCTTCTCCGTGTTTTCGCTTAGTCCATGTATTTATGTCTGGAATTAATAGCCTAGTCCACTGTCCTTTCTCCGTATTTGCCAATCTTTCTTGCCATTGTTGTAGTAAGCTTTTTCGTGCTTTCTTTATGGCATATACGTTGTTTCCCGATTTTTTTATTTCTCTCCTCTCTTTCGCCAGCAAATCAATAGGTGCAATGCCCGCGATAACTATTGCTGCCTCTGCGGACACAGTACGATATGCACTACACACCCTCTAGCGTAGGCGAAACGAGCGGAATGGCAAAAGAAACTATGACTAAGATCGTCTAAAACTGTACAAGTTATTGCCAAGGATTGTGAGAAACAATCACACAGCTCCATCTGTGGCCAGGTGGGGCGCCGAGCAGACAAGAGCGTTATCGGAAGCAAGACGAGACAAATCCGAGCAATGATTAATATAGTCCAAATAAATGCCATGCGCAGCCCGGCTGCCCATGACCTATTAAGGGCTGCCGTCCACGTCATAGTCAGTGAACCAATCAAAAAAACCATGAAGAACGGCTGGATCGCGGATGATAAAAATGTTGCGGCAATCTTTATATGCAACAATTACCTAGCGGTCTTAAAACACGGAGATGGACCCTGTTTCGCATGGGTCGAGCTAGAAGAACTTGTGATATATAGTTGCTATCTATCGCCAAACAGTAGCCTCCAGGAATTAGAGCTACCCCTATCCACCCTCGGCGAGAACATTCGGTGCCAAACCAAGCGTAAACTAGTCGGAGAAGACTTCAATGCAAAATCCCCCTTTTGGGGCTGCTCAAGTACAGATAAACGCGGAGAAATTATCTTGGACTGGATCTCAGAACTCGATCTATATGTGAGGAACGTAGGAAACTCACCCACTTTTGAACGCAGGAGTAGATCCTCCATATTAGACCTTACTCTTGCTACGGCCGACCTTGTGCCTAAATTCAAAACTGGCAGGTGCTAACGAGGGAAACACTAAGTGACCCTAGATACTTATACCGTATAGACGTAGGTACAATAAAGCCATCTGCAAAAAATGCACTCGCAGGGGGAGGCACGCAAAAAATATAAACGAGGACAAATTCGCAAATAAGGACAAGGAAATTCACAACACAAATGAACGCTCACCTGATGCTCTCCACTGTGTACTACAAAAACTTACAATTATATCGTTATGCCAAAAAAGCCTTCGAAAAGAATACAGGTATACTTGTGGAGCGCGAAAATTGCTGAAATGAGAAAGATCTGTTTTGCTAAAAGACGTGCATACCAACGGAAAGGGAAGAGAAATCCAAACCCAGACATAGAAGCTACGTACAGAAATTCTTACGCCACAGCAAAAAGGAACTTACGCACAGAAATCAACAGATCCAAAAGGGACAACTGGCGTCAACACTGCGATAAAATAGATGAAAACCTGTAGGGTGACGCATATTCCATTGCTACCCGAGAACTCAAAGTAAGATCTCCAAATCTGAAAATGGAGGTTCTCTTCTCCAAGCACCAGAAACTACAGTGGGTTTCACCGGAAGTTAAAGGCACTCCTGAATTTTCTATTGAGGAGCTGAACAGGGCCAGCCAACGGCAGGGTCTTCGAAATGGCAGAGCACCAGGACCCGACAATCTCCCACCAGAAGCTGTAAAGATGAGCCGTAAGCAGACAACCAAAATTCATTCTAGAAGTTATGAACAATATAATAGCAGATGGCAGATTCCCGGATAGGTGGAAGATAGGAAGGTTGGTCCTCCTCCAGAAAGGTGAAAAGCCCATACACGTACCATCCTCTTACAGACCAATATGCTTACTGGATGTCCTGAAGGGAAGGTCCACGGTCAATGCCGTTCTGAGGGTGATCAAAGTGACAGAGAAAGCCACAAGCTGCACACAAAGAACACGTAAGATGACAGCGCTGATAACCCTAGACATAAAAAATGCTTTTAACTCTGCAGCTTGGGAAATGATTATGGAATAGTTAACTAACACAAAGTTTACCCCATACCTGTTGCGGCTAGTGCTCAGATACCTCTCAAATAGGAGAATTCACATGGAATACGGCGATGAGGTCGTCGAATGCGAAGTAAATAGTGGTGCTCCTCAGGGCTCAGTGTTGTGCCCTACCCTATGGGACATTCTATACGATGGCGTGTTGAGGCTCGTTTTCCCCGCGGGGGTGGAAATAGTAGGATTCGCCGATGACCTAGCTTTAGTTGCAACAGGGAAAACTGAAGAAGAACTAATGAGAAAGGCAAACATCGCTATAAAGCAGGTCGATGAATGGCTAGAGCGAAAAAACCTTAAGCTAGCCCCTGAAAAAACAGAAGCTGTACTTCTCACTGGCAATAGGAAAATAGGACCTATAAAATTCTAAATTAAAAAATTGGACATCACACCGAAACAAGAAGTCAAGTACCTAGGCATCACTATTGACCAGAAACTGTCTATTGACCAGAAAACTATTGCCTAACACCGGCGGTCCGAAAAGCAGTAAATTCTCTATGGAGCCCCGGTCTGGGCTAGGGCCATTGAAAAGGGGTACATGAAACAGATGCTCACCTCTGTACAGAGAAAAATGGCCAACAGAGTATGCAGTGCATACAGGACTATCTCCAGGGAAGCTGTGTTGGTGATTGCTGGCATCGTTCCATTACAAAATCCACGAGATAGTCCAATTATATAAGACAAGGAACTGGGTAAATAGGACAGAAACAAAAAAAAAATACAAATAACCAAATACATGAAGACTGGCTTAAGTCATGGAGTATGTCCAAAACAGGACGTTGGACTAAACTATTGATCCCAAAACTTAAACCTTGGCTAACACGGAACCATGGTGAGATAACTTACCATCTAACACAGGTCCTCAGCGGCCACGGATGCTTCAGGGAGTTTCTACATAATTTTGGCAGGGCAAGTGACTCTATGTGTGTATACTGCGGCGACGTGGACAGTGCACTTCATACTGTGTTTGAATGCAGTAGGTGGATATCCGAGAGGGACAGATGGAAGGAGCAGACAGGCCTCATCCTTGAGGTGCAAACACTGGTAGACGCGATGCTGAGATCACCAGAGGACTGGACATACCCGGAGACAATGATACGGACAAAAATCAACTACAAAAAGGAATACCAAAACTATATAGCCAGATTCCCGAACAACTAGGGCGGAAAAAAAAACCGTCCGGGCTGCTCACCCTGAAGGAATGCGCAACGAAACCGGGGAGGCGTACTTTTTTTAAGCCAAGTGAAGATAGGGGTTTAGTGAGTGAGAGCCTCACACACAGGCTGGTAGAGCTTCCCCCAAACCACATATAAAAAAAAGATAAGACTAGACAGACAACACTAGACAGACAAGACTCTCGCCACTTTTATAGAAAGTGGCGAGAAATGGGGCGAATAAAAAAGTGGCGAATGATTCGTCTTTTATAGACAAACACCACCTCCTAAATCAGCGAGAGCAGGGATTTATCAAACGACGAAATATAGAGACCGCCTGCTACCAATTCTTTAAAGCGAAATCTTTAAAGCGTATGAGTATAGCTAGTATATAGTGGGTCATACTAGCGAGAAAAGCATTTAGCTATGGAATTAGGGGAGTTGCGTTTGACCTAATCACAAACTTTCTAAAAGGCAAGGCAAGGGAGGAAGAGATCGACACCCAAAGTCATGAATATGGGGATACCACAGAGTAGCACTCTAGGACTTCTACTGTTCATACTTTACATAAATGAGCTCCCAGACCTAAATCTGCAAAACAACACGAGAAACTTGTCTATAAATTACGCAGATGACACAAGCATACCGACTAACGTCAATATCGACTTGGAGTATATGAAAAACTGGTGTAACGAGAATAGATTTATTCTGAATCATGAAAAACGATGATCACAATATTTAATACCATGCGGGATACAAGACCATACAATAAGATGACTACAAACTTAAATACTGATATTGAACTAAAGAACAATGTAAAACTGCTTGGGATCCACTTCGATGATACACTAGGATGGACAACGCATGCAGCGCAGCTAATTGAAAAACTAATTAAAGCTGCATATGCTATAAGGATCCTGAAACAATTCCTGTGCAAGGAAACTATGAAGACAGTATATTACGCCAACTTTCACAATCACCACCGTTTCGGTATAATGTTTTGGGGGAAAGGATGTTTTGAGGGAGAGTTTTTGGGGAGCACAAATGATGTATTTTAGATTCAGAGAGAAGCTAAAAGAATCAAATATAATTTAGAATTGGCAAAACCATACAACATTATAGATAATCTGATAAACTTAATAAAGACGGAACAAAGCTTGAATATATAAATATACTCAACCTTTCCGGAACTCTATAATACTAATGAGTCTTTTTAGGACTACCAAAAACAAATCTCGTATGAAATTTGTCCGTTATTCTATAGCTTTCATTCCACCTTCGTGGCACTCAACAAAAACCATAAAAATATCTTAAAAATCAATGTTATTTTTATAGTTTTTGTTGAGTGCCACGAAGGTGGACTGAAAGCTATAGAATAACGGACAAATTTCATACGAGATTTGTTTTTGGTAGTCCTAAAAAGACTCATTAGTATTATAGAGTTCCGGAAAGGTTGAGTATATTTATATATTCAAGCTTTGTTCCGTCTTTATTAAGTTTAAATATAATTTAAATTATAGAGAAACATGCAGAGGGAAGTTTAAAACCGCGAGAATCGTTAGAACTATTGACACATACGTTTTTGAGTCGATAATATTCCTAGTAAAGAACAAAAATCAATTTCAAGAGTTTAAGTTTATGAACGTCAAAGAGACATGTAATTCTATCTAAAACTTTAGGAAACCCAAACACAGACTATTGCGCTGACAGTAAAGATATAGTACGCAGTATAGTAATATGGAACTTTTTAACTCGTTACCATTAGATGTAAAGACTTTACCGATGAAGATTCTAAAGAAGGAACTCCTTCGCATCCTTGTCGATATAGAACCATATTAATGTATGGAATTCCAGAAACATAAAATTCTATGAAGGTTAAGGACACATTTCATTTAGCATACATTATTGAAAATAAATTTATGTTATTTGTAACTTAGATTTGATTAAAGCTTGTAAGCTTATTTAAAGAAATAAACTATTTTCAGTTTGAATTTGAATTTAAAGTTAATTAAATGGGAGCTAATTTAATGAAATAAACTATTTTGAGTTTTAATTTGAATTTGATTAGACAGACAAGACTAAACAGACAAGGCAAGACAGACAAGACTAGACAGACAACACTAGAGAGACAATACTAGACAAACAATACTAGACAAACGAGACTGGACAGACAAGACTGGACAGATATGACTGTACTGACATGACTAGAAGACAAAACTGACATGACTAAAAGACAGGCAATATTAGTCATACAAGACTGGACACACCACAATAGACTGACAAGACTAAGCAGACAAGACTAGACAGTCAAGACTAGACAGACAAGACTAGTCTGACAAGACTAGACAAACAAGACTAGGCAGACAACACCAGACAGAAAATACTAGACAGACAAGACTAGACAGACAAGACTAGACAGACAAGACTAGACATACAAGACTAGATAGACAAGACTTAACAGACAAGACCAGACAGCCAAAACTATACAGACAAGACTAGAAAGAAGAGACTAGACAGACAAGAGTAGACAGACAATACTAGTCAAACAAGACTAGACAGACAAGTCTAGACAAACAAAAGTAGACCGACAAGACTAGACAGACTAGATTGTACAGGCAAGACAAGGCGGACAATACTAAAGAGACAAGACTAGACATAGAAGACTTGACAGACAGGACTAGACAGACAAGACTAGACATACAAGGTAAGACAAAACTTAGCTTAGACAGACAATATTAGACACAAAAGACGACAGGCGAGACTAAACTGACATAATTGGACAAACAAGACTAGTCTGAGAAGACTTGACAAGTAAAACTGAAAGACATTTCTATACTGGGCTGTTTGACTAAACAGACAAGACTAGGTATAGAGAGCAGACAGTCTTGTGGGCACAATCTTATCTCGTCTGATAGTGTGTCAATATACATATTATGAGGTGTTAAAATGAAAATTTCGAAATGATGATATTTATCGATAATTTTTTTTCAATAAATATGTATGTTTATACCGAAAGGTCAGGTTTCTACATATACCTGTTCTTGTTTATCAGACAATAAAGTGTTATGTGTATCAATAAAGTAGGATGTAAATAATATAATGCGAGAGGAGCTTGATGGGAGGCTTTTGCAATGGAGTTGTTACAACGCACGCGGTTTTCGTTCGATTTGTTTTTAATTTCGTTTATCATTTTCTATCATCTAATCTAATCTTATATTGATATGAATTAGTTCATACATAATCTTCGAGAACTTTGGTGAGAAAGATATTATCATTTCCACCAACGTTTTTGAAGATGATTAGGTCGTTGAAAGTGAATCGGGTTTTGGGCGGGGTGAGGTTTTGCTTGTCCAGGAATATCTCTAATGGACCAGAATTTACAAAAGTAAGAATAAAGCATTGCGACAACATACACGTAAATAGACTATTTGTCAGTTAACAGAGGAAAATTGACTATGGTAGTCTGACAATATTTGAGAGTTCAGAAAAACATGTTTCGTCCTTTGGAATTATATGTTTAAAATTTCAGAATCATCCTGATGTTAAGAGAGGTACATACGAGTCCTTACAGGATCACCACATAAACTATTTTCGAAGTTTGCTTGGTGAAAGTCGCTTGATCATGGATTTGTCCGATTTGGAACAATATAATATTGACTGTATGAGATGTTTACGGGGTAAATCATCAAATTTCTTTGCATTCAGGTTTTTGAAATACCTATTTTGTAGGTAATAGTAGTTTGGTTTTGCGACCCAAAACCACCGAGGAAGTTTCGAAGATCTTGGCGTTCTGCAATCAAAACAACCTAGCAGTTTGTCCACAAGGTGGTAATACCGGCTTGGTTGGTGGTAGTGTTCCAGTCTTTGACGAAATTATCTTATCCATGGGCCTAATGAACAAAATTGAAAACATCGACGACACCTTAGGTAAATAATTTTCCATACATCATGAGTAGACTAGTAAATTGTCAGAATTAGATAGGTCAAAATTATCAAGTTGAGAAGCGCCATGGTCCATTAGATAGGTCATGGACATGTTGGTTCAGAGTTATTCTTTCAGATATTCCCAAACGACACTAAACAAATGTTGCTCATGAAATGTACCTCTATGAAAATCAGAAATTCATCAAATCAAATTATTGTAATGTAAATATTTTAAAAGAAGAGTATAGGAGACTACCAAATTGACAGAATTAGATGGGCTAAACTTATCAAGTTTATAACGGTCATTGTCTATTAGATAGATCATTGTCTATTAGATAGATCATGTAGATTGTAATTTTGGTGGTGACGACTTGTACTGCGACCTTCGCAGACCTATTGTACCCCACCCTCTTTTTCTAAACGTTACTTATCTTATACATTCTTAGGCATACTTACCTATTTAGAGCGCCTCCTCTAGTCCTGATACCCTTAGGAATTTCAGGATCTGGATGGGATTCAAGGACTGAAACTCCTCTGCGTTCATTCAGTGGGCCCCAAAATACATTTGACTCTTGCGGAGCAGTGCTCCGCAGTCTTTGAGTAGATGTATGGGGGTTTCCTCTGCTGAACCACAGAATCTGCATCTGTCAACTTCCTCTTGGCCTAGGGACTTGAGGTGTAGATCATAGATAGATTGGTCCAGTGTTATTCTTCCAAATATTCCCATTCAAATTATTTTCCTTATGTGTTCCAAGACAATTCACAATTTTTTATTCTCTTAATGTAAGCAATTTTTTCAATGGCTTCCAGGAACTTTGGTATGTCAGTCCGGCTGTGTATTAGAAAATCTGGATAACGAACTTTCCAAAAGGAATCTAATGATGCCTTTAGATCTAGGTGCCAAAGGCTCCTGCCAAATCGGAGGCAACATTTCCACGAACGCAGGCGGTCTTCGACTTTTTCGCTACGGCAACCTGCATGGCACAGTACTAGGCGTTGAAGCGGTAAACATATTTGTTTAAATAGGCTAAACTTTGTGTTAATATTGTGATTTGGTTTCCAGGTCAAGGCGAATGGTGAAGTTTTGGACTGTCTAAGTAGCTTAAAAAAAGATAATACTGGTTATCATCTCAAGCATTTATTTATTGGAAGTGAAGGCACATTAGGCGTAGTCACTAAGGTTGCTATTCAGTGCGCTACTAAACCTAATTCAGTTAATTTAGCTTTTCTAGGTAAAACCGAAAGTTTCTTTTCCTAATTTACGCAAAGAAACTAAACCAACATATTTAATACTATGAACTCATCCTATATATGCAACTAATTCTATATGAAATTTTGATACGACAGGTTTGGAAACTTTTGAGAAAGTTATTGAGACTTATAAGCAAGCTCGTGCAGATTTGGGAGAAATTTTGTCCGCGATGGAGGTTATTGACTTTGCAACGATGGATTTCATGCAGGAAAAATTGAACGTAGTATCCCCAATTGGCGAATATCCGTTCTATTTGATGATTGAAACTTCGGGAAGTAACGAGGAACACGATGCTGATAAGTTGTCCAAATTTTTGGACCTCGCGTTGAATAAACACTTGACGTTGAATGGGACAATTGCCACAGAACCATCAAAAGTCAAAGTAAATGAAATCCGTTAAGAAGTCTCTTTAGTAAATTTTTTATCGAAAGTATTTGAATGTAATGACCAAGTTCTCTTCGTTTTGTTTAGGAAATGTGGAAAATTCGGGAGCGAATTCCAGAATCTTTTTTCAAGGGTGGATGTGTCTTTGTCTACGATTTGACATTCCCTGTTACAAAATATTATACAATTGTTGACGATGTTACGCAATTTTTGGGTACGAGGGGAAAGGCTTTTGGATTTGGACATTTAGGTATATAACAAAAAATAAAGAATAATATATAATAATAAGCAATATTATATAAGATTGTATACGACCAGACCAAACTAGATTAGACCAGGAAAGGCCATACAAGACCAGACAATACCGGACAAGACCCAGATAAGAGCTGGATAAAACCCGGATAAGACCGGACAAAACCAGACAAGAATAGATTAGATATTCTTTATAATCATGTAATAATGATTTTTAGGTGATGGAAATTTGCATTTGCAGATTGTAGTGCCGGAATTTAGTCATGAAATGCAAAAGTTGATTGAAACTTTTGTTTTTAAACGTGTGAAGGAATTAGGAGGGAGTATAAGTGCGGAGCATGGAATTGGTTTTCTGAAGGCGAATTATTTGAAGGACGTCAAGGATCCGGTGGTGCTGGAGTTGATGAAAAATGTCAAGAGTATGATGGACCCTCGAGGAATATTGAATCCATACAAAACCATCAGGTTTTGATAACTGATCAAATAATGTTGTTGTTGTTATGTATAACAACATACATATGTTATGTTGTTATGTATATATGGTTCAGGAAATTTTGAATTTTGGTATTATTGGTCCTGTGAAATTTGGTGTTTTAAAGCAATTTTATTGCGCGGTATATTGTAAATGTGTTAAATTTGATGTTCTTTATTCACTTTAAATCGAAAATTACGAAAATTACAAATTATAATTTTATTTACCTACATATATGCGTTTTTTATGTATTTTAATAGTTATTTTAGGTCTGCCGTTAGTTAAGAAGAAGGAATAATTTCTTCTTCAATTTTCTAGCGAATTTGTTAGATTGTTGTTGGCGTTTTTGATTCGATTGGTCTTAACAAGTTTGACTAGCTTTGGCCAAACTAAAGTACTTAAGGAGGTACCAATAAACATTATTTTTAAACTGAACGTTTTTAGATATTCTCTTGCTAAATAACTATATCTTCTTGCTAACCTATTTAAATATATCAAGTGTTTCTAAATTTTTTAGTTTGAAGATTTATATATTAGGAATGAAACACTTGGTGTTTTCTTCAAAAAATATATTTGTAATATAAATGTATAGTTAACGAAATGTATAAATTTATATTACAAATATAATTTTTTAAGAAAAGTGTTTCATTCTTAATGTCAAGTTATGTTCCCCCGCGAATGGAAGTCACCTTGTCGTGGTGCGGGGGCTTAGCTTCGTGCTGCCCAGGCAGGGCTCCAGTCGTGTCGGGGCAGACTCTGGGTGCCGAACAACTAAGAACTTCCCAACCCGAGGGGTTCGCAACTGGCGAAACAGTTCATGGCAGAAACTGGGTGCCCTAGCTGGATGACTGCCGACTAACTCTTCCTGGCTTTCGGCAGACATCCACTTACTTCCCTTTCTATACTGTCAAAGCCTCACTTGGTCTAACTCTTGTTCAATTTAGATCTAAAGGATCTTCTGTAATCTATCTTTTCCGCCTTTTCAAACCCTAATCCAAGCTGTAAGCTAACGTGTTGATGGATGTATGGCACTGGGGTGATTTCAGTGTCGCAAACGGTGCACCCGGGATACAGGGAGCCCTCCCGGTGTACATAGCCTTACTCCTGCATGCAGGGCTCTGCAGGAGCTCACCACTTATTTCTCTAGCTACTCGTGGGAACAAAAATGAATCCTGACAAAAACAAAAAACAAAAATTCCCAAACCAGCTACAGGGGAACATCCACTGGATGTAGACCTAGTAGAGCAGCTTAGAACCGTAGCAGAGCCAGCAGGCCTAACTTCGGTTCAAGACATGATATTAGGGGATGAGGGTGTCGCTGTAGTTGACAGCCGCAGCGATAAGATTCCTTCTCCTAATGAGTCACCTCTGAGGGAAAGTAGACCAACCACTAGACCCACAGAAGGTGCCCCAAACACTGCTACCTCGAGCTTGCAAACAGCGCAAGAAAAGAGAAACAACGCAAGAAAAGGAGGCCGCTAGAGCCAAACTTGATCCTCTACGTGCGACCGGCAAGCCGGAGGCGGGAGCGGACCAACTGGTGCACCAACTGGCACTAGTGCCGGGTGTGGGTCTGGGACTGCCGTCGTCAAAGGGCTGGGGTCTGAGAGTAGTACACCGTCTCCCAGACGGAGCTATCCTCGGCCTCTGAAGCATAAAAGACCCAAGACGGAGGAGTCGCTGTGGAACAAACCTGGTGCTAGCTCACAGAACAGGCCTAGGTAGTGATACAGCGGAGCTGTCTCTGCCTGCAAAATGGCTTGTCTTTCTCTGAAATTATTCTTCAAGAATATCCTGATGAAAAGATGACAGAAGAACAAGGACAGCTTCTGCAATCAGAACTAATGAGGGAGATCTGGAGCTGTGAACTAGGCACAGGCCCTCACTTTATAAACAGCTTTGTCGACAAGGGCGTAGTTTACGTTACCTGTGCCGACGAAGCTGCAAAAGCTTTCCGAAATCGCACCTCCTAATTTAACCTTGGAATGGGTGTTGGTCAAAGTTTCTAGGATGGGTCTGCGGGTTTTGTTGTCTAGCCCTAGTTCCTGGAGTACTTTGTAAAGCGTTTCTCTATCAATGGAATCGTTGGCCTTCCTAATATCAACAAAGGTGACGACCATCTAGCGGTTTCTTATCTTGGAATATACAAGTACAGTTTTAAGATTGAGGATCTGTTCAACACAGGATCGGGTCTTCCTGAAGGTCCCATGGTATTCTCCCAGTTGTCTATCCAACTGATTTTCTGCCCTTGTATGTAATGCCTTCGTATGTAATCTTGTATGTTACCGGGACGAGAGAAATTCAACGGTAGTTGTTTAGATCAGTAAAATCTCCCTCTTTGTGAAGCGGATGGATCAGAGCAGATTTCCAATCGGGTGGTAATTTCTCTGTTTCCAAGATGCCCTGGATGATTTCGGTTAGCTTGCGCACGGCATTGTTTCCAGCACCTTTCCACAGTTCAGCAACGATAGAGTCCTCTTCAGCTGCCTTATTATTCTTAAGAAGTTGAATGATCTGGCCAATTTCTTCCAATGAAGGGGGAAGCGAGTCCGGGTTTGGTGTGGTTTGTTTATAGTCGAAGTCTTCGCTGGGTGCGTCACAGCTGAGAAAATTTTTAAAGCACTGAGCCAAAAGGTGGCAGTTGTCCTTGTCGTTATAAGCCAGTTTGCCTTGTGAGTCTCTGAAGTGGAGGCTTGGCGGAGCGTATTTTCGGAGTGCCTGCTTGAAGGTTCCAAAGAAATCTCAGGAATTATTCTTAGCAAAGCTAATTCGAATACTATTCGAATTATCTTGGCTGTAACCTTTCTTTTTTCCAAAATTTTATGGAAATTTTCCTTGGTCACTTCAACGTAGTACTTCCTCATTCAAAACCTTATCGACCCATGGTATTTGCAGCATCCTCCTATAACACCATATTTCAAATGCCTCTATATTCTTGATGTTTTCTGATTTGTGAGTCCAAACCTCCATTTCATACAATAGAATGCATAATATATAGCATTTTGATTCTCAGTTCCAATGTAATATCCCGGCTGCAGAGCATTTTACACATTTTTATGAAAGTGTTGCGATCTACTTCCATTCGACACTTAATTTATTTCGTGCAATCTACTGTTTCGGTTATCCATGTGCCAAGATATTTATACCCATTATAGTTGGTCATTGATCTTTATAATGGTCTATTGTATTCGGCCAGGTGGGATGTAATCATGAAGGTATTAGCATCAAGACAGACACCAGAATACTTGAGAAAGATGATAGACTTGAGCGACCGACGGTTGATATATCACACGGTCGAAGGGGAAGTTGAGTATGAGGTAACGGCGGATGTCTCGCAAAGATTGGTCCATTCTTATACGATTCATTATGTACGAAGCCTTGCTAAACCTAGACTTGCCTAGAACAGCGAGAATAGTTGGGTTCGCAGATGACGCCTCAGTGGTGGTGACTGCAAAGGAATAAGCACATTGGAACTAGCAAGTAACGAAACCCTCCGACGGGCAAATAATTGGTTAAAAGAGCAGGGTCTAACAACGGCAGATTATAAAACAGAAGCGATACTTATCACGGACAGGAGGCTATTCACACCACCGAAACTCGTTATGGAAGGGTAAAATATCTCCTTTTTAAAATCATTGAAGTACCTTATGAAGTACTACCCTACCAACTCGGCAGCGGTCTGCGGTAAGCAGACCATATAGCCAAAACAGAGAAAAGAGCAGCGTCTACAGCTCAGGTGGGGTTGATGCCGAATATTTTAGGGCTGAGGGAATTGAAACGGTAACTACTCAACAACTTACAAGAGTACAAAGGAGAGTGCCCTAAGAGTAATCTACGCCTACAGAACGGTTTTGGACGGCGCGGCGCTGGTACTTGCAAGCACGCCCCAACTAGACTTTCTGATTCGCAAGAAATGAGAAGTCTACCAAGAGCTGCAGCAGCACAGAGCGAAAAACGAAGTAAAGTATGGGAGGTCGGCCGCCTAGGAGAGAGCGTGCAAAAGACTCGTGAACCGATGGCAGATAAGATGGGATAGCGACACTAGTGGACGGTGGACACACAGCCTTATCCCTAATGTGACAGCATGGTACGACTGGTCACACGGACATATGAGTTACCATCTTACACAGGTGGTCACTGGCCATAGGTGCTTCAACGCATACTTCGAACGGTTCAAAAAAGGGACACTGCGGAGTGCCTCTACTGCGGTCGTATCTCAGACGATGAACACTCTTCTTTATGTGTACAGAATCAGAGAATGAAGGAACTCGACTATTAGGCGGTACAAGATTGGAAGAACAGAACATCATGAAAGTTATGTTAGAAAGCGAGCAAAACTGGGATGAGGTACAAGCTTACATAACCGGAATCATGATGGGAAAAGAGCAAATGGGTTGGGTAATGGAAGGCGATCATAGTAGCGCACGACACACAAAGAAGGTAATATAGACGAGTAGACATGCGACGAAAAGACGGATAGTTAATCACACGGCTACCTAACTAATACGACAGAAGACAAATGATGAAAACGAGACTAGAAAGAGATACAAGAAGAAGAAAATGAAAGTAAATAGAACAAGCACCACCACCCACCTGAAGTAATGCTCACGCGGTTCCAGGTGGAGTGTAGTGGAGAGACAGAGGAGGGGTTTTTGTGGGTATGCTGGTCACAAAGAACTCGATCAGAGATCCCCACACTACACGGGTACGTTGGCCCTGGTGTGCAAAAATTAAAAAAAGATGGCCTATTGTCGTTTACGTTTTGGTTTTTCGACGCTGCCATGACTTTGGATTTTAGATTCATATCTAAGAATCTCTTCTAGAATTTGTTTAATAACTCAACTAGATGTTGTAGTTCTTCTAGACTACCTGCTATAATAACGGTATCGTCTGCGTATTGCAAAGTAAGGAAGTTGTTAATTATTTTCCCGTTTATGACAATACCACCGGTTTCTTCCGACAGTGCTTCTTCAAAGAATAGATAATACACATGCCTGTCTAACTCCTCGACGTAATTTATCTCCTCACTCAGCTCTTCTTCAGCCGTAACTCTCGCTGTTTGGTGCCAATATAGTTTGGATATTATTTTTATGTCTTTACTATCGATGTTTCTTCTCTTTTGTATCTGTAGAAGTATAGAATGCTGGATCCTATCAAATGCCATTTGAAAGTCATATCATGGCAGGTGTACATATCATGGCTCACATCCAGGCATCTTTGTCTCAGTACATTTAGTCATACGAGAGCTTCCCTTGTTCCTACACCCTTCCTAAAACCAATTTGAGTGTCACTGATGTCGTGTTCCAATTCCTTATAAATGCGGTTATGTATAATCTTTAAAAAGATCTTTAAGGTGTGACTCATATGGACAACGATTATGCGGACTAAACATTCTCTGGTTTTGATTTTCTTTGGTAGCGTCACGAATGTTGAGGTTAGCCAGTCGCTAGGGATTCTACCCGACTCATAAATGTTGTTAAATAGTTGTAGTAGATTATCTATTGATACTTCTCCGATAAGCTTTAGTAGGTCAGGTGGCCCTTCCTCAGGTTCTACTGCCTTTCCAGGTTTACAGTTTTTTATAGCATGTTCGAGTTCTTCCCTTAGTATTATTGGGCCAGCACACTCGATGCCTGGGTTCGCCTGTTCAATGCGGTTATCAGCTTATCTACAATCCACATCACAAATCATCCACAATCACCCACGGCGACTTCAACGCAAAAAACTTCAACGCGACTTCGGACAAACCAAAGAAGATCTAAAACATATAATTGGAATACATGGACTTGGAAACAGGAACGAGGCGGGACAAAAACTTGCCGAATTCTGTATCGCAAACAACCTGACCATTACGAACAGCATGTTTCTGCAGCACCAAAGGTGCCGATATACGTGCCGATATAATAGCCTATATTCTTGTAAACTCAAGATGGAGATCCAGCGTCAATAATGTTAAAACTCTACCAGTACTCGACTGCGGTAGCGACGAGAAACTACTTAAGGCCCAAATCAGAATGCACATCAAAACAAAGAAAACGGAGAAGAAAACCGCTTACGGTCTGATAACATGGACCAATTAAAAAATTAGAAGATAACTTAAAAGCGCTCCCAGATAACACAAGTCAGATACAGATTGAAGAACTATTGTATGGAATGAAAACAACCATGCTGACAACCAAAGAGCAAGTCCTACGCGGGAGTGCTAGAGAGAGTAAAAAGAAACCTGGAATGTAGTGAAGAGAAAAAAAAAAACATCAGAGAGGCAGGTGTAATAACCGAAGAACAGAACACAGAAAATCGAACTTAAATCTGCGAAATACAAAGACTATGTCGACGAGACAAAGACGAACACGAAAGAGATTGAAAGATTGGCAAGCACGAACGAAACACGCGATCTATTCCAAACAATCAAAGATATCACGAGAGTTCAAACCAAGAACGTGGAATATAGAAAACAAGGACGGGAAAGTCGTAACCAATATCGACGATATCGTAGTAGAGGTATGGCGATAGTACTCTGAAGACCACTACGCGGATGAAGGTCATCGGCAGGGAACAGTTCGCCTCCCACCCATCACACAAGTAGAACAGGTTAGGTTAGGTTAGGTTACATTGGCAGATTGGCAGGGAACAGTTCGCCTCCCACCCATCACACAAGTAGAAGAGGAACCTGACATTTTATAAGCTGAAAATGAGCAAGCCATCAACATGCTCAAGAACCGCAAAAGTACAGGGGAAGGTGAAGGCGGAGAAAAGCTAAAACAGCTATCCCCTAAAGGCATCCAACCCTTGTGGGCAGGCTGCAACAAGGTATTGCAATCAGGACTATGACCAAGTGACTGGAATACATCTATCTTCATTCCACTAAAAGAAAAGGATCAAGCCAGAAATGCAGTAATTACAGAACTATCGCATTAATCTCTCACCCAAGCAAAATCATGCTCAGAATTCTGCTACAACGACTCATAAGCTTCTTAGACCGACAAATTCCACAGGAACAAGCTGGATTCGTGGTTGGTAAAGGAACTCGAGAGCAGATCATGAATGTTCGGCAAATTATAAAAAAGCCAGAGATATTGCAAAGCCCACTGTTTTGATGTTTGAATGTGTAAACTGGCACCAATTATGGAATGCCCTCTTAGACACGGGAACCCCTCCCCATCTTGTCTGCTAAAAACTTTAAATGACAACAGCAAATTCGAAATCATCAAGATCGAGTTAAGAAACTCAAGACTCTTTAGGATAGGACGAAGAGTTCGGCAAGGACGCGTCGTATCACCCTTACTATTCAACATATACGGTGTGTTTATACTAAGAGGAGCTTTGGAGAACTGGGAAGGCGAAATAGTCATTGGAGGTAGGAAAATAAACAACTTGCGATTTGCCGACGATACCACAATCATCGCACAAAACGAAGAAGAAATGGCCGATCTTGTGGGAATAGTCGAAAGAGAAAGCTCAAAATTCGGACTTAAATCGCCTAAATCGCCAAAAAAACAAAGCTGATGGTAGTAGATAGTGGCAGGAGAGAAAATCCACCCAATATAATGAACGTAAAAATTTCGACAGCATAATTTATCTAGGCTCCATCATAAATAGTGACGGCAATACGTCCACAGAAATTAGAAGACGCATCGCTCTTGCGAAAACAGCCATGATGAAAGTAACCAAAGTATGGAAAGATGACCACATCACGAAAGGAACAAAACGAATGCTCGTCAATACACTGGTGTGTCCAATTGCACTGTACGTAGCCAAGGCATGAACTATGAAAGCAGTAGATCGGCAGAAAATAGACGCTTTCGAGATATGGACGTGGAAACGGCTACTAAGGATCCCTTGCACATAGAACTAATGTATCTATACTAAAAGAACTCGACATTAACATAAGACTATCAACCGGTATCAATCGACACATACTATAATCGAATAATAATATAATCGAAGGTACGTGACCTCAGGAACGCCCTCCAAAACGCTGCATCGACCAGGTGCAAGAGATCACCGGAACACCACTACAAGAAAATATAAGAACGGCGGTAGACAGGGGTAAATGGAGGAAGATCGCTAACTCCGCATGACATAATAAAACGTCAGGTAGTGAAGGAAACGACTAGGGAGAGAGAGAGTTCTTCTTAACTTTTTCGTACACTTCATTGTCTTTTAGTCTTCTGGGGTCCAAACTCTTCTTAGTTGTTTTCCTAACAAGTGTTTTCAGTTTGATATTTATGTCAGCTACCACTGGATTATGATCAGATGTTTTATCAGCTCCTGGATATGTTTTTACTGGCTTAATATTATTTCTAAATCTGATACGCATCATAATGTAGTCAATCTGATTTCTAATTTCCAGATTTTCCATCTGATGGTGCTTTCCAAGTATAAAAAACGACGTGGAGGAAGCTAGTAGAAGGTGTTGGCTGTTTTGATGTCATATTTTGAAGCAATCCGTCTCCTCGTTCATTGCGAAGAAGTAGTCCGAACTTTCCGATGATACCAGTCCCCTCTGCTAGACCAACCTTCGGATTTAGATCCTCCATTATAATAAGGGCTTTGTGTTTCTTGATAGGTTTGATGATTTTATCTAGATCTTGGTAAAACGACTTTTTTTTCTTCGACTTTAGCTGCTGTAGGTGCATATACTTGGATGACATTTACTGGAATTTTATTGGAGATCAGTTTTATTAAAATTATGCGGTCTGAAAATGGTACGAAACTAGATACCGTATATACACTCTGTGACATAAAACATGCAACACTAAGGGGTAGGAATAAATGTAACTAGTTAAAGGTGGTAATTGATTAAAATTTCATTCAAACTCATCATGTGGCAATCGCAAACTTGACGTTTTACTGTAATCAAAATTTTCGGGTGTATTTTTTGAGAGATAAAACCGATTTCGATATTGTTTTTGGTTGAAATTCTTTTCTTTTTGAGATCTTCTTTGCGTTTTGAGGTTGCGATTATGCCTAGAGTACGGCAACGTGAAAATTACCGACAACTGAGTGAATTCGACAGATGTCGCGCATTATTGAAATACTTGAAAGTTGTTTTTCATTCAGAGAAATTGCTAATCGTCTTAACTGTAACCAATCTTCTGTAGTACGGTGTTATCAAGCACCGTACAACATCAAGCATCAAGCATGGTCTACAGAAGGTCAAGAACGTCGTAGAAGAGGAAGTGGACGACCAAGAGAGACAAATGTGGTCCAGGACCGCCATCTCAGATTTATGGTATTAAGAGACCGATTCTCGAGCACAAGATCAATAGCCGATCAATGGTTTGGAAACGAAGGACGTCCTGTAACTCTTCGTATAGTTTACCGACAAATTACAGCGTTTGTCTTGGTCCTATCGACCACACCTTGTGCTTCCGCTGACGGCACATCAAAGGCAGCAACGTTGAGAGTGGTGTACCTTGCAACTGGATTAGGACGTGAAATGGAATAGAATGGTCTATAATGACGTATCCCAATTCTGATTGGGAATGCACGATGGTTGCATGAGGGTCAGACGTGGAGAACGTCGCCCTGTGCAGTTTTATGTTGAGCGGCATGTGCACCACACAGTGCGGGTTTTGGTATGGGGTGCTAGTTTATGGAAGCAGGTCTAAGTTGGTTTTCATTCGAGGCAATATGAATGCCCACCGAAATGTTGATGAATTGGTAGAACCCCATATCCTTTCATTCATCCAGCAGCTGGAGGACCCGATTTTCCAATAGGATAATACCCGTCCCCACATTGTAGGCATTTTGTGGAACGCTTCGAAATGGCTAACGTCAATATCTTGCCGTGACCACTCAGATATCTTGACCTTTCGCCCATCGAATACGTGTGGGACATGGTGGGTAGAAGACTCAAGCAATTGTCCCATCTTCCACACACACTCGAAGCTCCCCGGGCATGAACTACAGATTGTCTGGCATGCAATACCTCTGGGAGAAAACGACAACCTGGTGGAATCCATGCCCAGAAAGGTGATATTGAAAAAATACCACAATCTTTTGTTTAATTCCTTTGAAATTTTAATCAACCTTTGACTTGGTCATATAGTTCTTACAAACTGGAGAAGTCTCGATTGAACTTATAATGAATGTAATTACTCATTCAATTCAATTGTTATATCCACAAAGGAGCTTGGTCATTATTGATTCTCAATATTGAACTAGAGTTTGGTGAATTAAATCATTTACAGTTTCTTTCTCTGCCGGAGGGTTTTCTGCCTTGATTTCCTATTTAATTTTATTCTCTATATTATTCTCGTTTTACTTACTAAGCTATAAAAAAAATTACCATAATACATTATTCATTTAAGAGCAATAATTGAAAAAATCATTAATTGTTTTAGCCTTAACTATATGAAAGGACATTTTAAATAGGTTTTTAAAAAATTAAACAACTTATGTGATTTGTTTCACTTCTTCTTTTATTGATTACTAGTTTCACCAACACAGTGGCATCTTCAGATCTAATACAAACATTAAACAATTACATATATTTATATGATTTTAACATGGGGTTTGCCATATTTTCAAGAGTGGTGATTGGTGCAGAAATTCGGTCTGTTCGTTGAGACAGTTACTAGAACTATTGTTGATGGTTTTTCCGATTTCTAAAGATTCTAGTAGGTCCATTTTTAATCCTTTTTCCATGCGGTGTAATATTGTCGGCTGGTTGTTTGCCGAAATTTGGTGTCCTGTTGTAATTAGGTGATTACAACAGGATTATGATAATTAGCGAAGGTAGATTTGTTATTTTTCAATCGTAGAGATCGTTTGTGTTCATTAAACCGGGTTTCGAAACTTCTTCCGGTTTGTCCTATGTAGGTGCCGCTGCATTCATCGCAATTAAGTTGATATATGCCTGATTTCTTTAACGGATTTATTTTTGATTTTTGGTTGCATAATACATTTTTTAGGGTATTGTTATTTCTGTAGGCTACAACGGTGTTATTTTCTTTAATTAGATTTCCTATCTTTGTCGAAATCTGTCCCAGATATGGGATGAATTTGAAAGCTTGTTTTTCTTTATTTTCACTAGAGCCACCACTAAAAACCGATTTTAAGGATTGCTGTCTTGATTTTTTCTTTAAAATTTGTGTGACAATGTCTTGTTTATAGTTGTTGTTTTTTGGTATTTGTTTTATTGTATTTAATTCGGCGTTGAAGTTATCCTCATTCAGTGGGATAGTGAGTAGCCTATATATCATGGAATGGAACGCCGCGAGTTTGTGTTGTATGGGGTGTGAGGAAGTGTTATGTATTATTGTGTCCGTGTATGTAGGTTTTCGGTATATTTTAAAGGAATGTTTATTATTTTCCCGGTTGATATTTAAATCTAAGAAATGTGTTGATTTGTTTTGTTCTAATTCCATTGTAAATTTTATTGAGGTGTGCAGTGTATTCATGAAGTTGAATAGTTTGCTAAGTTGTCTGTTGGTTCCTGACCAACAGACTAGGATGTCATCTACATACCGGTACCAATATTTGATTTGGGGGGAAAAATTGCTGTTTAGAATTGATTTTTCTAGGTTGTCCATAAAAATGTCTGCGAGTAATGGGGATAATGCGGAACCCATAGCTTGACCTTCTGTTTGATTGTAAAAGTTGTTATTAAACATAAAGTAATTTTGTATTGTACAAATTGAGAATAATTCCAAAATTTCATTGGAAATAAGGGGGTCAATATTGTTTTTAACTAAGATCGATTTTATAAGTGGGAGACATTGTTCGGAGGGGACATTTGGAAATAAGTTGACTACGTCGAACGAGAATAGTTTATCGTTCTCATTTAATTCTAAGTCGGAAATTTGTTTGCAAAGTTCTGATGAGTTTTTTATAGTATTACTGGGTTTAAATTTGGTGTATTTATGGAAGATCTCATTTAATTTCCTAGCTAGTTTTGCACACGGGGCTTGAATGTATGAGCACACTGGTCTAATTGGAATGTTTTCTTTATGTAATTTCGGTAAACCGTAAAGTATGGGTGGTTGTCCTCACCTAAGCAGATAAAGGTAATACACTAGTAATTCTAGATAAAGAAAGTTATATAGAGAAAGTGAAAACTTTCTTAAATAACGATACTTTTCTAAAATTAAAATCTGATCCTACAAGTAAATACCAAACACAAATTAAACAAGCCGTTAGTCAAACAAAAATATTACTTACTGATTCGCAAAAACGACACTTGACCCACATGAATCCACAACCACCCATACTTTACGGTTTACCGAAATTACATAAAGAAAACATTCCAATTAGACCAGTATGCTCATACACTCAAGCCCCGTGTGCAAAACTAGCTAGGAAATTAAATGAGATCTTCCATAAATACACCAAATTTAAACCCAGTAATACTATAAAAAACTCATCAGAACTTTGCAAACAAATTTCCGACTTAGAATTAAATGAGAACGATAAACTATTCTCGTTCGACGTAGTCAACTTATTTCCAAATGTCCCCTCCGAACAATGTCTCCCACTTATAAAATCGATCTTAGTTAAAAACAATATTGACCCCCTTATTTCCAATGAAATTTTGGAATTATTCTCAATTTGTACAATACAAAATTACTTTATGTTTAATAACAACTTTTACAATCAAACAGAAGGTCAAGCTATGGGTTCCCCATTATCCCCATTACTCGCAGACATTTTTATGGACAACCTAGAAAAATCAATTCTAAACAGCAATTTTTCCCCCCAAATCAAATATTGGTACCGGTATGTTGATGACATCCTAGTCTGTTGGTCAGGAACCAACAGACAACTTAGCAAACTATTCAGCTTCATGAATACACTGCACACCTCAATAAAATTTACAATGGAATTAGAACAAAACAAATCAATACATTTCTTAGATTTAAATATCAACCGGGAAAATAATAAACATTCCTTTAAAATATACCGAAAACCTACATACACGGACACAATAATACATAACACTTCCTCACGCCCCATACAACACAAACTCGCGGCGTTCCATTCCATGATATATAGGCTTACTCACTATCCCACTGAATGAGGATAACTTCAACGCCGAATTAAATACAATAAAACAAATAGCAAAAAACAACAACTATAAACAAGACATCGTCACACAAATTTTAAAGAAAAAATCAAGACAGCAATCCTTAAAATCGGTTTTTAGTGGTGGCTCAGAAAATAAAGAAAAACAAGCTTTCAAATGCATCCCATATCTGGGACAGATTTCGACAAAGATAGGAAATCTAATTAAAGAAAATAACACCGTTGTAGCCTACAGAAATAACAATACCCTAAAAAATGTATTATGCAACCAAAAATCAAAAATAAATCCGTTAAAGAAATCAGGCATATATCAACTTAATTGCGATGAATGCCCGAATGATCTCTACGATTGAAAAATAACAAATCTACCTTCGCTAATCACCTAATAACAACAGGACACCAAATTTCGGCAAACAACCACCCGACAATATTACACCGCATGGAAAAAGGATTAAAAATGGACCTACTAGAATCTTTAGAAATCGGAAAACCATCAACAACAGTTCTAGTAACTGTCTTAACGAACAGACCGAATTTCGGCACCAATCACCACTCTTGAAAATATGGCAAACCCCATGTTAAAATCATATAAATATATGTAATTGTTTAATGTTTGTATTAGATCTGAAGACGCCACTGTGTTGGTGAAACTAGTAATCAATAAAAGATCAAGTGAAACAAATCACATATGTTGTTTAATTTTTTAAAAACCTATTTAATAATTGAATAATTCAATTAATTATTAAATTAATTTATTTATATAACCTAAATGACTTGTTTTATATTCGTATGACGAAATAGAGCTAATTAAAATTAAATAATATTATTTAAATATAAACTAATATAATTCAAATGAAATTTGAACAACCATCGCCAAAAAAAAATTGTGATCGAATAAAGTGAATATGAAATAGAATATTATAAAAATGTTGAAACGTCATGAAGTCGTCGTCATCAATTGTCGTCAACGTCGTCGTCAATATTTTAGAGGATAACTATTAATCCAAAGAATTGGTATTTCGAATTTCCAGAAACTCGCATCTAAAAAAATTGCCTAAATTTGCTAAAGCTTATAATAATTTCCAGCATCAATTCTAAACATTTCTTCAATTTTGCCTCCATTGGCATATCGGTCAAAAATTTCTTAATGTCAGGTTTCTTTCATCCATTATATCAGAATTAACTCCCTAAATTAACGAATTCAACGAAAGCACTTCGAGTTGATGTTTGATTTCTTGAAACATTTTGTCGTAGGTAATAGCTAAAATTTTGGAAACCGTAGTAATCGTTTGATCTTTCAAAAAAAGAACTTTTTCAAATTCCTTCTAATATTTTATACTGCTAATTAAAACTTATGTCAATACCCAGTCGTCACAACGTTGTTTAATAGCCGGGGTACCCGGGTACCCGGGCCGTTACAAAATCCACAGACGGAATAACCCAACGCTTCTCAAACTTTTTTTACTTGCGTGCCCCTTGAACTATCATCGCTAATACACGTACCCCTAAGCTACCGCCTATCATATACAATAACGATGCAAACCTTGTTCAATAAATAACAAACAATAAAAATGGAAGGACAGTTCGGAGAATTCCCTTAGTATGACTGTTTAATTTCTAAAAAAATCAAAATTAAAAACACTTTATTTTGGATATAAAACATCCACCGGGAACAAAGTGTAAACGTCGTTGATAATCTTAATGATGACGCCCTTGACCGTATCCCCGATGATAGGTTTGAGTTCGTCGTACAAGACATCAATGTTTTCATTGATGGCCTTGTTGGTCGAGTCCGTCAACTCCTTGTTATTCTTGAATAAATTTCCCAGTTCGATGTTGAATTTTTCAATCTCTAAATACGCATCCGAATCAGTAAATTTGTAGTGCTCTTTGCCTTTCTTCTGATACGATTCCGCTATCCAATTACTAGAAAAATGAAGATTTGCTGTAAACAAAATGAAAATAGATTAGTTCATCTAGTATTGCTTCACATATCTTATTCATATTAATTAACAACTTACTAATATTTGCTCTAAAAATTCCGTCACTGTCAAACTGAAGCAACAAAATCTTCCCGAAAGCCTTATAATCTGATTCTATATAGATACTAGGGAACAGCACGTCCAGAGAAAATTTTCTCTCATCCCAGATGATGTCGACTTTGTTCTCCTTGAAATTGCCGGCGCCGTACAGTTTCAAGTTGCTTAGGCTTGCGTTTAACGACACCGAACTTCCGTTCCCGTAATCCACGTCCACTTTCTCGATTAACAGCGGATTTATAGAAGGAAGATTCATTTCTGGCAACCCGTTTTCCATATGAGACACCACAGTCTCGAAGCCTTTCTTCCAACAAGCGTTCAGGTTTGGATCGTCTCGTTTACATAAAGTTATAAAACTTGCTAAAATAGAATTAAAAATAATGTTAAAAGTTTCACAAAAAGTTCTGAAATTGCCTAATATGTAATTTATATACTATGTATTTAGAATTGTAGAAGCCTAGAAGAATCTAGACTCTTCTATTTTAGTTTACATTGTAAAAAACCAATAGTCTTACTTTATAGTTCACGGTTAGATTCTAGTACAGTTAGTGAATTATACATCTACAGGCCCGCCGCTGGGCGCTTCACCGCCCGCGTGCAAAACTGACAATGCCGCCCCCGCTTTACCTTCCTGCTTACCCTCCTTATTAGGCTTTTAGAGACGAATTTTATGTACAATAAGTTGTTATGGAAGTGCATATGAAAGGAACAATTTTAATTATCAAACAATTTATTTTAATATCTATAATAAAACTTGTATGTATATAAAACTTGTATGTAATAAAACTTGTATGGTGATGTAAAATGTATCTGAATGATTTTACAAAATTTTGTATTTTATATAATTGAAATAATTGATTTTTTGAAACAAACAAACTTGCGAAGTCTGTTACTATTTGTTTTGTATCCAAACTATCTTATACTTCAGATTCTATCGAAATAATAGATAAATTAGTCATTCTTTGTTGATGAACAGTTGGCCTTAAATAATTTTTAATCAAGTTTAACTTATTGTTAGAAAAAGATATTTGTCCAGATGCAACTGTAACTGGTAGAGTAAGATATATTCTTAATGTTGTTGGTGCGTTTGGAAAAGTGGATATTAAATTATTTGTAAAAAGATATTGCAAAAGCGTATATAGATCACTAGATTGATTTTTTTCAAAATGCAACTTCAAAGCTTCACTGTAAACTCTTCAAAGCAAAGTTCACTGTACAAATCAATACCATCGATATCATCTTCATTCCTTGAATCGTATTTGAGTTTTAGATGTAAATTTTTACAATGTTTCATCAATTCTTCGTTAGCGTTACTAAATAATGAAATATTGAAAAAGCCAAACACGTTTCTAAAGTTTTCAACGCTTCAAACCTTTAAGGACATTAATTTTTGGTCTAAGATTCTAAAAAAAAATCTCTACTTTGTAATTGATTTTAGGATCAAATATAACTTCATCGCGTTGCTCATAGTGGAATTGTGCTGGTTTTCTTTTTGGACGAAGTGTATTTATTGGTAGAAAGTCTGTTTCTGCATTTAGTTTATATTCCGTTTCCGTACCTCCTAGTAAAATCATTTCAAAGTGTTCATCTGTGCGATTATTTGTAAATTTATCGATCAAATTATTTAGCAAATTGTGCATACATTTGAGTGTTCATCGTGGGACTTTGCAACATTTTACTTAAATAATTAATTTCGTTCAAAATTTCATACCATGATTTAAATGATTTAAAATTCTGAACCTTTAAAGCAAACGTATGTGCTTCATGAGTTGTGATACGATCCCACTCAGATGTATTTTCAGATTTTTCGAACAGAGCATCAAATACTACAATAAGATCTAGGTAACACAAAAGAATTATGTTAACCATGTGTTCTAAACATACGGCTGATATGATATATTCTGATATGATTATTAGATAGACTGGCTGACTACTGGGCATGGCTGAAATAAGGCGCAGTCACCCTAATTCAAGTTTCTTTTCATCATCTACATAAAGGTGGTCCATCATTTTCAAACTTTTACCGGATTTAAAATTAAAATCATTGAGTGCTACGCGATGATCCAGTAAAATAGACGCAATCAAACCATTACGGTATCACTTAAATGAAGTATTTGATCATCACGATCAATTAGCCTATCGTAGTCCACTGCTGGACGTAGGCCTCTTCCACATCTGTCGGTCTTGCGCTGCTTGCATCTAATTTGTATGGATACGTTTAATATTATCGGACCATCTTACAGGTGGGCGTCCTCTGCTTCGGAGAGCTTTGTGTCTTGGTCTCCATTCTATTATTCGTCTGGTCCATCGGTTGTCCTTCATTCTCGAAATGTGCCCTGCCAAGTTCCACTCCAATGTTGTTATTCGTTTTAATGCATCTGCTACTCCCGATCTTCTCCGGATTTCGATGTTAGGGATTCGGTCTCTAAGGGATAATCCCAACATAGATCTCTACATTAGAAAATGGTTTAGAGAGTTACATGATTTTTTGAATAAAAGTAATACTTTGGAGATATTAGAAGATCCGCGAAGGATCCTAAATGGAGACGAAACCAGCTTTTCTATGTGCCCAAAAACTGGCAAAGTGCTTGCACCGAAAGGTTGGAAAAATCTGTATGAAATAAAAAAGGGTAGTGAGGAGGAGACTATCACAGTTTTATTAATATTTTCTGCCAATGGGCAAACTTTACCGCCAATGGTTGTTTTTCCGTATGTTCGACCTCCACAAGCAGTAGTAGACAGAATGCCCGCCAATTGGTTTTTGGACAAATCGGAAAGTGGCTGGATGAGGAATGATGTTTTTTTTGAATACATTGCAAATTGTGTTAATAAATGGGTTATAGATGAAAATATACCTCGACCCATTTTACTTTTAATAGATGGCCATAAATCACATCTCAGCTTAGAGCTTAGTAAATTTTGTAGTGAGAATGAAATAATTCTCTACGCACTTCCGCCAAACACAACTCACATCATGCAACCTGCAGATGTGAGTGTGTTTAAGCCTATGAAAACGGAGTGGAAAAAGACCATCAGATCTTGGAAAATGAAGCCAGAATATGCCAATTGCGTTTTAACAAAAACGATTTTTTCTCCTCTGTTAAAGGAAGTATTCAATAACATGACACTGACAAGCACCATTAGGAAAGGATTCAGAAAATGTGGTCTATATCCTTTCGACCCAAATGCTGTGGACTATTCAAAGTGTGTGCAAAACAGACTAGAAACAAATGTTGTGCAACAGAGAGAAGAGTTACTGTCAGAAAAATGTTTAAAAATAACAGTACAGACACTGAAAAAATTAAATTTAAACAATTTTTAACTTCAGTTAAAAGGTATAAACAATATAGACATAATCAACAAAGAAATTGAAGAAATTGGTAAAGAGATGTCAATAATGAAGTAGCCCAAACATGTCAAGTTGGTGAAGATGGGAAACACTTACACTTAATTCAAGGTCAACATGAAATGGATGAAATTGCAAGTGCTTCATTTAATAATCACGAAGGTGAAGTACTGGACAATTTAATTAAACTGGCCGATCAAATGGTAGAAAATGAGGAGTCTGTCATTGAAAGTGATGTAAAAAAACATCTTCAAATTGAATCAACGAAAATAAAACGTCCAGTGTAATTAATACAGATAAAGTTACCAGAAAAGAAAATAGACACAGATTGTAGCTCTTCACAGACCTGCTCTTTTGAGAAGCACTTGTTTTGGCCCACTCCACTGCAGTCATCAGAAAATACAAGAAGAAAAAGTGAAAAAACTCCTGCAGCTATTTCCTCAGATGAGTTCAGAAAATTTTTGAACAAAAAATTGGAAAACAAACAAAGGGACACAGATGAAAAATTGAAAAGAAAAGAAGGTCAAAACGAGCTGCTGAACAAAAGTTTCTAAAATCCAAGAAAAAGGCAAAACTTAATAATGAAAACACTCAAAATAAGTTTCGAAAACAGCAATGTGGTAACTACTGATGAAGAGGATGAAATGAAACACCTCGGCTGTGATAAGTGGCCTAAATGATTCCACCTAAAATGCACTGCTTTTTCAGGACAAACTTATCTAGAAGTATTAGTATTATAAGTAAGTAGTCTAGAATTTATTTGTTTATTTTGTGAATAGATGCTTCTTGTATAATTTACATTTGTTTTCTTATAGAATTAACTATTTTTTCTGTATTATTTATATTAGGAACCATAAGATTTTTTGTAAGTTTGCTAATAAAATTTATTATACATTATATAATTTTGTTAATAAAAAAATGATTATATATTATATTGATTTTGTATCATCTTCAATTGACAAAGGTAAGTGCTTATTTACTAAGTGCAAGTTTAAAAATTAAGCGGCTGAACACTGGGACGAAGGTGGCTGAATATAGATTTTTAGTGGCTGACTACTGGACATTTTGACATTTGTTACCATTTTATTTTTTTCTTCAAATATGAATATGAAAGGTATACAATCTGTTAAATCAGTATAAAATACATATATTGGATATTAAAATATAATTTGGTTTGAATTGATTACATTGCTAAAAGTATTTTAAATATTTCTCAACATTACAAACATTCCATAAGTGGCTGACAACTGGCACATTCACCCTATGTCTGAAAAATTAACAGTTTCGTGGGTTATATTTTCCGAATAATTTTTTACCAAACTTATTCTATGAGATGAACAGGAACTATGAGCTGAACGTAAAATGCACGATTATTGATTTCTGAATTTTTTTTCTGCAATCCATTATGTTTTCCGCGTATGTTAGAATAATTATCATAACCTTGCCCCTGTAAATTGTGAATGTCAAGGTATAATTGTGAAAACAAATTCAATATAAAATTTAATAAATCAGCGCCTTTTTAACTGGTAATTGGAAAAAAAACCAATGAAGTGTTCGCATACTTTATTTTTTTACTTACATTATTTAGATAAACATATCTAAGTATTACTGTAATTTGTTCTGTATGGCTTGCATCTGGCGTGCAGTCTAATATGATCTGTCTAATAGGATGAAAAATATTTAGATGTTCTAACTTTGTCCAAAATATAACCTTATATCGCTGTACCGAGTAACACAATGATTTCATTTCGGATTTGATCTCCTAAATAGTGAGCAATACCCATCCGACTGGAATCACGTTTCAATTCAATTCTGCGAAAATGAATGTTCTTGCGTAATGAATCAAAAGAAGCTACCATTTCTATTGATTTTAGAAAATCACCGTTATCATGCTTAGATAATAATTCTCGATGAACCTCGAAAATCCAGACATTGTGATAAAACGTGATAAAAACTTTATTAACAGCAATAATTATTTCTAATACATCACACCAATGCTTTTTTGCTTACTCTTTTTCTCTAGGTCTCAGTTGCATCTGATTTACAGTAGTTTTAGTTTATAACATTTTGTATAATTGCACCCATGATTTAAAATTTGCATTGTGAAAATCGCTCGTTTCATTGCCTTTCAATAGGCAATATGACAATGTGTTCATAGACATATGTGTTCCAATATATGTGTCGTTCATTGTAAAAGTAGTGTAACTCCATGTTTTTAAAAATACTTATTTTTTACTTAATGGTATCACATTTAGTCTCATCTTCCATTATAAATGTGAAACAACTTCAATAGTTGCATTAAAATCCCATAAAAGGCGTTTCTTATTTTTACACGGAACTGAAACTCTAAATATTCATTATAAAAGTGAAGTAAGTCAAGAGTCAATTTAATAGTGCAGTAAGTCCGGAGTTTCATTTTTATTGCGATCTATGTTTGACACTTGGGTGATACGTTATGTGATTAAATTGATGCAAACTATTTCTAATAAGTGTTTCAATAGTTTATTTTGATGGATTTAGAGGATTTTAGTGAGATGTACGACCTTTATAAAGAAAAATGTGATTGAACCTAAGAAATTAAAGTATTACATTAAAATATTCAACACAAAGTTTAATCTCCATTTTAAGACACCGCGGCAAGACACTTGCAAGACTTGTGATTTTAATTTTAAAATACAAGGAGCTGATGATGAAAACGTGAAGAAGGGGTTTGAGAACCAAAGAGAACTTCATCAACGAAATGCAGATTCTGCAAGAGAAAACTTTCAGAATTCAAAAAAGGTTGATGAAGCATACATATTAACTTTTAATCTTCAGAAAGCTTTAACCTACTCAATATTAACTACCTCAGTACCTACTGAGGTAGTTAATATTGAGTACTTAGTGCTTGGTAGTTAATATGCTAGCATACTATACAATAAATCTTTATTTATATAATCTGGGAATACATTGCTTTAATAATAACACAGGAGCTGGGACGAAGTTGAAGGTGAAGCCTGTCTTGTTAAGGACAAAACCGGAATATCAAGACAAATCTTTTCTTGAAGCTTGTACAAAACCCTGACACTAGTATTGACACCATAGACCGGTGTTTCCCAACGTGGGGCCCACGCCCCACATGGGGGCTATTTGATTGTTAATGGGGGCAATTCGAAAATGGACTGGCCACGAGATTAATCGTTTTGCTCCTGGCCATTTAAATTTAATGCTAGATTTCGGTGCGAAAATTGAAAGAAAGAAGCAAATTCTTAAATAATTGTTATAAATTCGTTTGGCTTGACCAAAATATCAACTAGGTTTTTAGCGTCGTCAAGTTAACCTGCGGCAGACGGCAGGCTCCGCAGGGACCCCCGGACGCTTTAAAATCTCGCTAAACAACGCAATTTTGGATTAATACCCAATAATTATACCCAAATAATACCCAATAAATTTGGGTTCATACCCGCTGTCCACGATGAGCGGTTTCCTTTTTGTCTTTTATGCCAGCAATGACTGACCAACGAATCAATGTAACGAGGCCGTCTTGAGGCGCATTTGAAGGCGAAAAACAGTGATCATATTAATTCAGATTTCAATTACTTTCAAAGTTTAAAGACAAATTTTGAAAAGAGAACATCAATATTGTTACCGTTTCCATATTTAGCTGAATGTGGATTTAGTGCTGTAAATGATTTACTGGCAAAAAAAGAAATCGTCTGGATATAACTCAACGAGTAGACTTGAGACTGAAGCTAACTAAATTGGAACCTAACATAAAATCTCTATGCAGCAAGTATAAAGGATTAGCAAGGATTACAAGGATAGCAAGAATAGCAAGGATTTCACTAAATTAAAATAATAAATTAATAAAGAAAAGTCTTTTTTAATTGTAACATTTGTACCTTTTCTTCAAAGATTATAATTTCTAAGAAATCATTGTATACATATCGTCAACAAAGATGACATCATTAGTATAACTAACCTTTCTATAAAAAAGAAATCTTAAAAACAACTACTTCATTGACAAACACCACGACCGACTTTGAATTACATTAAGAAAGTTTTTGGATTCTATATAGCCCTGTAATTTTCCCAAAAAAACAATATCCTGATCAAATACAAAAGATAATTATCAATTAATTATTGAACAACCATATACGCGTTTCTTTCTATTTCGCGTTTCATCATGACATTATCATTAACAACAAATTAAAATTATAAATAAAATTTTGTATAACCCTGTATTTCTCCGAAACAAAAATTGTGTTATATAGGCCCCAAAAAAATGTTACTAATGTAATTCAATGTCGGTAGTGGTGTTTGCCAGGTTGAATGGTGAAGTAGTTGTTTTTAAGAATTTTTTTATAGGAAGATTAGTTACAAATAATAATTATTACAAATGATGTCAACTTTGTTGAGGGTATGTAAATGTATACAATGATTTCCTAGAAATTATAATCTTTGAAGAAAAGATACAAATGTTATTATTTAATAATATCAAAATCTTCAAATTTAATATATAAATAACAGAAAAGTCTTCAATCAAAATTATTTCGATTTTGAATTTCAGTTTTTAGTTAAATGTTTTGAAAATTTACTGACTGTGTTTCATTAACAATTTCCTAGTGATTTCTTCCTAAAACCTATTATCTTTAAGTTTCTTAAGTGAACAAATAAATTTTTTAATATTAAAAATTTTGCATGTGTTACATAGGGGGGCTTAAGAATTTAAGAAAGGCTTTGGTGGGGCATGGCACAAAAAAGGTTGGGAAACACTGCCATAGATGATAAGTTGTCGGTATCAGGATATTCCTATCTTCCAAATGATGAAGAGTATGGAATAATAGAGAGCGCTAGTCGCCGCCGTGGAAAAATTTATTGCCCAGACCAATGGGTCGGTATTATAAAACAGCTAAACGCAAAAACCTTATTTTGTTTAAAATAAGGTTTTTGCGAAAGAAATGAAAAAAAATAAGGTTTTTGCGAACGAAATGAAAAGCAGATTTTTGTACCACTGTCTTCGAAAATTCTATTGCAAATTGAAAAAAAAACAACTTACAGTTATGACTTTAATTGGCTAAATATTAGATGGCTGAGGTTTGAGAGAAATTTTCAACAATAAATCCCGACACACCCTTTTATAAAGTAGATTTATGCAAAAACAAACAAGGACGAACAGCCAACTTGTACAATATTCGATAAGACCCACTCTATCCTTCAAGAAGACTAGATACTAACGCAAACAAGAAAGATATGTTTGATTATACCATACATTCCGCCAATTTACCACCATTACTACAAAAATCTTCCCATAGATATTCCAACTCGTTCAAACTCACGTGCTGATAAGCGTTCATCTGATGACGAAATATTACTACTATGATTAAAACACTATACACATGTCACTATAACAGTGATGTAACTCCAGAAAAAAAAAGTTTAAGTTCATTTATTAAATTAGTTTCATTTTGATGTTCTAAGTTACTTCAAATTATTATATCTAAGCTCGTTATTTTAAAATCCAGTTAGAAGGAGATAATTCACTATTACAATGAGCGACACATATGCTCCTTGACATATGTGTTCAAGGAGATTAATATATTTGCCGCCCCATTTGGAAGTGCCGCCCTTGTGCGGTGCACGCCCTGTACGCACGGTCTCGGCGGGCCTGTACATCTACTGCATCCAATTCATATCTACTTTCTAGTCCAGGTAATTAAGAGATGGTATAACTACATTATTATTAATTACTTAAATTAGATATATCCGATTTTTAATCGAACTAACGGGATTAAAACAATTATTCTTACAAACCTATAAAAAACGAGATATAGCCTGAATATATAAATATATTCAACCTGCTCGTAGCTCTATAATATTAAATCTTATTAAGACTACAAAACAAATCTTATGTTGAAACAACTACTTCCCTGGCTAATACCGCGCAGGATATTGAATTATACTACAAATATTTGTACGTTATTACCAGTCCCAGTACCATTATTAACATACAAATATCTGTTGTATATTTCAATACACTGCGTGGTATTCACAAGAAAAGTAGTTGTTTCAACACGGGATTTCTTTTGTAGTCTTAATATTATAGAGCTACGAATAGGTTGAATATATTTATATATTCAGGCTATATTTAGCTTTTAATAAATTTATATGGTTATATATAATTAGTATGGTTTCACCAATAGTAAAATATTCTTACGTATTTGTTTGCCTGGTTTGCTTTGTGAAAAGGCACAGTAAATGAGCACAAGAATTACGCCGAGAACCCTCATGGTTTTTAAAAATATTCAAAAATGCGGAGAGAAAAAATGTTGCGGATTCTTAAGTTTTACCGCTGATTTACCGCTGTCAGGCGCGGTTGGTAACATTTATAAGGAAACCTATCTTCCCACCTCCGACTATTTCGTATTTTTGTGTTGCTGATTTGATCATGTGTCGAGGTAAAGTCTGAATAAGAAAACAACTTCAAACACGAACAACCAGTTCGCAATCATAACATCAAGGTCTGATTTTTCTCTTTCGCTTAAGTTACAGCTTTATTATTTTTATAATTTTGTCATAAAAACGAACAAGTAGATAGAACACAGACAGAGCCGATTTGGAGAAAAATTCGACGGACAATATTATTTGAGATAGATTAGACTAGACACATAAATGGACTCAGCTAAGATTAAGTTGACATGACTACACATACAAGAATGAACAGATTAGCTTAGACTTAGTTATAGACAAAATTGGACTGGCAATATAAGTCTAGAATAGCAAGACTAGATATTGTGGGATGACTAGACACGCAATACTAGATAATTAGAGGAAAGTAACTATATATGGAATAATATATATTATATTCCTAATTTGGAATACCGAATAGACACAAGAAGCATCTCTTTCATCATTCATCTCTTTCTAACGACACGAGTTGAGAGACTTTTCTTTTGACGAGTTGAAACCTATACACGCGTATAGCGTGTATAGGTTTCAACTCGTCAATAAAGCAATTGCTTTAGCCGCGTTGAGACTGTTTTGTTTTGTCCCTGTCATAAAGCTTTTTTTGTTTCGTAAAATTAAGTATTTTTCCTAATGTAATTGGAAATAGTATAATATTTATCCCATCAAAAACGTAAAATGTAAAAAATGCCAAGTCTCGTAACGCAGTTCCTTCGCTAAAAAAAAGTTGCGAGATCTCATGTAAGACCAAGTCAGTTATTTTAGTTAGTGTCTATGGAAGCACCTATTCAACAATTTTCTTATAAATTGTTATCTAATCAATTACCTATAAACATTTATCAATATTAGATACCTTTATTTCTATAATAATTGTAATGACTTGGCAATTACACGGCCACATATTCTGCTAATTAAAATACTTTATTCTTATGTAGTATTATGTATATTTATTACCCTTTACGGGTTTATAAATTGATTCCAAAATTACCCAAATACATATATAAATAAAACTAATATAGTACATAGTATAAATAAAAATAATAAAAAGAGAAAAAGAAAAAATTAAAAAAAGAAACATATGCTAATCAAACTAAAAACAAAAAAAAGAAAGTCACTAAATTCCTATCCCTAAACCGATTACCCATTTCCCGCCCCACATATTGCTCTTCTTCTCTCCACAACTTTCTTCATCCAATCTATCCCTCTTCCATCCTCGATTAAAATCTCTTCTCTTCACTCATCTCTTTCTCTCATTTCTGTACATTCGTTCAGCAAGTGCTCTATTGTTTCCTTGTTTTCTCTACACATCCTGCATACTCTGTTCCTATCCTCCATCCAAAATTTATTCTCTCTCTCTTCATTTCCACATCTGAATCTTGCCATTGTCACTCTCTCTTTTCTACTCTCTCTTCCTAGGTACTTTGGCAGCTCTTCCGTTATTATTTTTTCATATTTCCCATTCTACCTAGACTCCCTAATTCTTGCTCTCCTTTCTTGCCTTTGCACATCTCTATCTCTCTGGACTAATTCCTCTGTCATTACTCTGCCTCTCTCTCCCATTCTTTCTATCTCCGCTCCTGCATACCCGTTTATTTCTAGATATGCCTCCCTCTCTTTCCACACCCCCTTTCCTATTTCTTTCCTTTTTTCTTTGAGGCACTCTTGCAGAACTCTGCACTCTCCTCTCTCTACCACTCTCTCATCAAAACTTATTGCTCTCTTTCCTGCTTCTATTCTTATTCCATCTCTCTTTGATTCCTCCATCACTATATACCCCGGAGTCTCTCTACCTACTACTAGCACCCATTTCAAATATTTTTCCTGCACTCTTTCCAGCCCTTCTTGCTCTCTCCATCCCCATATTTCCGCTTCATACATCATCACACTTTTCACCTGGCTGTCAAACATCATCACTCTCCTTCTATAGTCGTGTCCAAATTTTCTCTCTCCTATTCCCCATACCGCTCCTAGTATTTTATTAGCTTTCTTTACTAGCTCTCTCACATGTGCTGTTTCTGTATTTCTATCATTAAACACGTACCCTAGGTATTTAAATTCTTTTACTTCTTCAATTTTCTCCTTCTCCCATCTCCACTCAATTACTCTTCTCCTGCCACCCCCTTTTCTAAACACCATCATCTTGGACTTCTCCCCATTCACTGTCAGCTTTTTCCTCCTCATATATTTCTCCATGTTTCTTATCATTTCTTTCATCCCTTTCTCGTCTCTCCTTTCTCGTCTTTCTCTTTCTCGAACCACCAAATCGTCCGCGTAGGCTAGGGACCACACTTTTTCTTTGCCCACCACAACACCACCCGTCTGCGCCTTGCTGAACATCTCCTCTATATCTCCAAGAAACGCTGAAAACAGGCTGGAGATTAGTGGGCAACCTTGTCTCAATCTCTTATGAGTATTAAAACCTTCGCTTACCCTTTCACCAACTCTCACTCTACTTATTGTCTCTTCATAAATCTCTTCTAATTTTGATACCAGATGCTCCTGTATCCTTTTCTTTCTCAGGCATTCCCACAATGTCTCACTTGCCACATTATCAAAAGCCGCCTTCAGGTCCACAAATAATGCATACATCTTACCACCCCTCTTTTTTATCTCATTCCCTACTATGTGATTCAAGATGTATACATTATCCATGGTCCCTCTCCTTTTCCTAAATCCTGCCTGCCCGTCTGGTATCACACCCCGCTCCTTCATTTCCTTCGTCAATCTCTTTTTCACAATCATTGCATATATCTTATATGCCGTATTGAACATGGTGATCCCCCTATAATTACTTGCTGTTTCCCTTTCTCCTTTCTTATATATGGGGCATATTATCCCCTCTTCCCACTCTTGTGGGAAGCCCTCTCCCTTCCACACTCCATTCATTATCTCTAACAAACTGTCAGCTTCCCTTTCCGCTCCATATATCCACGATTAATTTTGTATACCGTCCTTCCCCGGTGCCTTTTTCTATTTCAGTTTACTCAGTTGATGTTCTAATTCTTCTCTTGTTATCTCTTCTATTTCTCTCACTCTGTGTTGACTCTTTTTCTTTTCTTGCCTGATTTCATCACCACCCAGCAGCTCACTGAAGTACTTTCTCCATTTCTCCATAGTAATTCTATTACTCACTCTTTCTACTTTTTTCTTTCTTTCCCTATTTATGTATTTCCATACCTCTTCTTCCGTCTTTATGCCTTTCATCTTTAGTTCTTCTGCCATCCGTTTCTTTTGCTTCTTCTCTTTGCATACTAATGTGTACCTCTTGCGTGCTTGTACTCTTGTACTTCCTTAGTTGCTTTTCCAATTTCTTAATTTCTTTTTTACTGCTTGCTTCCCTTCCCTGCATTCTTTATCCCACCACTCGTTTTTCCAAGACCCCACCTTCACTCTTCACTTTTTTCACTCATCACTTTTTTTTTCTGTTGAATTTTTTACGTGATCACCCAGTTCTTTCACTTTTTCGTTTATCCCTTCCTCTTCGTATCTTGCCTCCCTAATTCTTGTTCTATAATTTTCTATTCCTTCTTCCGTCCAGATATTTTTCACAATTTTTCTTCTAACATCCTTCTCACTTCTTCTATCTTCCTCTCTTCCTTTTGTCTTCACTTCCAATGGCATATGATCCGACTCGACTATTTCTACCACCTTGAATTCTTCTATTTCATTCCATGCTTCTTCATTCACCATAACATAGTCAATAACTGTCTCCCCTCTTGGTTCGATATATGTGTACTCCCATTTCTCATCTCCTATGCTGTTTCCATTAAGTATGTCCCACCCTCTTTCTTCTACTAGACTAATCAGTAGTCTCCCTTCGGCGTTTTCTGTTGCATCTTTTGTTAGTCTTCTTTCTATAGTTGTTTGTTCTTCTTCCTATCCCTATTCCTTTTTCCCCAATTCTTGCGTTAAAATCCCTCCCAATCACCAGAGTTCCCTCGTCTTGTTCCGCATCATCACTCGCTTTTTGTTTTACTCGCTCTTCTATCATTCTCTTCGCTTCTTTCATACCTCTTATGTATATTGTTATAATTCTCCATTTTCTCTGTCTACTTTTCACCGTTCTTTCGATAATCCCTCTTTCTTCTTTTGCTTCGGTTCTGTTTTCTTCTTCCAAACCCTTTTTCACTCCCATTATTATCCACCCCTTAGCTCTCCCTTTCCTGCTTACCCTCTCTGCGAATTGATACTTCCACTTAAACTCTTTCGGCATTATTTTTTCCAATTTTTCCCACCCCTTCTCTTTCATCCACGTTTCTACCATTCCAACTACGTCAAATTTTCCCAAATATTCCCAAAACTCATTGCCTTTGTTTTTTATTCCCGCTGTGTTCCAGTATACTATTCTTAATTCCTCCTTTTCTTCCTTATTCCTCTCCGTGTTCGTTTTCCGTTTTCTGTCCTGTCGTCTTTTCCTTGTGCTCTTATTCAAAAATTTGTTGTATTTAACTCCCCCTTTTCATCATCCCACTTAAAGCCTTTTCCGTCTATCCATATCTTTTTACTTTATTCTTATGTTTTCCATTTGTACAGGTACCAACGATACTCTCTTTTTTATTATCACTTGTTACCTAAGCAAAACTGTTTTGTATTTGATCCTTCTAAATGTGTATTTACTGAAAAAAACTTATTATTATTATTACTACTGTTTAAATTTTCTTAGTAAACGAAATAGTAGATTATTTATTATATTTATTATATTACTTTTATAATTATGTTGTCGTGCAATTGCCAAGTCATTATAATCATTATAGAAATAAAGGTGTCACTATATCTATCACCATAAAATTTGATAGGTAATTGATTAGATAACAATTTAGGACAAAGTTTGTTGAATAGGTGCTTCCATAGACACTAACTAAAATAAATGACTTGGTCTTACTTGAGATCTCACAACTTTTTGTAGCGACAGAACTGCATTACGAGACTTTTTTACATTTTATGTTTTTGGTGGGATCTCATTTCTTTTTGTATGTCATCCTCCTTTTTTTCTCGGGTAATATCTTGTCTGCACTGCTCCTTCCCAGTAGCAACCATACCTACATAAGTAAAGGCGCGATGCGTTAGTTGAATGTAATTTTTAATAATCATTATTTTTTATTTAATGGATAATGAAACTTCAGGATTTTTAATTTTTTCCTTCCATTATAGGCTAAACTCTAACAAAAATTTACAATTTGGGGTTTGTAAGATTGCTAAAAGTACCTTACAATTTTGATGATCGGTAAGTATGTCACTTACAACATTAAGAAATTTGACTGGCGATTATTCGCAAACTATAAGGTATAATTATTATGTATATTGGCAATATAGCCAGTTATAGTATATCCTCTTAATATCTAAAAGTTAAAACTTCTTTCTTTATACACAACGAAGTTACATGGGGGTCAAAAGTGCCGTGAGTCGCTTCGAGAAAAGGTTAGTACGGCTGTGCTCGACTTGGCGGGGGCACTACCGTGCCCCCAGATTGCATGTATGCATTGTTTAAATGTTTGACAGTATTAAAGGTTTTTTATTTTATTGGTTTGTTTAGTTTAAAAATATAAGTTTAAAATTATGGACAGTTCCATATTTAGATCCCAAAATATCAGCTGACTGGATAAATACTTAATTTTTTTTGCAAAAAAGCAAAACCGAAAGATGGGATTGCCAATAATATGGCGGAAGCTATAGAAATGGTTAGAGAAGAAATGGGTTATTTGGAAGCTGCAAAACACTTTTGATATATGGAGATAGACGCTGTTTCGCTTATGACAGAAAAGTGAACAATCTCTTGAAGAAGCTACATTGAGCAGAAAAACTGTATTACTTAACCAACTTAAAAGTCTTTTAGTGGAATATATTTTAAAGATGGAGAGCAAGTTTCACGGCTTGACGAGAAATGACAAATGAGAAATGAAAACGGCAAAAATCCGTTTGGTGAGTAGGGTATAGCATGAAAAAAGTGGCTGAATCTATTTTTAAAACGTCATAAGGAAAAGCTATCGTTGAGAAGATACACTGGCACGTCTTTTTCAAGATCGTTTCTATTCAATAAAGAAAAAGTGACCTTTTATCGCCTTTTTTATCTACTCGAAGACGCGCGTCTATGCTAAATATAACTCTCCTCCGAATCACATATACACCTTACTTTAGTGAAGAAATACGTACGTGGATTAGAAATAATAACAGGCCCCTAAGTCCTTATGATATTGTCGAGCTATTTGGTAAGACTTACCTTAAAGTGCAAACAGGTGAGTTTGCAGTGAATGGGTTTTTTGTGACAGGCCTATGGCCACTGAATAAAAACATATTGGAACGGAGTTCTTTTAAGGAGGTCTCGGTAGGAGCGATTCGGCAGAAAACGTTACGTTACATACGGTGTCCTCGTATGCTGTCCTCGTACGCTGTCCGTTACGCGCCCTTTCTCTTTTTCTCAGTTTATATTTCCATACCGCGCGCTCTCTCTTTTTTATCTCTTTCCCTCAGTGTACATTTCTATAATGCGTGCTCTCTCTTTCTTTCGCAGAGTGACAGACAAGCGTGGTCTGTTTATAACCTTAAAACTAAACAAGAGGAAGAAATAAAAAATGTTGAAACGTATTTTTCTTCTTTGTTGTTTTAATTCAGAGGAGAGATATTGTTTATATTATACTCATTATTTTAATTAGATTTTGAGAAATGGAAAGTCAAGAAAGGATACAAAATACCGAAAAAAAGTAAGTTTATAAAAATAAAACTGTACAATTTGAAGCAATTGCTAACTGTTTATACATGTTTATCGTACATGCAATTTGAGTGATTGATATTTACTATATTTATACATGTCGTAGTTATATTGTGAAATCAGTCAGATTGTTTAGAACTGAGCCATTGCATGATCTCTGTCGGCAGTTCGAGTAGTTCTTCTAATTCGTGTAGCTCATGAAATCTCATGCAAGCTCAGCTCGTGAAATTTTATGAGGAACTAGTTTAACTGGGATTTACACTATCTTTCTAACCGTTCGACGTTTCCAGAAATGCCTAAGTGCTGTCATCTGATAGTATAAAGTTATGTGTCTTAATTATTAGACCTATTAATAAAGAGATAAATACCGTATACGTTTTTTTTAGCGGAGTCGACTATCTAGCTGTGAAACACGATGCAGCTTAAGATGGCTGTAGAGTCAATGTTTCTCCAATGAAATTTTCTGGGCTCTCTCGCAGCAGTCTAAATCTGATGTCTTCCTATGATATCGGCCCAGAGCCAGATAAAATAAGAAAAATATCGAACAAGGGAAAGAAAATCATCTCTTTGAACAATCAACACGTATTTACCTTACAAAAACGACCTCGTTGAAAAAAGTAAGAAGCAAAATGAAATAGATTGAGTAAGCCTAAGAATAAAAAGCAGAACAAAAAAAAAAACGAAAGCAAAAGTTTTTAATTTTTTAAATTTGTTTATCTATGCGTAAAATTCAAAACCAAATTCCATATTTGGTTACCTTCCCCAAATAATAGACAGTCAGGTTTAGAGAACAATTAATATTGACTAGACAAAAATTAATTAATTTTTCAATAATAAAACTGTACTTACATACTCCAAGATGAGAAACCGCAAGGTGGTTGTCACCATTGTTGATTTAAGGAAGGCCTACGATTCCATTGATAGACAAACGCTTAACAAAGTACTCCAGGAACTAGGGATAGACAACAAAACCCGCAGGCTCATCCTAGAAACTTTGACCAACACCCATTCCAAGGTTAAATTTAGAGGCGAGATTTCAGAAAGCTTCGAAATAAAAACTGAAGTGAGACAAGGAGATGGACTTTCTTCACTTCTCTTCAACTGTGTCCTTGAAAAGGTTATGAGAGAATGGCGCAAGGAACTGATCAATTTGGGTGCTCAGAGTGGTATCTACCTGGGACGTAAGAACGATGGACTGGTTATAGATTTCCTGGCCTTTGCAGATGACATGGCACTGTTCGCTGATTCTATTGAGATGGCAACAATGCAGGCAAATTGCCTCAGAAAACAGGCGGCCAAAGTGGGTCTTCAAGTGTCGCTGGAGAAAGAAGCGACAATACTGGGCAAAGATCAAAGCTCAACAGTTGAACAAGCGTGGTCCAAAGTAGGTTCATTCGAAACAAGAAGAAGAAGACTAGATTAATAACAACATACTAGACGAAGAAAACTGACGAAAACAAGACAGATTGGATTAGATAATATTGAGAATTTAAAAAAGGCTTGTAACGGGTGTTTCAATACGAACCATAGAAACCTTCTTTTTTTAAGTAAAACTTCTTTTGGATCAACTTGGGTGTAACTAACTTAACAAAAGACTAGACAGACAAGATTTAACAGACAAGACTAGACAAATGAGTTTGGCAAGACCACAAAAACAAAACTAGACTAGCATGATTAGACCGACAAGACTAGACAGACAACTTTTAACAGTTAAACGACTTTTAACAGTTGTGTGTGAAGAAAACTTCTTTCATTGCGTGGGTTTGTCGACATAATATATTTGATTTATCAGAAAATAGATATTTTGTTGAAAACTTTGCAAATAATTCATAAATCTAAAGTTATCCTGCCTGGTTGTTTATTTTCCTTTAAAAAATTAAAAATTAACAGAGAATTATTTTGGATATAAAACATCCAATGGGAACAAAGTGTAAACGTTGTTGAGGCTATTAATGATGAAGCTCCTGATCGTATCCCCGATAATAGGCTTGAGCTCGTCGTACAAGACATCAATGTTTTCATTGATGGCCTTGTTGGTCGAGTCCGTCAACTCCTTGTTGTTCCTGAACAAATTCTCCACATTTATGTTGAATTTTTCAATTTCTAAAAGCGCATCTGAATCAGTAAACTTGTAGTGTTCTTTGCCTTTCTTCAGATACGATTCCGCTATCCAATTGCAAGAAAAACGAAGATTTGCTGTAAACAAAATTAAAATCAGATTGGTTCATCTAGTATTGTTATCTAATTCATATTAATCACTTACTAATATTTGCTCTGAAAATTCCGTCGCTGTCAAACTGAAGCAACAAAATCTTCCCGTAAGCCTTATAATCAGATTCCAAATAAATACTAGGGAACAGCAACTCCATAGAAAATTCCTTCTCGTCCCAGATGACGTCGACTTTGTTAATTTTGAAATTGCCGGTGCCGTACAGTTTCAAGTTGCTTAGGCTTGCGTTTAACGACACCGAACTTCCGTTGCCGTAATCCACGTCCACCTTTTCTATAACCACTGGATTTATCGGAGGCAGATTCATTTCTGGCAACCCGTTTTCCATATGAGACACCACCGTCTCGAAGGCTTTCTTCCAACAAACGTTCAGATTTGGATCGTTTCGTTTACATAAGGTTATAAAACTTGCTAGAATACAATTATAGAAATTGTAAGAAGTTTCACAAAAAGTACTGATTGTGAGATTGCCTAATATGTAATTTAGATTATGTATTTATAGAATTAATTGTAGAAGCCTAGTCTAGGTTCCTCTAGACTTTTCTCTTCCTGTTTAAATTGTAAAAAACCAATAGTATTATTTTATAGTAGCCTGTTTTAGATTTTAGTAGAGTTCGTGAATTAGTAGACTTCTACTGCATCTGATTCATATCTACTTTCTAGTCCAGGTAATTAAGAGATATTATAAACTACATTGTTATTAATTACTTATATTAGTGAATATGATGGTTTCGACTGTTATTAGGTGGAAATTCATATTTACATTGAATTGAAAAATTCACTATGTTTTACCACACTTATGAAATGTAAAAATGTTATATAACATATTATTCACAGTTATATAAATTTCTATACATATCACAACTCGAGTTTCGAAAAACTTCGTCCTCTCTGACCTATATACACGCTATTGCATTCGGAACAATGAATTTCGTATACGCCGGATTTTTTGAGGGGGTCGATTTTGTCTTTGGCATTAAACAATATGTTAGACTACTTTGATCAGGGTTTAAATGCTATTTGAAGATTTTGCTTTCGAAGGACATTTGCGATTTGTTCGCTTATTTTGCCAAAATATGTCAGGGAGATGAAAGTTTTGTCTGAATTTGAGGTTTTCGAATATATTTGGGCCATTTTGAATTGGGTTCGTTTATTATTTATAATGTTGATGAGTTTTGTTGGGAAACCATTCTCTGTAGCGATTGAAATGATGGAAACTCTTTGATTCTCTTTTCCGAGGTAAGGGGGATTGAAAAGGCTCCATGTATCATTGAATGATAGGCAGCTAATTTGTGTATTATGGGGTGAAATGATGAAAACGGGATTGTAGAGTTAACATTGGTGGGTTTTCCATACATTTTTCCATTTATTTTTTAATCAGTAAAAACTTAGTTACCCTAAGGTGTAAAGGTACTTATTACAATCTTAATATACCATACCACATCTTAATATATCATACAATAAATCAAAATTAAAACAATAAAATAAGATCAACCCATTTCATGCACAAATAAATTTTGCCCATTCTTTCTTGTTTTTTGCCATCTCCAACCTATTTTATCTCTTTTAGTAATACCTTTAGCGCTTCTTAGGTATTTCATTTCTAGCGCCTGTACATTACTTTTTATTTGACTGCTTAGCACCCAGCCTTCACCACCGCGTATGAAAATTGGTTTGTAGATAGAATTGGTTTGTAGTTTGTAGATAGATATTTGCAGAATTGGTTTGTAGATAGTATTGTACACTGTCATTTTCGTTTTTTTTTTTCGATATATCTTTGTTTCTTATAAAGGTGTTATTAAGTGCATAGAAGAGTTTTGTTGTATTTTCAATTTTTGTGTTGATTTCAGCCTTTTCCTTTCCGTCATTATGTATATTTACTCCTAAGTATTTAATTGTTTCTGTTTGTTCTATATTTTTTCCATTTATTTTTATCGTTATGCTTGGTTCTCCTTTCCCGATGGTCATTACTTTGGTTTTGGCGACGTTTATTTTCAAACTTCTTTTTTTTCTAACGCTGCCTTCCAGATGTCTAGGTTCGTTTGTAAATCCTTTTTGTTCTTTGCATAAATCATTAGGTCGTCGGCAAAATCACATTCCACTATTTCCACCCTTTGCATGTTTCTACACACTGCTTGTAATTTCTTTCTTTTCTCTTTATTTCTTTTATTATGTCATCCAGGACTACATTGAATAGAGTCGGGCTCATTACTCCCCCTTGTCTTAATACCTCTTTGGTTACGACCTCCTCTGACTGTAAGTTTCCTTTTCTAATATTAGTTTCTTGTATTTTTATAGAGACTGAAAATAGCTTTTCCTAGCTTGTTACTAATTCCTCTTTGTCTAAGGTTGTTCCATACTTCCATTCTTGGGATGCTATCAAATGCTTTTTCAACGTCGACAAAGACTACATATATAGTGCGGCTTACGTTCTTTTCTATTAGTTGCTTCATGGTAATTATGCGATCGTGTACTCCTCTACCTTTTCTAAAACCGCTCTGGGCTTCTTCCATCTGGACTTCAGTCACAGTTTTTAATCTTTTCTCCAGAATTCTCTCATATATCTTGACCATCATACTCATCAAAGTTATACCCCTATAATTATTGCAATCTTTGTTGTCTCCCTTTTTATGGATGGGTAATAGTACTCCTATTTCCCAGTCTGCAGGTATCATTTCTTCTTCCCAGATTTTGTTAAAAAAATGTGATAATACTTCCATTCCATTGTTGCCCATGTTCTTTACCATCTCTGTTGTTATTCCATCATGTTCAGCCGCCTTACCCCGTTTTAACATTTTTATAGCTTCAATTACTTCTTATGTCTTTATTTCTTCATGTATCATATTCTCCTTGTTTCCTATGTATTCATTTTTTTCTTCTGTTTTATTTCCTGTATTAATTTGCTTTGTATTTAACATATCTTCAAAGTATTCCTTCCACCGTGCCATTATATATTTTCTCGTTTTCTATTAAGTTTCCCTCTTTAGATTTGATGGCTATGCTGTTATTCGGTTTTCCTTTTCGTAGTGTTTTTAAGACTCTGTAAAATAACTTTTGATTTCCTTTGCTATATTCTTCCATCTTGCGTCCGAACTCTTCCCAGGATTTCTGCATCAATGTTTTCTTTTTTTTCCATATATATATATATATATATATATATATATATATATATATATATATATATATATATATATATATATATAGTATTTGAGGTTTTCGCGGATAGATACCTGTGTTGTATTGTTTTCTCGGGGATTCCGCGTTGATGCTGAGGGTTGGCTCTGAAAAGAACCGGATTCTCGACGTTTCGGCGAACTAACATTCGCCATTCTCAAGAGATATATGCGTCCATGCGGGTCAACCGTTAGACGCATACTGAGAGCTCGTTCGTGCGATGCGACTACTTATAGCTATTTGGCTTCGGGTCATGCGCGTTGTGTGCGGTGCTTCGGTTCGATTGTTTGTTTGTCTTGTTGGTCGTACATGAGTCTGGGGTGTCTGGGGTTGCATTTTGAGGGTGGATATGATCGGTCGCCATGCTGGGGGCAGTCTCAAGGATCTCAAGGATCCAAAAGACTAGCCGACCAGCTTAACTTACCGAAAGAATTGAGGAACTTACGAGAAGCTCTTTCTTCAAATGGATATCCAAACAGCTTAATATCCAGAGCTTTCCGTCGTACAGAGAATAGTAGCCCTAGAACTGAAGAACGCCAGAAACCCGTTAGCACAGCATACCTACCATATGTTCATGGATCAACTGACAAAATCGCCAGAATCCTTAAAAGACACAACATCGACACCATTTTCAAACCTAACCAGAAAATATCCTCCATGCTACGCAGCGTTAAAGACACCATCCCGTTAGAATCCCATGGAATTTACGAAATACCTTGCGGAACATGTGAACGAACCTACATTGGACGTACCAATAGAAAAATATCTGCTAGGATTCAAGAACATGTAGTTTCAGTCAGACACAGAGACAAAGTTTCATCGGCACTTGTCCAACACACAAACACCGGTCACTGGATGGACTTTAGAAATTCAAGGACTGTTGCACAGATTAGCCACGAAATGTCACGAGTATACAGAGAAGCCATAGAGATAGAAAAACGAGACTACTGCTTGAACACGAGAGACGATTCCTTGAGACTGCCCCCAGCATGGCGACCGATCATATCCACCCTCAAAATGCAACCCCAGACACCCCAGACTCATGTACGACCAACAAGACAAACAAACAACCGAACCGAAGCACCGCACACAACGCGCATGACCCGAAGCCAGACAGCTATAAGTAGTCGCATCGCACGAACGAGCTCTCAGTATGCGTCTAACGGTTGACCCGCACGGACGCATATATCTCTTGAGAATGGCGAATGTTAGTTCGCCGAAACGTCGAGAATCCGGTTCTTTTCAGAGCCAACCCTTAGCATCAACGCGGAATCCCCGAGAAAACAATACAACACACATATATATATATATATATATATATATATATATATATATATATATATATATATATATATATATAAAATTCTATTTTGTTGTTTTTGTGAATCAGAGTAAGGTTTAAGAAGTTTATTTTGTTTTCTGTTTCTACCTCGATGGTGAATTTAATTTTTGGATGAACGTGTTAAGTTGAGAGGTCTAGCAATGGGATCACCATTAAGTCTCCTTTTAGCCGATCTATGTCTAACTATCGAAGAAAAAAATTTCAAACTATATTTCTTAAAAAAACATATTTCATTTTGGTATAGATATGTAGATGACGTAATAGCGTGTTTTAGTGGTACAACAGCGGTACTGCAGTGGTCACAGTGGTGTAGTGGTAAAAGCTCGCTATTTCTGAGATCCCGGGTTCGAACCCCGGACAAACCGTGAAATTTTTCACGGAACTACGCTTGTGGCTACCTCGTGGAAAGCAATGGCAAACAACCATGAGTAATTCTGTCTGGTAAAACCTCTCAAATAGTGCCGTTCGGAAGCGGCGATAAACTGAAGGTCCGTCCCGCATATTAGTGTGACGATGCGTTTAGCACGAGTAACGTTTGCGCGAGAGGTCGCTCGCCCGCCAACACTAGAAGACTAATAATGGCACCTAAAGAAGAAGAAGTGTGGTACAGCTCGTTAATTAGACCAATTTCTCAACTTACAATCCCGTTATCATCGTTTTACCTGATAACACACAAATTAGCTGCCTATCATTTAATGATACATCGAGCCTTTTAAATCCCCTTTACCTTGGAAAAGAGAGTCAAAGAGTTAAATACCACCATTTGAACCGCTACAGACGCTACAAAATAAAGTCGTACGCACACTTGTCAACGCGCCATGGTTCATCCGTAATAAACAACTCCACTATGAATTAAATATGCCAGCCACCCAGGAATTTATATACAAATTAACAAAAACCTTCCACACAAATCTTCAACATTGCGATAGCGCTACACACTTCATCGTAGGACTAAAGAATATTCACCAACGTCTAAGTCGCAAACTATCCCAAGACCTCTGAATTTCTATTTGAAAACCTCTGATGGAAAACTCCTGCCAGTAAACAACATCACAACCGACGGAGAAGACCACTCCAATAATAAAATAAATAAATAAGTAAGATAAATATCATGTATAACATTAATTTGCTGATCTGATAAATAAAGAAGTTAAAAAAAAATCGCTGCAGAGAATGGTTTCCCAACAAAACTCATCCAAAACATTATAAATAATAAACGAACCCAATTCACAATGGACCAAATATATCCTTGAGGTTTTCGGATTTTCGGATTCAGACAAAACTTTCATCTCCCTGACATATTTTGGCAAAACTTCGCTTGTTTTGCAAATCGCAAATGTCCCTCGAAAGCAAAATCTTCAAGTAGCATTTAAATCCTCCTCAAAGTTGTCTAACATATTGTTTAATGCCAAAGAGAAAATCGAACCCCTCGAAAAATCCGGCGTATATGAAATTCATTGTTCCAAATGCAATAGCGTGTACATAGGTCAGACAGGACGAAGTTTTTCAACACGGTTTTTAGAACATTCTCGCGCTTCTCGTCTGAAAAAAGACACTAGTTCTTTTTCAAAACATTGTCTTGAATGCAATAATAAATTCCCAGAAATAGATAATCTAAAAATCTTGCATAATTGCAACAAAGGCCCGACACTTAATCTCCTAGAATCATTAGAAACAAAGCCGTAACCCATCCGTTAATCTCCTTAAAGAGTAAACCGACCAAATCTTGTCACAACTCTTTAATCTTGCTCAATCGCCTCCAGGTAATTTCCTAATTGCAAAGAACCACCTCCCCCGCCCCAAAGTTTGCAGTATAAATACATTCCAACATCAATTTGTCATCACTCGAAAATGACCTTTAACAGTCGAAACTCGAGTCGTGATTTGTGTATAAATTTATATAACCGTGAATAATAACTTTTGAAACATTTTTACATATTATAAGCAGTGTTCCCTCTAAGCTGTGCGCGTATGCGCGCGCACATACATTTTAAACTTAGCGCACATGAAAAATATTCGCGCGCATAAATTTTTTTTTCGCGCAGGAAATAAAATTGCACCTGTATAATTATGAAATCCATATAAAAAAAATTGTAATTGATAATCTATTATTGGCAATTAACACCTAACCACCTGACATACGTCTCTCAGATCCAAAGAAACAATAATTTTCTCACCTGAGACGAATGGCAGGTGGTTAAGGGTTATAACGAACATTCTTTACTTTCGGTTCAAGAAATAAATATCCACGTGACAAAATTCGTCCATATTCCAGAAAGTTGGCGTAGTAAAAACTATACTTTATCATTTTTGGAAGTGGTGAATACTGTTGTAAAATCTGATAATAAATGAAATTAAAATAGCACATTTTCATACTTTAATTGTTGATGAAAGGCCAGAAGTTTCAACAATAATATGTTTAAATTTTAAATTTAGAAAATCAGATCATTATAAAATTGTTTTCGTTGGGATAATCCAATTAAAGGGGAATCGCATGCCTCTTAATTTTTTTCTACAATTTTACAATTTCATGAAGATAACCAAATTGATTTGCAAAATCTTTATCTTTACATCTGATGCGCCATCCGTAATGCTTGGAAAACGACAGGGTGTAGCAGTACTGTAAAATAACTCTATAGCTTTCCAAGCTATTAATGAGGTCTAGTGGTTGTCACGACATTTTGTAATAAAAGCAATTATTACAAATTACATACAAATGAACTAACTTCCAAATTTTGTTTGAAAAAGTTAAACATTATTGAATTTCAAATAACTTTTATCTTTAATTTTAGAAGAACTTGTGAAGTGCTTTATGTCATTTTTTCGCCGTGAATTAACAACCAATAAAAATTTTCAATAATAAGTAATTGTAAATTGTTGTTCTTGTTTGTTTGTTCTGTCAAATATGTTAATTGAAAAATTTAGATCAGACAACGTGATTATTAAATTTTCTTATTTTTCATATGAACGAAAAGGGGAAGCAGCAATAATCAGCTAAATTCTGTCTTCACGAACTAATGATCTGAATTGATTTTAGAGTACTTTTTTCATTGTGTTCCGTTGAAATGTATGTAGTATTGGTATGCTGCTAGATCAAGTCAATGCGTATAATGCGCAGTTACACAAAATTTTAACTGAACATTAATTATTGCTTTTTATAACTCATGCGTTAAAAGTATTATCTGGCGCACGTTTTTTAGAACGAGATGTATGTCACTTTTGGTAGAATTTCCACGTAACTTGGGTAACGTACGCAAATATTCAATATCGCTAGGTTGCATTAAAAAAACAGTCAAATAATTAAAATAAACACAATCAAGACCTCAATATTAAAAAAATGACATGAAAGTGACAGAAACTTTTTTCATTACAAAATGATTATAAAAATTACAGAAAACGTTTTAAAATGAGTGTAAATTCTATGGTGATACCGGAGATTGAGGAGAGTTCTTATAACGAATCCACACCACGGGAGACAATTAATTGAAAAAGCAAATTCTTCACTTTTTATTCTATATTTTTATGGCACCTGAATCTCAAACTGTTAAGATACATCTCCTCGCATGAGTAATAAAAAATATTGTTTGTAACACGGGCGGTATTGTCAATCGCCTTCTCGAGCGAATGTGTGAATCGTTCGTGCGCCCAATTTAACTCCCGTGTCAAATTGACAACCTACCGCTCTAGTTACAAAATGTATTATATTAGTATTGTATTTTTTTATTATATGCGCTTTTCAATTGCCGCACATTTTTTTTATTTTGAAAAAAACTGCACACACTTAAAGTGCGCACACGGGTCCCAAAAATTAGAGGGAACACTGATTATAAGTGTGGTAAAAACATAGCGAATTTTTCAATTCAATGTACTTGCATAAAACAATTATTCTTATTCTATAAAACAATTATTCTTACAAACGTATCAAAAGCGAAATATAGCCTGAATATATAACTATATTCAACCTGTTCGTAGCTCTATAGTATTAAGTTTTATTAAGACAACGAAACAAATATCATGTTGAAACAACAACTTCCCATGCTAATACCACGCAGGATATTATTAATTATACAACAGATATTTGTATGATATTACTAGTCCCAGTCCCAGTATTAACATACTAATATGTAGTCTTAATAAGACTTGATTTTATTGAGCTATGTACAGGTTGAATATATTTATATACTCAGACTATATTTAGCTTTTAATAAGTTTATACGATTATCTATAATTAGTATGGTTTCACTAATAGTAAATTATTCTTACGTATTTGTTTGGCTGGTTTGCTTTGTGTAAAGGCAAAGTAAATGAGCACAAGAATTAAGCCCAGAACCCTCATGATTTTTAAAAATCTTCTAAACCTCGGAGAAAAAATGTAGCGGAATCTTAAATTTATAATTTAAAACTCGGTTTAAAGATGTTTAAGAATATTTACCTCTATCAGGTGCGGTTGGTAATATTTATAAGGAAACGTATCTTCCCACCACATCATTTCGTATTTTTGTGTTGCTTATTTTATCAAGTGTCGAGGTACAGTCTGAATAAGAGAAAAACCAGTAACACGAGCAACCAGTTCAAACCATAGCAATCATAAGATCAAGGTCTCATTATTTATTTCCTTTAAATTACAGCTATATTATTTTTATAATTATCTTATAAAAAGGACCAAGCAGACAGAACAGGGACAGAGGCCGTTTAGGAGTAAGACTCGACTGGCAATTCTATTTGAGACAGATTGGACTAGACACATAATTGTAGTCAGGTCAGATTAAGTTGACATAACTACACAATCAAGAACAGATTAGCTTAGAAACAAATATAAACAAAATTAGAGAGACAATATAAGTCTAGAATAGCAAGACTAAACATTGTGGGATGACTAGACACATTAAATTAGATAATTATCAACTAGTGGACAGTCCCGTTGAGTGAACAATTATTAGAGACTAGACTAATAACAACATAATACACGATGAAAACTGACGATGACAAGACAGATTGGATTAGATAATATTGAGAATTTAAGCAAGGCTTCTAACGAGTGTTTCAATAAGGACCATAACAACTAGCAACGTTCTTTTTTTAAGTAAAACTTCTTTATGCGCGACTTGGGTGTAACAAACCTAACATAAGACTAGACAGACGAGATTAATAAGACAAGACTAGACAAATAAGTCTAGACCGACAAGACCAGACAAACAAAACTGTCATGATTAGACTGTCATGATTAGACCGACATGACTGGACAGCCAAGATTAGACTTATATAAGTTGTTTGTGAAGCAAACTTCTTTCATTACATGTGTTTGTCGACATAGTATATTTGATTTATCAGAAAATAGATATTTTGTTGAAAACTTTGCAAATGAATTATAAATAAAGTTATCCTGCCTGGTTGTTTAATTTCTAAAAAAATTAATAGAAAATTATTTTGGATATAAAACATCTAACGGGAACAAAGTGTAAACGTTGTTGATGCTATTAATGATGAAGCTCCTGATCGTATCCCCGATGATAGGCCTGAGCTCGTCGTACAAGACATCAATGTTTTCATTGATGGCCTTGTTGGTCGAGTCCGTCAACTCCTTGTTGTTCCTGAACAAATTGTCCACGTTTATGTTGAATTTTTCAACCTCTAAATGTGCATCCGAATCAGTAAACTTGTAGTGTTCTTTGCCTTTCTTCTGATACGATTCCGCTATCCAATTACCAGAAAAACGAAGATTTGCTGTAAACAAAATTAAAATTAGATTGGTTAAATTAGATCTAGTATTGCCTCATATATAAATATCTTATTCCTATTAATCACTTACTAATATTTGCTCTGAAAATTCCGTCGCTGTCAAATTGAAGCAACAAAATCTTCCCGTAAGCCTTATAATCAGATTCAAAATAGATACTAGGGAACAGCACGTCCAGAGAAAATTTCCTCTCGTCCCAGATTATATCGATATTGTTCACTTTGAAATTTCCGGTGCCGTACAGTTTCAAGTTGGTAAGGCTTGCGGTTAACGATACCGAACTTCCGTTTCCGTAGTCCACGTCCACCTTCTCGATAAACACCGGATTTATCGGAGGTAGATTCATTTCTGGCAACCCATTTTCCATATGAGACACCACAGTCTCGTAGGCTTTCTTCCAACAAGCGTTCAGATTTGGATCGTTTCGTTTACATAAGGTTATAAAACTTGCTAAAATTCAATTAAAAAAATTGTAAAAAGTTTCACAAAAAGTACTGAGATTGCCTAATATGAAATTTATATCTATTCTTATCTATTTAGAGTAGTAGAAGCCTAGGAGAACCTAGACTCTTCTCTTGTAGTTTAAATTGTAATAAAACCAATAGTTTTAGTTTATAGTTCACAGATAGATTCTAGTTCAGTTAGTGAACTATACATCTACTACATCTAATTCATATCTACTTGCTAGTCCAGCCAATTAAGAGATAGTATAAACTATATTGTTATTAATTACTTACATTAGATATAACCGATTTTTAATCGAACTTAACGGCATAAAAGAAATATTCTTAGAAACTCATTAAAAGCGAAATATAGCTTGAATATATTAATATATTCATCCTGTTCCTAGCTTTATAGCAGGGGTTGGCAACCTTTTTCTGACTGCGGGCCATTTTAAAAAACAAATTTTAAGCGGGCCGCACAGTCAGATGTTTTCGAATGTAATATGTAGCTTATATAGCTTTTTAATCAAATATAAATATTATTAGGAATCAATATAAAAAAGAAAAAAATAGTAACAATTTTATTTACATGCTATAATAACATCGGAGAACAAAAATAGAGTGACGTTTTTTATAAAAGAAAATAAAACTCAATTTAATGCGATTTTTGTTCTTGTATGTTTTTCGATAATTCATATATATATATATATATATATATATATATATATATATATATGTATTTATAAATATATATATATATATATATATATATATATATATATAAAAGGTAGGTCTGTCGAATTACGCCTAGAGGCTAATTGCGCCTATGCTAAATAACTTAGGTTTCGTAATATATACAATCAAACTTAATACCTGGGCATCAAGGTTTATACATGCCGAAACAGCCACTAGTCGCGCCTGCGGCACTTCCCCCACCGCGGGTTAGTAGTCGACTGACGCATCCTGGCGTGCAGTGGCTGCCTCGTTTTTAACAACAGAGAGCGACAATTTCACGGCAAGTTTTAATGAAATTTGCTAGTTTAGAAGAAAAGTATAAGGTTTATTTGTTAGTATGATTATTCTACCGCTCATAACAGTTTTTCTATAATATATTAAGCAGTCAATTTTCCTATATATTTTAAACTTATTAGAAGTGTCCTCGACGGTAATTACGCCTAGGCGTTATTACCCATACCAAATGTTACCGTAGGCGTTTTTAACCATCTCGTAAGCTTGTCATGAAAGGACTTTATTTGCACCGTATGAAAATGAATGATCCCTTTTACGCCAAAGATGCAATTTTAGATTTTTTTAACAAAGATGATTTTTAACAATTTTAACAAGCAGTTAGGTATTTCCGGATGAGACTGACTTAAATTATTCCTGTTAAAAATAAAGCCCAATTTCTAAATCAAGCCAGAGGCCAAAAACTCAACAAAGCAATAGTTTCACATCATTTTAAAGAAGTGGAAAAATTATATGACGGACTAGGAATCCCTTACAATCCAGAGAGGCTTTATAATATGAACGAAAAAGGTTGCCGTTTAACAATCCACAAACAACCTACAGTAATTGCTCAGAATGGAACAAAAAGAGTTCATTTACAAGCATCTGAACATGTAGAAAATGTCACGATCGTGGGTTGTGCAAATGCGTTGGGGAATTTCATACCGCCGATGATTATAAGGAAGCGATAATTCGAATTAAATCTGCCTCCAGGTTCAAATGTCAGAAAGGCTCCGAAGGGAAGCATGACTTCACAGCTTTTTATTGACTTATTAAGACATTTCGCTAGATACAAGACCTCGGGAGACTGCCTTCTTATATTTGACGGGGCAAAGTGTTATTAACACTACCCTCAAATATGATCCATGTCTGCCCTTTACTGTCTACCCTCAAATAAGACCCATGAATTGCAACCGTTTGATAAAGCCTGCTATAAACCTTTCGAGGGTTACTGGGACCAAGAAGTTCTTCAACATTTTTATAAACGCCATGTACAAAAATTAACTCGTCCAGAATTCAATAAGATATTGTCGAAGATACGGTCAAAATGTATGACACTTGAAAACATTACTAGTGGCTTCCGTACAACTGGGTTATATCCCTTTTATCCTAATGTTTTGACTAAAAGCGCTTTCGCGCCCTCAGTGGTAACGGAACGACTGGCACCTACGAATGAAGATAAACGTGAATCTTGCGATATATCTCAAATGGAAAGTGCCATTGGAGACTTGTAACAACCAATGAAGAGCTCGAACGTTTGTTTAATGTTCGTCAGCCAACCCCTACCACTGCATACTTCACACAAGACTTCTCACCGTCTGAGTTCAGACTTCTGCTCTACAAATAACTCCACCGCGTTCACTGATTGAGAGTCTATCTTCAGATGTTACTCCACCGCGCTCAACAGTTATTTGGTCCGCTCCAGAACACATTCCAGATTCACACATCAAACCGCATCTTTCACAGTTAACTCCTTCACACAAAAAAGTCAACCTTGTTACAGGTCGCCGACCTGTAACAACAGGCTAGCAAACTGTAAAAAGATTTGTATATTATAGCACAACTACTGATGCTTCCGACTCTGAACATATTTCTGACAGTGAAGTGATTACCAAATTTATCGCAAGACCACTTATTCAACAATGTACACATGCTTCTGAAGGTGAAAATTGTTTAGACAGTTATGACAAGATTCATCACAAGATCACGTGTAGAGCAATCTTACGTATTCATTCATCTCACTCGGATTCTCAAGTATTTCATGAAGACGGTACGGCGTTGGCTCAGTTATCACAAAAATTGCAGTTTAAATTATTATGCCCACACCGAACTATACAATCACAAAAAAAGACCCCGTCGAAAGGTTTTGAATTACAAAGGCCAAAGAGTAAGTAAAGATTTATTTAATGATTGGAAAGACATGAAATAGAAAGCGTATAAAACTGAAGTAACCAAACTAGCCAAGGGTAAAACTAAAGCAAAAATAAAAAAGAAGGCAGACGATAAAGAGAAAACAGCAAACAAGAGTAAATTAAAAGAACACGATATTATAAAAAAACAGAAAAGCAAAAAAAAGAGAATATAGGGGAACAAACTAAAGGGAAAGGAAAAGAAATCAGCAAAAAGAAGGATTAAGAAAACAAATGTGGGGAATGGTATTGCTACGCTTGTCATGAGGATCGTATTGTCGATATAAGATCATGTGTGACTTGTACAAAATGGTACCACGAGGAGTGTATCGGTTAAACAAGAAAAAACATAGAAGAATTTAGATATCCTGATGGTTGTGATTAATTCTAGCTACGTAGATTTAGATAGGCGTTACTACCTCAACTAGGTATAATAACGCCTTCAATCGTTTTTTTTTTGAATTGATTTTTGTTTGATAATCTGTACATAGATTATTTGATTATGTTTAAACCATGTACAATTGAGAAAAAATAATTATTTACGGTATGACCTTAGTAATTTTAGTTTTTTTGTATCTGATTGTATAACAGTGAAAAGATGTTGTAAAATTTAAAAGAACTGCTGATTAAAATACTCCTGCTTAGAATAATTATCTTACTGATTATAGAAAACTTAATTTTTTAATAAAAAATAATTTTAAGAAAACTGTTGTAGGCTAAATTTTACGTCAGTAGTTTAATTGCGCCAAAACGACGGTGTTTGAATTAGATGGATATTTTAATTACTTTTCTGAACAAACCAACAATATTTTGTATTAAATTTGTATAATAACAAACGTACATTGCATGAACATATTCCGTTCATTGTTTTCATCTTCAAAAGCATTGTTGAAAAGCATTGTTTTCATCTTCATTTAATATATTAGAGAAATTTACGTTCATCCTTAAGTAGGCGTAATTCGACAGACCTACCTTATATATATATATATATATATATATATATATATATATATATATATATACGAAAATTTGACCCCCCCTATAATTGGAAAACCGAATAATATTTCAAAATTCGCCGAGACCCGTCGATTTTTGTTCTTGGGGGGAGCTTTTTTGACAGTCAAGCCAACTCGATATGTTCATCCCCCTAATGCCTAGCAACCCCAACTTAAAAATTTCAAATGCAACTACCCCACTTGTGGCACATCATTTTAAAGCCCTTTTCATTGCGAATACAGTGACGTACCGTTTTTAGAAATAGGTTGAGATTTAACAGAATTATTGGTTACAAACGAAAAGATGACAAACCAACTTACGCGTAGTAATTTCTACACAAATGCCCACCACTAATAAGTTTTTCATCTACTACACATGACCGCATTACCTAATTGTTATTGATGTGTCTATCAGTTTACAAAAAAGTCAGAAATGAAATAAAAAAGCTGAAGCAAATAAAACTAGATACTAAAATAGTTATTAGTAGAAGATACTTAAGTTTAGGAATTCAGACCTTTTCAAAATAACAAAAAATCAGTACTACAAAAAAAGTCGGTGTTTTTGCTTGTGACCAAGAAATCGTTAGTTTCAGCCGTTATTGATAGTATTAACGTGTGTTCGAAATGGTTTATTCTATCGCGGAAAGAGTAGAAAGAGTAGAAAATGTATCGAGTTGGGTTTGAGATACTGAGATCTTCATCACAGTTTTGCAAATTTTCATCAGTCAACCTCGTTCTAATTTGATTTTATTAAATTCATTCTTGAAAAAGTTTGTTCGTATAAATAAATGCTCGAAAAAATGCTAATACATAACTGATTTCGCGAAATTTCTTAAATTAGGAAATTTATTATCCGATAGACCTAAATAAAAGGAAATTAAATTATTTCATCAAAATTATTTTTATACACTTACATTGTTTGATTGTAAGTCAATTAACTCTACTTGTAAATTTTCTGGTTCTTTTAAAATAACAAATCTTATAGGATTTTCAAATATTAATATATCAATTTCTTTTGCATAAAAATCGTGAAAGCGATACCGAAAATTTTCGACCAATAATTTTAGTGAATCAATATTAATATTTTTGAAGAACACTGCTTGTCATTGGTAGTTAAAAGCGATTGCAAAGTAGGAAAATGTGAATAATTATTATTTTCATATTGAGAAATAAACAATTTTATTTTAAGCTGACAACTTTTATTTTCCGTAAATAAATCACTGATTAACACTGCAAGGCAAAGGATGCCGTGTTATATTTAATTTATTGAGTGACGCTGTATTGTCAACAAGAAAAGCTAACTTGCTTATTCATTTAAAATTCGATAACTCTGGTATATTGTTTCCTTTTTCTGTCAAAAACATTTCAGTCTCGCCTTTCAACTCGAAAAATCGTTTCAAAACTCTCCCAAGACTAAGTCTTTACTTCAGAAAAGTACACATCTTCATATTCTGAATCTATTTCGTTTAAGAATTCTCGAAATTTTCGATGCTTCATATCGAAGAAATTATGTTGCTTGGAGAGCCGCACAAAACCTGCTCTATAGTATTAAGTCTTATTAGGACTACAAAACAAATATCATGTTGAAACAAGAACTTCCCTTGCTAATACCACACAGGATATTGAATTATATAACATTTATTTGTATGATATTACTAGCCCCAGTCCCACTATTAACATACAAATATATGTTATTATGTTATATAATTCAATATCCTGCGTGGTATTAGCAAGGGAAGTTATTGTTTCAACACGAGATTTATTTTGTAGCCTTAATAAGACTCAATATTATAGAGCTACGGACATGTTGAATATATTTATATACGCAGGCTATATTTCGCTTTTAATAAGTTTATGTGATTATCTATAATTAGTATGGTTTCACCAATAGTAAATTATTCTTACGTATTTGTTTGGCTGGTTTGCTTTGTGAAAAGGCACAGTAAATGAGCACAAGAATTAAGCCGAGAACCCTCATGGTTTTTAAAAATCTTCTAAACTTCGGAAAGAGAAAAAAAGGTTGCGGAATCTTAAATTTATAATGTAAAACTCAGTTTAAAGATGTTTAACGAGATTTACCTCTCTCAGGCGCGGTTTGTAATATTTATAAAGAAAACTATCTTCCCACCTCCGACCATTTCGTAATTTTGTAGCTTATTTTATCAAGTGTCGAGGTAAAGTCTGAATAAGAAAAAACTACTTACACGAACAAGCAGTTCAAACCATAGCAATCATATCATCAAGGTCTCATTTTCCTCTTTCGTTTTCGTTTAAGTTTCAGTTAGTTAAGTTACATATTATTTTCATAATTATCTTATAAAAACGACCATGCACACAGAACAGGGACAGAGCCGATTAGGAGGAAGACTCGACAGACAATATTATTTGAGATTAGACTAGACACATAAATGTAGTCAGGTGAGATTAAGTTGACATGACTACACATACAAGAATGAACAGATTAGCTTAGCAACAAATATAGACTAAATTGGACAGACATATATAAGTCTAGAATAGCAAGACGAAACATAGCGGGATAACTAGACACACAATACTAGACTAGAATTATCTACTAGCACATAGTCGTGATTAAAGAAAAAATATTAGAGCTAGTTAGTCTCTTTCAATGTCATGTTGTTATTAGTCTAGACCAGGGGTCGGCAACTGGTTTTATGTAAAGATCCATTTTCCATAAAAAAAATTAAAAAATCTTATACAAGAGCCGCAGGGATGATGACATTTGTTTTATACCAGGTTCTTAATTTGAGGTCTTTAAATTTAAACAACTTTCAAGACAAACGTCGTAGAGCTGCTGGTCCCCCATTTTGTATGCAGCATATTCATATTGTTAAAAATCTGCTCACAATAATTTATAGACCCCCAAATTCATAAGATTTCAAATGCCACCCGCTTAAATTAAAACATGCAAAACAAATACTGTTCCAAATATAATTTCATCTTTCAAGAAACATTTAACAAAAGTATGATTTCTAAAAGTGAATTTGAAGTATCGTCTCGTCCTACTCGCAACATCTTATTGCGAAAGATACGCTATTTGTTAAGATACGCTGTCTGATTTCAGTAGCAAAATAGATTTTTTTATAACCAGTCGTGATGCCGACAAAGGGCTTCGAATGCTCCGAGTTAAATGATGGTTTAAGACCCAGCATTTTAAGTCTTTGGCGAAGCCACCAATCATTAGAAGGCGATTAAAATGTGTTCCATACATTAATTGAAATTTTGAAGATAATTTTCGAAATGATTTAATGTTTTTGCAACGATTTTTAGTACCAAGTGCATTATTACTTTTATCTACTCGCACACTAAAATGAATACAATAATAAGTAAATTATGACCTATATGGATGCGTATGCCATTATTACAATCGTGTGTAAAAGTATACAAATCGTGCGTAAAAGTCCAATCGAAATCTAATGGAGTTTCATATTATTAAACGATTTCTATTTGTTGTTACTATGGGAACATCTCGTGTAACTAAAGAAAAAACATAGACGTAGTAAAAATAATTTTTTTGAAGTATATTAAAATTGAATTAATTTTTCCAATTTTGAATCAAAAGGTCTCGCCTGGCAGTCTGGATTTATCTGGCTCTAATAGATCTTAACCTAACCATAACCTAATCTAGATAAAATCTAGGTTAGGTTAGGCTTACCTAGATTACATCGACAACGTCCAAATAGTGTTCTCGTGATTTTGCGATTTTTCTAGTTAGCAATTTTGGCACGGCGACTCATTGCGATTAAAGCATTTACACTTCGCTACTCATGCACAAAATCCCTTATTCACGCACTTGTATCATAAATTACTATTTTAATCTTTACAGGAGATGTTTGCCTACACAGCAGCATCTCTTGATGTATAATACAATGAAAGGTGAAAATGTCTATCTTAAAACGGGAACGTACTTTTCTCATGTAATTTAAACAATCGAATGTAATTTTTCTAAATGTCTCTCAATCTTTATTTTAATTAATGGAAGTTTGATTTGTTCCAATATACTTACAATATCTAACATAAGACTAGACAGACAAATAAGTCAGACAAACAAAACTTGACTGGCATGATTAGACCGACAAGACTGACAGACAACATTAGTCTTTTAACAGACTTTTAACAGTTGTTTGTGAAGAAAACTTCTTTCACTACGTGTGTTTGTCGACATAATATATTTGATTTATCAGAAAATAGATATTTACTTTGCAAATAATTCATAAATATAAAGTTATCCTGCCTGGTTTTTTAATTAACAAAAAATGAAAAATCAATAGAAAATTATTTTGGATATAAAACATCCAACGGGAACAAAGTATAAACGTTGTTGATGTTATTAATGATTAAGCTCTTGACCGTATCCCCGATGATAGGCTTGAGCTCGTCGTACAAGACATCAATGTTTTCATTGATGGCCTTGTTGGTGGAGTCCGTCAACTCCTTGTTGTTCTTGAACAAATTGCCTAGATTTATGTTGAATTTTTCAATGTCTAATTGCGCATCCGAATCAGTAAACTTGTAGTGCTCATTGCCTTTCTTCTGATACGATTCCGCTATCCAATTGCCAGATAAACGAAGATTTGCTGTAAACAAAATTAAAATTAGATTAGTTCATCTAGTATTTCCTCACATATAATCATCTTATTAATATTAATCAATTACTCATATTTGCTCTGAAAATTCCGTCGCTGTCAAACTGGAGCAACAAAATCTTCCCGTATGCCTTATAACCAGATTCCAGATAGATACTAGGAAACAGCAAATCCAGATAAAACTTTCTCTCGTCCCAGATGATGTCGACTTTGTTCAACTTGAAATTGTCGCAGCCGTACACTTTCAACTTGTTTAGGCCTGCGTTTAACGACACCGAACGTCCGTTCCCGTAATCCACGTCCACCTTCTTGATTAACATTGGATTTACTGGAGGCAGATTCATTTCTGGCAACCCGTGTTTCATATGAGACACTACCGTTTCGTAGCCTTTCTTCCAACAAATGTTCAGATTTGGATCGTTTCGTTTACATAAGGTTATAAAACTTGCTGAAATATAATAAAAAAGTTGTATAAAAGTACCGAGATTGCCTAATTTGAAATTTAGACAAATTTATCTATTTAGAATTGGAGAAGCCTTTTGGAGCACCTAGACTAAAGTGACCACACGTCCCGATTTTGGCGGGACAGTCCCGCGTACCGCTGATTTTAAAAAATATCCCGCTTTTTAGAAAATATCTGCTTTTCTTATTTTAAATGTACTGTAAAAATATATTACCCATTATTTATTAATTATTATAGTGAATATGAAAGTCCTCGATTATTCGATCAGTGTCGTTAATATGTGAGGACATTGCGGACTGCCGTTAGACGGTGCGGTTTGTTGTTTTCAATTTGACGTTCGACTCATTTGATTGACTAAAGAAGGACAATAGTTGCCACAGTGTGACGGTCAATAAGGTCAAATTTTGTCCCCTTTTTTAACCTTTGAAGTAAATTATTTATTTATTTATAGTATTTTTATTAAAAATTTATTAAAAAAAAACCAAAATAGACTATATGGTAAGGTGTAATAAATGCCACACTGAATTTTCGGCCTCACATGGTGGAAAAAAGGATATTACTAAACATATAGCGACAAAAAAGCACAGAAGATTTTTAAACATTGCCGCTTCCTCGTCTAAACAGTTTTTTTTCAAAGTGCTAGTTTTGCCAACATGGAGCAACAGCTAGCATTAGCTGAAGGCCTATTTGCTTTCCACACCCTAAATCACAATCAAAGTTTCAGATCAATGGATTGTACGTCGCAAATGATTAAAACATTGTACGACAAAAATTTTGCATGTTCAAGGCCAAAACCGAAGCAAATGTAATGATTTTTCACCATTTTCGTTTTCACAATTGCAGAAAGAATTAGATAAATGCACATTTATATCCATATATTCTTCCAACCACAGATATTTAAAAATATTTTCCACAATTGTTATATTTTTTGATCCAGAAGCAGGAATTTAAATTAGAATATTAGATTTTGTTTCATTTCCGGGTGAAATTGCCTTCACAAGTAGTTTTTGGTTCAATAAGTACTATTTTAAAAAAGAATAATTTTAAATTATATATTTATAAATTTAAAATTATTGGCTATTGTGCGGATAACACAAACGCAAATTTTGGTGTAAAAGCTAGAAGATGCATCAATAACGCTTTTACAAAACTTAACGAACATTTGAACCAAAAAAATACCAGATTCGAGATTTCTGAAACAACTGGTACAATACAATCTCAAGTCCAAAAATATCACAACAGGGTACAGATGGATCAGAGAAATAAAAGAGGATCTGAAAGAAATTGTGCTTACACCAGAAGACACCACAGACAATATAAAATTAATCCAAAAAATCAAGGACACAAATCTCCGCTTCCCATTCACAAAGAAGAAAAGCACAACACGGGTATTTTCAATTGAAGAATTGGCACGAAGATCAGAATGTATGAAAAGGTACTGGGAGGACAGCAAGACTCGAACAATCCCCTCAAAGAGACTTAGTTAATGGGCTGACTAAAGTGATCCTATGTGGTCATAAAAGAAGAGGAAGAAAATATATTTTTTTGAATCACTAGTCTGCTTTCAGGAATAAATTATAATTCTCATTTCATCCCATTTGTCCCACTTTGTCTCAAAGAAAATATGGTCACTATAACCTAGACTCCTCTCTTGTAATTTGAATGATAAAAAACCAATAGTCTTAGTTTATAGTTCCCAGTTATATATTCAAGTACCTTTAGTGAACTATACATCTACTACATCTAATTCACGTCTATACTGCCTTGAAAAAAAGAGAACACCAAGTCTTTATTGGATGATTTTAAAGAAATTTACAGAATTTGATCATGTAAATGAACTGCATCAATGGTCAAAATCAACTTGTAAAACAAAACAACAAATGAATAAAAATTAATAATGTGTTTGGCCACAACGATTCACCCAAGCACTCATTAACACCTCTAGGCATGCTAGAAATCAGGCTATCAATATTGACAATATCAATTTCATTCTAAACTTTGTTAATTTGACCCCTAAGTTCCATTACAGTGTTAACGGGGCACTGTAAGTTACTTATTCTAACGCCTATCATATCGCAAACATGTTCTATCGGCGATAGATCTGGAGAATGATCTATTTTGTTGATCTATTGTATCCCACCCTCTTCCTCTAAACGTGGGTATACTTACTCAGAGCACCTCCTCTAATCCTGATTCCTTTAGGAATTTCAGAATCTGGGTGGGATCCAAAGACTGCAACTCCTCTGCGTTCAAGCAGTGGGCCCCAAGATACACCCAAGATACAGTCTTTGGGCAGATGTATGGGGGTTTTCTCTGCTGAACCACATAATCTGCATCTTCCTCTAGGCCTAGGGTTTTCTAAGTTTGCAGTGTTCCTTTAGGATTCCTGTAAGGATTCTAAGCTTGTTCCTGTTTAGCTTCTGGCAAGCTTTTCTTCTTTCATGGTTAACAGATCCCAGCAGTACTGGAAGTTCCTTCCAGGTTTTCATCCATTGTTCTCTTATTTCGGCCGCTGTGTGAGGTCGACAGTTATCTTACTGAAAAATGGGGTTCTGCAATGCATTTACATAGGGTACTATCACTGGCTGTAAAATGTTGTCAATATACCGAATCGCGTTAAGACTTGCTTCTAAGAAAAACTAGAGGAGATCTACAACCATACGCTATCTCCCGAAACCATAATTCCCTGTGAAAGGGCCGTAGTTTGCAGTGTCCCTTTAGGACTCCTGTCAGGATTCTAAGCTTGTTCCTGTTTAGCTTCTGGCAAGCTTTTCTTCTTTTATGGTTAACAGATCCCAGCAGTACTGGAAGTTGTTTCCAGGTTTTCATCCATTGTTCCACAGTAATTCCCTGTGAAAGGGACGTATGTCTTTCAACAGCAAATTGTAAACTTCTGCGTTCGCCGCGTCGACGTCTCACTCTTCTGCGACCATCATGAGCGCATAAACAGAACCGAGACTCATCGTTTAAGATAATGTTATTCCATTCATGACTCCAATGTTGTCTTTCCCTGCACCAATCAAATCTTGCTCTGCGATGTTGCGGAGTAAGAGGTAGACATAATTGTGGACGGTAGGATCTATTACCAAAACTGCGGATTCTTGTGTAAACAGTAGCCAAGGATACTCGTTGGCCATTTAGAGCCAACCAGCCATTTCTAAATGCCCGCGACGTTATAAATCTGTCTCTTAAAGCGGTTAGACGAAAAGCTCGATATTCACTCTCAGTAGTGCTTCTTGGACGTCCTGATCCAAGTCTACGTCGAATCTCCCTAGCCTAAAAGGACCATCTAGACCGGTGTTTGCCAACATGAAGCCCACGCCCCACAGGGGGGCAATTTGATTGTTAAGGGGGGAAATTGGAAAATGGACTCGACACGAGTTTAACCCTTTTGCTTCTGGCCATTTAAATCCAATGCTTGATTTCGGTACCAAAATTGAAAGAAATATGCAAATTCTTAAATAATTGCGGCCAATAAATATTAGAAATTCGTTTAACGAGACCAAAATATCAATTAGAGTTTTGGAGTCGTCAATTTAACCTCGGAACCCCCGGACACTTATAAATCTCGCTAAACAACGCAGTTGTTCGCATCTGAATGCCGGTCACAACTTCTATAGTCTTTCGGTGAACACCAAATAAATGCTGCGAAATTTGCTGCAAAGAATGCTAATCATATGACATATGCCACTCAGTAACAAAACTGTTAGCAAGAGAATAGGCGTAATGAGTGAAGATATTGAAAAACAACTTGTTGAAAAAGCTGAAAACACGAAAATTCACTCATTGCAAATGGATGAATCAACTTTGAGAGACAGTGGGGCAGAATTGATAACTTACGTAAGATATATTGATAATGGTGATTTTGCTGAAGAAATGTTGTTCTATAAAAGATTAGAAAGCACCAAGAAACTACTAAGATGTCAATAATATACCAATGAAAAATATAACATTTTGTGCTCCAGATGGTGCTCCTAATATGATGGGCAAAAAAATGGCTGTTTAAAATTGATGAAAAATGAAAATAAGACATCTCGAAAATCAATCAACATTAAAAAAAGCATCTCGCCTGTTATAAATCTCGCCTAAATAAAGTACTAGATTCAATACTAAAGTGTTTGATACTCTTAGTGATTTTTTAAGCTACAAACCTGAAATGAAGCATCTGTAAACAGTCAATGGTAAAGCATTTGTCAGTTATTTGGACGATATCTTTGAAAAACTAAATGTATTAAATAAGCAACTTTAAGGAACAAATAAAACTCTTGTCGATGCTAAAGGTAAGATATTTGGTTTCATTAACCTTATAGAGTTATGTTACAAAGATATAAATAACCAAAATTTTGTAGATTTTCATTGGCTCCAAAAATGTAAAGTAAATGATACCGCTATACTTATTGCTATACTTTATTGTCGATCATCTGAGAATACTGTCGACTGGTTTAAAAGAAAGATTTTCTGATTTAAAACTGCTTTTCCAACATGGATGATGCAGCCAATGTTAGTGGATTTGTCTGTTATATCAAATATGCTAATCATATGACATATGCCACTCAGTAACAAAACTGTTAGCAAGAGAATAGACGTTATCCCAACTCGGGCTAGGTTATTAAGGTTTTCAGGGTTGACACAATTGAGTAGGTGAGGCTATGCGGCAATCTCTTCCTTTACAATTGCCGTATGGTACTCATCTACTAACCTATTGAAATCCTGGTCTTATGGGTTTGTGGTAAAGTGAATTCATTGGATTATCTTCATGTAGATTACCTCCTCCGTTTTAATTCAACAAACCTGTTAGGGAATTTTCTTGCATCTTTGGACCATTCAAGGGGTCATTTAGTGTAAGGTGTGAGCCGAAAATCTGACCATATCTGATCATAATGAGTGGTAATAGGGCGTTCGATCTTTGTGGTGGGATGATTAATATTGATACCCGGCCATAAAACTAACTGGAACAGGAACAACGTCTGGTGTTTACTGTAAATGAACGTGGCCGTAGCTAGAAAACTACTTGGTGACTACGCGAAGAATAGAACTCCACGAATGGTCTACGGAACAAAAAACCTACATATGGTATGTCATCAATGTTATTGAAGGATATTTTATTATATGAAGAAGAACTAGCTGAATTGCAAAATGACGAGTCAGTTAAAACTTTATTTAATATAAAAGGAGCGATGGCATGGTATTCTGAGGAATCAGAAATCAAGTACTCAAATTCAACCAAATGTGCAAGAAAACTATTGTTCCCGTTTCCATCTTCATATTTAGCTGAATGTGGATTTTACTGTTGTAAATGCTTTACTGGTAAAAAGAGAAATCCTTTGGATATAACAAAACGGGAGGACTTGAGACTGAAGCTAACCAATAGACGTAAAAAAAATTGGAACCTAAAGGTAGACTTTCGAGCAAAGCGGCTCTGACGTCACTAATGCAGCGTCGAATTTGGCGCGCTCGGCGTCAGTGTCGCTGCGCTCGAATTGCGCCTCATACATTTCCATAGTACATACTGACGTCGCCGCGTCAATATCGTTGCGTTAGTGAGGCCAGTGCTGATTTGCTCGGAAGTCTACCTTTACATAAAATCTCTGTATAACAAGCATCAAGCGCAAGGATTAGTAAAATAATTAATTAATATAGAAAAATCTTTATTAAAATTTTTTCGAATTTGAATTTCAGTTTTTCATTATATGTTTTGGAAATGTTCTTGTTTCGTAACAATTTCCTAGCGATTTCTTCCTAAAAGGTATCAATTAAGTTTCTTAAGTGAACAAAACAATTTTTTAATGTTAAAAATTATCTATATGTTACATAGTGGGAGGGCACAAGAATTTTAGAAAGGCTTAGGTGGGGCATGACACAAAAAAGGTTGGGAAACACTGATCTAGACGCTGCTGTACGATCACCGCTACACTACGGCCTACCCTTTCAGCAACAGGACGAAGCGAAAAACCCGCATACCAACCATGCGACCCCTTTCAAAATCACTTAGATGATGATATTGTGCACGACGACGAACACGGGTCATCTTTTTAAGTTTTACAAACTGAAACGTCAAACTAACAGGCTACTTGGATATTAGAACCAATTACATTACAAAATCAGCAGCTCTTCCTAATGTTGAAATAAAAAAAAAAAAACCATTAAATAGCAACCAAAACAATTGATTTTTTATAAAAAATAGGAAAAAATACCATGTAAATTTTCTTATTATAAGAAAAGAATTAAAGAAACCATGTTTTTTATTTCCCAAATTGACTAATAACTATAATTATTAGTACGGTGTGGTTCCTGCATTTTACTGCTAAGAGAGACCACGAGGTCAATAGTTAATGACATAACTTGACATATGACTTGATACTTGATTATAATATGAAAATTCACATGGTAATTTTTTCCTATTTTTTATATTATTCGCTCGTACAGCACAGCGCAGGTCCGAGAAGACGTCAGATTTTGGTCGCATAAATATAATAATTTCATTTAAGAACTCGACATACTGAGTAAGTTGTTAGTTTACATGTTGTACATTTCATTTTTATCCAATTTGAGATTATATGATTAGTCCAAAAAGCGCCTTTGGATGTTAATAATTATTTTCGATAATTATTTTCATTAAGTTATGTCATTCTCTTGTGACCTCGTGGTCTCTCTTTGCAGTAAAATGAAGGAGCCACACCGTACTAATAATTAGGAGTATATTTTATTTATGTTATTAGTCAATTTGTGAATTAAAGAACATAGTTTCCTTAATTATTTTCTTATCATTGATTTTTTGATCACCGATGCAGTTCATTTACATGATCAAATTCTGTAAATTTCATTAAAATCGTCCAATATATACTTGGTGTTCTGTTTTTTTTTTTTGAAATGCAGTATATTTTCTAGTCCAGGTAATTAAAAGATAGTATAAACTACATTATTATTAATTACTTAAATTAGTAATATAATAGTATTTTTTTTAAATAAATAATAAATAGTAATATAATAACCGATTTTTAATCGAACTAAAGGGAATAAAAAACTTATTCTTACGTATTTGTTTGGCAGGTTTGCTTCGTGAGAAGGCACAGTAAATGAGCACAAGAATTAAGCCGAGAACCCTCATGGTTTTTAAAAATCTTCAAAAATTCGAAGAGAAAAAATGTTGCGGAATCATAAATTTATAATTTAAAACTCGGTATAATGATGTTTAACGATGACTTACCTCTGTTTGGCGCCGTTGGTAACATATATAGGGAAACCTATTTTTCCACCTCCGACAATTTCGTATTTTTTGTGTTTTTCATATTAGCAAGTGGTAAAGTCTGAATTAGAAAAAACATATATAAACACGAACAACCTGTTCAAACCATAACAATAATAACATCAAAGTCTTCTTTTTCTCTTTCACTTAAGTTGCAGCTTTATTATTTTTATAATTATCATATAAAAACGACCAAGCAGACAGAATAGAGACAGAATCGGAGAAAGACTCGACAGTATTATTTGAGACAGATTAAACTAGACATATAAATGTAGTCAGGTAAGACGTAGAGTATGTCTAACAGATACTTACTGATACACATACTCTTAGACACATATAGACAAAATTAGACAGACAATATAGGAGAATAAGTCGAGAATAGTAGACACTGTGGGATAACTAGACACACAAGACTAGATAATTAGTAGTAGACAGTCACGTTTAGAGAATTATTATTAGATTAAATAGACTAAGAACAGCATACTAAGTAGACGAAGAAAACAAGACAGATTGGATTAGATGATATTGTGAATTTAAACAAGGATTCTAAGCTAGGTCCACACTGGGCAACAAATTGTTGGCAACATTGTGTTGACAACATGTTGCTGTAAACAAGCAACATGTTCATGGATACTCGTCAACATTTGGCGTCATACATCAAAGAAATTTGTTGCTTGTTGCTTGTATCCGTCTATCCCGTTTTATACGGGTAAAATCGCTCTTAAATGGGTAACATCGTTCAGTGTGGACAGTGTTGACAACATTTTGCGTGAATCCCAGTAGTTGAGGTTTCATTCGTGCAGATTACCTACCTACTTCGTTTTTGTTATAATAATATTCATTAAATCTTAATTATAATTATAGTCTAAAATTCAAAAAAGTGATGGAGAATAGTGGTGGTGAAGAAATTAAATATTCCTGGACCAAACAAAAAAGTACAGAACTGAGAGAAATGTTGCAAGGTGAGCCAGCTTTGTGGGATGTTGCAACGAAAGAATATAAACACAGGAATATTAAATATGACGAAATGTGTAAAATGGCTGTACATTTTAAAACAAATGCAGATGAGATTGCAAGAAAAATTAAATTGCTAAAAACACAGTTTGCATCTTCAAAGACAGTTTTCGTTAAACTGACGAAATTTCGGAACAAAATACCATCATTTAATAATAGTTCTGACATCAATTTGTCGCCATGGAACGTTCTATTTTTCAAAAATTCTCTTTGCCAATATCGTCTATTTCGTTTTTGTGAACCGGCAGCTATCACAACATAAGCAGTACAAACACCAGCAGCTTTCACGTCCATTTTCAACATTTGACTGGTTTTGGTGTGGACTCACATCACAGACAACATGTATCCAGATATAATTGAAGCAACTTCATGTTGCCATGTCAAAGTGTTGGCAACATGTTTCCACCAATTTGTTGCCTAGTGTGGGCATATCTTAACGGGTCTTTCAATAAGGACCGTAACAAAGTTCTTTTTTTTTAAGTAAAACTTCTTTAGGCGCGACTTGGGTGTAACTCATTTTATAGTGCATTCATATAGAATCTATAATTCTAGAGAATAATAGAATCGTCATTTCCAATTGAATGATCTATATTATAGATTATTCAATTGGAAATGACGTTGACTAACGGAAATAAGGTTAGGTTTTAGTAAGGTAGTGTTAGTAGTTGTAAGTTTAATCATTTCTACAGATGTCGCTCTTTAACAGTTACAGCATTTTTACATTTCTCAAGATAAGTCCAGATTAACAAGGCATTGAGGATTGACTAAGACAGAAGATTAGATAATTAGAAATAGGCAGTCACGTTTAGACAACTATTATTAGATAAACTAGACTAGTAGCAACAAACTATTCGTAAAAAACCGAAGAATATTAGTCAGATTAAGATCAATATTGTAACATAAAGCCTTATTTAAGGCTTCTAACGGGTGTTTAAACTACTTTAGGCGAGATATAAGAGTACATCGGACAAATTTTCTTACGGAAATAACGTTAAGTAAAGTCTATATTCTGCTGACGACTTTACCGTTTCTGACAAATTTAAATTTTGTAGCAATAGATGCCGCCTTAAAAAAAGAATGCGTATAACTTTTACGCGCGGTTAAAGTAAAACCTTCTTGTGGCAGGTATTACCAAATGTTTAGGCAACTATTATTACATAGACTAGGCTTCTAAAGGGTATTCCAATAAGCCCATAGCAAAGTTTTGTTTGTTTTTAATGTGAAACTTCTTAAGGCGCGATTTGGGAGTACCTCAGTCCATTTTTCAATGGGAAATGACGCTGACTGACGGAAATCAGGTTTTTTTCAGTGTTAAGTTATATCTACAGATTTCGCTCCTTTACAGTTACAACATTTTGACATTTCTCAACATAACGATACCCCAGTTCTATAGTGTAACAAGTCAAAAAAAAATTCATTTTTGTGTTAAGCACACCATACAAAAGCAAAAAGTGTATTTTATTTAATTCAAAAAAGTAAAAAGTGGAATTTTTAAGGATTGTTTGTAAATGGCACTAGTTACACTATAAACTTGACAGATTTAAAATAAAGTTTCACTTCTATACTGTAACAACTCAGTTGTCACATTATAGAAGTGGAGATTTAAATGAAAAGTTTACAAGTTCTGTTGTGGTACTTGCACTATTGTGTTAACAATGAGTGGATTAAACGATAATAGACCACAGTCCAAAGAAGTGATTGAGACGCGAACCCAATTTTTGATTAGACTAGCTACTAGCAACAATGGATTCAACGAAAATTCACATATAAGTTTCTTTTGAATAACATAACTTATATCTTTTTAATAATGATCATTACAAAATCAAACTATTGTTATAATAGCAATATTTGTATGAGTTTGATCTATCTCTTGCGAATCTAACGATTTAAAATAGGACTACCTAAACATTTTTGATTTAACAAATAATTTTTCTTTATTTTAGGCAACAACATCAAAGCAGCCTTTCGTACAAAAACGTTACTTGAGTAATGATTCGAGTAATTCTTCTATACATTTGGAATCCATTGAAGACAAAAACACTGATAACAATATTGTTCACCTTCAGAGTGACTATGCTAGTAATGACAGTGTTGCGGATAAAAATTATAAACCGAATTCGTCTAGCAGATGCGAATCTGGGAAAGGTAATTAAATAAGTCATGAAAAAAATAAATCTAAACCATTGACAAGAAAAAGAGCCAGAAATGGTGAAAATTGGGGTAAAAATGTTAGGAAAAGGAATAGAAACTTGGGTAATGAATATGTAACTGTGACGGGAAAACAAGTTCAAAAGAAATAAATGGGACCTCCTTGTAAGGAAAACTGTTGGCTACTATGTGCAAAAAAATTTACAAACGAAGAAAGAAAAAATTTTTTTGAAACGTATTGGAAGTTAGGTTCTATTGACTTGCAAAGAAATTTTATAAACGCGCGCTTGTCTCAAATTACTCCTTCGTATTGCAATACCAAACCCGAGAGTAATCGTTCGAAGAATTGGAGATTGCAAATTGGTGACAAAAACATCCAAGTGTGCAAATTATTTTTTAAAAGTACACTTGCTGTTAATAACAGCACTATTTTCACCACAACGAAGAAAAAAGACAGTCATAGTTTTTTGACGTCAGATAAAAGAGGAAAGCACGGACATCAGAAAAGACTAAATTATTGATTCAGTTAAAACCTGAAATTATTGATGGCATCAGACAGCACATTAATTAATTTGCACTAATACCATCTCATTATTGTCGGGCCAGGAATAAGAAAGAATATTTAGACGGTAGTTTAAATTTGTCAACTTTATACCGATTGTACAAATAAAATTGTATTACTAACGGCAAAGAATATGCAAAACTTTCAATGTACACAAAGATATTGAATACAGAAATCAATATAGAATTTCACACCCCAAAAAAAGACCAGTGCTCGTTGTGTGAGGATTTAAAAAAACGCGAATGAAGAAAATAAAGATTAAGTCAGAGATAAATATGAAAACCATATTAAAGAGAAAGAACTGAGCCGAATCAAAAAGGCAAACGATGTTGAAAATACACAAGAAAATGTGCAAGTTTGTTGTTTTGATTTACAGGCGGTTTTATCGACACCCTGTGGCGATGTATATTCTTTTTATTATAAAAGACGGTTTTCCACTTACAACTTTACCATATTTGATGTTAAACAAAAACTAGGCTTCTGTTTCCTTTGGCACGAGGGTCTGCCAAAAAGAGGGGCCAATGAGATTGGAAGTTGTATCTATAATTTTTTGGAAAGTGGCGACTGTAAAAATGAAAACGTAATTTTTTATTCTGAAAACTGCGTCGGCCAGAATAAAAATAAATTTATATTTCCTCTCTATCTGGTTTGCGTTTTAAATATACAGAAGTTAAAAACAATTACACACAAGTTTTTGATAGTTGGGCATACACAAAATGAAGGGGATAGTATGTATGCAACCATTGAAAGAGAAAAGAAAAAAAGTTCTCAAATGTGCAACAGTGGTGAAACAAGCCAAGAAGAGACGAGCCCCATACAAGGTCAACGAAATATGCACCAAAGATAATTCAATATTCAAAAAATGTGTCTAAAGCAACGTGGAGTGTAGTTAGTGGAGTTGTTAATTTAAAAAATAATCAAAAGGGAAGCACAAGTTCTCTCACAGAACATGAGCCACCTCTAACTGTAGCTAAGAAATTAAACACATTTTATGCAGAAACAGCGGATAAATTATTAACAAATTTGCCGCATTTAGAGTACAATAACCAAATTAGTGAAATTTGTAATTCTATATTCATAGAGCCAGTGACAGAAAATGAAATTTTCAACATCACAATGGCATTTAAAAACAAAAATAGTGCTGGATACGACGAGATTTCCATGTCAATAATTAAAATCGTATTGTCGGAAATTATGGAACCACTACTGTATATAGTCAATAATTCATTAAAATTTGCCATTTTCCCAGCAAGACTAAAACATTCCATAATCATTCCAGTTTATAAAAAAGGAGACAAGAAGCTGTTCATAAATTATAGACCAATTAACATCTTGCCATCTTTTTCAAAAATATTTGAGAAGGTAATGGCAAAGAGAACTATAGACTTCTTAGATAGGCATAATTTATTTACTAAAACTCAACATGGATATCTAAAAGGGAGAAGTATTGAGACCGCTTGTTTTGATTTCATAAATCACGTTTTAAAACATTTAGAGGCCCACCAGGTACCATGCGGAGTTTTAGTGGATTTATCTAAAGCCTATGACACAGTAAACCATAGACCACAGTAAACTCTTAGATAAACTGGATAAATATGGAATTAGAGGAGTAGCTTTAAAATGGTACGAATCGTACCTAGACGAAAGAACCCAACAAGTTAAAGTTAGTACAGAATATGGCTCCGCAAAATCACAAACTGTTGCTACTGCAGTGGGGATACCTCAAGGCAGCATATTAGGCCCTCTGCTCTTTACTATATATTTAAATGATCTTCCCTTAATAATAGCTCAAAAGGAATATAAAATGATCAATTTTGCCGACGATACAACCTTGCTCCTAGGCCATAAGACGCTAGAGGAAGTCGCTCTAAGTACCAATACAGGAATTGAATTGATGAAAAAATGGTTTCATACAAATAAATTAGTTATAAACGAAGACAAAACAAATATCATAATGTTTAGAACAAAAAGATCAGTATTACCTTATCCACAGCAAATTCAGATTGGCAATAATATACTAGAAGTGAAAAAAGATGTCCGACTTCTAGGAATTCACATTGACAGAGAGTTGAGCTGGGACACACATATCCACAAGTTAGAAGCTAAATTAAACAGAACCACCTACGCTCTGCGTATCTTGAAGAGACATGTAAGTGAAGAAATATTAAGAATGGTGTATTTTGCCAATTTTCATTCACATCTTCGTTTTGGAATCGTCTTTTGGGGTAGTGGATTAAGCCTTCAAAATGTATTCAGGATACAAAAACAGACACTAAGGATTATTTATAATCTAAAATATAGAGAATCATGCCGAGGAGTCTTCAAAAAGGCAAATCTATTAACAGTTGTGGGCACATATGTATATGAATCACTAATTTTTCTGTATAAAAACAAAAAAGAGTTCAAAGATAGCGAAAATCAGCATGCAATAGAAACACGAAGAAAAAAAACTCACTATATACCACCTATGCATATCCTGACGATGACAGAAAAAAGGGCATATTATAATTGTATCAAACTGTTTAACAGTTTGCCCGATAGTTTAAAGATTATTAAAACAACAAAATCCTTTAAGCAAAAGATTTTTGAATATGTACAGAATATTGAACCATATACCATGGAAGAGTATTACAGCTCAATTCACAAAATATAGTTTGTTTACAGAATATTGTTTTAGTTTAAATCGTTTGGTATGTTATTATTATGTTAGTATTATTATGTTATGTTATTATGTATGTAATATTCTAATAGGAGAATAATAATTCTTCTTATTGTAATTACATCATATTTCGATTTGTATTGATTTGGACATTTCTTTTAGCTATGTAGCTTGAATGAAGAAATAAATTGATTTTGATTTGATTTTGATTTGATTTTGATTTGATATTTTTGACCTAAATGGGTTGTCACAGCAGTTGGGTAATAATTATACCAAAAACCAAGACAATGATAAGGTGATTTGGAATGATATAAAAATGGTAAAAGTTGAAAAAGGGAAACCTTTTATTATAGCATATAAGACATCTTACCAAACAACAACATTTCAAATTAATCGATGTTCGAGGTAATTTAAGAAAAAGGACATTGGAAGCAAACTTAGAATTACAGCCTGCTTATAAAAGTCCTCCCTCTATATCCGCTGCCAAGAAGAAGAATTTGCTGGAGCTGTGTAAGGAAAATGAAATGTGATTATTGCGACTCTGAATAAGAAAAATTAATGTTTTTTTTTTAAATTTCATGTAAATTCTTTCTGAATAAACTTTTGTAATTTTGTTAGTTTTTAGTTAGTTTAAGTTTGCACAAAGTTCAGTAGTGTATAGTGTAACAACTCAATTTTTTTTGGAAATTTTGAAAAGTGTAATCCAATCCTTTCTATTGATGTCAATCATAAATTAATAACTAAGTATGCTATTATTATCCGTAAATTCCTTAGCACAAAATTTTTATAATAAAGTCAAGAAACCGATTTTCTTTAAATGCGATTATCTCAATACTTCAATTTTTGACTTGTTACTCTATAGAACTCAGGTATTCGATAAGTCTAGAATAACAAAACTAGACTAGTAACAACGAACCATTCGAAAAAAAATATGTAGAAAACTAGTCAGATTAGTCTAGATCAGCGATCCTCACTACACGACCCGCGGGCCACATGCGGCCCTCGGCACGATTTTTTGCGGCCCTCGGCTGTTAGGGAAATAAATAAGAATGTAAATTTAAAAACGTAAAATAGGAATGGGTATTGAATGGGTATTGTGACTGAAACACTGACTCAACTGCAAGGAGACTACAACAAAATTGTAACAAAAATGAAGAGTATTGTTTTTTCACAGGAACAAGAGTTCAATATCTATATTGAAGAACTGTAAAAGGTTAATTATTCCAACTTTCCTTCAGTTAAAACTCTGATGAAAATCCAGACGAAAAGCAAGATGTTTCTGAATAAAGCTGTTGACAAACCTAAAAGACGAAATGAATGTGAGGTTTAGTGACTTCAGGAAGTATCAAGAACCATTTCGCTTAGTGCAAAATCCATGGGCAGTTACAACAGCAAATGTAGCACAACTTTTTGTTTTTGGATATGAAGCTATAGATTTGAAAAATGAGTTAATTGATCTTCAGCATGATACAGAACTCAAAATTATTTTTGAAGAAAAAAAGAAGGATAAGGCTCACTCTGAGTTTTGGAAACGGACCAATTCCTTAACCTAATTGACCGTGCTCAGAAAGTCGCTCAAAAAGTGTGTTTTTGCAACTACATATGTTAGTGAATCTACATTCAGTGAGCTAAAGTTTATAAACAGATCCAGGTTACAGTACAGATCCAGGTTAATGAGTGAAAACGTTGAGAACATTTTGAGAATTTCAGTTTCTTCCCAACCTTCTAACATGAATGCTATCTATATTATAGAGCTGTGAAAGATTTCGCCCATCAACTTCAAAGAATTAACGAATTCAAGTATGCCTGGAGCTAAGTAAAGACAATTCATTACATCTGTTAATTACATCATTTCGTTACATGTGTTCATTACATTTTTTACTTGCGGTCCTCAGGAAAATCCGATAAAAACAATTAGGCTCTCTAAAATATCCTAGTGAGGACCCCTGGTGTAGATAATATTGTGAATTTAAACAAGGTTTTAAACAGGTGTTTAAACTTCTTTAGACGAGAGTTAAGAGTAACTCAAAGCATTTTTCTTACGGAAATAACGTTAAGTAAGGTCTATATTCTGCTTAAGGTGTTAAAGTTTTTGGCAAATTTAAATTTTGTAGTAATTGATCAATGGATGCCGCCTAAAAAAATGAGTGCGAATAGCCTTTACGCGCGGTTAAAGTAAAACTTCTTTGACGGTTGTGGCAGGTATTGCTAGAAAGATTAATTTTTAATTGAATTTAGGGATTCGGTGACATTGCACTGTAAATTTTCGTTCAAACGGAACAATAATTAATTGATTTCTTTTAAAGAAAAATTCAATTTAACAATGAATGCTTGTACATTTCATTATCAACGAGTTTTGGTTGTGACGCGGTTTCCTTTAAGAAATTTAATAAATATTCAGACTATAGTTCTTGTTTCTCATTTTAGTTATCAAACCTCTAGTTTCATTTTTAAATTAGAATAATATTGGAATAACTCACTGTAAACTATATTATCGGTAAATAAAACTAAACTTTAGTATGACATGTTATACCAAAATGAACAGATTAATAAGTAAATTATTGTATGTGAAGGACGCCATTATTATAATCGTATGTAAAAGTATCCAAATCGAGCGTAAGATTCCAATGTAAATCAAATGAAGTTTCAATATTAAACGATTCTTAATAAAGTCGGAACACAGCCTAAATATATAAATATTCAACCTTTCCGGAGCTCTATAACACTAATGAGTCTTTTTAGGACTACCAAAAAAAATCTCATGTGAAATTTGTCGTTTATTTTATAGCTTTCAGTCCACCTACGTAGCACTCAACAAAAACCAGAAAAATAACATTGTTTTTAAGATCATGTCTTTCCGATAGCTTGCCCGGAAGGTGGACTGAAAGCTAAAAAATAACTGACAAATTTCACATGAGTTTTGTTTTTGGTAGATCTAAAAAACTTATTAGTCTTATAAAGCTCTAGTCTGCTAAAGCAAAGGTTGAATATATTTATATATTTAGGCTGTGTTCCGACTTTATTAAGTTTATATGATTATCTATGATGTAGTATGGTTTTACCGATTCTAAACGATTTCTGTTTGTTGTTACTATGGCAACAACTCGCGTCACTAAACAAAGCACATAGACGTAATGAAAATAAAGTTTCTGACGGATATTAAAATTAAGTTAATTCTTCCTATTTTGAATCAAGAAGTCTCGGCCTCTCAATTTGGATTTATCTGGCCCTAATATAACTTAACCTAACCATAACCTAATCTAGATTAAATCTTGGTTTTTATCTAGATTACATCGACAACGACTAAATAGGGTTCCCTTCACTGTGGGTTTTTACTAGTTAGCAATTTTTCCCAAGCATGCGCTCAACGTTCTAACCTTATTTTGTCAGTGATTTGAAGTATTTTGTCTGTCAAAATTTCAATTTTTCAATATTTTCGGTAAGAAACAATTATTTTTTTGTAGATACTTCGTAGATAAAATAATCTATGATACACGTGTGTGAAAGGCTTTTGTGCATTCATTGTGATGAAAGCTTCGCAACTCAAGCACAAAAACCCTTCTTCACACACTTGTATCATAAAGTACTATTTAGTTATACGTACCTGTCACAACCGCAGAAGAAGTTTTACTTCAACCGGGCGTAAAGGTTACAGTCATTTTTGTTGTAAGCATACCTTGAACTTTCTCCTCTTTTATAACTAAAAAAACTGTGTGCAAACGTATAACTCGCAAATAACCTAACCAAAGAAAAGAACTAATTCGTTTTTATCATTTCTCTCCATTAATCTACTATGCTTTTATTTCCTCAATCTACTGTTGCATTTTTTCATTATGTAATTTTGTTTAATATACTCAGTCTGTAGTTGCTTTTTGTTTTGAAAAATTGCCTGCAGCGGAGATAGCATTCCATGAAGAATTTTAGAAAAAAAGTATAAATATTTGCTGTTGTTAGCTCACCTGATAGTCGAGCATTGTCATAAATTCGTCCCAGAGCTCGTCCACAATACTTGATCCACGAACCTAATCTATTGAAAGAAATCACGATCACAATTCAAAAGGCTGAATTCAGTACATTCGATCTTATTTATTTAAAACGTCATCGAAGGTAAGTCCATCGAACTTATTCCAGGAAACGAGACCTAGGTGGCCATTTAATTGATGTGTTACGAACAACAATATGTACGTCAAAACACTTTTCTAGCTGTGTTTGCAATTATTTTTGTTTAAAATCAGTTGGAGATCCTAACAAACTTACTGAAAACCCCTGTATATTGTTTATTTCAGATATACTACAAACGGTTGAGCAATTGATTGAAAAATCATTTCATGATTGTAATTTGGTCCATTTTAATGTGTTTTTTAATGTCATTTAAATTTCTATTCATAATTATTATTTCTTTTTAACAAATATGTGTATGATATAATTGTATCAATTAAATTAACAGGTTCGAAATTTATCGCCCTTAATTTTCAAGAAATGAACTAAATTAGTGCATTTTAGATCTGAAAAACCGAAAATAAATCCAGTTTAGATTGATTCTCAGTAAACTCTGGTCTAAAAAACTCGTAAACACGTAATTAATTACTCATAAGTAGGGCAACCAAAAATATGCAAACGCATATATTTTCTCATTGTACTTATAAAAGAATGGACTAGCCAGAAATGTTTCTGACTAAACTATGAATTTAGAGTCTTATTCGTAAGGGCATATTTCACCAATTTTTCATATTTCACCAATAAGAGCATAAATTGCATATTGGCTATGATAAGACAAATTTTTAGTGCATATTAGGTATGTTCAATTTGGTTAAAATATAATTATTCATTGATCTGCTTTTCGACGGAAATCTCAAGACGCGTATTATATACTGCAGTGCTAGACAAGGCACTATTGCATGACTGATGATGCAAATTGCATTTTGCATTGCCAAAAAATTCTGGGTGAAAGTTTCAATCGAGATTCGATATTACTCTTTATATCAGATGCCGATCCATACATGGTAAAAGCAGCTCAGGCCATACAAACCAAAAACTTTTTAGCCAAAAGTGACACATCTGACTTGCCTTGCATAGTGACTTCATGAGTTTAGAGTTTGTGAACAAATTCCAGGAATTTATACTAACGTCGATCGTCTAATAGCCAATATAAAAAAGGAAGAAGAGGCCGCATCAATCAAAAGAGCTACTAATTTCAAAAGAGCTAGTAAGTTTGTGACGGTGAAATAAAATTTTATTTAATTTTCATTGCCTCACATTATGTATTCCTTATCGCATCAATAAATTTGCTTGAAACGTTTGGGCTACTGCTTGCTAAACAAATTGTGGTAATAGAACATGCTCAGAATGTAATTAATGGCGTTAACGGCGAAGCAGCTAACTTTATGAAAAAAAACTTGTTCATTTAAAAAAATCATGGTTTTCGATTATGAAGGAAATTTCAATAAAATTGTCTAGGTGTAGAGGTTTGTCTAGAGGTTCTACAGCAATAGACAATAAATATTTAATTATTATTATTAAAAAATAGTAATATTGAAGCAATGGCATTTAAATTTGCGCTTATAACTTCGGTTGAGGTAGAACGAAGTTTTTTAAAAAATACCCTAGCATCAAATAGGAATAGTTTTCTTTTTGAAAACTTAAATGAGATGTTCATTTAGTGTAATAAAAATTAAAAAAATTGGAACAAAAAAAAAATTGAAATATAAATTATTTTGGAGTTTAGCTGTATTTTTCTTTTGTATTTATGTTTTCGTACCTACAATTTAACATTTTTTCATATAATTTATTTCAGATTTAAGAGCATTTTTGTTTTTAAATGCATATTTTTATTTTTATAGAGCATATTTTAAGCGCTAAAGTACTTTTTTTAGAGAATATTTTTGGTTGCCCTATCCATAAGTAATTAATTACTTAAAAAAACGAGAAATTTACTGTAATAATAAACCAAATAGTTTTATCATAAGTCATGTAGCCTATATTAAAACTTTGTAAGTTGAAATTCTTCTAAGAAATAATATTTGTTTATTCAAATCACTAATCTGTTTGTTTGGTGAAGATATTGCGTCTGGGCTTCGATTCATTTGAGAAATACAGAAAAATATTGATTTTGTTCTATTTGTGTATTGTGAGAAAAAAAAACGCATAATATTTACCATTAATGCATTTAATTTATTGGAAAACATTGACAAAAAAATTGTATTTCTTAAACAATTTATTATTATGTATATTAGTCATAATAAATTAAATCGATAAAACTGTTACAAAGCAACTTTTTTTACGAAATTTTGGAACAATAAAATACCTAAAAGTCATTTAAGTTCACGGCGATCAACATTTTTAACCAAATTTGTTTGTTTCGGATTTCTTATTAGCAACAAGCTAATAAATAACAATAAACTTTTCTGCCTCTAACCATTTTTAGGTCACTCTTCCCTCATATTTTTTTCATTTGAAAACAATTTTCTATCCGTATTTTTACCCTTGTTTAATCTTGCATATTTTACTATACTGTTGGGATTTTATTATAATAATACGATACAAATGATTTTGTCGGCAAATGACAGAAATATGTCCTTGTCTGTCCTTGCTTGCATACAAACTTGACTCATATACTTATTATAACTCCGCTTAAGCTATGTTAATAACATATGTATTTAAAGAAAATTTTACGCACAAACAAAAACAGGTGTAATAAAAATTATCTTTTGTTGCATGCACAATTCTTCTTTATAGCTCAGAAAATTGATAGATGACACTTGAAAATGAACTTCGCCCGTCGAAATTAGAGTCGTGTTAAATATTTAAATTTATATAACTGTGAAGAACAAGTTATATAATATTTTTACATATTATAAGTGTGGTTAAAACATATTGAATTTAACAATTCAGTGTAAGAATGGATTAGCACGTAGTGACGGTCGTAAAACTATACCATTCATCATGGATATGAAAATTTTTGAATATGTATATATTTTCGTTTTGGCATGCAATTTCAGCAGGGAATATTATTCCGATTATTTCTGCTAGAAACTTCCGCTAATGATTTCTCCCTTCAGTGTGCCAAAATCAACTGAAAAACAAATAAAGTGCTTTGAACAAAGTTAAAACTACCTATCAAAATCGTCTCGATCCATCAAATAGTCTTACAATTAGTGGATTTTTTGCAGGATTTCTCAAGAACTTTTCAAACTATTTTAATATTGCTTTTTAACTACAATGAATTATTTTCAACTTCAAACTGATTTTTTCTTTTTTGATTTTAAATTAAACCTTTTTAGTGTCCTCAGGGTGGTGTACTATCTCCACTCCTGTGGGGCAAGGATGTCAATAGTCTACTTGTGTCACTAAACAACAAAGGATTTTACACCCAAGGGTATGCAGATGACATAGTCATTCTCATCAGAGGGAGATTACCTACTCTAATAGAGCTCATGCAAAACGCACTGAACGCGGTAGAGAGATGGTGCATAGACCTTCTAGTAAATCACCTAAAATCCACTCTAGAATCATTCACATAAATTAGGAAAATTGAGGGGCTAAGGCTCCCAATTTTCTACAATGAGCGTCTAAAGGTAAGTGAGGACGTTAAGTATTTAGGTATAATGGATGCCAAACTAACATGGAAGTCCACCAGAAGAAACCATCAAACCTATAGGATGCGCCCACTACAAACGAAAATCGAGATTTGTAACGGTTTGTTCACTTTGTGAGACTCAACAAGCAATACACATGTTGTTGGAGTGCAATCGAAAAATTCGATAATGAAGATTAAAATCAGTAAGATTAGTTGGGGTATCTGGGCCACGATTTTACAACGTGGGCGTGTAGGTAATAACTTTGTACTTGCTTGGGAACCACCAATAAGTAATATTAATATCCAAAATGTTTGTTATTTATAATTCAATATGTAGTCTTCAAGTATTTATAATCAAATCCAAAGCTGAATTTAATTTTCATTGTATTTAAAAATTAAAGAAGAAAGCAGCCTGATGGGCCCAGTTAGCCCTAGAAAATGGGGCAACTGGACCATAAGGGTATTGATTTCATACAAACTATTGTTACTTGAATTTGGGTAAGTGGGCCTGTTGGAAAACATGTAAACCCCATAAAAAACATTACTCAAGCCATTTGAACCACACCACAGTCGAGTTATCGACGATGTAAGAGAATTCCTACATAACCATTAGGTCTGAAAATCAAATTTTGGAATAACACATATTTTGTTAAGGAACAAGAGATAAAATAATAATAAGAAATAGTCCATTTTAATTAAGTATTAATACAGTATAATCTATATAAGCGGTTAACAAAATCGATAAGTCACTCAAATCATAAGTGAAGAATGGGCTTTGGCAGTTTTCTAACTTTTTGGCAACGTAGGATTTATCTTCTGTTTCAATAAATTTCATTGTTTGAAAATGACGTTTGAAATACAAGACATCATATCTCGCGGCCGAATGGTTTGTCACTTTTGCTATGTACAACCGGACATTTTTTTTTTTATTTCCCGTAAACCTTAACAACACAATATTTCCCCACTTGTATTGTTTCCACATCGTGTTCATATATTTCTTCGTCAGAATAACATATAAAATCCCAATCATCGTCTCTTTCATGTATAGTTAACTGATGAATTTCTTCACTTGTCTCACCATCAGTACTATTACATTTCTTCTTCTTAATTTTGTTTCTGGCGTCAGACTTAGAAATGTTTACTTTTTTCATATCTTTCTTCTGTTGAAGTTTCTACCTGTTCGCCTTCTCCAGTTTTTCTTTGTTCACATTTTCTTTCATTAGTAGATATTCTTTGGATGTAATAATCTCACAGTTGGTCACAAGTCTTTTACGTTTTTTATCAGCTGTTTGAAACAGTTTTTTTATTTTTCTTAAGCGTGTCTAATAATAGTTCTTCAAAATTTTTGCGACATCTGCTGCCTACTCCCAGTGGATCTGCAATTGTGGATATACTATTTGCGTGTAGCAGCGGATCTCCGCCTAGGGGAGCTACTTCTACAGCTGCTTCTGGTAGCACTGTGTCTGTTTTGCAAAATTCTTGTTGTGGCACTGTGGCTGTAGGGGTAGTAACTACTTCCAGTGGAGTGGCTGTAGGATTAGCAGCCATTTCCGAAGTCACTGTGTCTGTTGAGTGAGAGTCTATTAATAACATTAGGGTTTGGGAATATTTTTTCTGTACTTCTTCAGGTCAGTTGTCTTGAATACTGAGGCTTGGATTGCTTCTTTGTTGACCCCACGTACTTCCAAATCATACAATCCTGTAGTCTTAAATTCATTGATTATGTTTGTGCTGGGCACATCTTGAACCAGTCTGGTTAGAAGTGAAACAAATTCCTGTTTAGGATTTTGTTTGCGTAGATTTGCTCTTTGCCATTTACACAATTCGCTGTCCCACTTGGTCTTGAGGCTTTTGAAAACCGCCACACCCAGGAATTGTAATAGGTGTGTGGTATGGGGAGGTAGCTTCATAATTGTGACTTGATATTGCTGTGCTAATCTAATCAATTGAGTGGAAATATGAGTAGTATGACCGTCATAGATCAACAGTACGGGCCTTTCTTCACCTATATTTGGTAAAAACACACCACGAAACCAATTGAAGAATAATGTGGTTTCCATCCATCTCCGTGAACTTGCTGAAACTGCAGTTTGTGATGGAACATCTAGATCAATCCAATTCTCCATGACATATTTCCCTTTAAATGCACAGAGGAGTAGAAGCATTTGTCCTGCTGTCGAGCAGCATAACGGCACTGATGTGTTTTAACGACCAGATGTACTCGTTTTGCGCTTGCTTTTTGCACCAATGGCCCCAACAACTCTGGTTTTTGACGGGTCATGACAGAATGAGGTCTCGCCACAATTGAAGATTCTCTCTGGTTTTTCATCAAGATTCAGCTCTTTCAAAGTTTTAGCTAAAACTTCAAAGAAGTTGTACACTATCCACGGGTTGACTTAGTCGCATCTTACATGTTCAATGCTTTGTTCTTTTTTTATCGACAAGCGATGCCTACCTCTAAAAGCAATAAACCAATCTACACCTGGCCTGTGGTCTCTGAATCTACATTGGATGGTGTTTTCCTGATGTATAGTTGAACAAGATCCAAAACCTCGCGCCGAGATAAGCCAAAACCATTTTTATCCATCACTTTCAAGCAGTTCACTATCTCTTCTTCTTCAGCAGCAGACAAGAAGGATTCAGCACACCCACCACCCTTACAATTTCTGGAAGTGAATCCTTTGTGACGTGTTCCTAGAATACGATGTTTTAGCGTAGACCCTGGTCACCATATTGCTGTTCCTAATGTCATCGACGGCTTTTTCTAAGTCCTCTTCTGAGTAACTTAAAAAGCCAGCTCCGCTCTGGGTTATTCTTACGTATGTTCTCACCATTGTCTGGGAAAAAAATAATGTAACATAGTAATTCACAAGGAAAAATATACAAAATAAGCATTAATGAATCAAAAATATCAATAATAATGGTAGTTAATATGCTTGAGGTAACTGGGACATGCTGGTGTAACTAGGTCCAAGACGGGCCCAGATACCCCAAGCACCTGGCCCACTTACCTTTTTTTAATATTTTGGGGGTAACTGGGCCACCTACTCATGCTTATAACCTAAAAGAAAATTCGTGCTGGCTATAACTCTTCAAGTTTCTAGTATGCTTCTAATTTATTCTGAATTAACTATAAAGTAGATAATACTTACTGCAAATCTGTAGATATTGCATAAACTCAAGACGACACCACGTTGTTTTGGATACCTTTCACGACAAAATTCAAAAAAAATTGACACGAAAGCAACAACACTGAGAGGCATGGGACAGGTTCTTAAAGGGAGAAGCCGTTGTCCTTCAGTGTTGCAAACCGCGTGAAGCGAAATTCCTTTCACAAGCTTTATGGGAACAACCCATGGCCCAGTTACCCCTGGGTCCAGATACCCCAAATTACCTTACCATTGTTCTAGATGTGGTATTTGCAGAATTGGAAGCTCTAATAGATTTTTTTTCACTGTTAGAAATGCAACATGTGATTACCAATTCAACTACAGAATGGACAATTTTTCCCCTGCCAATTGTCCTGTATGTCTAGAAGATATCCATACATTCCGCATACCATCCCATATTCCAGTATGTGGGCATCTTAGGTAGATCATGCTGGTTTGTATGCTTGTCCAATATATCAAACTTCACTTATAGACATGACAGAATTATGGAAATATCTTGGCAATGAGGTAGCTCACACTCCTATGCCCAGTGAATATACTAATTATATGGCAGATATTATATGCAAGGATTGTCATGAGAAAAGTACAGTGAAGTTCCATGTTGTTGGATTGAAGTGTGGATCTTATAAAACATGTAGAATAAATAGGACACCCTGCCCAATACCACATAATGGTGCAAGAAGACTAGGAAGTGCAAGTCGAACTGATTGCGCATTCCAGAACCAACTCAGCAACAACAAGATGAAACAAGTAGCTGTGAACATACGCATGAAGACGAATCAAATAATAGGTAAGATCAATAAAGTTAACCAAATTGTTGAATCTCAACAAGAACAATTATTTTTTAGCTTTTTTTATTTAATTAATTATGGTTGTGGATTAGTTTTGTATTAATGAACAAAGTATTTGTGCAATAACTGATACTCCTATTACTGTACATAAAATTTCTTAAATTTTTTTTTCTTAATTTTCTTAAATTTCTTACAATTAGTATGTAGCAAAAACAAAAAGTATTAATGATGACCAAAAGACCACTTGGATATCATGAGGACTAAACCCTAGCATGGTATACTGGTTGTATACCACGGTAGTTAGACCCATTCTGATATATGGTTCCACGGTAATGTGTACCAAACTAAAGCAAGAAACAGGCCATAAAGGAATTATCTAATGTTGAAAGACTGGCATGCTTAGCAATTACGGGATCGTGAAGAAACCCATCAACTGCAGCTCTAGAGGTTATGCTTTCCTCCCCTAGACACCTTCATTATAGGTGAGGCAAGAATGGGAGCCTTCAGATGCAGGTGTAATGGCAGTTGCGAGGTTCTAGCGAGGTCAGGGCACATCACGATAAAGAATGTAATATCAGATCCAAACCTCAATATTGAAAGAGACTCACTATCGAGAAGGCTTTCATTCGATCTACCCTTCGAAACACAAATACTTTGGACAGAAAGCAAGTAAACAGTCGCAAGTCAAGTTGGGCGGGAATACATACGGCTCCAAAAAGGACAGTGGAACTGGCGCAGGAATCTACGAACCATCCTTAAGGTACAGCTTATCTGTGTCCCTGGGATCTGTGCCCGTGAAAAGAAATTTTATGTACAGTAATAGGAGTATCAGTTATTGCACAAATACTTTGTTCATTAATACAAAACTAATCCACAACAGTCTTGCTGCTATAAATGCCTTAGTGTGCTATGAAATTAAATCTAAAACAACATGGAACTGCCTTTAGAACCTTAAGGCTTTGGCAAGACACAACAAGGTCACTCACTCTTGCATGGGTACCGAGTAGTGTTGCCAGGTCCGATTGGTTTTAAATCGAGACAGAAGGTAAAACAAATCGGGATTTAGGGTTGTAGATCGGGACAATAAAAAAAAACATGTTTTTTTAATTAAGTTAAATTTTTTGCGTTTCGCCACTAATATTACTAGTAAATTCAATTTTATAATAATAGTCAGAGAGCAAATTTCAGTAATTTATTGTTTATTAAAATTATATTTTTTGTTAGATATTGCTGCCTTTAGGATTGGCTTGTTTTTTACAACATAGTTATAAAATACACTGCAAGTCATGTTAAAGTTAGTTTTAATTTAAATTTCCGATTTAACATGCTCGAGTGTCAAACGGTTTCGCCTCTCAGTCCAAGTTAAATTAGCCTGGGAAAATACCCTTTCCGTTGCCGCGTTTGATACCGGTATCGAAGCCATAAAAGAAAATAACTTTTGAAGATTTGGAAAGTCTTGATTGTTTTTAAAAATATGGTGCCATTTTTGGAGCGGCGTCAAGTCTTTGTTTTGCACTGCTGCCTTCACTACTTCTTTGATTTTACACACTTCTTCATAAAGGTGATCCATGTCGAAGAACGTATCAATTTTTAGATTTTCAATAATGTTAACCATTGACGCGTAAGTGAATGAGTCGTCCTGTAGAGAAAATGGTTTAAATAAGTCCAATCTGCTACCCTTCAGTTCGTATTTAGTTTCTATGTAATGTAGAACATTTTTGTACCACGTACAACAGTATTTTATCTTTATTTTCTGAACATGATTATCATCTGGCAACTTTTTTAATTAGTTGCTGCACTTGAATCCCATAAATTCATCTTCAATCCTCTGCCTGATTTTTTTACTCAGTCCAACCATTATTTCGGGACCTTCGAAACACAGTAATGTTTCGTTTTCAAGATGTACTACTGCATCCTGTTTCAAGAGTTTCAGTGCATTTTGGTAAAACGCCAGACAAGGTTCTGTTTCGTCAGAATTAAAGAACTGCCACAGCGTAGCTGGACATTCTTCTTCTCCCATTGATATAAAATATCTTTCAGTATGTCGAAAGATTTCGTAGCACGTTCCACGGCAGGGAGAAGTGACAACCATCTTGTTTTAACATGCCGTAGGACGGGAGCAAATTCAGCTTCGTGCAACTCATAAAAGTGTTTTAAAGCGTTAACTCATTTTGCATAGTATGAAAAATGGTTATGCAGCTTTAGGATGAAATTCTCCAAATCAAACTTACTTTTACCCAGACCATACTTTACACTGTTGTGCAAGATGTGTGCAGGACATCCCACTGATAAAATGTTGTCATTATTATAATGCAATAACTGGAAAACTGAATTACGACACCCAAAGTTCACATTTGCATTATCTGCGGGCACAGTAACTAGCAAGGTGTTTAGTATCAATATTGCGTTCATTCAGTCGTATTACTAAATTCATATGGATGGCTGATGCAGTTTCATTTGCGTCTTCATAAAAGTCAAGCACACACGTTTTTAAATTTGTAGATGGGCTGTAAAATCTCACCATCAGTGGAAACATTTTTATGGCACCGTGATTGGAGGCGTCAGTACACTATAAAATGTATTATTTTGCAAAGCTTCGACGGCCTCTTAAGTCGACGCTTGACCTAAAACGTTATGTGCAATGGCACTGACCTTAGTTCGCCCAAGTGTCGGTTTTTCAGCAATTTTTGAATCACCATACAAAATATGATCGAGTTTTGTATCACATTCGAATGATAAGCTATGCTTGACGGAATGGTACGTCTTTGTGACTTCAGCGGCTATCACTTTTTCTTCTTGAGTGCTCATTTGATCAGTTTTTAAAAACATTTTCAGTGTTGTAGATAAACTAGCACTTCTTTCTCTTTTTTTGGTGTTCATTACATTTTTGGTGTTTTTCTATATCATTCTTGTCACCATGGAATATGCTAAACTCTTTTTGGCACAATGTGCAAAGTGCTCTAAACTTATTATTTGGAGTGGATTTGATGAACGAGTAACTTTTCGTCCAAACATCAAGAAAAGAACACATTCTTCTTTGTTTCTTCTTTTTCGTAGTCGAAGCATCGGTTTTTATTTCGAACTCGGTTTCCGGATCACTCATTTTAAAGGATATCTGAAAAAAACCCAATCCAGCAACCAACACCAATCAATACATGAACACACATATGCGTAAATATCTACACCTAATTAGTAAACCAATACATATAATTTCGCTAAAATAACGTTAATTGCAATTAACATTTAAGTTTAAGCACATGCACTCACATTCACATCAATAAACCAACAAAAACAAACTCACTAACATAACCTAAAATTTCCAAACGCTCATTAGAATCTCAGAAAGAACCAAATATGAGAAAATTGTTAAAAGCACTTGCGCAAACTATGTTTAATGAAATAATTGTAATGCTTACCTACAAAGAAACTCCTAAATATATATTTTATCTGTTGTTAAAATCACAAAACACATACGAACCGTAACAAGGTGAACGGACGAACGACGAATGAATGGACGAAGGAATATCGATTGAGTGAAGCACACATCGCGGTGCGGTCGCGTCTTTGAACGAGAGAACGAGAAAACAAAACAAAGCTATCTAGCGCTAGTGATATTTTGAGCACATTGACGCACTCGACATAGTGATGTAATACGTGTTTTATTAATTTTTGCTAATAATTATGGTTTTTAATAAATTTATTTATTTATCGGGACATTTAGTGTCCCGATGAGGTGCAAATCGGGACGCGTCCCCAGACCCCTGAAAATCGGATCTGACGTCCCGCGCAAATCGGGACACCTGGCAACACTAGTACCGAGCCATAGGGGACTGGTAGAAAACGAAATGGCGCAAAAGTTAGCAAAGGATGGTGCTCACAAGCAAACATCAGTGCTAGCAGGGACTCCTACATTAGCAAAACCATGGCTCGTAATGAAGTCTGTAAATGGGTAGCTACTAAGCACCGGCTACAGTGGGATTAAATAAATGGTCAGAAACATATGAAACGAATGCTAGAAAATCGGTTTCCTTAATTGCTGAAACCCTGCAACTGCCAAAGAAGCAGATCACAATTCTGGCAGGCCTACTTACAGGACACTGCCTTCTTCGAGAACATCTGCACAAAATGGGGATCTGGAATGATGAACCACTGTGCAGACTATGAATAGAATGGAATCGACTCTCATATAATGTTCCTTTGGGAAGTAAATGCACTTAGGTTTTTTTTGATACGAGCTTAGCATTACAACAAATATGATCCCCGTGAAGAGCATCACACATATACCTAATACAGGACTAGATCTATTTATATGAATGGAACATTGATGGGAAATACAATAGTACAGGTCATTTGCAGGGGTTCTCAAAGCGTGTTCCGCGGAACACTGGCGTTCCGCGTTGCACATTTATGTGTTCCGCGAAAAAAATAGAAATAAAAAAATATTATTGCAGTTAGTATGTCAAAATTCAGCGTAATCCAATTCTACAATTCGCTATATAGCGCTAGTAGAATTGGAGAGAATGAAGAAAATAAAAAAAATGTGAAATCAATTGGAAATGTCAATCGTTTGTATGACGAAAATTACTTAAAATTTCGATTTACCTGAACCGGACATACAGATTGTCCAACACCTCTCTGCACATTGTATGCAGTAAGAAACTTGCCAAAACGCGATGGCGCCCGCTAAAAAAAGGCGCCATTTCAAAACTGAGCATAAAAATCTTTCAACAACAAAAAAAAGATTATTTTAATAGACTTTTAGAAATGCAAGGCAGTTGAAAATGAATGAAATTGTTTTAAATGAAAAACAGTAAGTGATAAAGTTCAAAATGCGTCGTATGAAATTGCGGAGTTAGTAGCACTAAAATTAAAACCAAACACACTATAGCAGAATCTCTCATTTTGCATGCCTGCTGTGAAATAGTGACAATTATGTTTGGGGAAGAAGCAAAGAAGGAAATTTAGAAGATTTTGGTGTCTGATGATACAATTCGTAGAAGAATTAATGACATGCCATGCAACATTGAAAGAACAGTCGCAGGTAAGCTTGTTAATATTTCTTTTGCATTACAAGTTCACGAATCAACTTATACAAGTGGCAAGGCGCAGGCAGCGCTTTGTACGATTTATTTATGAGCAATAGATAATAAATCAGTGTTTATGCTGCAAGGAACTTTTGGATCGTACAACTGGTCAGGACATGTTTGATGCAATAGCAACGTATTTGAATGCTTTAAAATTATCATGGGATCATTGCGTCAGTATTTGTACCGATGCGCGATGGAGCAGCGTCCATGAAGGTCGATCAATCAAACGATTTGTTACTTTAGTTAAAACCATAAATTCAAATATAATATTTCATCATTGTTTCTTGGACCGAGAAGTACTTGTCATAAGAAGAAATTAGACGACGTTTTTGACCAAATTGCCATGGTTAATTTGATTAAAATGAGACCGATGAAGAACCGAATTTTCAAACAACTTTGTTCATCGATGGAAGCAGATTATGAGTGTTTACTTCTTCATATCGAAGTGAGGTGGTTGTCTCGAGGAAATGTTTTAAATCGTGTTGACATTAAAACATGAATTACGTGAATTAAATGAATTGTTTTTTTTTTAACAGAAAATCAAAAACTTATTGTGAATTATCTAAAAAATGATGATTGCAGCAATAATTTAGAGTATTTGTTTGATATTTGTTTCCTTTAATACCGTCAATATGAGTATGCAAGGAAAAGATGAAAACATTCTTGTATCGACCGACAAATTATGTTCAAAATACTTTTACTTTGGAAAAGACAAGTACGAGAGAGAAACACAGAAATGTTGCCCTCTAAGCAAAATACCAACGAGGCAATTTTGATAATTGAAAATTTATCAACTAGAGAAGAAGAACTTGAAAAATATTTTCCATTGTTACGCCCAGAACATATGATTGGGTAAGAAACCCGTTTTTCATTGCAGTTGTTTCTTCCGAATTTTCTAGTTTTACTCTAGAAGAACTGACGTCGCTTTCTTCAGATCGTGGATTAAAATTACAGTTCCATGAAAACACTCCTGAAAATTTTTGAATCTATGTTAAAGTTAAATATCCGAATATAAGCAAAAAAGCCCTGAATATACATTATTGTTATTTTCCACGTCTTATCTTTGCGAAGCGATTTTCAACTATGGTTAATGTAAAGACAAACAAACGCGAGAGATTAGGGAATTTAGAAGAAGAAATGCGTGTGGTTTTATCATTTATTCGTCCCAATATCGCTGAGATCTCTCAAGATCGTCAAGCTCATGAATCGCATTAAATTTGAGATTTTTTTTAAATAGTGAAATTTTTAATTGTATTTTATCAATAAATATATTTGCAATATCCGTACATATTTTATTTACATACATATTATTTTTAAAAGTAGCACTTTGAACCAGGGGGTTGTCAATCACATGCTGCGACACGATTCTGTTCCTTTTTTGCTCTATAATAACAGAGTGTTTTTTTGCGAACATTATTCTGTTTGTTATTACTGCTTTTGGTTTCAAAAAGGTTAGCTACCCTGTTTTAACGTTTATATTATATTGTAGATTGTAGATGTTCCGCTTAAAAATATATCAGAGTTTAGTGTTCCCCGACTTCGAAAAGTTTGAGAACCCGTGGGCTATTGTATATTATTGTAATAGTACTGGCCGCAGTGATTTTTTAGGGCTTACCCCCCTGGACCCACATTGGTTAACAATAAAAAAACCTTTTTAAATTCAAATTACCCTTTTTTTAATTCAAATTAAACTTTTCATAAATTTAGATAAATATTTTAGAAATAACAAATTGATAATAAAAAATAGAATGAAAAATTATAAAAATAATGTTAATGTAACGGTTGTAATGCTACAGCCAACGGTTATTTCATTAACATTCCCACGTAATATTTATTACAATCAGCACAAGTAACGGTGACCACGGATTCCTCAATATTGTTAACCAAATTTAGATTATTTTGCAGCTAATTTTACTTTTAATCTTTTAAATAAAAACTTTAAATCTTTTTTTATGGTATTTAACATGAGTGAATATGGTGGGAGAAGATATAGTCTATGGCTTGCTACATTTATTTTATCACGAACTTCCTGAGTTTTATGAATTTTGGCGTTGTCCAAAACCAGCCGACCTTCTACGATGTTACTTTCAGCCATTTTATTAAATAATCCATCAAGGAATGTAATACAATTTTTTTAATTTACGGATGAATTGAAAATTATTTCAAAATGAATAATACCATGTAAATTCATGGCTGCATTAAATGAAACATTTCTGCCTCTTACTGTTGGAACTATAACATGGGCTGGAGTAGGCATGAGCAACCTGTGGTCCGCGGGCCGCATACAGTGTCTGTGCCGGCTTCCAGGCGCAATGAAAATTACTCTACTGCACCAAATTTTAATAAAGGGGACCAATAGGACTTTACGTTTTCTCGCCACTGTACTGGAACAAATAATGCTAATTTGGCCATAGTTACAAAAAAGGTTGCTTTTGCCTGGGGTGGAGTATTTATCTTCGATCGAACTTTATTTCGCCGGAGATGGTTATTGAAACCCCGGATTCATGAATCAACATAATATTCTATCGTGTTTGTGAGCATTTTGTGAAAATAAATTGCAAAATTATTGCGTTGCTCAATTGTTGACGTAGAGTTTAAACGGTCCACACTAATTGTACAGGTTTTCAATGTTATTTTTAAAGCTTTCAATGCATTAAAGGCACATCTTGTTTAGTTTCAAATATCTTAATTTTTCTATTTTTTAAAGTATTCGATGGAATTTCTCCAATAATTTGCTCAACATAATTTAATATCTCATCAGATAATTTACTATTCGTTTTTCCACCACAATTTCGTCTAACCATCTCACATCCATTCTAAGATCCCTTATAGATTTAGCGGCGTTTTTATTAATACCTACAATTTCTGCTGATTCTGCAATTGTTTTAACTACGTTTTATAAAAATTTCCTTTGTATCTAAACTTGTTTTAGAATAATTACCTCTACGGTTTCTTTCACGATGAACAGGTAATACAGTTGCATTTTCCAAACTAACATCGTCTGCGTATGCTATGACATGTTTTAACCGGTGATAATTGTTACTAATATTAATTTTTAATTAAGACTTCAAATAAATAACTTACTCAACCAAATTTATATTGATGTATGTAAATAAAAACGATTATTATATTTAGTTATAATTATATAGCTTATAATTAATTAATGATTATATTATAGGTAATGCTTAATTTGAATTTAAAAAAGGTTAATTTGAATTTAAAAAGGATTAATTTGAAATTAAAAAAGATTAATTTGAAGTTAAAAACGTATATATGAGGCGTTTAGTATCAAAACCAGCTGAATCCATTTTTATAAATTTTACAGGAGACACAAAAAACATTTCACGCTCTGCCCATTTAATTTTTTCAAAAAATTAAAAGGTCATTCGGATAACCTTCGGTGTACGATTCGAAATTTTTTTTTTATTTTAATTGGTAGTATTGTATAATTATTTATAAATAAAAATAATTTGGATTGAGCTGGGTTTGCAAAAATTTGAGGTCTTTTTTCATCCTTCCGTTCAAATTTCAATTAAATCTATGTGGTATCGTAATTATATTCACGTATTAGCCTGTAAAATCAAAAGCGTGAGTTGATTTTACTAATTAATTAATTATATAACTTAGGAAATCAGTAGGAAAAACAAATAATGAGCAAAAAGGCGAAATATAGCATGAATATATAAATATAATCGACCTGTTCGCAACTCTATAATATTAAGTATTATTAAGACGACTAAATCTCATCTTGAAACAACTACCTACTTACCTTGCTAATACCACTTAAAATATTGAATTATTTAACAGATATTTGTATGTTATTACTAGCCCCAGTTCACTTACCTGGCACTAAAATATATAAATAACATTGTTTTAAAGGCCATATCTTTCTATTTAATTTAAGTGAATCTTCAGACACGTTTCAAGATTTATCTCTCGTCAGTGCAGCTTTACTGTTTTGAATTATAAATTGGAATAGACTTACTTGACGGCCTCGTGAATGACTGGAGAAATTAGGTTTTAATTTGACGTTTGTGGAGAAAGACGTGAACTTAGTAGGATCAACAATAATAACTTTGCGATTTGCAAAATAGCTTCTAGCTAATTTGATGAAGTTATCGGGACAACCCTTCTCAATTAGCGTGCTAATAATAAGCGGGCTTATGCCCGCCATACACACAACGGTCCACCGGAGAGGTCTACATGTGCAGGTTTGCCTGCGCAGGTAGACCGGAGCGTGTGTGGGCATAGACCTGTGCTGTTTCTTGCGTACGGTTGACCTGCGCAGGCAAACCTGCACATGTAACCTCTCCGGTAGACCGTAGAGTGTATGGCGGGCATTAGAAATATTTCTTCTTTTTTTATAGCTTCCCGAAAGTACCCAACAGCTGTTGAATAGCTTGGACAGCTTGGTTATACCATACCTGTTTGTGAAACCATACTAATTATAGATAATCATGTAAACTTATTATTGACTATATTGACTACTTTAATTTGTTTTATGTTTTTGCTCATTTAAACTTATTAAAGGCGAAATATAGCCCCAATATACAAATATATTCAACCTGAATACATATACAAATATGTTCGTAGCTCTATAATATTAACTCTTATTAAAACTACAAAACAAATCTCATGTTGAAACAACTAATTCCCCTGATAATACCACGCAGGATATTGAATTATACAAAACATATTTGTATGTTAGTGTTTTCTTATTTATAATTCAAAACAGCCAAACTGCACTGATGGGAGATAAATCTTGTAACGCGTCTGCAGATGGCTATTCACTTAAGGTAAATAGAAAGATATGATCTTGAAAACAATGTTATTTATCTAGTAGCCGTTTAGTGCCACGAAAGTGGACTGGGGCTAATAATAACATGCAAATATCTGTTTATAATTCACTATCCTGCGTTGTATTAGCAAGGGAAAGTTCTTTTAACAGAGATTTGTTTTGTAGTCTTAATAAGACTTAATATTATAGAGCTACGAACCGATTTAATATATTTATATATTCAGGCTATATCTCACCTTTAATAAGTTTAAATGAGCAAAAACATAAAACAAATTAATACAGTCTCGATCCAGCCATTACATAGTTTTTTGAATTTTTGAGGATTTCTCGAGAATTTATCAAAATATTTGAATAGATTTAGATTCGAAGCATTCGTATGTACAGATCAAGAAATGTGTATTGTATCTAATCGTATATGTACACATCAAGAAACAAGTGTTGTCAACATCTGTCAACAAGTTGGCAACATTTTGTTGGGACACAAGAACATATATCTGTATACATATTGTTATTAATGTTGAGCATACAAACCAAATCAGCCAGACCCATATTCAGCTTTCGAGTAAAAAAGGTTGTTTAGCTTATTAGCTACTTGCACTACAGTAGTGCCACCTAGCATGCCCAACTATTCGGGATTATGTCAAATAATGATATACAAATGATTTATTGTTTTATAATAAATAAAGTAACAAACAGAAATAGATAAAAGCAAAATAGTATTTTTAGAGGATTTTGTTAAAAACGATATATACATATATAATGGATGTTATGATAAAAAGCTGCATGAAGATAGCCCCCCAAAATTGAAAAAATAAAAAAATTAAAATGGGACACGTTTGACCAAGATTGACCATGATTGGACACCAATTTGACACACATTTGACACCACCAAATAGTATTGTTTGCCCACATTCCGTTCAAAAGATATTTTAAAAAATGATTGGGGGCCTCGCCCCCCAAAATGTATTTTTTCTATATTTGATAAAGCAATCTTAAAAAACTTCGTTTGACCATGTTTGCCCACTATTTCTTTTAATAACTCCAGAATCGTTTTTTTTTTAATATAATATTTGTTTTTTATTTTTGTTGTTTTTTTTTCGTTTGGAGTTGAAGAACTTCGTTTGACCATGTTTGCCCATCATTTATTTTTCAATTCAAAATATTTTAAAGCCCCAAAATTGTTTTTATTGTGTTTTACTTACAAAAGTTGTTTTGTTTACATAAGGGGCGAAAAATTGAAAGATATAGATTTCATGGAGAATTGATAAGGACCAAAAAAATGGGCAAGCCTCGAAAATTAATCAAAACATATTTCACGTATGGCAAAATAAGTTTTACATTTGCCCACCCTTGCTCTTTTTTACTGCATAAGAGGTGAAAAATTTAATAGGTCCTTGTATTTTCCGTACTGGAAGCAAATTATAAATATATCAGTACATCAAAGTCATTACTAAAGAAAACAGTATTAATTTTGATTTATTTTAAATACCATATATTTTTTTACAACTTGTTATATTCTTATATATAAATTCCATTTTACATTTTTGATTTTCCAATTTCCATTTCCTTTATTTTTCGTGAATTTCTGTGTAAAAAATGATTGAAACTTTTATCTTACACTTTTGTGAATTATTTAAAATTTGTTTTGCCTTGCATAGGTCGCTGCGAACTTCCTAGCGATTTGTAATTCTTCGACAGTATGCCTCGTAATGCCCGTTATCTCTTGTTCCTTTCAATTGTCTCCTAGGTGGTTCGACATATTCTATTTCCCCGTTCAGAATATAAGTTTTTCCCCTGATTGCAATTTTTTCAGGAATAACAACGAGGAAAATCTTGTCCAGTGCATCATTGCTTATTTTATCTTCTATATTATCTTCTTTGTCCACATCCAAAGTGGTCCCACAATTGCGCACAATTTTCCTCTTGATTTTTTCTTCGTCTTCTTCCGATTTGTGGAATAGTATTGGTTTCCGGTGTTGTATGTGTAAAATCCACAGAAGAAAAATGTGAATCTTCTGGTGAGACCAACGAGTTTTTGAAATCTTGATTTGTTGATTGCAAAGAAATTTTTTGAATCGAACTGTTACGACCAGGGGATGAAAGAGCCGAAAGGTTTTCTATATTTGTTCCGTGCTGGTTAATATTTTTTCCTCAATAATGTCATTGAGTTTTGTATTTTTTCCATTATAATTCTCTTCTTGAAATAAGTATTCGTTTTCTTGTAGAAATTTTACGTTCTTTGTGGATTTTGGAATAATTTTCTCATTAAATTTATAACGTTTTCTTTTGCAAGCAGCTTGCTCCAATTTAGTTGTCGCTTGGATGGAACGTATATATTTGACGATGAATTTATCCGCGCGAATTGGAGCGGTGACGTCGCCCATGTCAATGTTTTTCAAATTCTTGAAGTACGCTTTAACATTTGCTGAACTCCCTACATCGTATTGTAACCCGAATTTCATTTTTATTACATTCGTCCAGAGGGGAAAGAATCGGGCAAACTTCAATAAAGGTTCAATAATTTCCGGAAGATAATAAGCGTTTGGTCGATTAAAATTGGAACATTGTATCGTCTCTTTCTACGAAACAACGCACATCTCTGCCAACTTCAGAAGGCTCTTCGTCGATACACTGCTCTCCATATTCTATCGATGAGTCTTGTTCCTTGCAGGTGAACGTTGGTACCAGATGTTGATACCTATTGGCCGCTTTACCGTAATCTTAATCTAATCTACTATTATCTAATTTAAAAAACCTTTAGAAACCAAAATTAAAAAAAATTAAGACCCCAATAAACAAAATATAAATACCCAAATATAACATAACCCAAGAACATCTGCATCTTTCAACTTTACATCTCTTATGCAGGCAAAAAAAAAACAATAGTGTATACGTAACTCTTTTAGTATTCGTGAAATAACATTTAATCAATTTTTGAGGTTCACCCATTTTCCTTAAAATTATTCACCTGTATGTTTCTATTTTTCATCCCATATTCAAATAAAACGATTTTCTAAGTGTGGGCGGAAGTCAAAAGCTATTTTTGCATGTGTGAAATATTATCCTACGAATTATCAAAAATTGCTTATTATCCGTTTGATAGAAAATCGCAAGGGAATGGGTATGCAACTTCGAGTATATTCGACTATCTTCGGAAAAGTTCAGTCATTTCTTTTAGGGAATCTCTCCCCAAAAAATCGATTTTGGGGCTGTTAAAAATATTTTATATTAAAAAAAATGATGGGCAAACATGGTCAAACAAAGTTCTTCAACACCAAACGAAAAAAAAACAATAAAAATAAAAACATATTCAAAATAATAATTTAAAAAAATTGATTTTGGGGTTCCTAAAACAAAAAATTATCGAAAAAAATGGTGGGCAAACATGGTCAAACGATGTTTTTTAAGATGCCATTCTCAAATACAGAAAAAGCATTTTGGGGGGCTAGGCCCCCGATCATTTTTCTATAATATCTTTTGAACGGAATGTAGGCAAACAAAACTATTTGGTGGTCAATCATGGTAAAATGGTGGTCAAACGTATCCCATTTTAATTTTTTATTTTTTTCAATTTCGGTGGGTCATCTTCACGCAGCTTGATAAAAACCGGTTTTGAAAGTGGAAAACACAATATAAATTGTTGATCGCACAGTGGCTCTATCCGGCCAAAAGACTAAATTAACAGTTGCAGAAGCTAGATTTTGCAAGATTGAATGAAATATTCATGAAATTGTGTTTCTATGTACATCAAATAACACTTTCAATGCTGAAAATGTCAAGCCAGTTTTCATTTTCATTAAAAAAAATAGAAGTCGAACATTCTTTTAAAAGAAAAGGTCATTATTGGAAACTGTACATTTTTTCTTGATTAATCTAAATGTTGTTAAAAAAGTCAAAATTGCCAAATTACACACAAGCAAGATCTAGGAGTTCTTAGTCATTTTTTATTGATGAAATACCAACAAATTCTTGGCCTTTTATTTTGGAAGATTTATCCTCATATTATTTTTCCTCAATGCAACGTTTATCTTTCTTTCTGAATTATTTGTCGTTCTTACAATTCTTCAAGTTGTTATATCCACTTGGATTTCACAATCACAGTGATCACTGTAAATAAATATATTTCAAATAAAGGTCGTTCCCCTTAAATTTGATTCAGGAAACACATTTACTTGACATACTCGCTCGACCACAATAAGTTGAGTTTGATATAATTCATTTCCTTCCTCAATTCTTACTTGATTTGATATTTTATCTGAGACTTTTGTGGTTCTTCGTTTTATCAGGCGTGTATATCTAGCTAGAACTAGTAAATCACTAACCTTCTTCTTTCGATATATTTTAGGGAATTTCGTGGGAACCTAACTCGCATTTGTTTGCGCATATGCTTTTTTGCCACCACGCACAATTGTTAACAAGCTACACATTTTGTCGTGAAGTTTTGGAGACCACAGCAGCCCATACTCTAATACTCTAATAATAAATACTCCAATACTCTAATAATAAAGGCAATACTCTAATAATAAAGGCAATAATTAATATTAAATAAAATATAGCGCAAATAAAACAGATTTATTAATTTCGTACTAATTATAGTTACAATGATAGAAACTTATTAAAGAGGAAATATAGCTTGAATACATATATTCAACCTGTTCGAAGCTCTATAATATTAAGTCTTATAAAGACTATGAACAAATCTCATGTTGAAACAACTTCTTCCTAATATCACTCAGGAAATTGAATTATACAACTGACATTGTTTTTAAGATCATTTCTTTCTATTTATATTAAGTAAATAGCCATCTGCAGACGCGTTTCGAGATTTATCTCTCATGAGTTCACCTTTGCTTTTTAGAATTATAAATTGGACTTACATTAGCTTACACACATCACTTACAGGAAATAGTTGTTTCAGATATGTTCATAGTCTTAATAAGACTTAATATTGTAGAGCTACGAACAGGTTGAATATATTTATATATTCAAACTTATAGTTCGTCTTTAATAAGTTTGTATAAGTTTATATCGCTTACTTTTTGCTTGTTACAGCAGCTGTCCGTTTATTTTTTTGATCTAATTTCCAGACCACTCTTGGAACAATATAGAATTATAGAATTACACCGACTATTTGTACCGTTATTTTTGCAGTTTACAACAATTTTGACAAATATAAACAAATAAAAATATAAACAAATTGACTATCCTAAATCGTTGAGGATTTCTGCCACGGCGTTTGCTGTGATCGCTTTACTATAGTTAACTCTCAGTTCCTACCCAAATTTATTACATAATATATTATTTAGTAGCTAATATAATCAAGCTCAAGCACATATTAAAATATTGTCAATATTTTTCAGAAGTATAAAGTATTGTTACGTTTGTCATCATTGTCAATTTTAAGATGGTTAGTTGAGGTCCTATTGTCTGCGTTTGAAACTGTACATCTTTAAAAGGACTATTTGGTGTTTTCGATTCGTTGTTACCGCGAGGGCCAGAAGGGCAGTTTAAGAAGCGGCATCTTAATCACCGCTGTTTACTTAGCACCACCCAGTGGACACGTGTAGCAAAATGCACAATTGAATCTCAAGATATTTATTCAAGACCCTTCTCTTTACAAGAAGTTGAACAAGGTTTACTCTCCCTTCAAAGTGGAAAAGCAGCCGGAATAGATGGGATGTATCCAGAAGTGTTAAAGAACTGCAGACCGGCTACAAAACAATAGCTGGCGTTGTTCTTCAGCTGCATACTGAAATCTGAAAAGTACCCGCATTGTTCGAGAGGACCAAAATCATTGCACTCTTGCCTGGTAAAGATCCAAACTTTTTTTTTATATATGTGGTTTGGGGGAAGCTCTACCAGCCTGTGTGTGAGGCTCTCACTCACTAAACCCCTACTTCCACTTGGCTTAAAAGTACGTCACCCCGGTATCGCTTGCGCATTCCTTCAGGGTGAGCAGCCCGGACGGTTTTTTACCGCCCTAGTTTTTCTGTTTTCCTTTTCTTTGATCTAGGGTTGGCCTTTTTGACCTGCCACACCATCCCTTCTTTCGTCTTCGTCCTTTCTTTTAAGGATTTCGGTACACAAATTTGTCATTGTCTTCCAGTTGTCCTCGCTCTTAATCATGAGATTGACCATATTCTGCTTGTTAATGGATTCCCTTACCTCCTGTTCTACTATGGCCCTAATATCAGCCCATTGCGAACATTGAAATAAAGTATGTTCAGCAGTATCCGTTACTAGGCAGTATCGGCAGCTGTCGCTTTCTATTTTTCCTATCCTCTTAACATAAGCGGCGAAATTACCATGACCGCTTAGTATTTGTGTGAGGTAGAAGTTGACACCGTGTTTGCGATTGTACCATGAGTCAATTTCGGGGATGAGGGTTCGGGTCCACTCCCCTTCCTTGGCGTGAGCCCAACGTTGCTGTCATTTGCTCATTAGTTGATTTATTTTTATGGTCCTACCCTCTTTCGGGTTTCGTTCATTCCTTGATTGGAAGCCCTTTCCTCCGCCAAAAGGTCTATCGGCAGGACTGCCGCTATAACTTGTAGCGCAACGTTGGATACTGTGCGATAGGCACAGCATATGCTTATGAGCATAGGGCGTTGTGTTCTTATCAGTATATTCCTGTTAGAAGCAGTTTTTAGACCAGCCGCCCAGGCCGATGCGGCGTAGAGGAGGATGGAGTTTACGACTTCACTTAGTAGCCTTCTAGTCTTAGTGGCAGGGCCCTTCAGTCTAGGCATACACCACACTCGACACCACACGTCACCCGTTTGGTTGTGTTGTCTATTATTAGTAGGCTCATGTTCGTGAAGTAGCCTTTAATTAGTTCTATAAAATATGTAGATATCCCTTTTATTCTGGTTGCGTCTACGATTTTCCGCCAGGGCGCGGTGTTAAACGCATTCTTAACATCTAGTACAACGGCTAGACATACTTTTCTGTGCCTACGTTTACCCAAGTTGGCACAGTGGGCGATCTTGATAACCTCCTGGATGGCGTCTGTGGTCGACCTCCCCGCTCGAAAACCATATTGTGCTGTTGATAGCCCTCCGTGCAGATCAAGTTCTTGATTTATCCTGGTGGCTACTATATGCTCGAAGAGTTTGCCTAGGCTGTCTAATAGGCAGATTAGGCGTAGCGTCGAGGGCTTTCATGGCTTGGGGACTAAAACCAATCTGGCCTCTTTCCATCCACCTGGAATTTTTCTACTGCGAATGACCGAGTTGAACATTTTTGCAAAGGTCTCTGTTTGAATGAGGCCATCAGGGCCTGGAGCTTTGTTAGCTTTGATTCTCGCAGTAGCTTCTAAGACTTCTCTAGCCGTGATTTCTCGGGGTACAGTGTCCACGACTTCTCGGTCTCGGAAAATTGGTTCTTTCTGCGGGAACAATTTGTCGGCTGCTTTAATCTTGCTCGCAGTGGTAAGGTTTGGTATGAGGCACAATCCTAACCTTTTGCAGACAATTTTATAGCCGTCTCCCCAAACATTGTTCACCTCAATGACGTTTTCCCAGCAGGACTACTTTACCTTTTTTTATACTGGTCTACAAATCTTTCCTAGCAGAGGCGTAAGCTGCGTGGCCATTTGATAGATCTTCGAGATCTGCGTTCTGTTTTGATTTGAGCCGAGACCACGATCTTTTTTTCCCGATGCCCACTTTCCGTAGCGTCGCGATTTCTTGGTTCCACCCATAGGCTGGTTTCCTCCGACTCGCTCCAGCTCCGGGTCTCGATAGGATGGCTTCGCAGGTTCTAGAGAGAGCCGCAGTGATGGTGGGCACGTCGGGAATCTCTATCTGACTAAGCTCTAATTGCAGATCCTTCTTGATGGCGTCTTCTTTGAGTTGTATTTCCACCCGCTGGTTGTTTGCGCATTTGCATTTGACAGTGGGTGTTGCCCAGGCCTAATGACAAGATCGAAGATTATTAGCTGATGATCGCTCAGTGTTTCTTCCCCGAGTACCTGCCAGTTTTGAATGCAATCGACCATGTCTATTGAGCAGAATGTCACGTCGAGTGTGCTCTGATGATTAGCGCGTATGAAAGTGGGATCATTAGCCGTGTTGACGATGGCCAGGTCGAGTGATGCTAACCAGTCCTTAACAATAGAGCCGCGCGGGTCTTCATACTTAGCCCCCCTTAGAGGACTTTTTGAGTTGAAGTCTCCAGTGACTATTTTTGAGCCATTTTTCCTACATATTGTTGCAGAGAGATCGTTGGGGTAAGATTCAAATCCAGAAAAGATCCAAACTTGCCTCAAAGTAATCGACCAATAGCCTTGCTTTCTGTTACTTACAAGCTTCTAGAAAGATTGATCATAAATCGCACCTGCAATTGAAGCGATAATTCCTATTGAACAAGCAGGTTTCCGCGCTGGTCGTGATCAATTTCTTTCTCTGACTACCTTCGTGGTAGCTGGTTTTGAGAAGAAATTGCCACCTACAACTGCTTCTCACCGGATCTCTCAGCAGCATGCGACACAGTTTGGAAAGAAGGTCTAATATTAAAACTGATGAAGGTTGTTCCTTGCATAAAGATTAATACATTGATAAACAATATGCTAAGTAACAGACTGTTTCAACTGCACTCCGAGAACAATAAAAACTGAATAATATATTACCTCAAGGTTCCGTTCTTTCGCCAGCTCTTTTTAATTTGTACACCCATGATCTGCCTATAACTGTGCCTCGTAAATTCATATACGCAGATGATATAAACCTCACTGTTCAGCGAAATAATTTTCAAGAAGCAGAGGATGTGCAAACTATAGCCCAAAAGTCACTTTTGGTGATAGAGTTTTACAGTACAATACCACCCCTAAATACCTGGGAATTACTTTAGATAGATCTCTAACATATAGAGCTCATCTTCGTAAATCAGCTGCAAAACTGAAGAGCCGTAAGAACCTCCTACCGCGTCTAGCCGGAACATCATGGGGTGCTGATGCCAACACATTAAGAACAACTGCTCTAGCACTTTTCTATTCTTCGACTAAGTACTGCTCTGCGGTGTGGCTTAATAGCTGCTCCACTCACCTTATGGATGTTCAGCTTCATCACAGCATGCGTATCATTACAGGAACATTGCTCCCTACTCCAATCCAGTGGCTTCCGGTGATGAATAACATTCCACCTCCTCAGATCAGAAGAGAAAGAAATCTTGTTCATTTATGGTCAAGAATCACCAAGAACATGGCACTACCAATAAACGAGGACGTCAGACAACTAGGAACATCTAGATTGAAATCTAGCAAACCAGCCTACAAAATTGCAGAATTGCACCAATTTACTTTCTAAAACTGATACACAAGTGTTCCTAAACTCCACATCTACCGTGCTCTCGTGAAGACAATCATCTCTACTCATCCCTACTGATTTCAATATAATATTTATGTTATATTTTGCATATTTCGGGGGACCCCCCCCCTGGCTACGCCCATGTTTTGTTGTGTGTGATCAATATTATTTGTATTGTAACGAACTTATGGATCTGTATTATTATTATTCTTTTATCTTTAATGTTGTACACATACGCTAAATAAATAAATAAAATCATTGTCAATTTTCAAACATTGATTGTTACTTAAGTATTAACATATAGATGTATTGTGTACCATTTTAAAGCTAATTTAGAATGACTCTGTATTTTCGGCTGATTTGCCATATGAGAGGTTTGCTGTTCAAGAATCTTTGTCATTAGAGGGTAGTTTTTGTTACTACATATGTTCATATAATAGAGTAAGAATTCTAAGAATAATTATTTTGAATTATTTTGAAATTAGTTCGGTATGGTTGAAAAAAACTGTTGTTGAAAAATGATATTGCTTTATTTCATAATTTAAGAATATTTCCTTTTCTAAAGTTTCTATAACATTTTGTCAATGAGATAAAGCAATAAGAGAAAATAGCCCAAATAACTTAGATAAATAAAAAATAAGTCTCTTAAATGATTATTCTTAAATGTAACTTAATTAAGTACAAATATTAGCTAATAGATTACATTATATATTATTAGCTAATTAAACATATAAGAAAAAAAATATTTTTATACATATTTACAAGATTGTTTCGTCATTTTGACATCAAAATCAGAAGTACTCATTCGTTACAAATCACACCACAATTATAAATTCTTTTTTTAAAATGTAAATTGCATTATACAAATCAATAATAGAAAATTTCCAAATTTTCCTTCCGATTCTAAAAATATCCTTATCACAAAGTTTCGTCACGAAAATCACAATTATTTCTTTTTTTTTTCCATTTTCAACCAATTTTCCTTCCAATTTCGCTCTTCACAACTCATTCAACAATATCAATTGTTCATACAACAATACACAAACGTTAATAAACAACAAATTTCCTCATTTAACCAACAAATAAACTTATTCGATTCCAGGAATATTTTCGTAAACGTTCAGACTCTCCCAGAAAGACATGCGGTCGGTCAAAAAGTCATTGCGCATTTCTAGCTGAACGGGAGACTCCTCGTTCTTCGTTGGCCCTGTTATGTTCAAGTAGTGTAAGTACTTATTTTTAATCGGGTAAACGCCCTCGATGTCTGGAATCGACTCCCAGCCCAATTTATTTGGCTGTTTCTTGTCCAAATCCGGAGTTGGATGTCTAAAGCAAATTAGTAAAAATTGATAAGTTCACGAATACGAAACAAAACAATATATAACAAGAGTAGATTCTTAAAAAGTTTTTCGTCTGTCTAGTCATGACATTCTAGAGTTATGTCTAGTTTGGTTAGTCTTATCTGTGAAGCTTTTGGTTTGAAGGTTTGGTCTGCAAGTTTTTGTCTGTCAGGTCTTGTCTCTCTAGTACTATCTGACCTTTTATCTTTAGTCTTATGTCTTATATCGTCTGTCAGGTCAGGTCTCTAATACCTATTGTCTATTTTGACTTGCCTTGTACGGTCTTATCTCTCTAGTACATATTTGGTTTCTCTGATTAATGGTCTGATTAATGGTATGTAAACAGTCCTAAGCAGTACCTGGACCGTCCCTCCTCTTCCTACATTTGAGTATAGAGAGCCCTTACAGTTATTAGCCCTTATAGCCACTGTTAGGGGAGGTTTTCGAGGCAGATTTTTTCTGTGATATCTGAGTCATGCACAGGAGAAAGGTGGCTTATTTTTCTATATTTGCGTTCCCAGATTCGAACCGGGGAGGTCTCCGAAAATGGTTAGCCATAGGTATGGTTTTGTAGTCAACAACTTAACTACTAGGCCACCGCGGCCTTATTATCTAATTAATATTTACCCATAAATTGCGAAATTAGTCCATAACTTCACCATAGTTTTGCTAATTATGAGATCGGATGGTGGAAGTTCCGGCAGTATGTCTGGAGACGTGAACAAGTACAAAAGTTCATCGCAATGGCTCACACCTGAAAAAGAAAAGAAAAGCGTTATACGACCTGCAATATCTTAAGACGCAATTAATCTTTCAGAATAATAATATTAATATTCGCTAATTTAAATTAAACCTTTCGTCTCGAAAGGTACAAATATTTCCTACCTACATTTAAAATCAGCCGTACTTCAATTCAAATAGAACTCTTATTGAAAATGTATTATACAGAGTGCGTTCATAAAGTTTCAAGATTGATTTCTTCCTGAATAGGGGAGGGTGCGTAGATCGGCTCCACCAATATGGTAAAGTAGTGAATGATGTTAGCCAACCGGCCGCACAGCGGGGTTTTACCCCCGAGACGCTGGATTGAGTAGATCCGTAGTGTCGTGAGTGCGTGTCAGTGACCCCTGTCAAAAACTCGGACAATCGAAAATGCAACGTTATTCGAGTTCTGTTCGAAACTGAATAAAAACTGCTACAGAGACTTCTTTATGATTCAAGAGGTTTATAAAGAAGGAGCCATATCACGTGCAATGATTTTCTTGTGACAAGTAAAGACGAAGAGCCTGCTGGGAAATCTTCAACAAGCCGAACTCTGGAAAATTTGTTGAAAGTGCATGAACTTTTAAACACTGATCGTCGTCTTAGTGTTACATTACTGGCCGATGAACTGGGTTTGGGTCACACTACGGAGTTCAAGCTAATGGCAGAAGATTTGAAGATGAGAAAACTGAGTGCCAAACGGCGCCAGACTGTTTGCGAAGAAATGCTTGAACGTTTGCAAGTCGATGCCAATTTTTTTGTAGTTACTGGTGATGAAACCTGTACGACTACGATCTTGAAACAAAGTGGCAAAGGGCGGACTGGCACACAGTTTCATCTCCAAAGCGCAAGAAAGCTCACATGAGCAACTCACATGTGAAAAGCATGTTAATTGTTTTCTTTAATGTCAAAGGAGTGACCCACAAAGAATTTGTACCTGCCGGTCAGCCTGTCACAGGTCAGTTTTACGCTGAAGTACCCCGCCGTTTGAATGGTCTAGTCTGCCACGTCTGGTGGTAGCGGGTAGGTACTCCCTGCGGTCTCTGCAGGGATAGACCTATTTCAGGAATGCGACCCTGCCCACGCGAGCCTTGGTTTCTCTCCCACTCACAAATTCCGGGGGGAAATCATGTCCTAATCTAATTCTATCATAAACTGAAATTTATCCTTCCTATATCCCACCAGGTCTGTCCCAGATTGGGCAGATTGCACAAAATCCTCTTCACCAAAAAAAATTCCCTAGGCTCAGTGGCGCGGCCCTAGGTCGGAGTAGGTCTTCCTATATCCCACCAGGTCTGTCCCAGATTGGGCAGATTGCACAGAGGGGAAAATCCTCTTCACCAAAAAAAATTCCCTTGGCTCAGTGGCGCGGCCCTAGGTCGGACAGCCTTTAAAATTATGACCATGCATACAAATAAGGAAAATTCGTTTACGGTGCAGAGGAGGGATACCTCAGTGCCGGTCGGTGCAAGGAGTGTGCAAGCGGGCTCCCCCGACCGTCATCCATCGACCACCCACCACTCCTGGTAGGTGACCAGGCCGGAGTGAAAGAAACTGCTACTGGAAGAACAGGGAGAAATATAAGTTCTGAGATAATCGTTTTCGAGGGACACGACACCAAAGCGCCTGCACACAGTAGGCTTAACATGAACGGTGGACACCAAAGGTGTAACTCGCTAGGTGCGGACTTAGAAACAATTTCGAATAGAAACAATTTAAAACAATTTCGAAGCAAAAGATCCAGGAAGGGCACGGAAACGCCCTTAAAACCTCCACGGAGTGGGATATTGCCTGGTTTGTCGACACGAACCTAAACCCGGACCAGAGGGTGCCAAAAACTCTGACAACAATATACGCGGGGCCAGCAGAAACAGCCAAGCAGAAGCCAGAACCAGGTAAAGTCGTTTACTTGAGACACTCCATCGGCATTCCCGACGATAAGGGAGACATGACCACCAAAGCCAGGTTTGTCTACCAGATTGTCACAAAAAATCCAGACGCCGCCACCGATCCAAAGAACCTCTTTGATTGTACTACGGCGCTAAGGACCACCATGGAGAAAAATGGATAAAAAAATCTGGCCATCCATAAGATGAGAACCGAGGACTGGCCCATGGCAAACAAATGCTGGAATATATATTCGCTAGCTCGGATATAACTATTAGAGTGTACTGCCCCCAAAAACCGCAGCCTGCTATGGGAACGACCCAGGCACAGCAGTCGACATGGTCCGAGATTCTAAAAAGAGCTCCGAAACCCTCAACTACGGGTCCTCCTCCAAGGACAAACGAGAGAAGAAGGGCCACAGAGGCCGTTATCATACAGGCCGATGGAAGTGCCTACACATACCTAAAAATGGTGAGGGCAGAGGTCGACCCTAACCTTCCAGGAGTTTCGATAACTAAAGTCAAGAAGGTGGCTAAAACAGGGGACCTCCTCCTGGAAGTAAGAGGTAAAAATGGTCGGACCCTTAGAGACCACATCTCTAAGGGTTTTGACAAGGTAAGTCTTCAGAGGACTTGACCGATAGTGTGAGAAACTGGCAGGTACTTCAGGAGGAAACACTGAGCGACCACCAGCTTATCACATTTGATCTCGTCATAAACCCCGCGCAACAACGATCAGTGATTGCAAACTTGAGCGCAGCAAACATGTGGAGGTATAAACCCCATAAAGAGGACGCAGTCAAGGAAAGTTTCCAGTTGGAGCTCAACAAGATAGCGCTACCCGATGTGCTTACAATAACTGCGGCTCGAGACCTGGACAGAAGCGAAAAAAGCCGTCTACTGGTGGAACCAGGAAATCGCGACTCTTCGTGATCGTGGACAAGACTTAAAGCAACTCATAATGTAGATCCTTTACAATTAGAAAACAGCCATGCAGTATACGCCAAGGCAAGGAAAGAGCTGAGGAAGTGATGACCAACCAACATTAAAAAAGCAAAGTTAGCTTGTTGGGAAAATGTCATACAGGCTGTAAATGGCGATGTTTGGGGAAACGGTTATAAGATAGTGTGTAAAAGAATGGGCATACGCACCAAACCGAATCTTAACACGGAGAGAAAACTTAAAGCCGCTGAAGAGCTGTTTCCGCAAAGGCAACTGATTTCCTAGGAGATGGAATCTGGGGACACTGTACCACCAGAAATTACAAGCAAAGAAATCGCGGAAGCAGCCCAGAGAATAAAATCCAACAAAGCTCCAGGCCCAGATGGCATTCCACCGGAGGTGACACGGCTGGCTGCCCTCCTGCAAAAGGAGCTGTTTGCAGATATGTTTAACGCCGTCATCCGCACAAGAAAAATCCCCCAAAGCTGGAAAGAGGCCAGACTGGTCCTGGTACCTAAACCTGGTAAGCCCCCCGCTAGATCATTTCGCCCAATCTGCCTACTAGACACCATCGGCAAGCTGTTCGAATTAATAATAGCCACGAGGATAAGCCAGGAACTCGATCTGCATGGGGGACTATCAACATTCCAGTATGGGTTCCGAGAGGGAAGGTCGACAACTCACGCCAACCAGGAGATGATGAAGATTGCCCGTTGTGCTATCCTGGGAAAAAGAAGACACAGAAAGATATGCTTAGCGGTCGCGCTAGATGTAAAAATGCATTCAATACTGTGCCTTGGCGGAAAATCGTGGTTGCTCTTAGACGGAAAAGGGTCTCTACATATCTTATTGATTAAATCAAAAGCTATTTTACGGATGGGACCCTAAAAATAGATGACAAAATAAGACCAGTATCTTGCGGTGTTCCCCAGGGGTCGGTTCTCGGGCCGCTGTTGTGGAACATCCTATACGATGGCGTCTTGGACCTGGTAAAAACGAACGACCTGAGAGGCTGTAGACTGATCGCATTTGCCGACGTCCTAATTGTGGTGTCAGTTGACACAAACGAGAAGGCTGTAGTAGCGAGGGCCGAATCTGCAATAAAAGCGATACATACATGGATGAAGATAAACGAACTACAAATAGCTCCAGAAAAGTCTTAGGTCATTGCGCTAACGGGCTGCAAGGAGATTGAACTCATGTCTGTCAACATAATAGGTAGGCTAGTTCCCGCGACACCGACAATGAAATACCTAGGCGTCCATATCGACCAGCGGCTTTCCTGGAACAGGCACGTCCAAAATGTAGCAGTGAAAGCCGAACGTGCAGGTACAGCACTTCGTAAGTTGATGCCCAGAATAAATGGCCTATATATGCACGCAAGAAGGCTATTAAATGAGGTCGTTAATTCCATCCTCCTTTACGCTGTACCGGCCTGGGTGGAGTCGCTACATGCAGCCACAAACAAAAACAGACTAATAAAAACACAACGCAGCATGTTAATAAGCATATGCTGCGCTTACCGCACGGTGTCAAATGTGGCGCTACAATTCATAGCGGCAGTCCCGCCGATTGACCTAATGGCTGAGGAACGGGCCAGCAACCAAGGCACAAATACAGAAGGGAGGGCTCGACACAGAAGTGCACTCATGAGCAGATGTCAGAAACGGTGGAACGACGCCAAGGAAGGGAACTGGACCAGAACTCTCATCCCAGAAATTAAGCCATGGCTGAAGCGCACTCATAGCGAGGTTAACTTAACACAAGTGCTGAGCGGACACGGAAGCTTTGGCTCATATGTTAAAAGGATTGGAAAGTCTGAAAGTGACAGCTGCAGATACTGCCAAAGGACAGACTCAGCTGAACATACAACTTTCGAATGCCCGCAATGGGCTGAAATCAGAACTACAACAGAGCGCGCGGTGGGAGACCTATAAACTCCTCTAATATGGTCCAGCTGATGATTAAAGGCAAGGACAACTGGAAAGCAACGATGTGTGCCACGATACTTCGAACAAAAGACGAAGATGAAAGAGTGGTCAGGCTGCTGTCCAGGAACGGCCAGCCGTGATGGAAAGGATCACCACTTTGAAGTAATGCTAACGCGGTCCCGAAGTGGAGTACTGATCCGGGGGGGGAGGTGGTTTTAGTGAGTATACTATCTCTGGAAGAGAAGGAGTCCCACACTACTCAGGTAGTGGGTGCCTATAAAAGGTTTCCCCTTCCTCCTAAAAAAAAAAAAGTCTGCCACGTCTGCCCGGAGATCAAAGACGAATAAATTCTCCATCACGACAAAGCTCCCTCACACGTCGCTCGCCGCCGACGAAGTTTTGGCCAAGTTCAATGTGGCAACACTGCCGCAGCCAACTTGCAGCCCCGAGTTAGCACCCATCGACTTCTTTTTATTCCCTCGAATCAAAAGATACCTGAAAGAGAACCTGCTTAAGAGAACCTTTATAACCTGCTCGATACAATTATAGCGGTCCAGATAACTCCGATGAGGTCCCTTGACAGCCTTCCGCGCGTAGAGTTCCTGGAAGCCTATGAACAATGGAAACGCTGGGAGCGGTGTGTTGATGCCCTCGGGTCAAATTTCGAAGACTTTTAGTTTGCTGCACAAAAATGTTCGATAAATTTTCTGTTCTGAGACTAGTCTTGAAACTTTGTGAACGCACCCTGTATATTATTGTAATAAATAATATCAAACAAGACACAAGACTAGTCAATATCATAGATGACTAGACTGGATCAGAGATGACCAGATAAGACAACCAGATAAGTGTAGACAAAGCATGATCATACAAGACAATATTGGATAATACTGGACAAGCATGTAGAAGACATTAAATGATTAGACCAGACCGTACAATACCAACTAACACTGGACCAAAATTGCACAAGAGACAATCAGACAAGACCAGGCAAAACCAGACATATTGGACAAGAATGTAGAAGATAATAAAGGATTAGGCAAGACTGTACATGACCAAATAAAACTTTTGCAACCAAAATTGCACAAGAGTGTACAGACCGAGACTAGATAGGAGCAGACAAAATCAGACAAGAGCAGGCAAAAACAGACAAGACTGATAATGTTGCACTCGCCCTATTGAATAATATTGGACAAACCTGTACAAGATATTAAAGACTGGCTAAAAGGCTGAATAAAACTAGAAAAGACTGAACAAGATCTGACATGACCAGACAAAGTTGGACAAGACTCGATAAACTCGGTGATAATAGGCAAGACTAAATTAGAGTGGACAATATTAGTCAAAGCTGGTATAGAATAGACGAGACATTTACTGGGGCAAATGAACTCTATGATCGACTTGTTTGCAATTTTAATTGTTAGTTTATTAACAAATTTACAAATCCATGAGGTATATTCTATGTATGGAATCATATTTATGTTCAAGGGTTAAATATATGTACTAACACTCACAGAGACTGACTTGTGTTTTGTATTAGGAACTTTAAATCGCTAATATATTGTTAAAGTAAATAATAAAACAAAAATATTCCAGGAAAAACTTTTGATGAAAAGCTCTTGGTCACGTCACAGATTTATTGCGCCCGAAGGTGATTCAAATTAATATTATGAAAGACCAATATCAACGTACTGCATGCAGTTTGGTTGCCTACTAACAACATTAATTTCACATCAGATCGTTTGCTAAACTTGTTCTAAAAGTATTAATTCGAAAATCGCATGTAAACTTACCCCATTTATAATCAATATCTTCAGATGTTGCAGCGAAAACGTTCCCATAACTCAACTTGCCCTTATAGTTGAAATTATAGAACCAAATGGGGCTGTGGCCCTTATATGAATGATACAGGGCACTTTGATAAGCACTATAGGCAAATGCACGATCAGAATATAACTAAAAAAAAGAGAAAATGAACTGACAATTTGTTTTCAACCAGCTAATCTAGTTTGTCTAGTGTAGTTTGATTAATCGCGTCTGTCAACTTTCCTCTGTTTAGTTTTGTCTGTCTAGTCTAGTTTGTCTAGTCTTGTCTATCTAGTCTTATCTGTTTAGTATTGTCTGTCTAGTCTTGTCTGTCTAGTCTTGTCTGTCTAGTCTACTCTGTCTAGTCTTGTCTGCCTAGTCTTGTCTGCCTAGTCTTGTCTGTCTAGTCTTGTCTGTCTAGTCTTATCTGTCTAGTCTTGTCTGTCTAGTCTTTTCGGTCTAGACTTTTCTGTCTAGTCTTGTCTGTCTAGTCTTGTCTGTCTAGTCTTGTCTGTCTAGTCTTGTCTGTCTAGTCTTGTCTGTCTAGTCTTGTCTGTCTAGTCTTGTCTGTCTAGTCTTGTCTGTCTAGTCTTGTCTGTCTAGTCTTGTCTGTCTAGTCTTGTCTGTCTAGTCTTGTCTGTCTAGTCTTGTCTGTCTAGTCTTGTCTGTCTAGTCTTGTCTGTCTAGTCTTTTCGGTCTAGACTTTTCTGTCTAGTCTTGTCTGTCTAGTCTTGTCTGTCTAGTCTTGTCTGTCTAGTCTTGTCTGTCTAGTCTTGTCTGTCTAGTCTTGTCTGTCTAGTCTTGTCTGTCTAGTCTTGTCTGTCTAGTCTTGTCTGTCTAGTCTTGTCTGTCTAGTCTTGTCTGTCTAGTCTTGTCTGTCTAGTCTTGTCTGTCTAGTCTTGTCTGTCTAGTCTTGTCTGTCTAGTCTTGTCTGTCTAGTCTTGTCTGTCTAGTCTTGTCTGTCTAGTCTTGTCTGTCTAGTCTTGTCTGTCTAGTCTTGTCTGTCTAGTCTTGTCTGTCTAGTCTTGTCTGTCTAGTCTTGTCTGTCTAGTCTTGTCTGTCTAGTCTTGTCTGTCTAGTCTTGTCTGTCTAGTCTTGTCTGTCTAGTCTTGTCTGTCTAGTCTTGTCTGTCTAGTCTTGTCTGTCTAGTCTTGTCTGTCTAGTCTTGTCTGTCTAGTCTTGTCTGTCTAGTCTTGTCTGTCTAGTCTTGTCTGTCTAGTCTTGTCTGTCTAGTCTTGTCTGTCTAGTCTTGTCTGTCTAGTCTTGTCTGTCTAGTCTTGTCTGTCTAGTCTTGTCTGTCTAGTCTTGTCTGTCTAGTCTTGTCTGTCTAGTCTTGTCTGTCTAGTCTTGTCTGTCTAGTCTTTGTCTGTCTAGTCTTGTCTGTCTAGTCTTGTCTGTCTAGTCTTGTCTGTCTAGTCTTGTCTGTCTAGTCTTGTCTGTCTAGTCTTGTCTGTCTAGTCTTGTCTGTCTAGTCTTGTCTGTCTAGTCTTGTCTGTCTAGTCTTGTCTGTCTAGTCTTGTCTGTCTAGTCTTGTCTGTCTAGTCTTGTCTGTCTAGTCTTGTCTGTCTAGTCTGGTCTAGTCTTGTCTGTCTTGTCTGTCTAGTCTTGTCTGTCTAGTCTTGTCTGTCTAGTCTTGTCTGTCTAGTCTTGTCTGTCTAGTCTTGTCTGTCTAGTCTTGTCTCTCTAGTCTTGTCTGTCTAGTCTTGTCTGTCTAGTCTTGTCTGTCTAGTCTTGTCTGTCTAGTCTTGTCTGTCTAGTCTTGTCTGTCTAGTCTTGTCTGTCTAGTCTTGTCTGTCTAGTCTTGTCTGCCTAGTCTTGTCTGTCTAGTCTTGTCTGTCTAGGCTTGTCTGTCTAGGCTTGTCTGTCTAGTCTTGTCTGTCTAGTCTTGTCTGTCTAGTCTTGTCTGTCTAGTCTTGTCTGTCTAGTCTTGTCTGTCTAGTCTTGTCTGTCTAGTCTTGTCTGTCTAGTCTTGTCTGTCTAGTCTTGTCTGTCTAGTCTTGTCTGTCTAGTCTTGTCTGTCTAGTCTTGTCTGTCTAGTCTTGTCTGTCTAGTCTTGTCTGTCTAGTGTCTGTGTCTGTCTAGTCTTGTCTGTCTAGTCTTGTCTGTCTAGTCTTGTCTGTCTAGTCTTGTCTGTCTAGTCTTGTCTGTCTAGTCTTGTCTGTCTAGTCTTGTCTGTCTAGTCTTGTCTGTCTAGTCTTGTCTGTCTAGTCTTGTCTGTCTAGTCTTGTCTGTCTAGTCTTGTCTGTCTAGTCTTGTCTGTCTAGTCTTGTCTGTCTAGTCTTGTCTGTCTAGTCTTGTCTGTCTAGTCTTGTCTGTCTAGTCTTGTCTGTCTAGTCTTGTCTGTCTAGTCTTGTCTGTCTAGTCTTGTCTGTCTAGTCTTGTCTGTCTAGTCTTGTCTGTCTAGTCTTGTCTGTCTAGTCTTGTCTGTCTAGTCTTGTCTGTCTAGTCTTGTCTGTCTAGTCTTGTCTGTCTAGTCTTGTCTGTCTAGTCTTGTCTGTCTAGTCTTGTCTGTCTAGTCTTGTCTGTCTAGTCTTGTCTGTCTAGTCTTGTCTGTCTAGTCTTGTCTGTCTAGTCTTGTCTGTCTAGTCTTGTCTGTCTAGTCTTGTCTGTCTAGTCTTGTCTGTCTAGTCTTGTCTGTCTAGTCTTGTCTGTCTAGTCTTGTCTGTCTAGTCTTGTCTGTCTAGTCTTGTCTGTCTAGTCTTGTCTGTCTAGTCTTGTCTGTCTAGTCTTGTCTGTCTAGTCTTGTCTGTCTAGTCTTGTCTGTCTAGTCTTGTCTGTCTAGTCTTGTCTGTCTAGTCTTGTCTGTCTAGTCTTGTCTGTCTAGTCTTGTCTGTCTAGTCTTGTCTGTCTAGTCTTGTCTGTCTAGTCTTGTCTGTCTAGTCTTGTCTGTCTAGTCTTGTCTGTCTAGTCTTGTCTGTCTAGTCTTGTCTGTCTAGTCTTGTCTGTCTAGTCTTGTCTGTCTAGTCTTGTCTGTCTAGTCTTGTCTGTCTAGTCTTGTCTGTCTAGTCTTGTCTGTCTAGTCTTGTCTGTCTAGTCTTGTCTGTCTAGTCTTGTCTGTCTAGTCTTGTCTGTCTAGTCTTGTCTGTCTAGTCTTGTCTGTCTAGTCTTGTCTGTCTAGTCTTGTCTGTCTAGTCTTGTCTGTCTAGTCTTGTCTGTCTAGTCTTGTCTGTCTAGTCTTGTCTGTCTAGTCTTGTCTGTCTAGTCTTGTCTGTCTAGTCTTGTCTGTCTAGTCTTGTCTGTCTAGTCTTGTCTGTCTAGTCTTGTCTGTCTAGTCTTGTCTGTCTAGTCTTGTCTGTCTAGTCTTGTCTGTCTAGTCTTGTCTGTCTAGTCTTGTCTGTCTAGTCTTGTCTGTCTAGTCTTGTCTGTCTAGTCTTGTCTGTCTAGTCTTGTCTGTCTAGTCTTGTCTGTCTAGTCTTGTCTGTCTAGTCTTGTCTGTCTAGTCTTGTCTGTCTAGTCTTGTCTGTCTAGTCTTGTCTGTCTAGTCTTGTCTGTCTAGTCTTGTCTGTCTAGTCTTGTCTGTCTAGTCTTGTCTGTCTAGTCTTGTCTGTCTAGTCTTGTCTGTCTAGTCTTGTCTGTCTAGTCTTGTCTGTCTAGTCTTGTCTGTCTAGTCTTGTCTGTCTAGTCTTGTCTGTCTAGTCTTGTCTGTCTAGTCTTGTCTGTCTAGTCTTGTCTGTCTAGTCTTGTCTGTCTAGTCTTGTCTGTCTAGTCTTGTCTGTCTAGTCTTGTCTGTCTAGTCTTGTCTGTCTAGTCTTGTCTGTCTAGTCTTGTCTGTCTAGTCTTGTCTGTCTAGTCTTGTCTGTCTAGTCTTGTCTGTCTAGTCTTGTCTGTCTAGTCTTGTCTGTCTAGTCTTGTCTGTCTAGTCTTGTCTGTCTAGTCTTGTCTGTCTAGTCTTGTCTGTCTAGTCTTGTCTGTCTAGTCTTGTCTGTCTAGTCTTGTCTGTCTAGTCTTGTCTGTCTAGTCTTGTCTGTCTAGTCTTGTCTGTCTAGTCTTGTCTGTCTAGTCTTGTCTGTCTAGTCTTGTCTGTCTAGTCTTGTCTGTCTAGTCTTGTCTGTCTAGTCTTGTCTGTCTAGTCTTGTCTGTCTAGTCTTGTCTGTCTAGTCTTGTCTGTCTAGTCTTGTCTGTCTAGTCTTGTCTGTCTAGTCTTGTCTGTCTAGTCTTGTCTGTCTAGTCTTGTCTGTCTAGTCTTGTCTGTCTAGTCTTGTCTGTCTAGTCTTGTCTGTCTAGTCTTGTCTGTCTAGTCTTGTCTGTCTAGTCTTGTCTGTCTAGTCTTGTCTGTCTAGTCTTGTCTGTCTAGTCTTGTCTGTCTAGTCTTGTCTGTCTAGTCTTGTCTGTCTAGTCTTGTCTGTCTAGTCTTGTCTGTCTAGTCTTGTCTTGTCTAGTCTTGTCTGTCTAGTCTTGTCTGTCTAGTCTTGTCTGTCTAGTCTTGTCTGTCTAGTCTTGTCTGTCTAGTCTTGTCTGTCTAGTCTTGTCTGTCTAGTCTTGTCTGTCTAGTCTTGTCTGTCTAGTCTTGTCTGTCTAGTCTTGTCTGTCTAGTCTTGTCTGTCTAGTCTTGTCTGTCTAGTCTTGTCTGTCTAGTCTTGTCTGTCTAGTCTTGTCTGTCTAGTCTTGTCTGTCTAGTCTTGTCTGTCTAGTCTTGTCTGTCTAGTCTTGTCTGTCTAGTCTTGTCTGTCTAGTCTTGTCTGTCTAGTCTTGTCTGTCTAGTCTTGTCTGTCTAGTCTTGTCTGTCTAGTCTTGTCTGTCTAGTCTTGTCTGTCTAGTCTTGTCTGTCTAGTCTTGTCTGTCTAGTCTTGTCTGTCTAGTCTTGTCTGTCTAGTCTTGTCTGTCTAGTCTTGTCTGTCTAGTCTTGTCTGTCTAGTCTTGTCTGTCTAGTCTTGTCTGTCTAGTCTTGTCTGTCTAGTCTTGTCTGTCTAGTCTTGTCTGTCTAGTCTTGTCTGTCTAGTCTTGTCTGTCTAGTCTTGTCTGTCTAGTCTTGTCTGTCTAGTCTTGTCTGTCTAGTCTTGTCTGTCTAGTCTTGTCTGTCTAGTCTTGTCTGTCTAGTCTTGTCTGTCTAGTCTTGTCTGTCTAGTCTTGTCTGTCTAGTCTTGTCTGTCTAGTCTTGTCTGTCTAGTCTTGTCTGTCTAGTCTTGTCTGTCTAGTCTTGTCTGTCTAGTCTTGTCTGTCTAGTCTTGTCTGTCTAGTCTTGTCTGTCTAGTCTTGTCTGTCTAGTCTTGTCTGTCTAGTCTTGTCTGTCTAGTCTTGTCTGTCTAGTCTTGTCTGTCTAGTCTTGTCTGTCTAGTCTTGTCTGTCTAGTCTTGTCTGTCTAGTCTTGTCTGTCTAGTCTTGTCTGTCTAGTCTTGTCTGTCTAGTCTTGTCTGTCTAGTCTTGTCTGTCTAGTCTTGTCTGTCTAGTCTTGTCTGTCTAGTCTTGTCTGTCTAGTCTTGTCTGTCTAGTCTTGTCTGTCTAGTCTTGTCTGTCTAGTCTTGTCTGTCTAGTCTTGTCTGTCTAGTCTTGTCTGTCTAGTCTTGTCTGTCTAGTCTTGTCTGTCTAGTCTTGTCTGTCTAGTCTTGTCTGTCTAGTCTTGTCTGTCTAGTCTTGTCTGTCTAGTCTTGTCTGTCTAGTCTTGTCTGTCTAGTCTTGTCTGTCTAGTCTTGTCTGTCTAGTCTTGTCTGTCTAGTCTTGTCTGTCTAGTCTTGTCTGTCTAGTCTTGTCTGTCTAGTCTTGTCTGTCTAGTCTTGTCTGTCTAGTCTTGTCTGTCTAGTCTTGTCTGTCTAGTCTTGTCTGTCTAGTCTTGTCTGTCTAGTCTTGTCTGTCTAGTCTTGTCTGTCTAGTCTTGTCTGTCTAGTCTTGTCTGTCTAGTCTTGTCTGTCTAGTCTTGTCTGTCTAGTCTTGTCTGTCTAGTCTTGTCTGTCTAGTCTTGTCTGTCTAGTCTTGTCTGTCTAGTCTTGTCTGTCTAGTCTTGTCTGTCTAGTCTTGTCTGTCTAGTCTTGTCTGTCTAGTCTTGTCTGTCTAGTCTTGTCTGTCTAGTCTTGTCTGTCTAGTCTTGTCTGTCTAGTCTTGTCTGTCTAGTCTTGTCTGTCTAGTCTTGTCTGTCTAGTCTTGTCTGTCTAGTCTTGTCTGTCTAGTCTTGTCTGTCTAGTCTTGTCTGTCTAGTCTTGTCTGTCTAGTCTTGTCTGTCTAGTCTTGTCTGTCTAGTCTTGTCTGTCTAGTCTTGTCTGTCTAGTCTTGTCTGTCTAGTCTTGTCTGTCTAGTCTTGTCTGTCTAGTCTTGTCTGTCTAGTCTTGTCTGTCTAGTCTTGTCTGTCTAGTCTTGTCTGTCTAGTCTTGTCTGTCTAGTCTTGTCTGTCTAGTCTTGTCTGTCTAGTCTTGTCTGTCTAGTCTTGTCTGTCTAGTCTTGTCTGTCTAGTCTTGTCTGTCTAGTCTTGTCTGTCTAGTCTTGTCTGTCTAGTCTTGTCTGTCTAGTCTTGTCTGTCTAGTCTTGTCTGTCTAGTCTTGTCTGTCTAGTCTTGTCTGTCTAGTCTTGTCTGTCTAGTCTTGTCTGTCTAGTCTTGTCTGTCTAGTCTTGTCTGTCTAGTCTTGTCTGTCTAGTCTTGTCTGTCTAGTCTTGTCTGTCTAGTCTTGTCTGTCTAGTCTTGTCTGTCTAGTCTTGTCTGTCTAGTCTTGTCTGTCTAGTCTTGTCTGTCTAGTCTTGTCTGTCTAGTCTTGTCTGTCTAGTCTTGTCTGTCTAGTCTTGTCTGTCTAGTCTTGTCTGTCTAGTCTTGTCTGTCTAGTCTTGTCTGTCTAGTCTTGTCTGTCTAGTCTTGTCTGTCTAGTCTTGTCTGTCTAGTCTTGTCTGTCTAGTCTTGTCTGTCTAGTCTTGTCTGTCTAGTCTTGTCTGTCTAGTCTTGTCTGTCTAGTCTTGTCTGTCTAGTCTTGTCTGTCTAGTCTTGTCTGTCTAGTCTTGTCTGTCTAGTCTTGTCTGTCTAGTCTTGTGTCTAGTCTTGTCTGTCTAGTCTTGTCTGTCTAGTCTTGTCTGTCTAGTCTTGTCTGTCTAGTCTTGTCTGTCTAGTCTTGTCTGTCTAGTCTTGTCTGTCTAGTCTTGTCTGTCTAGTCTTGTCTGTCTAGTCTTGTCTGTCTAGTCTTGTCTGTCTAGTCTTGTCTGTCTAGTCTTGTCTGTCTAGTCTTGTCTGTCTAGTCTTGTCTGTCTAGTCTTGTCTGTCTAGTCTTGTCTGTCTAGTCTTGTCTGTCTAGTCTTGTCTGTCTAGTCTTGTCTGTCTAGTCTTATCTGTCTAGTCTTGTCTATTTAGTCGTGCCTGTCTAGTCTTGTCTGTCAAGTCTTGTCTGTCTAGTATTGTCTGTCTTGTACCGTCCTAAAATTCTTTAGTGACGTGTCAATTTAATAAGCATTTAATGCAATACTTCATTACTTCGACTATGTTGTCCAGTATTTTCTACTTGTCGAAGCAATTATACTCACATTTACAAATCCTTGAATAGTATCTGGCACCTTAATATCAATATGACTGGCCCCAATATAATAACTTTTGAGTTTGTGCCATAAGTTGATTGTGTCATTTTCGGACGTACTTGCAGTCAGTAGGAAGATCTGTGGCGCAAGAACATCCAGGTTATTGTTCAGTTTTTGAAAAGTTTTATTCTGCCTAATCAAAGCTAAAACAGGACAATAAACAAAAAATGCAGTCAAATTGTAAACAGTAATTATGTAGTCTATATGTTAATAACCTTGATAATTATCTAGGTGATAACCTATATAATTTGTTTATAATAATTAATAAATATCCAGTTGATAACTTAGATAATTATCTAGATTAGGAGTTCTTAAACTTGAACAACATATTTTTGATGAATATTTGCATTAGATATAGAATAAAAGACATAAAATTAATAAAAATGGTTATAGAAAGAATTTGAATAGTTACAAATCATCGTCTGTTTGCAACATTTTGTTAAAATATCGATGAATATCCTGGTAATGGCTACGCGGACCCCAGTTTAAGATCCTATGATCTAGATTATCACCAAGATTAATTGCTGGACCGTTATCTAGATTGTTAGACAAAATCTAGGTCATTATCTGTTGTATCTATTCTTACGTGCTGCTCTGAGTAGCCCTTCGTCGGACGCAACTCCAATAATCCAAGGCACTTTCTGAAAACTTCCACTTTCGATAATTTTCAAGGGATCTTCCACCAGGAAAGGTTCCGGATTATCTTTAGTCTTTTCTTCTAATACCACAGAGAAAATCGTAATTGGTTCAATAGAAAAATACTGTAAAAAAAAACGTTTAATTGTAATTATATATTATAGTTTAATTATAATTTACCTTAAATGTGTCTTGGCTTGTAACAAGACTGTTAACATCAATATTTCTTAAACAATTAACGAGACTGGTTGTGTTAACTTGGTCGCATCCGACGACTTGTGCTACGGCCCGGAATATGGTTTTCTGGACTTCATTGAAAGGTTTCGCCCACAAGGCCAAGGCATTTCCGCTCTCGCTAATCGCTCTGTGGAACAAACCCGCCGAAGACGGACTTAAGATATGGTGGTGCACCGATCCACCTCCAGCGCTTTGGCCGAAAATCGTCACGGAATTCTTGTCTCCGCCGAAATTGACGATGTTTTCTTGGACCCAACGTAAGGCTGCTACTTGGTCTTTGAAGGCCCAGTTGCCCGGTGCTGCGTCATCAAGCGTACTATAAAAACCTTATCAGGTGAACATTTATATTAGTTGATTGGTTTTGGACTTCTGTTTTGTTGTTTACCGAATATTCCTAGGCGGTAGTTGAAGGTGACGAGGATTACATTTTTGTCCATTAAATATTCGGGACCTAGCAGGGTGCTCTTTGATGAACCCGCTATGAAGGCTCCATAGTGGATGAACACCATAACAGGTAAGAGGGTTGTTTTTGGAGAATCTCTTCCACAAATATCCTAAACAAAAAGTTTTGTTGCAGAAGATTGCTTAGCGGAATAAGATAGTTTGCTTTACTTTTGGGGTGTAGACATTTAGGTATAAACAGTCTTCAGATCCTTCGATTTCTGGATTTGTACTGAAGAGGTAGTTCTTTTGGATGCAGGCGTTTGCATCTTTTGTGCCGTCTAGGAGGTCTCCCCAAGGTTGGACGCGCTCTGGAGCCTATAACGAAATTTATTAAATTAATAAAAAAAAAAACGAAAGAAATAATGAGTATAAATACAGCACAAGAAACTAATTTGTATAAGATATAATTAGATAATACAGCAGGGCAGAATTTTTTTTAATTCTAGGTAAAATTGTGTACAGAATCAACAATAGTTGAGAGATTTGGTTTAGTAGATTTGGTTTATCAGATCTAGTTTTAGATACGCTTCAATAACCTCGGGGTTCAAATGGGGTAGTGCATGCGTACCGCACATCAATCGCTCAGGAAGAAGTTGCCGCATAGCTTCTCCTACCCAATTCCGACTATCACCTCCCGTATGGAAAGCAAGGTAAGGGCTAAGAGAGCGTCAGGAATGGTCCTCCGACCATTAGGAGGTCGAGCAAGGGGTTAATTACCCGACCTTACACAACAGTTACGACCTTCAAACAATGGACGATACACTCAATGACTGCAAGAAAACATGGACCTCGCAATCGGAAAATAGATGGGAGAATAGAAGTCCGGAAAGATGTTATGGCAATTCTGAGTACACCGAACTGTCCGCGACCGCGACTGAGAACCATTTAAACTCGAGGCTGCGAATTCGCAAGGCCAAGGCTGGATTTGGGTTTTAGCGCCATTTGATGGAAGGAATAGCCTCCATTCCATTTTCTGATAGTTTTAGTTTAGAGAATTCATTGCGTTTGTTTTAAGGAACTTAGGAAAATCGGCAAAAAATTCCTTGAGAAATCGTTTAAAATCTAAAAGATCTCCAGGGAACCAACTTCAATATCGAAATTTTACACGTTCTAGGAAATCTTTATATGTTTTCCTTTTACTTTTGGTCTGTTTAATCGAATGGAAGAGACAAGAAGTATCTACGATAATCGCTTCAAAAGTTGTTGCATCGTGAAATCAAAGGCAAAATGCGATAATCTAGTGTGATCGTGTAGACTAGATTTGGTTTTCAAGGTTTCATTTAGACTAGACTTTTGATAATCTAGTGTGAGTGTGTAGACTAGAATTATTTTTTAATGTTTCATCTAGACTTGACTTTTAATAAGTCAATATATGATTGTAGACTAAACTTGGTCTTCAAGGTTTCATTTAGACTAGACTATTAATAATCTAGTCGAATTGTGTGGACTAGACTTGTTCCTCTTGGTTTCATCTAGACTAGGGGTCGGCAAACTCTATAAACTTAAGAGCCAAATTTCTATATAAAATAATTTCAAACTGGATCAATAGCCACGGATGATTTTTTTTTCCAGAAAGTCATATTTTTTAATTTTCTTCATAATTGGCGATTATTTAGCGCCTTTGCGATAATATTATTGGTGAGCTTAAATATCAAATTCATAAGTTTACCAATAACTTATGGAAATGTTTGTGTGCAGAGTGTTTCCTGATGAATTATGCAATGGAAAGATAACACGTCATGCTCAATTTTTCATCAATTTTTCTCCATCTGTTGCAATTTGCGCAATTTTAATAAGTGGGATGTAATTTTTCTTCAGATATTCGGTCACTGAATTTTCAACATCTTTCCCTCGTGTTTGACGATCCCACAGAAATTCTTCTTTGAGACCATCTGATGAAATATAGTGAGCAAAGACACCTTGCGCATATAGTACACCTTGCGCAGTATTCTGTACGTCACAAGACTCATTATCCTCTATCGATATGGTTCATGATAATTTTAGGTCCTCAACTTTTTGGCATACATTACTGTCTGTTACAGTTTTGGCAGACAAAGATTAGCTTTTGATTTTATTTATATCTGCTTTATTGTTAAAATTGTGATAAAGTGTGTCAGCCACATTTATCTTCTTCTTATTCTTCATTTATCGAATAATTGTTAATGTTTTGTTTATTGCTGCTTGGCACATGTCACCAAACTTTCTGATTCCGGTCCAGTTCCTGATGTTCGTCAGCCATGATACCTGTTCACGTACGATGCCCCTTCTGCCTTCTATATTTCCTTCCCGAGTATGTACTTCCCGGGAATTCGATATTTTGTCCCCCTTAGTATGTGATGCAGATACCCGATCTTGCGCTGTTTTATGGTATTCAAGAGTAATCTGTCCACTCCTGTCCAGGAGGTGCTGAGAAACCTCCTCGTTGGTAATGTGGGCCACCCATGGGATACGGAGCATTCTTCTGAGTGTCCACATCTAGAACGCCTCGATCTTGTTAAAGGATGCTACGTTTATCGTCCAGGTTTCTGCTCCATACAATAGGACTGGCCAAACGTAGCATTCGACCATTCTGTGACGGATTTCTAAATTTAGGTTTTTATCGCATAGCAAGGGACGTAGTTTGTTAAATGCCTGTCTGGCTTGTTCTATCCTACTCTTGATCTCTTGTAGTGGGTCCCATCTGTCGTTTACTAGTGTGCCTAGGTATTTCGTGATCGTAGTTCTTTCGATTGTTTCCCGCTCTACCGTGATGGACGCTCCTGCCTGATTCCGAATACCGAAGTCTTTGAAAATGTGGCGTGTTTATTTTCGAAATGTCTCTCGACAGTACGAGTTTTGTTGTTTGCTGGTTTTTCATGCCAAATAAGACAAGTTGGAAGACCAGCTGCACTAGGTACAAACGCAAACGATTCAGTCCATTCAGTTTAAAAGAAACAACCGAGATCCGCGCTGTTACTGTCAGTTATGAACTTGGCGGCGGCGGTCGTAAGACTTCCGAGAAGGGATATTTCTGTTTCTTTTTTTTGTGATTTTTTTTTTGTTTCAATTTATTTCTGAATAAGAGCCACATGTGGCTCGCGAGCCACACTTTGGAGACCCCTGATCTAGAGTAGACTTTTAATAATGTAATATGTGTGTGTAGATTAAACTTAAAATCGTCTTCAAGGTACAATCTAGACTGAACTTTTAATAACCCAATCTGTGTATGTAGACTAGACTTGATTTTCAACGTTTCATCTAGACTAAACTATTAATAATCTAATCTGATTGTGTAGACTAGACTTTATCTTCAAGGTGCAATGTAGACTAGACTTTCATTAACCTAATTTGGGTGTGTAGACTAAACTTGGTCTTTGATGTTTCATCTTGGCTAGACTATTAATAGTTTATTGTTATAGTGTAGACTAGACTTGGTTTTAAAGGTTTGATATAGGCTAGACTCTTAATTATTTAGTCTAAGTGTGTAGACTAGACTTCGTCTTGAAAGTTTCATCTAGATTAGACTTTTGTTAATTTAATCTGAGTGTGTAGACCTTACTGTACACTAAATTTGGAGAAAGTAAGTGGCATCATTACAGTCAGTGCTGCAACTATGGTTGCGTTAAATTTATGTTAATTGCGTTTGTCAGGTCAGTAGAATCAAATTGGTACTTAGTCCAGTCATTTAAGCTTAAATTAGGTAAGAATCTCGGAATTCGAGATACCCAGCTGTAAGTCTGTAAATACTTGTATATTGACACCCTAAAAGTTGTCTCAAAACCTACATATGGTAGCAACACCCTACCATATGTAGGTTTTGAGACAACTTTTAGGGTGTCAATATACAAGTATTTACAGACTTACAGCTGGGTATCTCTAATTCCGAGGTGAACTTACTATAATGACTGGACTAACTACGTAGTAAAGAACAAGACTTTACTAGAGGTGGCCAAATGGTGGCTCGCGAGCCGCGTGCAGCTCTGCAAGCGGTTTATTGTGACATCTCAAGAAGTACAAATATTTAAAAACATGGAATTTTGCATTGATTTTAATAGTTTTTATTATTACATATTTATTGCTCATTGTATTTACTCATTGCTTGTTGAAGGTGTATGAATTTGTTATGTTGAAATTAATTTTGTATTATTAGGTTGATAATCAGAAATGGAACATCTGATTAATTTTTTTAGGTGCTGGTTGCTCAACTGTGATTGGAACTTTAATTTATAGATTTAATAAATTTCATCGTTGAGTATAATCATTCAATATCATATGTCGATCCAAAACTCGACAGCAAACGATACGCTGCATTAAATAAATTTTTGTACTTAGCTCTTGGTACACATTTCCAAAATTCATTAGGAGATTTTGGATTTATGGAACATTTGAAGAGTTTGATCCTCTTGCAACTCTATTATTTCTAATTCTCATGTTGCCGTTTGAGGATGTAAACATTTGTTCATTTTAAAATCATTACTAATCACATCTGTTTCAAATGGATTTAATAAAAATGCAATTGTTGGTTTTAATGCTACCAAATGTATTCCAAACAAGCTTACCTTACAAACCCTTACAAACTTAGCTACCCTTACAAACAAGTATTCCAATTTTGTTTTCTAATTATTGATGTCTACATGAGGTCTATCCGATTCTGAAATTGATTGTCTAAAGAAAGGCAAGTGATAGGTCTTTTCTTTTTATATGCCTTTATAAAAGTTGTAGCTTTGTTTTAAAACTGAATATGTACTGATTTAATTCAGAAATATTCTTGTTTTTACCTTGCAACATTAAGTCATAAATCCAGTTGTTATCCAAACTTAAAGCAAACGGAACACAGCCTGAATATATAAATATATTCAGCCTTTCCGGAGGTCTAAAACAATTATAGTCAAATTCTTTTTAGGACTACCAAAACAAATCTCACATGAAATTTGTAAGTTATTTTACAGCTTTCAGTCCACCTTCGTGGCACTCAACAAAAAACTTAAAAATAACATTGTTTTTAAGATCATGTCTTTCCGATACCTTAAGTGGATAGCCATCTGTGGACACGTTTCGAGATTTATCTCATCAGCACAGCTTTGCTTCCATGAACAATTGTAAACCACTCACTTTAAAACCCATGTAGTGTTTAGGGTTAGAAGTTTATAATTTTGACCCTACCATACCAATATGCCGAGGTTTATTATTTTGTCGTTGTGTCAGAATTTGCATGGGCATAGGAATAATAAAATAATATATTATTCCTATGTCTATGTATATTCATTGGTTATATTGCTTTTTTTTTTTTTTTTTTCGTCGGTTTTCATCAACTGTTATATATGCAGGCAAGGCATATTTGCAGCCAGGGTAATAAGTTGTACATTTGGCCTTTCCTAGAACTACCCTTGAGATTTCAAACATGTGTTGGGGGATTGGAACGGATTTGTGCATTCATTCATTTTGTGTATTTATGATATAAATTTATTAATATAATGAAAATGTATAATACATTTTATATAGGATCATAAATTTCTTTTTATTGCCAAAACAGTTGATTCTGCTGGAACCAACTATTTCATTTAAATCGAGTTCGCCAATAAAATTCCGAAAATGACGGTGATTTTTTGCGTTGGTTCGAATAAAATTTACAATTTTAATGACAGGTGTAAACAAATACTCAAAATTAAAATGTTTGGCGATAAGATGTTCCCGATGCACAATACAATGGATTGGAATAAAATCAAGAATGCTTTCATCTTTTTTTTAAAGGCCATTTGGTCCTATATTTATATGTAGGCTATTTGCCTACCATTGCTGCTGTTCCATATGTAGCTACACTTATTAATTAAAACAAAATTGTCCTTGGATAAAATCTAACATTCTTATTAAACTAAAACCTCCAGTATATGGAATATACTCTTAAGAGGGCATGAAGGCCAGATGGGATGGCACGGAGGCTAGAAGATAATATTAGTTCATTGCGTAAAGCAGCAAATCAACTATTATTTAGGAATATTATTGATGTACAAAAAAAGGTTTTTGTGAGGTGCGGCTCTAAAGATTTTCAGGGAAGTATATTTGGTTCTCGCAGCAAAAAGTCTGGCCACATCTGGACTATACAAACAAAACTAGACAGACGCTACTACATTCCCAAGTACAGACAGACACGACTAGATTGACATCCAAACAATAAATTTCAATTTGAGTTGAGGAAATTGGTATGTGTGAGAAGAAAATTGAGGAAGAACTGTTTTCGGCAAAAGTTATTATTATTTATCGAGAGGAAAAGCTGATACAATTTTTTATTGACATACAAGACGGATCGAGTTTTTCCGAAAAAATGTTTCCCAAATTTCCGTTAAGATTTTATCCATAGATTTCAACCGTCAATGATAAACAATAAAGAAAAAACGATGTTTGAAAAAAAACAAACAAACAAAATAATAAAAGTTCTGTTGAGAGATAGATAAGGAAGGCTAGATTCAGGGCCGTATATTCAGATCCTGGGGGGGTTTGTGTATAGACACGTTCAGGCATGCTTTGTTAAAAAATCAAGCATAAATAAAGATTAATATTAAAATTACTAAATGGACCAAGCTAACTATATGTAAAACTTGATGGGTGGAAAATCATGACGGACTAATTAGGTTCACTGAAATTTTTAAACCAATTGTTGAAACATTAGAAGAACTAAAACTAGTAAAAGACATCGAGATTTCCTCAAAAGGAAAAACCTTCCTTTTCCAATTCCTTTGCGCGATATGACTAGCGAATTTATCGTCACTACGTTAACTACATCCACTTTATTTCGCTCGCTTTTACTCCACCTAGTACGTATGTAAAATTCTATAGTCAGTAAATGCAGTAAATTTTGATCTATTTATAGCTGTTGAACATGTGGATACTGTTATAAGTCAAATGAAGAAAATGAGGCTTGATATAGATCAGGTGATCAGGTGAAATATTAAAAAAAGCCGAAACACTTATAATGTCTTTAGATGACCAAAAATGCATTAAAATTCCCAGAATAGTTTCACGTCAACAAAATCGTTGTAATCGTTCCCTTTTTGGATGTTTTCATAGAAAAATTAACTGAAAGATTTGCAAATCATAAGAAATCATTTTCTTCATTATATGTTCTATTACAAACTATGAGCGTTTCCCGGTGAAGGCTGAACACTTTATATCACCATTTTTTGGACCTTGAATGAATTGTCTGCAGAGTTACTGTTATGGAAACAAAAATGGACTGAGTTTTCTCAAATGGACAGACAAAAAATTGCTATTGATTCATTATCAGAATGTAATCAATGTATTTTTCTCAATATACATACTCTTTTAAAAATCCGTGCAACATTTCCTCTATCAACAGCTTCATCATTTCAAACGTTAAGACGTTTAAAAGATTATTTGCGCAATTCAACCGGTCAAGAGCGTCTAACAGGTCTTGCCCTTTTAAGCGTGCATAGGAATATTAACATGGATATCAAAGAGGTGTTAAATTGTTATGCTAGAGAGAAGCTACGAAATATTAATTTATTATGAGTTATTATTATTAAAATTATTTTTCATAACGTGTATGTTAAATGTGTTTATGTTAACCCAGTTGCATTAAAAGCAGTAAAAAATATTCAAAAATTTTAGGCCCTGGCTAGATTGAATTATCTAGAGCTCTTACCAGACATGATAAAGATAAGTAAATAAAGTTAAGATATTTGCCTCTAGTATGAACTAGAGATTTACTTAATGAACACAGTAGGTGTTTGTATAAATTTAATTAAGTCGACAGGACTAAATCACTATTAATACCAAGAATTTATGTTCAATCCGATTATAAAGATCTTTCATTTTTTGTTAAGTGCGTTGGCAGCAAAGGAGAGATGCTGGAACGATTTTATGATTTCAAAGATGAGATATCTGTTTTTATGGACATGAAAGGAAAATCTGAGGAGAGAAATTCTGAAGAGCTAAAAAACAAAAATTGGCTCTATGATCTTGCATTTCTTGTTAATGTTACACACATCTTAATGAATTGAATTCAAGCGCAAGAACAACTACTTCGTGCACGTTATAGGTACATTAAGTCATTCCAAATCAAATTACGGCTCTGGGAGAATCAACTAAAGACAGGAAATAGCTACCATCTTCCTACTCTTGTAAATCACAGAAATCACATTAACTTCGAAACGTTTGCGAAAAAACGTTGCGAATGAATTAAAACTACAAATGAGGAACTTAATATCTGCTGTCAAGATTTACGCTGCCAAGAAACAAGTTTCAAGATATTTTTATCGCCATATGATGTCAACATGGAACAACAACAAGTTCACTCCACTTTCCTTCCAAATAGAATTCATTGAACTGCAAGAAAACGAATCGCTTGCCAAGCGATATTTCGTTACGTGCCAAAACCACTAAATAACCGCCAACTACAAGAGTTTCTAGAAGATGTTCAGTCCCATTATAAAAATCTTACATTTACCACTTAAAGATCTTCTTTAGAAAAAATAAAACTACGTTGGCTAAATGTATTAGAAAATGTATTCATTAATTTAAAAGCAAAAATATTATTCGCACAAATTTCATGAAAACATGTTTTCACAATAATTTAAAAATAAATTATTATCTAAAAAACATCGTAAAATTCATACTAAAACATGCAGCACAGGCAGTTAGAGGATATTTTCATCTCCATTTGATGTCAACATGGTTTAAGCTCCACTTTCTTTCCAAATTCAAACAGTATTCTGTATATGGAAAACAATCACTCAATAGGAATATGCATGTCGTTTTCACAATCTCTAATTTTTTTAAATTAATATTTTCACTCCTTTGTCTAAATTAATGTACTACTTAAAGTAAGTAAACCTCCTGTAAGTTATCAAGTAATTTATGACTATGGAAAACCTGATATTATTTGAAACGATTTCGAACATTTTGAAAATTTCGCATAGTTTCCGTGTTATTTGGGAATATTTGGGAAATGAAAAATTTAAAACAAAAATAATGTTTTCACATGACATATTATGATAAAAAAAACACTAAATACCCTAGTAAGTTTTCTAATAGAAAATAAATTTAGTAAATTTTAAATTAAGTTTTATTTGAAACATTGTTAAAAATTTGATTTTGTTTTCGAATCTTTGAGACAAGAAAAATGTAAAATTTAAATCAAATTTGTTTTAAGACTTTGTTTTAAGTTGATTATTACAAACTTGACAGACAAAACATTACTTAGTAAGAAGATTTCTTATAAAAAAAAATAAGTCTCTTCAAGCTTATTTATATTTTTCAAAAGGGGGCACGGAAGGAGCCTCCACGCGTGCATTTTCTCCTGTATATGCAGAACATGCCGGCGCCCCCTGGTAACACTATCCTATCAGACAGTGGCCAATCCTTCCACCACCGGAATCCACCGGACACGAAAAAGTAAGTAATATTTTTCAAAATTTTTGCAAATTTCTGTATTGAAATTGAGAGAAGAAATAACAAAATCTGTATTATTACTATCAATACTAGAAATGCAATTTTTTAAGGGGATATGATTATTTTTAGGCATGATGAATATATATATATAAATATATATATATATATATATATATATATATATATATATATATATATATAATATATATATAATATATATATAATATATATATATATATATATATATATATATATATATATATATATATATATATATAGAAAGAAAAACAGAATATAACATCCAACCAAAAGGACAGGAACAACCCTAAACCAGGAACCTAACCTATGTACAGTGAATAATACAACATCTTCTGTCACTCTTTGGCACACCCCGCTCGAAGATGCGTTGTGTGAGCCGTTTCGCTGCGTCAAAGCAAGTGACAAGAAACGGTCAAGACCTAAAAATGTCAGGGGCTGAAGGCCGGCAGGCCGGTTCCTGGTTTAGGGTTGTTCCTGTCCTTTTGGTTGGATGTTATATTCTGTTTTTCTTTCAATTTCTTAGCATGGTTATGCGGTTTGTGCTACGCACGTTATCCGAATTTTACTTTTTAGTAACTTTCATATCTTGTATATATATATATATATATATATATATATATATATATATATATATATATGTTGTATTGTTTTCTCGGGGATTCCGCGTTGATGCTGAGGGTTGGCGCTGAAAAGAACCGGATTCTCGACGTTTCGGCGAACTAACATTCGCCATTCTCAAGAGATATATACGTCCGTGCGGGTCAACCGTTAGACGCATACTGTTCGCCATTCTCAAGAGATATATGCGTCTGTGCGGGTCAACCGTTAGACTGCATACTGTAAGTATGCGTCTAACGGTTGACCCGCACGGACGCATATATCTCTTGAGAATGGCGAATGTTAGTTCGCCGAAACGTCGAGAATCCGGTTCTTTTTAGAGCCAACCCTCAGCATCAACGCTGAATCCCCGAGAAAACAATACAACACAGGTATCTATCCGCGAAAACCTCAAATACAACATATATATATATATATATATATATATATATATATATATATATATATATATATATATATATATATATATATAATAGGGGGGTAATGGGGTAGTAAGCGAACATATGAGGCCGCCTCCGGATAGCCTCACCTAGCCTCTGCTGCCCAAATCCTTTCTCCTACTCGCTGGTACCCCCTGTTAACCTGAATAACCCAACTGGAGACACGGTAACCAACCAGGGTGGAAAGTTGGATCAGGGACAAACGAGAGCGGGTGAAATGCCCCCCCGAAAAGGGGTTTGGCAGTGGACTAACAACTCACTCCGTAAAAAAACATTTTTCCGAGTCTCAAGCAGAAAAAGCCGGATTGACCGATCGACGACGACCTAAGCACCGTTTAAAGCATAATGATTTAAAACTATTTTCATGGAATGTTCGAACCCTAAACCGTAATGCGTACCTTAGACTTCTGGAAGGACAAATAGTAGGATATGGAGCTTACATAGTTGCAATACAAGAAATGCGCTGAACTGGCAACGGAGTCATGCATAAGAAAAACTTTTAACTATACTACAGTTGTCACCCCACTCAACATCAATTTGGTACTCGCTTTGTGGTTTTGGATAGAATTAGGCAGCTAGTAATAGGCTTTAAAGCTATTAGTGAGAAATTATGCGTGCTTAGAATAAAAGGAAAATTCTTCAACATTAGTATAATTAATGTACATGTTACCTTCTGAAGATAAATCAGAAGAAGATAAAGACCTATACTATGATCAGTTAGAAAGTGCCTATGACCAAACCCCAACCCACGACATTAAAATAATTATCGGTGACATGAATGCTAAGATTGGCAAGGAGGAAATATACCAAGAGCATATTGGTAGACACAGCCTCCATTATGAAAGTAATGACAACGGAAACAGGGTTATTAATTTTGCGGCCTCTAAGAACATGGTAGTGGGAAGTGCAACGTTCGAACATAAAAGAATACACAAAATTACATGGGTATCTCCCAATGGAGAAACTGAAAACCAAATCGACCATGTACTTATAGACCGCAGACACTACTCCAATCTCATGGATGTTAGAACGTACAGGGGAGCAGAGATTGACTCGGACCATTACCTGATTGGTTCTAAAATTTCCAGCGTTTAAAAGGCCAAAGGAAGTAAAGAACTAAGATACAACACAGATGAGCCGTGAAAGAAGAAGAAACACTTAATGCATACAAGAACTATATTGAAGAGAATATAAACATCAGGGATGATGAGCCAGTGAACACCATGTGGCAACACGTTAGCGATGTCATAAAACAAGCGGCATAAAACATCCTGGGCTATGAGAATAAAACGCCTTGAAATGACTGGTTCGACGAAGAATGTCCGGAAGTGACACACAGAAATAACAAAGCTTACCAAAGAAAACAGCAACGAAAAACAAGTGAGGCAGAAGAAACTTACAAGAATCTTAGAAGAGAAGAAAAGAGGATGCATAAAAGAAAGAAAAGAGAAAATAAAGAAAAACTTTTGGATGAAATAGAACGACTCTAAAATCAGTCAGAATAAAGAAAGTTTTACCAGAAGGTTAACAATATAAGAAAGGAGTTCAAATCAAAAGTAAATATTTGTAAGAACAAGAACGGACAGGTTCTTGCCAATGGGGAAATACTCAACAGGTGGGTGGAGCATTTCTCCGAGCTTCTAGGCTCATATAACCAAGAAGCAGAAGAGCTAGAAGAATTAAATGGTGACCTGGTCGAACCGCCCAACTTGCAGGAAATCCAGGATGCCATAAAGAAGCTGAAAAACCACGAAGCTCCTGAAAAAGATACTATCAGAAGCAGAACTTATCAAAGCTGGTGGATAAGTATTCGAATAAACCATGCTACAAATCATCCGAAAAGTCTGGCATGAAAAACGAATGCCAGAAGAGTGGAACGTAGGGGTTATATGCCCTTTACACAAAAAAGGTGATCATTTGGAATGCAATAAATATCGAGCTAAACCACTACTAAACACTGCTTATAAAATACTGTCACATATCCTGATATCTCGCATAACGTTCCACGTTCACCTTTCACCGTTCCACGACACGTTCCCCCTTTTCATTGACTTTAAGGCAGCTTATGATAGCGTTCTAAGACCAAAGTTATACCAACCTACGAATGAGCTACACATTCCAAAAACCTTAATTGAATTGACAAAAACGACAATGTCAAAAGATGTGTGCCACGTAAAAATACAGAATGAAACCTTAGATTCATTCGAAACAACTGTACGCATGAGGCAGGGTGACGCGCTAGCGTGTCTCCGCTAACATAGCACTAGAGAAAGTAGTTCGAGATGCGGAACTGGATACTAGAGGTACTATCTTTAATAAGTCATCACAGGCGCAGGCATACACAGACTATATGGACCTGGCCTCTAGAACTCTCCCAAAAGCAAAAGAAAGCTTTGAAAATTTTGAGAATGCCGCAAGAAATATGGGACTACAAATAAATGCAAGTAAGACAAAGTAAATCGAGCCTTTCGAGAAGCACAAGGATCAGAATCTATCAGACGTTCATTGTACCAGTTTTAATCTATGGTTCGGAAACCCGGACCCTAACAAAAGCAGATGAGACGTTACTATCAACATTTGAACGAAAAATCCTAAGAAAGATTTATGATGCTGTCCAAGAGGATAACGTCTGGAGAAGAATATTTAATTTTGAGCTTTATAACTTATACAGAGGGTCAGGAAACAGAGACATAATAACAACAATCAAGATTGGCAGTTTAAGATGGTCAGAACATGTAGCACGCTACGACAACAACGTGCCAACGCGAAGAAACTTTGAGGCCATACCAACCGGCAGTAGAGGCAGAGGGATACCAAGGCTGAGATGGAACGACGGCGTTTCTGAGGATGCCAGAAAAATTGGTGCAGCCGACAGGAAGGTCCTTGCCAGAGACCGGAAAGGATGGGGTAGTAGGCTGGAGAAAGTCGAGGCCCTGTAGGTCTATAGCACTACTGATGATGATGATGAAAAAAAAAATAATCCCAGGCACAAGGAACTTTTAAGTTGTCTAAGAAATAAAACAATTATTAAAATATCCAGAGTTGCGGTGCACACAGCGCCCACTTAAGGGGTGGGCAACCCGGACATCCGTCCGGGGCGCTAAAATTTAGGGGCGCAATTTTTGGGATTTTAGGCTTCTTAACAGTAGAAAGAATCACATGAGAACCAGTGTCTGATATTATAATTGTAGAACTTAATGACTCTGGTTCAAATTAGCAAGATATCAGAGGGGGGATAGGACCACGGATCCAATATGAAGGGCGATAAATCAGCAGTGCAATCTAGAATTAAACGATATAATTCTGGATCATTAAATGTTCCGCTAAGTATCCACTCTCACTAGTTATGAATGATATGACAAAAGCATCCTTGCATGCTTAATCTCTTCAGCTTGGTCCAAAAAATATATTTATTTTTATCTACTTTTCAATGAGCAATATTTAAAATATACTTAATACTTAAAACAAGGTTTAACTTAGGTTCAAGGTTTAACTTAGAAACCATTGAGTTACATTAGATCAGTGATCGCCAAAGACCCCAGGGGCTCGATACGAGTTCTGCAGGGGTCGATTAATACACGAGGGTCGAAAGAGGGTCGATTAATACCAAAGAGGATCAATTCAACTGTCTAGGAAAAAAATAGAATATTTCAATAAAAACTCGAAACAAGAATAGGAATAAACTACTGACTACCATAGGTATAATTTGAGTTTCTATCTTAGCCTATGCTGCTTTAAACATATGTTACTTTGTTTTCACGCATCTGGTAACTGTACTAGTGTCGCAAGCATATTATGCACAGATATACGTTGTTGCACTCTTACACTAAGTATTTTATATACTTTCATCATGCTATGAAGGTGGCGAAAATGAAAGACCACTGGGAAAGGATCCATTCTGATAACGAAAACAAAGATTTTGAGTGTATCAAAATACTAAGAGAAATTGAGAGTTCGGTCAAACTTGAATACATATTTTAAGTGATCTGCTAGTGTTGATAGAGAAGAAAGGACATCCTACAGCATCTCTCTTAATATAGCAAAGAAAGGCAAACCTTATACTATTGGTGAAGAGATTATAATACCAGCTATAAAAGATGTAATTGTAAATGTTATGAAAAAAGACTCTCTCAACTTGTTTTAAAATGCATACCATTAAGTACAAATACTGTGAAGCGACGTATTGAAGAAATGGTCGATGATTCGGAAAGAACTTTCACCTCTGAGCTCCAGCATTGTAAGTTTGCTATTCAACTGGACGAATCAACTTTCGGAAGTACAAATCTTCCCATGGCTTATGTTAGGTTTCATAGCCCATCCATGAATGACACTGTTGATGAATTTCTATTTGCAAAATTTTTAGAAACTGATTCAAAAGGTGAGACAATTCTTTCATGTTTGCATGAATATTTGAAGAAGCACAGTATTCCTTTCGAGAATATTACTGTAGTAGCTACTGATGGTCCGCCTACTAAGAATCTTTCTAAAGGAAAAAGTTCCTAAAGTAGATACTATCCACTGTGTCCTACACAGGCAGCATCTTGTAGCCAAAAAACTGAGTGGCGAAGTTCATGATGCTCTAAAAGTGTGCATCAGGTCAATAAATAAGATTAAAGCTCATCCTTTCAATTCCCGCCTATTTGCGAAGTTATGAGAAGAAAATGATGGTTGGTTGAATGGTGGTTGTCAAGAGGTGATAGTTTGGAGAGGCTTGTTGATTTGTATGACTCATCTGAAGAGTTTCTTAGGAATGTGGATCCCTCACTATGTGACGAGTTAAAACAATGTAAGAATGCTGTTCTATTACGCAGACCTTTATTCGAAATTTAATAGAGTACAGAAGCGATTGTTTTATAATGGCCTTTCATGTAAAAATGGAGCTATTTAAATCTTCACTGGCACGATCCGATTTTAAACTTGCAAGTACTAAACGAAAATAAAAAGATATCCGACTGTGATTTGGAGATTTATATTAAACATCTAGATAAATTAAGAGAAGACTTTAAAGCACATTTCGAAGACTTGGAGAAAATGCATGTTTCCGAATGGTTTGCTACTCCATTTGGTGCAAAAATTGATAATGAAGCTAGTGAACCTGGCTTAGAAAATGATCTAGTTGAACTATGTGTAAATCTTGAAGCTAAAGCGTTATTTAAAAATCATAGAGTACATTTTGGAGCAATAACAATAATGCCAGTAAATATCCGAAGCTCAGAGTATAAGCCGAAACTTTCTTACTTGAATTCTCATCTTCATATATGGTTGAAGCTGGTTTTAGTCACGCGAACGCAATTTTTTCAAAACAGAGGAACAGAATTGAACAGAACATTGAACTTTGAAAAGCGTCGTGATTTGAGGCTAACAATGCGTCGTATGCAAATTATTCAAAGCGTCACTGTCGCGAGCCGACCGAGGTTCAGCCGCTGCTGATGTTTGGGAACGAGCCGCGGGATCGCAACCCATGTCCCGCCGCATCTGACGGTTAATTAGCTACGCCGGTGGGCAAACGAACTGCCCGACCTATTTCGTAATGGTTAGCTTCTTCTTAGGCATAATCCTACGGATGGTAGCTTCGCACCATCGCCCGCTCGAGCGAGTGCGTAAATCAGTTGTCCCAACCTGATGTTCCTCTCGTACTGAACAGGATTACTATTGCGATGACTAGTCATCAGTAGGGTAAAACTAACCTGTCTCACGGCGGTCTAAACCCAGCTCACGTTCCCTATAGGCGGGTGAACAATCCGACGCTTGGCGAATTCTGCTACGCAATGATAGGAAGAGCCGAAGGACAAAAAACGACGTCGCTATGAACGCTTGGCCGCCACAAGCCAGTTATCCCTGTGGTAACTTTTCTGACACCTCTTGCTGAAAACTCTTCAAGCCAAAAGGATCGATAGGCCGTGCTTTCGCCGTCCCTATGCGTACTGAACATAGGGATCAAGCCAACTGTTGCCCTTTTGCTCTACGCGAGGTTTCTGTCCTCGCTGAGCTGACCTTAGGACACCTGCGTTATTCTTTGACATATGTACCGCCCCTGTCAAACTCCCCGCCTGGCAGTGTCCTCGAATCGGATTACGCGGGAGCATATGTCGACGCTTGGACGGCCGCGACGCAGGAACGCCACAACCGCCTCGCGCCACTCTGCATGCTTGGCTCGAGAACACAGTGACAGCCGCCGCAAGGCGAACGGCGAACGAGTTCTGTTTCACCGAGTAAGTAAGGAAACGATGAAAATTGTAAAACTTACAAATTTTCAACCAAATATCTATAAACATACCATTGATGATAGATGAACTAATTGAACTATGTGTAGATCTTGCTGCTTCTCTCCAGACACATCTATTCCACTAATATCAACTATTTCAATAAAACATATTCTTAAGATGTTCGGTAGTAATCGCAAAATGACAATTATGCAAAAAATGAGTTAATGTTTTTCTTAAATACTTAATCTGGGGACGATATGAAGGCAAATATTCTATGAAGGGGTCGACGGGATTCAAAGTTTGGGGATCCCTACACTAGATGGTAGAGTAGGATAGAGGCATTTGAGATTCTATTTGGGAAATGTGTACGACGCCGATGCAACGCCTTCTTAAGCGTTTAGAAAAACCAACAAATTTATAATTTACTGAGAGATTTATTCAATTTATTAAACACTTTAAGTTGTTGTGTTCATTAGTTATTTGGCATAAAAATTTCATTAATTCAATGAGCAAGTTGATGCAAATAAAAGATTTTGATCTAGCCTTTGCACCTTCCCCACTCTGATTTTTTTGAAAATTCTTTTGGGGCGGCAATGTAACAATAACGGCCACCGTAACAATTTAATCTAGATTCTAAACTAAAATCTTTAAACATTTTTTTAAATTAAATATAAGGTGTCCCAAAATTAACAAACGAGGTAATTTTAATAGGAAAAAAATGTATTTAATTAGAAAATGTAACTTTTAATTTATCCATAATGTTTACAGTATAGGGTTATTTGTCGAAAAGAATTCCGGGTAAATGGTCTCCACGCTTTGCTGGCACATACGCACTCCTTGTCAAAATTTTTGTACGAAGATACAAATCTTGTGCTGACAAACTTCAATTGACTCAGGAATCTGCGTGAGAATCCGCTATAGAGAGCTTCTCGAAATGTCCAATTCTTGACTACGCGTGCCGAATTGATGGAGAATCTCTCTCTCTCTCTCTCTCTCTCTCTCTCTCTCTCTCTCTCTCACTAACTGCTTCGATGTTTCGTGTTCAACGACTTCTTCAAGGATGGCCAGAGTGTCAGAAATCATTGATCAGATCTCATTGATCCTGCCTTCCTGATTTTTTTAAATTAATCTCTTCACATTTGATGAATTTAAATAATTTATTTAATTAATTTAATAAACTGTAACTGCCAAAGTTTAATTATTTTTTAAATATTGCTCAACGATCAAAACGCGTTGTTCTTCGTGTAGTGCTCTATTTTTGATAACCATGAACTGTCAGCTGCTACCCTGTATTTCTTTTTTCAACAACAACACATAACCGTACAAATGGCGTGAAATTCAAATCAGCGTGAATTTTGGGATAATAAATAAATGTTGCGCTGTGTAAACAATCGTTTTTGTGTCTGAAAGTTGGTGTAAGAATTATGAAATAATCGATAAGGAACATATAGATAATTCGATAAAGCAAATATAAACAAATAATATTTTTATTTTGACTGAAACTGTAATTCTTGTTTCTTTATTGTTTTGATCTTATCGATACAAAAAATCCTTGAATTTTTTTAATTAATCAAATTACTGTCTGATTAAAGTTTGATAAATATCTTATGTGGTTACACTAAATTAAAAAATTAACTATATTTTAACCATACTTAACATGTAAACTATATAACTTGTTATTAACAGTTATATAAATTCTTGAAGGTCATTTTCAAGTGGAAAATGACCCACCCATATTTAATTTTCCAATTCTGTGTAAACATGGATTACCACGTAGTAACGGTCACAGCCATCCTAGGGATGTTGATATTTCAATATATTATTATTAATACTTTTAGAAACTATCGAATTATCGTTTTGATCGTATTTTCAAAAAATATCGATATATTTTTTTAAATTCGAAAGAAACCATTCTTTTTTAATAATCGAACAAATAAGACGAACCATTGTTTTTAATGTATTGATTTGAATTTTCTTGATTTTTGAGTTATTGCTAAAATATATTTTTTAATTTAGAATCCCGAAAAAAAACAATAATAAAAACCTTTTGATTGTTAATTCAATATAATCGATTTAAAAATTGAATTAAAATTTTTTAAACACTATTTCCGATTGTTGATAAAAAAAATTTATTTTAAATTCGAAAGTAAGAGATAAAAAATTTGATAGTTTTTCTACGAATACCGAAATAAAAAATAAGTTTTTAATCGTCAATATAAAATCTAATCTTGCTCTGAAGCTTGAAAAACTGCGTCGTGGGTCGCAAACCCGATAAAATCGTTTAATTTGGTTGAGGGTTATCATCAACGAAACGATAAAAAAATGCAATTTCAATTGAAAAAGTTATAGATTTAAATCTATGTTTAGTATAAAAATACGTTATCATTAATGACCATTGTCGTTTTTAATCAAGTAATCTTTATTCAAACCAATATTATTCAGACAATGATCTTAGAAATACTCGGTATTTAATATGTTCTCCTGACAGGTTACTTCTATTAATGAGTACTACTATATTTATTGTGCAAGCCATTTGCTGCGAGTATACAGAAGACACAGGAGGGATTAAATATTTTTGAGCAATTTCTGACACATTTTATTTTTGCTGCTTTTTGTGTTTGTCTGGTGGTTTCACCTGTTATATAATCTCTTAAATGTGTGTCGTTGAGCTTCTAGTTTCTAGAAACATCTTGGTATATTCCTTATCACGTTGGTTTCTGGGTCGACTGGTGCGTAGTAGTCGATTCAAAATTCCAGACGACTTTTACATCTTTAACTAGGTTCTTCCAGTATGTACGGTGATTTCGGTGTCTTTCCAATGTCACTATCGTCCAAATGTGCACCTTACTTCGCAAGTTTTTTACAATCTTAATTTATTTCAATAGATCGAAATTTTTTATTTGTTTCCTTGTGCTGCGCCGTTCGGTTGGTATCCGACATTTTGTCAATATATTGTAATAATTTCTAAACACGTTTGATTAAATTGTTCCCCAGGCTACCATGGCTTATGTCAACCAAGTTGTAATGTAATCTGCAACGTTTTTTTCACGTTATATGATGTTATACGTTCTTATAAGTTGTTCATTACCTTCTTTGTAAGTAACAAAAAAATCTTTTCCTTTGTTTTTTGTAACAATTTGTAGGTCTTGAAAAAGATTGAATTAATAGATCGTCGACTGGAGAAGAATTTGACTTAGTTTCTGTTGATCGTATTACCCTAATTCTACCGTTTGTGTAGTAAAAAATCAAAATCTTTTATCTGAAAATATGCCGACGACACCGCATTCATCTGGAACAATAAAACCCTTAAAAATACCATTGAAGATTTTCAAGCCCTGACGGACAACGAAAACATGGTTTAACCGATGGAGACTTTCCGCAAATCCATCCAAATTCCACCTCCTCATTCCTGATCGCACAATTTCTCCCAACTCTCCCCACGTACACCTAGGCACCATCGACAAGGCACCTAATTCTCAAATCAGATACTTAGGCGTGACGTTGATAACAAAACAAAATTCACAAAAGACGCGAAACAACGAAAGACCAAGATACTCCAAAGGAGTAAACATTTCTGTGGCCTTACCTAACGAAATAAAGATATCTCCACAGAAACGGCCACTAAAATCTATAAAGCCTTCTCCACAGACATATCTCCTTAACTACCATCATATATTACTCTCAAATGCTATGGATGAAACATTAAATATACTAGAAGTGGCAGAACGAATCTCATTACGACTGATCATCAAGTTAAGACACCCGAACAAAATACTTCATAATCACCTTTTAATGATCTCCTATACAGACTCACCGCTTTACGAAACTATTTACGATGACTACATTCATCTCCATCTCATCCCATTCCAATCGCTTTTTGTGCTCTTTAACATTATTTTCCTGGCAAATTGTATTTCCGGGCATTAGGACCTCGTGGTCCTTTGTACATCATGTATTCAATAAATATATTTCTTCGTCTTCTTAGATATATCAAATTCTTAAATATATCAAAATTCGAATATATTGCTAAATAAAGCAAATCAATAAATTGTATAAAAATGTTATAAGATAAATTTTTAAATTTAATATTCAACAAATGGAGACTATGCCCTAGCCTTCCCAAATGTCAACTCCCATCCATCGAATCTCTATCAACTCCTCATATTAAGGCTCGCCTTATAATAGTTAACCTCACACCTACAGCTAAATATTTAATTCGACATTCGATCACATTCGACGGAGCATTGAAATTTAACATGCATGTTCAATTTGAGTCGCGATGATTGTTTGTCTTTGGACAAACGTTCGCGTGATGAAAAATTAGGCGGTTAATTCAAACCTAAGGCGGCAATTATATGTTTGGGCAACTAAAACTTGCACGCCTCGATAAACATATATTTATTTTTTAACTCTATTTTAAGCACTTGTGACGACGTGCACTGTCGGAGTTTGGAATCTTCTCGGTGTGTTTGTGGCAAGAGGGTTACAATTGAACTGGGTGTGATTAAATATTGTTAAAACCAGGAAAACTCAATCCCACCATTTGCCTGCCCCCACTGAACCAAGAAGAATTCCAACCCGAAGTGCACGGGGTAATTTCTATGGCTAATCTTAAAACTACCCAAAATTTAAATACTTATTCTAATAAACCTTAAACATAAACATTGCATTGTATATTCAATTGTTTACGACCACCAATCATCCAAAAACCATTAGCGATCGTAAACATCCGCCGAAGCGTATGTACAAAGGATTAGTGATTACAAATGGTCTTTCAGATGCGTAGCGGCCATAAAGAAACTCCAAACGCATTCAACAAATATCTACTACCCTACCGACCAGATGTTGGGAATCTACTGGTCGGTTTAAGATAATCTCGAAGCAATTATTATTTACCTACTTTAGAATACACTTAACAAAGAAAATAGTTTTTAAAATAAAATTAAAATAAAATTGTTTGGTCTAAACAAACAGAAAATAATCAAAAGATCATAGAACACTTTCGGTCATTAAATATTACATAATATTGATGAGTGTTGGTATAATTAATTTATTAAATCTAATTTAATGAATAATATTAATGTTATAGTTAAGCTATAATATTAAGGTAAGTTAGTAACATTTTCCTTTCTGTATTTGATATTTAAGTTTGTTGGTTTCTTGTTCACTTATGGAGATATTTATTATTGTTCACTAATGTTCACTATTATTGTTCACTAATTAGATTATGCAACTTATCATGAAAAGATCGTTCCCCAAGTGTTGATAATCAAGTGTTGCTGTTTATGAAGAACATGATTTATATCCATAATTGTTTATATAAATTTATTTTGTAATGTATTTTTGTGATGTGTTAACGTTTGTGTTTGTATTTGCATATATTTTTTTTCTTTTTTTCACAATTTCTGTAATGTGCAGGGCTGAAAGTCATAAGGTCGCTAGCCCTTCATACGTTTAAAATAATAAGTATAGATATTATTATTATTGATTTTTTTTTCAAATATTATCAAAAAATATTTCTATTTGAATTAATTTGAATTCAAAATTAATTAATAATTAAATAATTAATAATCTTTTAAGTCAAGTTATTAAATTTTAGGACGATTTAAATTGAAAATAATTTACCGATTTTGTAAGATTTTTTTTTTAATTATTTAATTTTAATCTAGAAAATTAAATTTTAGAACAAATTTGAATAAATAATTTGTTTAAATTTTTGGGTTTGTTGTGTTAAAATATATATAATAAGAAATGAAATACTTTGTGTCTTTTCCATTATTTCTAATTATTATAATAATTTTTGAAGAAAAGACTGATTGTGAGTGTTTCATTTCTTTGTTTAAATCTGATTTTCTGAGATTTACAAAATTTGAAATCTTTTAATTTGAATCTCGAATGTCGAATTCTTAAATAATTTACTTTAAACTTTTTTATTTTGAATTAGATTCAAACTTCTTAACAATTTATTAAATAATTAGCAACAATCAAGAACAAATTTTGATTGTTATTAAAGTAAATGTGATAAATAATTGGTTAAAATTTTTTTATTAAAAAACAAATTTACCTTGAATCTGAGGTCTCCAACCGGTGGCTGTGCATAGGGAATCCCCCGAAAACTATAAAACAGTCGATGGCTCCTTGAAAGGTTCCTAGTTCCAACAATTTGCCCATATTGTGTTTCAACCACCGGTCCACCTTCGCCACAAGCCGCCCCAGTGCTGCAGTAACTTTCACATACCACATACAGTACCAACAAAATTGGTAATGTTACATAAGTCCTGTAGTCCGTCATGACTTCTGCAAACAAAGAATGACAATATAGCAATAAAAATGATTTTTGGTGTTAAATCAGTGAGATAATTCCCCTTTCTTTGATTAAGGCTTCGTTATGCGTAAGAGTTTATTTTTGTAACGTTTTGTAATTTAAATAGATTTTGGTAATTAATGTGATTTCGTAATAGGGCGATTGTGTCCGGTTTATAGACAGCAGAATGTTATAGATTATTATTTTCGTTTTATTTATTTACAAATTCTGAACGAATGTAAAAATATTGGTGAGTATTGGTATAATTAATTTATTAAATCTAATTTAATGAATAATATTAACGTTATAGTTAAGCTAATATTAAGGTAAGTTAGTAAGATTTTCCTTTCTGAATTTGATATTTAAGTTTGTTGGTTTCTGTATAAAAATTGCAGAAACCAACAAACTTAAATATAAAATTCAGAAAGGAAAATGTTACTAAATTTGGGAAAATGAACAATACCTGTTAGGTAAATGGAAATTATCAAATTTTGAAAAAAAAAATGTCGTAAAACATTAATTGTTAAATAATATTTTATTTAATATCCATTTTGAACATATTTTTAAATAAATAGAATTTTTATTAAATTATTAAATATATTTTCAAGTTCGAATATATTGTTAAAATTCGGAAAATTTGATGCAATTTTTAAATATATAATTTTAAATGAGCTGTAAAATAAATCAAAGTTTGTATAAAATGTTACATATAACCTCCCCTCCTTTAAAAATGATAACTTTAACAGAGTAAATTGCTGAACTTCTTCTACATCGATACTTCTTCTTCTACTTCGATTCTCTGACCTCGTAAAAAATTCGAAACCTGCCCATCGCAATCCATCTCCACATAATTAGATTATTCAACTTATCATGAAAAGATCGTTCCCCAAGTGTTGATAATCACCACTTGTGTTGATAAATGATAATCACCATCCCAAAACCTGGCCAAAACCATTCCCTCCCAAATAGCTACCGACCTATTGCTGTCCTTCCAGTTTTAGATAAAATTCCTCATTCCTAACTGCACTAGCTACCTAAACTCCTCATTCCTAGCTACAAAATTTCTTCTCGCACTCTCCACATACACCTAGACACAATCAACTTAGCACCTACTCTCCAAATCATATACTTACGCGTAACCTTTGACAACAAAACAAAATTCGTCATAGACGCAAAACAACGAAAGACCAAGATATTCCAAAGGAATAAACATTTTCATGGCCTTACCCTAGGAAATAAAGGATGTCCGTCAAAAAGGCTCAACCTTTTAACGTCAACATCATACAGACCTATGCGCCAACAACTGACTCATCCGAAGAAGAGATAGAAAGTTACTACAAACAGCTAGGCAACACTATAAATGAACTACCCAAAAACGAAATCCTCATAATGCTCGGAGATATGAATGCTAAACTAAGACAATCCGATATAATAGAAGAAGAGCTGACCGAGTTGATCGGAACCTTCCGAATCGGCACGAGAAATGACAGGGGATAACGAATGCTTCAATTTTGCTCGGAACATAACCTTTCTGTAGCCAACACATATTTCCAACATCACCCTAGACGAATATACACCTGAAAATCTCCAGGAGACATGCACAGAAATCAAATTGACTATATCATGACCAATTCACGATGGAAATCCTGTATAATAGATTGCAACATTTCCGGGAGCTGAGAGCGGATCAGACCATCAACTACTAATAATGAAATTTAAATTTGGCCTGAAAAACATAAAATGCAGACAGAAGAAAATTCGACTAACAGAAGATGCTAAAGATCAATTCCAATCAGAAATCCAGAGCTCACTTGCCACCAACAAAGACAATATATTGGGAAATCAAGATCCAGAACAGGAATGGCGATCTCTAAAATATTGCATACAAGAAACAACAAAAAATCTCCACAAACACAAAATTTCACTGACCCAAAAAAAAACACTGGATAACACAAAGAACTCTCGAGACAATTAACAAAAGAAAAGAACTAAAAATGAAAGGTCTAATAAGCTGTAATGAAGGCGACCTGTCTAGGGGTGACAAACCCGAATAATAAGCCTCCCAAGCTAACAACTTGGGTAGTATCTTGGACAGTATGTCCCATACTGTCCCATGAAGAATATTCTTCAACTCAGCATGAAGGAAAATCTCGCTAAATGCACTACCCCAGGTGGTAACCAATCCACCGTCACCTCTGGTGACGTTAGCGGACCTTCGGATTCTGGGGAGTCCGCACCAACATGCTTTAAGGATGAGTCGGAGCATCCTAAAATCACCGGACGTAAACTCAGACCAAGACGGCAAAGCTTCTTCGCAACATTTAATGCCAACTCACTGCTAAAACTGGGTAAACTGAAACATTTGACTGATTCACTAACACGACACAACATAATACTGACAGCAGTACAGGAAACCAGATTTACGGACGAACATGCCTTCGAGTCCCAAGGCTACAGAATCCTCAAAGGAAAGGTGGGTCAGCGGGTAATGAAGAACGTACCGCACTTAGGTACAGGATTTATAATCAGTCACAGGATACTGGATTCAGTCACCGACTTTACCTCCCCGAGTAGTCGTGTATTCATCCTCTCTCTCTTAAATGCGCACAATCAACCAGGACAACAGACGCAATCTAGACAGAACTGATAAATTCTGGGAATACTTAGAAGATATTATCTCTAAACTTAAAGAGAGGCACACCGTCATACTGCTTGGTGACTTCAATGCTCAATTGGGAAGAGAGAAAAAATACAGAAACATAGTGGGCAATTATCCGGCACATAAGCGAACCAACCGCAACGGAGAACGATTGGTGGATCTGTGTAGGACTTTTGGGTTGATCATGAAGTATACAGCCTTCAAACACTTGCCAAGGAAGCAGAAGACTTAGATGTCACCTAATACCCACCTGGGTGAATTCCAGATAGATCATGTGGCCATTTCACGCAAATCTCAAAAGGAAATACAAAACGTGAAGGTACTAAGAAGCGCCAATCTGGACTCAGACCACTACCTCTCAAAGATCAAAATAAGACTCCAGCCTACAAACACTAGATTACACAGAACCACCAAAATGGTAAGATTTGACGTCGAGCCACTCAAGAACAGTCAAGAACTAAGTCAGAGACTGAACAACACAGACCTAAACAACTGGGACCAACTGAAGGAGACTCTTGTCAAGGCGGCCAATGAACTCGCCCCTCTCGCTAGAAGAAGGAAGCATCTGGAAGACTGAAGCCTGTGACAATGCAATAGCCCAAAGACAGATAGCCTGGCTGAAGTGTAATTCTAAAAAGACCAAGGAAAATTGGCATAAATTTTTGGAACAAAGAAAAGTTACAGCCAAGAAAATTCGAGGAACCAAACGAACCTTCACACAAAACCAACTAACCCAAATCGAAGAGAGCTTTGCTAAGAATAATTCCAGAGATTTCTTTGGAACCTTTAAGCAGGTACTCAGAAACTACGCTCCGCCAAGCCTCCACTTCAGAGACTCACAAGGCAAACTAGCTTATAGCGACAAGGACAACTGCCACCTTTTGGCTCAGGAAAATCTACTCAACTGTGACCCACCCAGCGAAGACTTCGACTATAAACAAACCGCACCAAACCCGGACTCGCTTCCCCCTTCATTGGAAGAAGTTGGCCAGATCATTCAACTTCTTAAGAATAATAAGGCAGCTGGAGAGGACTCTATCGTTGCTGAACTGTGGAAAGGTGCTGGAAACAATGCCATGCACAAGCTAACCGAGATCATACAGGATATCTGCGAAACAGAGAGATTACCACCCGATTGGAAATCTGCTCTGATCCATCCGCTTCACAAAAAGGGAGATTTTACGGATCTAAACAACTACCGTGGAATTTCTCTCCCGGTAACATACACGATTCTCTCGAAGGCGTTACAAACAAGGGCAGAAAATCAGTTGGATAGTCAACTGGGAGAATACCAGGGGGGCTTCAGGAAGACCCGATCCTGTGTTGAACAGATCCTCAACCTTGCATACTCTAAGATGAGAAACCGCAAAGTGGTCGTCACGTTTGTTGATTTTGGGAAGGCCTACGATTCCATCGATAGAGAAACGCTTTACAAAGTACTCTATGAACTAGCACTAGACAACAAAACCCGCAGACTAATCCTAGAAACTTTGACCAACACCCATTCCAAGGTTAAATTTAGAGGCGAGATTTCAGAAAGCTTCGAAATAAAAACTGGAGTGAGACAAGGAGATGGACTTTCCCAACTTCTCTTCAACTGTGTCCTTGAAAAGGTTATGAGAGAATGGCGCAAGGAACTGAACAATTTGGGTGCTCAGAGTGGTATCTACCTGGGACGTAAGAACGATGGACTGGTTGTAGATTGCCTGGCCTTTGCAGATGACATGGCACTGTTTGCTGATTCTCTTGAGATGACAACAATTCAGGTAAACTGCCTCAGAAAACAGGCTGCCAAAGTGGGTCTTCAAGTGTCGCTGGAGAAAACAGAATTCTTCACCAACATTAGAGAAGTAAACAGAGAGATGTTACTAGAACAGGGAAACATCAAGAAGACTGAGAAATTTAAGTATCTCGGCGAATGGATTGAACCCAACTTATCAGAAAGAGCATCATTATCCAAGAGAGTCAGCAAGTTAGAACTAACCTATCGGCTGACTAAGAACACTTACAATAAGAAATGCCTGTCATGCAACATGAAACTTAAGCACTACACATCAGTCTTACGACCAGAAGCCCTATATGCCACGGAATGTCTTCCCTTGAACCCAAGGGGTCTAATAGAGAAATTGGAAATCAGAAAGAGGAGAATCCTCAGGAAGATCCTAGGCCCGGTAAAGAAAGATGGGGAATTCCGAAGACGGCATAACTCTGAGCTCTACGAACATATTGAGATGCTCTCTGACTGTGCAAGGAAAAGAAGGGTAGCTTTCTATGGCCACGTTGCAAGATTGCCTGCAAACCGACTAACCAACCATCTGTTCACCTTCTGGCAAAACAAGAAGCTTCGTACCACTTGGTTGACAGAGATCGAGAAGAATATTAAAGAACTGGGAATAACAGATCTCAAAAACAGACAGTCTGTGAGACGCACCCTAAAGGAAGTCCGTGGATTTCAGGAAAAACTTCGAAGGAAAGGTACCCCTTGGACAGAAGAGAGAAAGAAGTTACACCGGCAGAAGATGCGACAATACTGGGCAAAGGTCAAAGCCCAACAGTTGAACAAGCGTGGTCCAAAGTAGGCCTATTTGAAAGAAGAAGAAGAAGAAAGGTCTAATCACGCAAACAAGTAAAGATCAGCACAGACAGCTAAACAAAGAGATTCAGAGGCAAGACATTATAAATGAACAACAAAACGAAGATGAACCGCAAACATAATAGGAACCCGATATCCTTAGCTCTAAGATCTAGGAGGCCATAATGCAACTAAAATTACATAAAACTCCAGGATTGGATGGTATTTCCGCTGAAATAATAAAGCTGCTCGGAGATGATGGTGCTAAAATTCTGCACGACATATGCAATAAAATCTGGCGCACCGGACGATGGCCGGAGGACTGGTCTAGATCAGCCTACAATGAAGTGCCCAAACTACCGCATGATTTCCTTAATATCACATGCGAGTAAAATTCTCCTGAGAATAATGGACCGAAGACTACAAACATACCTGGCAAAAACCTTAAGAGCGGCAGAAGATCGCAAGCAATGGAAACAACTAAGCTATCAGTGTACATAACCTTCAGAACCTTGTGTCACAACTCTTCAGACATGAAGACAAGACTAAGAAGAAGTCAAAACGGCCACTACAATCTACAAAGCCATCTGCCACCCTGTCCGTGAGTTCATCTGCCACGCTGTCCGTGAATCCAGTGAGTGTCCGTGAGTCATTTTTTTTCTTCCAAATTCTAACGGCATAACATTAAATATACTAGAAGCGGCAGAACGAACCTCATTACGATCACCAAGCTAAGACACCCAAACCACATCCTTCATAATCCTTGATACGATCTGCTATACTGGATCACCCAAGCTCCAAAACTCTTTGACAGACATAAATAACTACGGAGAAAATAGACAGATAACAATAATCACTGGACCATTATAAACCCGCTATGCATCAAACACCACATAAAAACTACTACACGCAGACAACCAACTAAGACGCTTTACGAAAGAATTTACAGCGGCTAAATTCATCCCCATCTCATCTCACTCCAATCGCTTTTTTTTCCCTGACAAATTGTGTTTCCTTATATAATGTATACAATAAATATATTTCTTGGCATATAGCCAAGGAAAGAAATGGCGCCTTTCTTATATTTCAATAACAATAAAAATTGTTTCATTTATTTATTAAACATATGTTCGTAGAAATTACAGATGATAAATAATTCTTCTACTTCATGTGTCGTCGCCTACTCGAAGGTACCAACGAAGCAAACTTCGGTTTTGATGTTGCCGCGACATTTGTATTTGGTTACCTTCTCGATGCGAATATTGACGAAGTTAAGGTTAGCACTAGGTGTTGCTTTTGAAATGATCATATATGTCATTTTTAAGATTCATTTTCAACCCGTATTGCAGCAAATGACATTCGTTCTATCTACCATTATTTGCAAGTCTTATAATATCTGCCATATAATCTTATATATATAATCTTATAATCTTATATTATCTGCCAGTATCACCGTGTCATCAACGTATCTTATTTCATTGATCGGTCGTCTGTTTACAATCAGCCCTGCTTGCTCTTCTTTGGGCTTCCTGGAATTTTGGCTTTGAGTACAAATTGAATAGTTTTGGACACAAAATGCACCCCTTCCTAACGCCTTTTTGGACATGATGTTTTCCGTGGAATCTACTTTCACCTTAGCGCTTTGCGAGGGTCTACGCCATTCCTGAATCCATACTGCTATCACTAATACCTTTTTCGAATTTGTTCTATAGTCCTTTGTGTTTTATTGTCAAGCAAAGTGTCTAGTGGCAAGTAACTTCCGCAATTTCTTGCAGAAGTCAATTGACGTCTGTTTGCACCGAAATTTTTTGTCAATTTGCAAGTCGCTTTTAGAAGTGTGTAGAAGTTAACTTCTGCGAGATCTTGCAGAACCGTTTCGGCAGAAATTGCATACAAATTAGTTGAGTAAGTAAACTGACTTAAACCAGAGAGTAGGTATATATTATACCTACTCTAAACTACCTACTACCTGTACTAGATACAAGTACCTATAGGTTATAAAAAACCTACCTACTCTCTGCTTAAACTTTAGGAGATCAAAATATTCCCACTTCGACTTATATACTACATCCGTACTTTGGCCACTTTTTTGTATGTTTTGTTATCTAACCTCTTGGCCAAATTGTGTTTGGAGATTACGTAGCATTCGATTGATTTCAATAGCCGTGGTATTTAATTCCTCTGCTAAACATTCCTCTAACGCAACGTTTTTCTTCAATTTATTTTTATATTCATTACTAGTTGTGTCCCACAATTGGGAATTAATTTCGCATAACTATATTAGTTTGACCGTGTCTTCACGGGACAATACTTTTTTTCTCGCCCATGTTAAAATTTGACACATACAATCAATGTATCAAGTGTATCTATTAACTTAATCTTATCAAGTGTATTCCTAACTTGCCCAACTTTTTGTGTGAACAAAATAAAGTCGCAAGTAACGCTGCAACGTCAAAACAACCGTATACACGTAGAACTTGCAACAAGTTCAGCAAGTCAATAAAACTAGCAGAAGTCCACTTGCTCGAACGTTAACACGTTGCAAGTTGCTTGCGCAAGTCAACTTCTGCAAATTTTATTGCCAGTGAACACTTCGCATTAGAAATACTTTTAAGGTATTAGGTACGAGGCTTAGGTAGTCGCTACATTTTCTGGCATTTGGTTTCTTTGGAATCGGGATAAATGTTGACCTTTTCCACTCGTTTGGAAATATACCTGTTTCATATTTGGTGTTGTATAGGTTCGTAATGACATCAATTTGTTTGTTTTTCACGAGTTTTTAAACTCTATTGGTACTTCATCTGGGCCTACCGCTTTTCCGCCTTTCATGTTCTTGTTGGGGTGTTATGATTCCCACTTTGTAATTAGGGTGCTAGTTATATCTTGTCGTGTGTAACTTAGGGGCCTCTGGTATCCTTGAAGAGTACTTCTATGTGTTCTTTCCATCTTAGCAGCCTTTGTGCGTGGTTCGTTATAATTTTCCCTTCCTTAGTTTTTATAATTGAGGGTGAATTTCTTCTCTTAGTTCCAGTTAGTTCTTTTTTTGTTGTTGTATCGTTTTCTGAGCCTTACTATTTTTTTGCATTTGTCAGACAGGTACTCCTCTTTCGCCTCTCGGATTATTCTTTTGATCTCTCTATTATCTCCATGTATTTGCTGTGTTCGCCTTTGCTTTTCCGCTTTTCTTCCATAAGTTGTAATATTTCTTTCGTCATCCATTCTTCTTCTTCTTCATGTGCCATCTCCTACTCGGAGGTTAGCTACCAACAAGGCAATCTCCACTTTCGACACTGCCGCTCTGAATAATTCCTTTGCAGTACACCAGAACCAATCTCTAAGATTTTTCAACCAGGAAATCCGGCGTCTTCCCACACTTCTATTTCCTGCAGTCTTCCCCTGCATTTTGAGCTGTAATATTTCATACTTTTTTCCTCTCATTGTATGTCCCAGGTATTCCAGTTGCCTACATTTAATTGTTTCTATAATTCCTAACCCCTTTCCCATCCTTCGTAACACCTCAACATTCGCAACTTTGTTGGTCCATGATAGTTTTAGGACTCTCCTATACACCCACATTTCAAACGCCTGGAGTTTTTTTGTAAGCTGTTGATTGAGTGTTCATGCTTCCACACCGTACATTAATATGCGAAATACGTAGCATCTCATCATTCTGATTCGGAGTTCCAACTTTATATCACGATTACAGAAGAGGTATCTCATTTTAATAAAGGCAGCTCTGGCTAGTTAAATACGGTATTTGATTTCTGTTGTCTGGTCGCTGTCGCTTTTTATCCAAGTGCCAAGGTATTTATATTTGGTTACTTTTTTATTGTCGATGATAAGGTTAGTATTAGGTGTTGCTGATTTTGAAATGATCATATATTTGGTCTTTTTAATATTCATTTTCAATCCGTATTTCAAGCTAATGATATTCGTTCTTTCTACCATTATTTGCTTCTATGTTATCTGCCACTAAAACAAAACTAAAGTCTTCTATGTTATCTGCCACTATCACTGTGTCATCCGCGTATCTTATTTTATTGATGGGTCGCCCGTTAACAATCAGTCCTGCTTGCTTTTTTTCAGGAATTGCCTCCTGGAATATTGCCTCGGAGTACAGATTGAACAGCATTGGAGACAAAATGCACCCCTGCTTAACGCCTCTCTGAACCTTGATTTTTTCTGTGGATTCACCATCTACTCTCACCTCTGCCGTTTGATTCAAATACAGATTTTCAATGATTTGTATGTCTGCTGTATCGATGTTTTTGGTTTTCAGTAGCGCTACTAATAGTTCATGCTGTACCTTGTCAAAAGCTTTCTAATAATTTATGAAGCAAGCGTGCACCTCTACATTCACATCCATACATCTTTGTGTCAATACGTTAATGCAAACACGCGCGTCCCCATGCCATTCCTGAATCCAAACTGCGTATCACCAATACCTTCTTCCAATTTGTTGTATAGTCTTTTATGTATTATTTTCAGAAATACTTTTAAGGCGTGGCTCATGAGGCTTATCGTTCTGAAGTCGCTACATTCCCTGGCATTAGGTTTCTTCGTTATCGTGATAAATGTTGACCTTAGCCACTCGTTTGGCAATATTCCTGTTTCATATATGGTATTGTATAGGTTCGTAATGATTTTTTCAATTTCCACGAGTTTTACCACCTCTATTGGTACTTTATCAGGGCAACCGCTTTACCACCTTTCATGTTCTTTATGGCGTGTTGTACTTCCTCTTTTGTTATTGTAGTGTTAGGTACATCTTGTCGCGCGTTACTTAGGGGCCTCTGGTATCCATGAAGAGTTCTTCTATGTGTTCTTTCCACCTTAGTAGCTTTTGCACGTGGTCCATTATAATTTTCCCTTCCTTTGTTTTTATAATTGAAGGTGCAATTCTTCTTTTAGTTACCGTTAGTTCTTTTACTTTTTTGTGGAGATTGAAATTGTATTGGTTTTGTAATCTTTTAATTTCTTTGCATTTGTCAGCTAGGTACTCACCTTTTGCTTTTCGAATCTTTCTTTTGATTTTTCTATTAATGTCGATGTATTTTATATTTGTTTTACCGCTTTTGTTTTTCCGCCTTTCTTCCATAAGTTGTAATATTTCTTTCGTCATCCATTGATGTTGTGCGCTCAACTTGTCAGTCCTTAATAAAACTTTACTTCTTTTCATTAGGGCTCCTTTTATGTTTGCCCACCTTGTATTGACGCTATCTGTTTGGGATGTTTCTCTAGCTATTTCCTGGATACACGCGTTTATGCCTTCTTTTGTCTGTTCCTTTATTTCCACATCTCTTAGTTTTTCTAGCGCTATTCTTTGAGGTATTCTTTTTGTCCTTAGTTTCTTAAGTTTGAACTTTGCATCGGCCACAACCGGATTATGGTCTGATGAAGCATCGGCTCCAGGATAAGTTGTAACTGATGTAATTCCATTTCTATAGCGCTTTCTGATTAGGATATAATCTATTTGGTTTCTAATTATCTTCTCTTTTGTGTGACCTGGAGATGTTCAAGTATACAGTCGGCGCGGTGGCAATTTATAGTGCGTATTTGTTATTACCAGATTTTCTGATTGACAGAATTCAAGCAGTCTGTCGCGTCTATCATTCCTTTCTCCTAAACCATAGTCACCCACAAGGTCATCAACTCTACCTTCACCAATTTTTGCATTCAGATCTCCCATCAAGATTGTGACGTCGTGTATGTTTGAAGCTTTTAACACACTATCCACTTGGCTATAGAAATCTTCGATTTCGTCATCCAATTTGTCAGCAGTCGGTGCATAAACTTGTATGACATTTATTTTGCCAATTGTCGTTTGTATCTGTATTAGCATCACTCGATCTGAGTAGGGAACAAAGCTTGTAATCGACCTGTGTACTGCTTTATCTACAATAATTGCAGTGCCGTTTCTATTTTGCGTCTCTGTGCTACCCGAGTAATACATCACTACCCCTTCAGCAGTGTACTTCCCAGATCCTGGCCAACGGAGGTCGCTAATTCCCGATATGTTTATCCGTAGTCTGCGCATTTCGTTTATTACGTTGTCAACTTTTCCGGATTGGAGCAAACTTCTAATGTTCCAAGTATTAATATATATATATATATATATATATATATATATATATATATATATATATATATATATATATATATACTAGTACTAAATAATACTTTCGTATTTGTGCCTTTCTTCTGATGGATTTCTTCAAAACCGCCACCACCGGAGATCTGAAAAGGGGGCTAGTAACGGAAATTTTTTACTTGAATTGTGCCATGTCGAGCTTCTTGTTGGTTTGACTAGGGATATCCTTAAGGATCGTTTCCTTCTGCATCTCCATGCCGTTGATTAGTTATTGATTCGTCCGCCTTTAGGAACGATTTCTCGTCCCTAGGACAAGGAGGTGCCCTTACTCTTGCCAGCTCATCTACCCGAAGCTGTTGGCCAACAAGAAGGGTCTGCTTTTTCGGGAAGATATTCGGTCGACAGAGCCTCGTTAGTTTTCCAGCAGGATGCACCGCGAGCAGGAGAAGTTGTCATTTGGGTGGACTTTTGACCTCACCCCTTACATCCCATGTAAGGGGTGAGGTTAACCATAGGTGTTGATTAATTTGTACTGATTTAATAAAACTTTACTTCTATCCAGAAACCCCCAAAGCATTATAAATACAAACTTTTTTTGTGCCATTAATTTCCAATATATATTATTCCTCATACATCATTGCTTTTATTAAATCGGCGCCTATGCCGATGTCCACATTGTCCTTGCCCTGGTTACGGCTCTGGTTAAATATACCAAAGTTTGAATACATTTTTAAATATATGAAAGATCGAATAAATTGTCAAACATAGCAGATTTTATAGAGAAAAAATATCAAATTTTGAAAAAAATCTTAGGTAGGTATATCGAATTTTTAATAAACTGTCAAATAAAATAATTTTTTAATTCCTTGTTAAATATTTAAAAGTATCAGTAGAAACGAAAAGCAAAGCCCAAGTTTTCAAAAGTTTTTTAAATTTACATGTTTCAGTGTTTACGATAAGTTACGAGTATGTGATTACAACTTAATGATTCTGGTTTCGAATTCTTCTTACATTTTACATACCACAAAGATATTCTAAAATCCGACGAGTTCGCCCAAATTTGAATCTCATCTGTATAAATTGATTTTATACAATAACTGAAATTCAGAACAAAAATCACTGCACGCACGAGCGAAATTTAATTACAAATAAATATAAATAAATAACTCATTAAACACAAAAATTGATAACTTTTATCAAACACGTATAAAATCTTAAATACTCACGCACTCGAATTACCCACAAAATTTGTTTAAAAATATTAACAATGCACATTTTAATTTCATTCATTTCGAACAATTACACTTGGTATGTTTTGAAAATTGCAAAAAAATCATCCAATTTGATAACTTATCTCCTTCAAGATAAAAAAATTGTTTAACAAATTTCAGCCACGAGCCACAAATATAATTCTAAAAATAGAAATGGTAAACCAAACTTTAAATTAATGATTGAACATATACACATGTTATAATGATGTAATTGCTATAAATCTTATATGCAATATAATATAATTACGCAGATTAAATAAGAATAGACAAGACCAGACAAGAGTAGACAAGCTTAGGTTAAATTAGTAAGCTGAGACAAGACCAGACAAGGCCAGACAAGACTGGACAATACCGGACAAAACCAGACAAGTCCAAGTACGACCAGACAAAACAAGACAATACCAGACAAGACCGAACAAAACCAGACAAGACTAGACAAGACCAGACAAGACCAAGCAAGACCAGACAATACCAGAGAAGACCAGACAAGACCAGAAAAGCCCAGACAAAACCAGACAAGACCAGACAAGCCCAGACAAAACCAGACAATGCCAGACGAGAGCAGACAAGACCAGAGAAGACCAGACAAGACCAGACAAGACGAGACAATACCAGACAAGACCAGACAAAATCAGACAAGACCAGACAAGACTAGACAAGACTAGATAAGACCATACAAAACCTGACAATACCAGACAAGACGAGACAAGAGCATACAGGACCAGACGGGACCAGACAAGACCAGACAAGGTCAGACAGACAAGGGTTTAACAGACAAGCCTGGGCAGACAAGACTAGACAGACTATAGTAGCCAAACAAGACTAACGTAAGTTAGTATTATACATCTTGTGAACATTGATTTGTGTTTTCAGATGCAAAAAGGACTAAGCAGCGAATGATTAATTCATGCTTCAGTAAATAGTTTTGAGTAATCTTAATAATAATTAGCTAAATGTAGGAATAGATCCAATCAATATCTTACAGAAAAGCCCAGACAAGACCAGACAAGACCAGACAAGACCAGAGAAGAGTAGACAAGACCAAACAAGACAAGACAAGACCAGACAAGGCCAGACAAGATCAGACAAGGCCACACCATACAAGACTAAACACGACCTGACAAGACCAGACAGTACCAGACCAGATTAGATCACCAGAAATATCCAATTGTACTTACACAATTTGTCTTATCTCTCTTAAAGAGCTAAACAAAATAAAAAAATATTTCAGATTTGAAAAAAAAATTTTTTTTTTTAATATTTTTAAAAGCAAGACTGGACATGTAGGTATGTATAATTAGACAGACAATACGAGACAGATAATACTAGAGATACAAGACCAGATAGACAAGACTAGAGAGGCAATACAAGACAAGACAGACAAGATTAGACAAGAAACATGACTAGACGGACAAGGCTAGATAACTGATAAGACTAGACTAATACGACTAGACATCCATATTTAAACAGGAGAGGATTCTGGACAATACATACAAAACTGTGAATGAGTAGTAGACAAGACTAGACTGTAAAAGCAAGTTTAGGAATTTTAGATACTCAATTAGATTAATTATTATGTTTTTTGCCACCTTGTTTTTTTAGTTCACTGTATAATTTGGAAAGCATTTTAAGGATTATCTGTTATATCCGGGAGTTTTAACCTTTGTTTTAAAGTTTGTTGAATTTAAAATTTACTTGGCAAAAGGCTAACGACCGATATCTTAGAGCACATTGACACTGGCTGTTCAATGATTGTTTGAAATTATTGCCTTATTAGCGAAATTTAATAAATAGAAGTTTGTTTGTTTAAAAAATTGTTGATTGGAAGTATATTTTGCTTGAAAGATTCGAATGGAATGTTAGGAGAAAACATTGAAAATTGTTGAAATTGAATAATGAAATTTTTAGTTAATAAGTTAATAGTTAAATAAATAAGCAAATAAAGTTTTAGTTAATATTTGGTTTGCAAATATTTCTTACAATGTTTTATATTGCAGTAATGGATTTGTATATATGTATATATATATATATATATATATATATATATATATATATATATATATATATATATATATATATATATTTGCCAGGTAGAGTACGCTTTTAAGGCTATCAACCAAGCCGTTGTAACCTCCGTGGCCCTCAAAAGTCAAGACAGTGCAGTCTGTGTTACCCAACTTACTAATAATGTGGGCTGCGTAATGACTGTTCAAGTCGAACGTGCAAGTCCAACGTGCAAGATATGAAGCAGCCCAATTCAAATATAAATATGGATATGAAATGTCAATGCAGAAGAGTGTCACTTTGCAGAAGAGTTGCTGATATAGTAGCGCGCGGGTTCGAGACCGGGTAGGATCTTTAAACTTTTTGGTAGCAAAGTGAAAATAAATAAATAATAAATAAGACACAGGCAATGGAACACGACAGCAGGCCAAGATCAAACAGTGAGGCTAGAAGTCCTTTTGATCGGTGCGCGAAATTGAGTCGGTCGCCGACACAATTGGCAAAACGTTCCAAAAAAGAGGATTTGGAATAAAGAGAAATGAGCGTGGGTATCGGAGGAGCTTTGGAGAAGATCTTTGAAGAGCTACGGGAAATGAGGAAGGATTTTAAAGCCGTCGAGAATAAGACGGAAGAAATGAGAAGAGAAAATAAAGAACTCGAAGAAAAATTGGAAAGGGCTAGGTGTGAACAAAAGGAAGTAGAGGAGAAAGAAAGGGTGTGAAAGAGGAAATGATATCACAATTGAAGGCGATAAGAAACGAAAACACCGATATTAAGGGCAGGATAAAGAAGTTGGAGGACGACTACAGAATAGAGAGAGAAAACTCCGTCAGAAGTGGAAAGAATGGTCAAGACTCACTAAGAGAAGAAGTAAAACAACTGAGAGAAATGGAAGAAAGAAGAGAATGAAAGGAAATAAAAAATAATATTGTGATTCATGGGGTAAAAGGAGAGAGATGGTTAGAAGACGCTAAGAGATTATTGGAAGAAAGATTTGGAGTAAAAGAAGGGGTAGGAAGCATGTTCAAGATAGGAGACAAGGGTTCGAACCAAGGGCTAATTGTCGCAAAATCGCAAAGTTGGGAAGCAAAGAGAAAAATAATGCTAAATAAATATAAGCTGAAGGGGTCTGATATTTTTATCCAAGACGATGTTACTAAGAAAGAACAGGAAATTCAAAAGGATTTGCGACATAAAGCAAAGATGCTAAAAGATAGAGGGCACAAAGTGAAGATCGGTTATAAGAAGATGGAAGTGGATGGAAATTTGGTAACATGGGAGGAGTCACAGAAAATTATACAAAAAAACTAAGTCTGTTTCAAATAAAAGATAGAGAGATGGCGAGAAGACACAAGAACAATGATGAACGGCTAACGGAAAATATTAAGATACTCTTTTGGAATGTGGCGGGACTTAAGAGGAAATTGGAAAGCGATAACAGATCTATTATAATGTTTCTCAAGAAATTTCATATAATTGGATTGGTTGAGACGCCAACCAATCCAGGAACGCCAATGCCAAATTGCCAACAGTAGATTTTTCAAAGAATATGCAAAGATTCAGGTGTTTGGTCGTTTACCTACCTATTTATACTCAACTGAAGAGGCAGACACGCAGGTCATACTGGCAAGGTTTAGGTGTGGAAGTGAAGAGCGTGGTAGGAAATACTGGTTGGGTGAAGAATATCGGAAGTGCACAGTTTGTGGGGCTGGAAAGGATAGATGGAAACATTCGATAGAAGAATGTACAAGGAATGAATGGAAGGAACAGGAGAAAAGGCTAGGACAAGAATGGAAGAAGTGTATGGATGAAAGGGGAATTAGTTTGGAATTGTTAAGGAGGGTGAAAAAGTAGAAAGAGCAACTAAGCAAAAAGGAAGAACCTATTCCTTTAGTATGTAACGTGTAGGTAATATATGTATAGTATGCTATTGTATGTAGTTAGGTAAAATATTTTGTATTTTGTATATATGCCAATAAAAGGTTATAATAATAATAAATATATCTCAAGTCTACACCCAAAATGCCGAAATGAGACATTTAGGCTGCTCCATGATCCTTATCGCTTATGATTCCGAACATGGACCCTGTGTATATAAAACTGATCCTGCTGGTTATTTCTGTGGTTATAGAGCTGTCAGCGTAGGAGCTAAACAAACTGAAGCTATTAGCTATTGAGAGAAGAAGTTAAAGAAGAAACAAGAGTCGAAACATGATGATGTTATCCAATTAGCTATAAGCTGCCTCCCGACTGTACTATCTGTCCGATTTCAAACCAACACAAATTGAAATTGGAGATGTTACTTAGGATAAGCCGAAATTTACAAAATTGAGTGAAACAGAAATTGATAAACATCTTACTGCTATCGCTGAGAAGGATTAAACCTGATTTAAATGGGTTTTTTTGGTTTTAATTACAATTTATTATTAATGTAATGTAAGAATATTATCATTTTCAAAGTTAATTTTTTGTTTTGTTTTTTAATGCAGTAAAGTAAACAATCAAAGCAGTCAAAGTTTGGTGCATTCTAATTGCTATTGTTAAATTTTGTTTGAATTATAGAACACAATTTTAAAGTTTGGAATAAAAATCCATTTAATCTGGAATCATTCCAATATTCTCTAAAATTGGTCTAATTTTGCGATAAAATGGCGATTTGGCACGCGGTCTCAAAAAAAAATTATATTCTCACATTTGATAATAATTATTATATCTGTTTACTCAAAAGTATTTACTCAGTCGTGAATTATTCATACGCTGCTAAGTCCAATTTGCATATGAACGCAGAAATCAAAGTTCACAAAATATAAAAAACTGACAAAATAAAATGAAAACTTAGATCTAACATGCATTGGTCTTGTTTGTCTGTCTAGTCTTGTCTGTCTAGCCTTGTCCGTCTAACCTTGTTTGTTTAGCCTCTCTACTCTGTAGTCTGTTCAGTCTGTCCAGTCTATCCAGCTTGACCAGTCTGAGAAGTACGTCCAGTCTGTCCCTTATATCCCAGTCCTAGTCTTGTCTGTCTAGTTGTATCTGTCTAGTCTTATGAAATAGTTTCTTTTTTCTGTTGCATTTCAATATTTTTTTCTTGTTTGGAAATTTTATAAAACAGAAATTCATATAAAAAAATATTTAAATTAATGATAAACTTGAGTTATATAACATTTTCTAAATAATTATAATAACAAAAATTAGAGGTCAAATGGATTAAAATAAATTTATAAAAAATAATTATTATTAAAATTTAAAATTCATAAAATATAAATAAAATATCAATGAAAAAATAATTTCAATGAATAATAATGATAATGAAATTCTTCTCTTAATAAAATTGGAAAACAATGTTTTTGCCAATTTTTAAACATTCTCGTAATTATTACCATTCACCGTCTATAATATTATATAAAAAATATTATTTTAAGAATTTTAATTAAAGAAAAAAAAATGTAACATTTCTTTCTAATGTTACCAAATTTTAATAATTCAATTTATTTAAAATTATAATTGTATTGTAAATACTTGTCTGTCTAGTCTTCTATAAATATAATTGCTAAATTATTAAACTTACAATAATAACATTGGGATAAATTAATATGTGAATTTTCAATAATAAAAGTAGATAAATTAACAATAACTTAACTTAAGCGCAGGAAAACTTTAAAAAATGTACTTGTAATTATATTTATATATTTATAAGTCATGAGTGAATTGAAACGTAGTATTTCATTAAGTTATCTACTTTTAATAAATTTATATTTTTATTAAAATTATATATTTTTTAAAACTTTTTGCTGCATATATTAAATATATATATATATATATATATATATATATATATATATATATATATATATATATATATATATATATGATATATATATATATATATATATATATATATATATATATATATATATATATATATTATATATATATTATTTTTTTACCTTTCATATGTAAATTTTCATAACTCATCTCACCAAAAATCAAATCCATTACAAACTTATTACAAAAAAATAAATTTAATTAAAAAAATTCAACAATATTTATGTTATTCACAATATCACAATAGATTACATGACTCACGACAAAATTCAATAAACCTATTATTTTAGATAAATTGCTAAACAAACTACTTAGCACCGTCGCGTCGATACAAACTAAAACTGCTTGAGAATTGCATAATCTCCAAATGTTATTGACACAGTTGCGTATTCTAAATAATTTCTTATCAGCAGGGAACGAGTTTTAATAAAAAAGTAAATTGTGCTAAAAGAATTTACACAAATAAACAAAAAAAAAAAGAAGAATTTGCACAAAAATAAATATTCAAACGCAGGTGCTTCTTTTAAATAACAATTCAAATAAAAACGTGTAAAAAATGAGTTTAAAAATAAAATAAAATAGCTATTTATAGATTATTAGAATTAATGTTTTATTTATTTTTTAGATTTAAATATTTGAATATATTTAACAAAATATTGTTTGATTATTCAATTTAAATACGTTCAGTTACACGTTTCATTTACACGTGGCTTTTTTTTTAATAAACCGGTTATTTTTGAAAGTAAGATGCATGCAATTACTTTTTTTACGAAATCGAGTTTTTACATTACATTACACATGTTTACACATTACATAATTATAAATATCATTTTTTCTCCAAAGAAAATTTAAATAAAAAAATGCGTGCATATAAATTCGCACACTATAAACTTTTACTATTAAAACTATTTTTTTAGGAAACTATTTATGAGATGAAATAAATAAATATGCCGTTTGAAAGACAATTTAATATGCTTTAAAATGAGTTTAAATTTATCAAGAGTGCTTATCGTTTATCGACGTAGCAACCGGTAAACAAAAACGAACGTATTTATGTGGTGGTTATAAAGAGAATAACAAACTGGTGAAAGATTGTAATTATTGCCTTTTCAATTAATATTTGCACATAATTCGTTTTTCATAATTTGATTAGTTCATAATTTAGTGTTAGTTTTATGCATATTACACCGCAAAAAGCCGCCCAAGTTTTTTTGTAATTGAAAATGAACTTAGCCAGCAAGCTGTTGCTCGACAACTGGATATCACACGCGACGCGGTTCGAAGAGTGTTCAAATGTTATGAGGAGACTGGATCCTTTCATAGACAATCTAGTAGAGACAGAAGGAGTTTTACAACGGTTCAGAATGAACGCTTTATTGTGTCAACATCATTAAAAAATCGTTGTTCGACTATAACAACAGCTCCGTGAAGTACGAAGAGTGCCTATTAATCAGTGGACAGTAAGACGAAGACTGCAGGAAAGTAACTTGACACCTAAGACACCTGCAGTTTGTCAAAAACTTACCCCAGCTCATTGTCAATCACGCCTGAGTTTCGCAAGGGATCATTTAAATTGGACGTTGGAACAATGGGGTCTGTGCTTGTTCTCAGATGAGATCAGAATATGCCTCTATGGTAGCGACCGAAGAAGAAAAGTGTACCGAAGACCGATTGAGAGAGCGATTTGCAGAATGATGCATTAAAGAGAGGACTGCTTGTCGAGGTGGTTCATGCAATCATCTGCTGTGCAATTTCTATGGGAGCACGAACCGACCCTGCTTTCCTCATTAGGGGAGCCTGTGCTCACGGGAGAGGAGGTTTATCGGATGCTAGGTACATCGAGCAGATTTTAGAGCTTCATGTGGTACCTTACCTCGACTACATTGGAGATGAATTTATCTTCATGCATGACACTGCGAAGCCGCACACCGAAAGAATCCTGCAATATTACATTACAGAAATCCGATAGAACATTTATGGGATGAGCTTAAAGGAAGAATTAGACTTCGTGTCCCAACCTCGATTCCAGAGCTTATTGTTGCAGTAGAAGAAAAGTGAGTTAAGATACAGGGCCATACTAACCCTATGGGCTGTTTGGGCTACATCCCAAGGGCGCCGTAACTTAAGGGGCGCCACGAGCGTGAGAGCGAACAAAGATACCAAGTTTATCACATCATAGCTATTTTCACTTTTGTTGTAGCTCTAAACAACTCAACGGAACTTCAGTTGTACGATTTTCTTAGGTTATTTAACCAGGAAATGCGTCTTCTACCTCTGTTTCTTTTTCCCTGTATCTTTCCTCGCAAAATATTCTGCAACAATGCATATTTCTCTCCCCTCGTCACGTGGCCAAGATTCTGCAGCTTCCGTATTTTAATTGTGTTCAATAATTGCCTTTCCTTTCTCATTCTTACCAGTACATCCTCATTTGTTACCATGTCTACCCAACTTATTCTTAAGATCCTTCTATATGACCACATCTCAAATGCTTCCAGTCGATCACTTATATCTTCCTTTAACGTCCAGGATTCCTTCCCATATAGCAACACCGAGAAAACGTAGCACCTCAATATTCTAACTTTAAGTTGTAAGTTAAGATCTCTATTGCATAACACATTTCTCATTCGGTTGAATATGGTTCTGGCCTGTCCAATTCTTGTTTTGATTTCTTCAGTGTACTCATTACTTCCATTGATAGTTGTTCCTAAGTATTTGATTTTACTGACGTTCTCTACTAATTCACTATTGATCCATAGGCTTTCCTGTTGTTTCATTGTTTTTGCAATCGTAATAAATTTTGGTCTTTTTGATATTTAAGGTAAGTCCGCTCTCCTCGCTGCTCGCTACTACTTGATCCACCAAGCTCTGTATATCTTCTATTGTTTCGGCAATAAGTATGGTGTCATCTGCATACCGGATATTGTTAATGGGTATTCCATTTACTTTTACTCCCGCTGTTGTTTCTTCTAATGCTCTCTGAATGATTTCTTACGAATAAAGATTAAATAATAGTGGCGATAGTACACATCCTTGCCTTACACCAGGTTGTATTCTTACTTCCTCTGAAAGTTCATTATTCACTTTGATGTTAGCCGTCTGACTGTAGTATAGATTACTTATTATTCTAATATCTTTCATGTCTATGTTTTTACTTTTGAGCAATTGAATAAGGTGATTATGGCGACCTTTATCAAATGCTTTGATGTAGTCAAGAAAACAGATATAGATCGGTTGATTGATGCATCTTTGAATCAACACATTAAAGGCAAACAAAGCTTCCCTTGTTACCATTGCATTTCTAAAACCAAATTGGGTTTCGCTAATATCTTGTTCTAATTTCCTAAAGATTCTTTGATGTATTATCTTTAGGAATATTTTAAGAGCGGGACTCATTAGACTGATAGTTCGATGTTCGCTACATTCTTTTGCGTTAACCTTTTTTGGTAATGTAATGAAGGTCGATCTAAGCCATTAACGGGGAATGGTTCCTGTGTTGTATATTATGTTATATAGTTCCACCAGTATGCCTATTTGAGCTTCTGTTATTCTGTAGTTTAAATACTTCTGCTGCAATTTCGTCGGGTCCTGGAGATTTATTAGATTTTGCGTGCATTACTTCTTCTTTTGTTATCATTGGGCCCAACTCTCTTTCTGTTTCTGAGGAATTTTTATATATGCTTAAATCTCTACCTATCTCTAATCTACTCTATCTCTAATCTATACCTCAATTAATAAATTCGGGAAAGGATGAATGCACACCCGGAGTAAGATCGAGTAAACGACCGAAGAGTGAGGTAGCGTTCGTGGCTTGTGCTCGCACTTTTCATGCATATAGCTAAATTCGCGTTGTAAGTGTCTGTCTGTCATCAAGTTGAAATTTATATTAAATACTCGTGTCTACGGTCTCTTTTAGTTGTAAAAAATCAAATGTTTAAGTCAACGCTATCAAAAGAAATGATTTGAATTTCACAAGGGAATCAAAACCTATAGGGTACTTGTCGTTGACCTTGAATCATGAAATTTGGCAAGAAGCTCTGTATTACGTAAAGAGAAAAATCTGAAAACCGTAAATATATAGTTTAATAACAAAAAACGAATTTACTATTACAAAGTTATTATTTTTAATCTGCAGCGTTGCCAACCGTACGATTTAAATCGTATTTATACGACCTTTCTGGAGTTGATACGATGTACGATCATGTATTCGAAATCGTACGCAAAATATACGATTTTTCCAAATCTTTCAATTTTCATAACAAAAGAGAAAAATAATAATAATTACGTTCAACAGACATACAATAACAACAGACTTGAACGAGCCATAAACTTCTTCTTTGTATTTTCTCTGAACGCATCCAATAATTTTTCAAACCTACTGTCCCACTCGCAACTCATTGTATTTACGGCAGAATCAGCTAGAAGCTCAAGCCTTTCATATTTTTTGCAATACGTTCACAAATGATTTAAATGAAGATATAATTGAGGAATGTTTGATTGCGAGCATAGAAATGCAATAAATGAACAACATCAATCATTAAAAAACTTTCAAATTATCATTCAAAATACTTATTAATTTAAATATCGTAACTTATCGTACTTTAAATTTAAATTTAATATATTTTTCTATTTTGCGTCTGTAATGGACTCATAACAGCATATGATCGGTTGTGGCTCGCCGAGTGCGATACAATTTTCTCAATATGTATCGGCGATTTTTTTATTTAAAAATGGCATAAAAGGGCGCAAAATAGAAAAATACTATAAAAAAACTCGTTCGTAAGGCGTTTTTCAGCACTTGTCCATTAGAAAACTCCTCGCCGTTTTCCAAACTTGGACGCGTGCTGTAAAATCGCGCTTACTGAACTCGTCCTTTAATTTCCTAATTTGACAATAACGTACAAAATATTTTTGACAATCGCCTGTACTAATTGCTTCGGGGAACGTTCATTTTCAGTGCTCAAAAGAATAAAAAACTATCTTAGAGACTATCTTAGATCTACATTAGGCGAGTAAAAATTAAATAATTTAAGCATTCTTTCTATAGAATCGGATTATTTAGAGAGATTAGATGTAAATCAATGAGTTTGCTCAAACTAAAGCGAGGAAGAAGTTTATTATTTAATACATCAATTCTATTTATGATAATAATTATTATAATTAGTATTGTTATATGCAGATGTTTTTTAAGGGTTCCTTACCGAAAACGGAACCCTAATAGGATCGCTTTGTTGTCCGTCTGTCTGTCTGTCTGTCTGTCTGTCGAGACCATTTTTCTCAGGAACGCGTAGAGGTAACAAGTTGTAATTTGTAAAAAAGCTTTCAGCTGTGAAAAAATCAAACTTGTAAGTCAACGCGATCAAAATATATGACCGTTTATGTCGCATATTTTGCGATTTCACAAGGGAATCAAAACCTATAGGGTACTTCCCGTTGACCTAGAATCATGAAATTTGGCAAGAAGCGGTGTCTTACAGCACATGTAAAGGGAAAAATCTGAAAACCGTAAATATGTGGTTTAATTACAAGAAAAATGCGAATTTACTATTAGAAACTTATGAAAATGCACTAATGTTTTCATAGTGGAATTGTCAGGCTCCGGAAGCATATGGGTTGCATACAGTTTGGTCCTACTCGGTTAGGTCCGAAGGTGAAAAAGTATGTGTTGGCACCAAGTTGTTTATTCTAAATTTTCTTTGTTTATATTCGTTATGCATTTCATCACGTACGCTCTATATACATAATATATACAGGGTATATATTATGTCTAAATTTTGCTTGTCTATTACCGACATGCGACATACTCAAGTCCCAAACCCTAACCTAACCTAACCTAACCTAACCGTAACATCCTGTATATATTATATTTCGTCTAATTTTTCTTTATAATCTACATATACTTAAATCACGTACGACCAATATTTTTTGGTAGTCAATTGCCCAAAAAGCAGTCAATTGAACAACTGAGTATCGAAATAAATCTGGAAATAGTTAATATATTAGTTTATATTAGATCTAGAAATAGTTAGATCTTAATATAAGTTAGTGAATAAGTGCAATACTAAAATAAAGTTTTCTTTTTATAAGTTTAAAAATATTCGCGTTATTTAAAAAAAATACCCTGTATACATTTATACGGGGTATATAGGTATACAGGCAAAATTGAGCAGTAAAAACAAATAGTGAAGTTCCAGAACCCCTAAACACTCAAAGTGAATGGGGGATGTGTGGTAATAAAATAAAGGGTAGAATTCCATCGTACGACAGCGACATCTTGAGGTTATGCTTGCAGCGGTACTAAGATGGTCGTGATTTCAGGAGGGCCACTTGTCAAGTTAACTGAATGTGCTTGCTACGTCCTCCACACAAAAAAAAGATACCTTACTTACAGGTTTGTACGGAGCCATCGGTGCGCGAGTCACAACTCGCACTTGGCCTGTTTTTATTTTTTGTTAAAATATTTTTTTATGTTTATTACAAATTTTTTGTTATTATAAATTCTTTTTATTTTATTTTTGGTATGTATTATATTCTAGTGCAAATAAAATTGAATTTATTGACACAAGAAAAAAAAATTAAATTTCTTTATTATTTCTTATCATAAAAAATTATTAGAGATTGCCATCACTATTCTTGTTACGCTTAAACTCCGTGTATTTTAACTAAAAAGGAAATGTAGGAACTTCATTTACCAAAATAATTTTATTTATAACTGCAATGGAATATTAAAAATTTCATTATTTAAGAATTTCAATGTCTAGACCCTAGCGCACTAATTGGTTTATAGCCCAGGGCGCCAAAATTGATAAGAACAGCCATGTTAACATCCCACAAGAAACAATAGCGAACTTAATTAATTAGATCTATGTCTAATAGTATGGGAGATGTTAATATGTCAATACCCATTATTACAAATTAAATGTTAATTTAGATATTTGTTTTAGAAATAAAAAAAAGTTAATTTGATTCATGAGTTAATTTCACTATGTTAAACACAAGAAAACGAAATAAATTTAAACTTATGTTAAAGCACATTAAATTGTCTTCCAATCAGTATATTTCTTCATTTCATCTCATAAATAGATTCAAAAAAGAAGAGTTAAAGTCAAGAGTTTACAGTGCAGGGGACCGATTTCTATGCAAGCAAAGTTTACTTATTAGTATAATTTTTTTTTTTTTTTTTTTGTTTTCTTTCATAAATTATTTTTGATCTATTTAACAAATGTTGCCTTAACCTTTCAGAGGGATATAGAGGTCGGTAGCGCTTTGTATCACTTTTATATGTTACAATAAATATTATTATTGTTATATGTTGCCTTAAAAGGATTACAATCACAGACTCATTAAAAATATAAAAACTCGACGACGAATTCAAATATGGCCCACATACTAGACTTATTATACTTCTTATTAGTCAAATAGTTGCAAAAATAATGTTACTCTTCAAGATATTACACCAGCGAAGCGAATATTGCTGTGCTCAAAGTTAGCAATAAAAAGATCAAAACAAAACTGTTTAAAAACCATGTTTTAAAGGAGAAAATATTTGTTTTAGTATAAATAGGAACTTAGAGCGCTAGATGATATATTGATGTTATCCTTGTGGAAGCTCCAGGCATTTATTTATAGGCGTGCCATAAAAAAAACTTTAATTTATTAATCTAATTTAATTGGCATCTTAAAATATTTAGTGACAATAACCTATTAAATTTTCCTGTTTAAATAAAAAATAATAAGAATATATTACCTTATTCTGCTTGCAGATTCATAAGCTGTAAAACCCAAAACACGTTCAATTGTTTGTTTTTGTAATTCCGAAAATTTAAGATTAATTTAAATAATCAGCAAATTTCAAACTCAGTTTTCACTAAAATTTGCAAAAAAAACACTTACTGTGACTGACGAAAATATGAATCTTCTATTTCTATACTTTAATATTATTGTCTTATTTCACCAATTTTCTATAAGTAATCTAAATTTTCTATAACTTCTCTCAATTAAACTCGATGAAGTTTCCGCCGTTTTTGGCGAACTTGTTCCCAAAACTTTCATTAACATCAACCTCCCTCCACTTAATCACCTTTATCACGAAAAAAAGGAAATGGAAAAGTTACAGACAAACATCCATACAAAAACACGCAATATACACACACAAAGATACACAGACGCACACAAACAAGCACGTAACACACACAAGCACACGCACTCACAAATTATTCATTTAAAGGTGTTTTAACACACGTTAAAAGAAGTAAAAAGAAAGGAACAAACGAATATCCCAACCTGAATTATTCAATTTGCGCTCAATTTTTTGCAGACAGTTTCAAGGCGCGTGCTTCGTCTGCTCTGTTCGCAAATTTATGTACCTTCCATCAAATTAAACACGAGGAACACGAGGTGGGGTGCAAGGTGAAGCACTAAACATTTTATAAACAAAATTATTAAATTAATAATTTATTAAACTAGTCTGTCTAGTACTTTGTAATTGTAACATTTTTTGTCTGTTGTTTTTCAGTATCAGTGCAGATACTACACTGCACATATAAGCTTTACTTACTATCTACTCACTAATTTAGATTAAATTTTAGATTTTAAAAACCACGTTCTATCTTACTGATCTGGTCAGTCTTGGCAGTCTAGTTTTGACTGTCTAGTCTTTTCAGTTTAGTCTTGTCTGTCTAATCTTGTCTGTCTAGTCTTGTCTGTCTAGTCTTGTCTGTCTAGTCTTGTCTGTCTAGTCTTGTCTGTCTAGTCTTGTCTGTCTAGTCTTGTCTGTCTAGTCTTGTCTGTCTAGTCTTGTCTGTCTAGTCTTGTCTGTCTAGTCTTGTCTGTCTAGTCTTGTCTGTCTAGTCTTGTCTGTCGAGTCTTTACTGTATAGTCTTATCTGTCTAGTCTTGTCTGTTTAGTCTTGTCTGCCTAGTCTTGTCTGTCAGTCTTGTCTGTCTAGTCTTGTCTGTCTAGTATGTCTAGTATGTCTAGTATGTCTAGTCTGTCTAGTCTGTCTAGTCTGTCTAGTCTGTCTAGTCTGTCTAGTCTGTCTAGTCTGTCTAGTCTGTCTAGTCTGTCTATTCTGTCTAGTCTGTCTAGTCTGTCTAGTCTTGTCTGTCTAGTCTTGTCTGTCAAGTCTTGTCTGTCTAGTCTTGTCTGTCTAGTCTTGTCTGTCTAGTCTTGTCTGTCTAGTCTTGTCTGTCTAGTCTTGTCTGTCTAGTCTTGTCTGTCTAGTCTTGTCTGTCTAGTCTTGTCTGTCTAGTCTTGTCTGTCTAGTCTTGTCTGTCTAGTCTTGTCTGTCTAGTCTTGTCTGTCTAGTCTTGTCTGTCTAGTCTTGTCTGTCTAGTCTTGTCTGTCTAGTCTTGTCTGTCTAGTCTTGTCTGTCTAGTCTTGTCTGTCTAGTCTTGTCTGTCTAGTCTTGTCTGTCGAGTCTTTACTGTATAGTCTTATCTGTCTAGTCTTGTCTGTTTAGTCTTGTCTGTCTAATCTTGTCTGTCTAGTGTTGTTTGCCTAGTCTTGTCTGTCAGTCTTGTCTGTCTAGTCTTGTCTGTCTAGTATGTCTAGTCTGTCTAGTCTGTCTAGTCTGTCTAGTCTGTCTAGTCTGTCTGGTCTGTCTGGTCTGTCTGGTCTGTCTGGTCTGTCTGGTCTGTCTGGTCTGTCTGGTCTGTCTGGTCTGTCTGGTCTGTCTGGTCTGTCTGGTCTGTCTGGTCTGTCTGGTCTGTCTGGTCTGTCTGGTCTGTCTGGTCTGTCTGGTCTGTCTGGTCTGTCTGGTCTGTCTGGTCTGTCTGGTCTGTCTGGTCTGTCTGGTCTGTCTGGTCTGTCTGGTCTGTCTGGTCTGTCTGGGCTGTCTGGTCTGTCTGGTCTGTCTGGTCTGTCTGGTCTGTCTGGTCTGTCTGGTCTGTCTGGTCTGTCTGGTCTGTCTGGTCTGTCTGGTCTGTCTGGTCTGTCTGGTCTGTCTGGTCTGTCTGGTCTGTCTGGTCTGTCTGGTCTGTCTGGTCTGTCTGGTCTGTCTGGTCTGTCTGGTCTGTCTGGTCTGTCTGGTCTGTCTGGTCTGTCTGGTCTGTCTGGTCTGTCTGGTCTGTCTGGTCTGTCTGGTCTGTCTGGTCTGTCTGGTCTGTCTGGTCTGTCTGGTCTGTCTGGTCTGTCTGGTCTGTCTGGTCTGTCTGGTCTGTCTGGTCTGTCTGGTCTGTCTGGTCTGTCTGGTCTGTCTGGTCTGTCTGGTCTGTCTGGTCTGTCTGGTCTGTCTGGTCTGTCTGGTCTGTCTGTCTGTCTAGTCTGTCTAGTCTGTCTAGTCTGTCTAGTCTGTCTAGTCTGTCTAGTCTGTATAGTCTGTCTAGTCTGTCTAGTCTGTCTAGTCTGTCTAGTCTGTCTAGTCTGTCTAGTCTGTCTAGTCTGTCTAGTCTGTCTAGTCTGTCTAGTCTGTCTAGTCTGTCTAGTCTGTCTAGTCTGTCTAGTCTGTCTAGTCTGTCTAGTCTGTCTAGTCTGTCTAGCCTGTCTAGTCTGTCTAGTCTGTCTAGTCTGTCTAGTCTGTCTAGTCTGTCTAGTCTGTCTAGTCTGTCTAGTCTGTCTAGTCTGTCTAGTCTGCCTAGTCTGTCTAGTCTGTCTAGTCTGTCTAGTCTGTCTAGTCTGTCTAGTCTGTCTAGTCTGTCTAGTCTGTCTAGTCTGTCTAGTCTGTCTAGTCTGTCTAGTCTGTCTAGTCTGTCTAGTCTGTCTAGTCTGTCTAGTCTGTCTAGTCTGTCTAGTCTGTCTAGTCTGTCTAGTCTGTCTAGTCTGTCTAGTCTGTCTAGTCTGTCTAGTCTGTCTAGTCTGTCTAGTCTGTCTAGTCTGTCTAGTCTGTCTAGTCTGTCTAGTCTGTCTAGTCTGTCTAGTCTGTCTAGTCTGTCTAGTCTGTCTAGTCTGTCTAGTCTGTCTAGTCTGTCTAGTCTGTCTAGTCTGTCTAGTCTGTCTAGTCTGTCTAGTCTGTCTAGTCTGTCTAGTCTGTCTAGTCTGTCTAGTCTGTCTAGTCTGTCTAGTCTGTCTAGTCTGTCTAGTCTGTCTAGTCTGTCGAGTCTGTCTAGTCTGTCTAGTCTGTCTAGTCTGTCTAGTCTGTCTAGTCTGTCTAGTCTGTCTAGTCTGTCTAGTCTGTCTAGTCTGTCTAGTCTGTCTAGTCTGTCTAGTCTGTCTAGTCTGTCTAGTCTGTCTAGTCTGTCTAGTCTGTCTAGTCTGTCTAGTCTGTCTAGTCTGTCTAGTCTGTCTAGTCTGTCTAGTCTGTCTAGTCTGTCTAGTCTGTCTAGTCTGTCTAGTCTGTCTAGTCTGTCTAGTCTGTCTAGTCTGTCTAGTCTGTCTAGTCTGTCTAGTCTGTCTAGTCTGTCTAGTCTGTCTTGTCTGTCTAGTCTGTCTAGTCTGTCTAGTCTGTCTAGTCTGTCTAGTCTGTCTAGTCTGTCTAGTCTGTCTAGTCTGTCTAGTCTGTCTAGTCTGTCTAGTCTGTCTAGTCTGTCTAGTCTGTCTAGTCTGTCTAGTCTGTCTAGTCTGTCTAGTCTGTCTAGTCTGTCTAGTCTGTCTAGTCTGTCTAGTCTGTCTAGTCTGTCTAGTCTGTCTAGTCTGTCTAGTCTGTCTAGTCTGTCTAGTCTGTCTAGTCTGTCTAGTCTGTCTAGTCTGTCTAGTCTGTCTAGCCTGTCTAGTCTGTCTAGTCTGTCTAGTCTGTCTAGTCTGTCTAGTCTGTCTAGTCTGTCTAGTCTGTCTAGTCTGTCTAGTCTGTCTAGTCTGTCTAGTCTGTCTAGTCTGTCTAGTCTGTCTAGTCTGTCTAGTCTATCTAGTCTGTCTAGTCTGTCTAGTCTGTCTAGTCTTGTCTGTATAGTCTTGTCTGTCTAGTCTTGTCTGTCTAGTCTTGACTGTCTAGTCTTTTCTGTTTAGTCTTGTCTGTCTAATCTTGTCTGTCTAGTCTTGTCTGTCTAGTCTTGTCTGTGTAGTCTTGTCTGTCTAGTCTTGTCTGTCTAGTCTTGTCTGTCTAGTCTTGTCTATCTAGTCTTGTCTGTCTAGTCTTGTCTGTCTAGTCTTGTCTGTCTAGTCTTGTCTGTTTAGTGTTGTCTGTCGAGTCTTTTCTGTATAGTCTTATCTGTCTAGTCTTGTCTGTTTAGTCTTGTCTGTCTAATCTTGTCTGTCTAGTGTTGTCTGCCTAGTCTTGTCTGTCAGTCTTGTCTGTCTAGTCTTGTCTGTCTAGTCTGTGTAGTCTTGTCTATATAGTCTTGTCTGTCTAGTCTTGTCTGTCTAGTCTTGACTGTCTAGTCTTGTCTGTCTAGTCTTGTCTGTCTAGTCTTGTCTTTCTAGTCTTGTCTGTCTAGTCTTGTCTGTATAGTCTTGTCTGTCTCGTTTTGTCTGTCTAGTCTTGTATGTCTAGTCTTATCTGTCTAGCCTTGTCTCACTAGTGTTATATGTCTAGTTTTGCCTCACCCATAACATTATAGCTAATTAAATATAATCATTACTAATTAATGAACACTTCGTCATTGAGAATTGTGAATCAAATTGATCTATAAAAAAATGCGGCACGTGTAATGAAAACAAAATGAAATGGAAAACCTTCGATCTTTAGAAATCCATGTGTTTTCAATAGGGGCCAACTAATTGTAAAATATCCAAATTTTATAGGTTTGGGCAATTCATTGCGCTAATTCTCCAAGAACTTTAATTCTAATATCAATGAGATATTTGTTTTGTATTCGAATTTTTATTAAGTATATGGTTGGGTAGGTCAGGGCTAAGTAATATTCATTGTCGTTTTATTTTGAGTCCTCACTTTTTTTCTAATATTAGAATTAATCTATTGCAAGTTTAATTAGAATTTTTTATAAACAATGATGTTTGTAAATAGTTGAATGTTTGAGAAAAATAAGAAACACAGTGTTTGTCAAAATAAAATGTACAGAATTTGAAAATCAGTTGTGAGTACCATTATTAAGACAATTTTAATACCTGGGCTATTATCTTATTAACACTAAACAGGCCGCGCGATTACAAACGGTAACATTGCTAGGAGCTGCTCCCTTTTTTAAGAACTAATGAAAAAAAGTTTGTACAATAACTTTGCATAATTGTAGAAAATACAAAATAAGGAAAAGAAAAAAGAATTTTCCAAGGAAAGTCAAAGAGGTTATAAATTGTATGGTTAAAAACACATACTAAGTACTAGGGCAAGTTTTTCCGAAAACAAAGAAACAAATGCAAATTTTACAAATTCGAGTTTTTCGGAGGGTCGAAATTTTCTTTTCCTTTGATACAATCTAAATCTAAAATCCAACCATTACCACTTCCTAAAACCCAATTTCTTTTTGATTTCGCGATTTCGCGACGAAATGTTAATTGTGGAAAGACGAAATTATTCGGAAAAATTCTGCAGTTCCGTAAGGCTCGGTCTCGGCATAATCCTTGCTGTAATTTTTTTAAATATCAAGAAGGAGTTATGAATGTTCCAACAATTTCTTTATTTTCCCATCGTGTGCATTGAAGAATCAATTTCTCCGCAAATCAATGGGAAACTCCAAAACCAAACTTCTTCGGTTTCCCATATTTTTGTTCAAGTCCAAGTTTTCGAAATGTTTTCCCGAAAATCTAGGAAAAACTCAAATTTTCCACAAAAACCTAAATTTCAAATAAAAAAAAAAGGAAACGGACTAAATGTGTTAATATCGTGGGCTTACTGCAAAAATCCGTTTCATTCAAGTTCATGTTTTGTGTAAGCAAACTTGACTGCAATTTCTACAGGTTTATAAGTTTTGAAAAACGCACATAATCCACTGGAAAACCTCTCAATAAGTCTAAACAATCACTTGTGTCGAGATACAGCCCACATACAAACTGATAACTGATATCCTTATATAAAGAAATTTAAAATTAATTTTTTAAATTAAGTGACAACAGATTTTACATTAAGCCCACGACATGACAACTAGCTGCAAATAAGTCAACAAATTCACAGGAGAAATGTTTCCTTGACATTTTCCAGATTACAATCTGTAATATTAGTAAGGTCTTATTATTCGTAAGGTCGTAAAATGATTCTCATATTCTTTTAAATGTCATTTATTTCATTTTCTTTAAGACATTTTTAATGATTTTTTTTTTAAATGCGCCATTTCATAATCTTATTTGCATTTCAAATTTTTGCAATTTACTTATTTGAGTTGAGGTTTTCCTAGATTTTATTCTTGGGAATTTTCTTGGATATTCAGCCGCGGAATTAATTACAATTTTATTTGCTTTTATGGGAATATTTAAATTTTCATACATCAAGAAAAACCAGCAAATGTAAATAAATTTCCTCATTTAAAAAAATGTATATTATCTTTTTGCGCCTTACATTACATTACATCTTCCATCCTTTCCTTCTTTCATTGGCGCTACAGTCCTAAGCAGGACCTGGACCGCCTCCCTCTGCCTCTTATATTACATCTTGCTGCAAGCAATGTAGCTACTGTGAAGAATTATAATTTTTTAAAAACATCTAAAACTTTGTTAATTCCAAAATTACACACATTTCACAGAATTCAATTAATTAAATATCTTATATTTCAAATTTTTGCAATTTACTTATTTGAGTTTAGGTTTTCCTAGATTTTATTCACATATAATAAACTTTATATGTAAATATTTATTTACATATAAAGTTTTTATCTTAAATTTAATGCAAAAACATTGTTGCAATAATAATACATTTTCATACAATAAATGTTTTCTATTCTTGAAACTATCAAACCTTACAACGCATGTTTTTTTCTTTTTTTACCTTTGTACAAATATTGTAAATATTGTTTTGAATTCTTTCACAAATGCTATTGAATAAAAAACATTTTTCTTTTGTGATATGAGGATACAATATACATTAAAATAAAAGAAAACATAGAAACGGAGAAAATTTTGTTAGTGAGAGAAGAAATCTTATACAACTGTGTAAATAGCTGTAAGGCATTTAATAGATTGTGAGAAGCTGACATATGTGCAAGTCTCCTTTTCTTGAGATTTGTTGCGTTATTGATTGATACCATTTTTTTATTGATTTTGCATAGATTTTTTGGGGTTGAGGTGGCAAATCATTGTTATTGATTGATTTGTTTGATTTCTTAATCATATGTCGTTTGAAATTATTCATGTGGATGTTGAATTTGATACAAGAGAGTAGGGAAAGATCCTATGTTCTAAAACCTCCTCCTCCTCAAACCTCCCCTAAGACCTTGACCCCTAACTTGACCTTGACCTTGGAACTTCCGGTTTCGACTTCCGGTTTCGACTTCCGGTTTCGACTTCTGGTTTCGACTTCCTGTTTCGACTTCCGGTTTCCTGTTTCGACTTCCGGCCGCCATTTTCTGAACTTCCAGATGCGCGGGAAAATTCAAAAAATAGACGCGAGGCGGGGAAATTCAAAATTAGATCCTGTTGAGACAAATGAGGTGTGAAGTTTATGTGACCCCTCGCTAAACAGGGTGTGAGGTCTATGTGACCCCACGCTAAACAGGGTGTGAGGTCTATGTGACCCCACGCTAAACAGGATGTGAGGTCTATGTGACCCCACGCTACACATAACCGATTAGAGCTGCAGAGTATTAAGTGAGAGAGAGAGAGAGAGCGAGAGGGAGAGAGGGAGAGGGAGAGAGGGAGAGGGAGAGAGAGAGAGATGGGAATTAATTTTCACGGAAAACGTATAAAAGCGGTTGTTTCGGACAATTCTACCACAAAAAAAAAAATTTTAAAAAAATAAAAATAAAAAAAAACAGAAACAAACAAGAAGACGACGGAACAGCTGAGCGGAAGGCTCACGACCGTCAAAAAGCAAAGGACACATAACAATTCTACCACTCGACATTTACATCGCAGAGAGTTAACACCTATATTAAAAAAAACTATTATCTCTAGGATATAAATTAAGGCGATAGTATGGATAAAATAGATATATTCTCCAAAGTTGACTATGAGGATACTATTACAAAGAGTGAATTTCATACGTATTATCCTATAGCTCAAAATTATAGAAACAATGATGAGATTCGTATTAGGTTCCAACACCAGGATATTTACACTTATCCTAGTGAAAGTTATATTTATGTAAGCGGAACCGTTAATTTTCCGAAACTCATTCCACCTGCAACTACACATAACTTTGAACTTGTGAAAAACGCTTATGCGTTTTTGTTTGATGAAATTCGCTATGAATTGAATGGGGTTGAAGTAGATAAGAATCGAGATGTAGGAATTACAAGCACGATAAAAGGATTACTCTCCAACACCAAGCGAGATCAACATATACTCGACCTTTGCGGCTGGGCTGAAAATGCTACAAATGTTACATACTTTGATAATAACAGAAAGTTCTATGCTTTAATTCCATTGAAATATTTATTGGGTTTTGCTGAGGATTATACAAAAATGTTAATTAATGTAAAGCAGGAATTAATTCTACTACGAGCTAGAACTGACGTGAACTGCAACAAAGGAGATGCAAATATAAGATTCAATATTGATCAAATTTACTGGCGAATTCCCCATATCCAACTCAACGACGAAGCTCGATTGAATGTATTGGATACACTCAAAGAAGATAAGCCGATATTAATACCGTTTCGTAGGTGGGAGTAGCATGAACTACCTGCTTTAAAAAATACCGACAGAGATATCTGATCTGTAAAAACATCTACAACTCTGGAGAAGCCTCGATATGTTATAATTGCACTGCAAGAGGGGCGAAGAGATGCTCATGTAAAAAACGCGTCCAAATTTGATAATGCATCGCTGCGAAATATGAAAAGTCACCTAAACTCGGATTCATATCCATATGAAAGCTTAAATCTTAAAATGGATAGTGGTGATTATGCACAACTTTATTACATGTATGCCACTTTCCAAAGCAGTTACTATGAACGCAGAAATGAGCCGATATTAGATATGATTCAATTCAAGGATCATGTTCTTTTTGTTTTTGATGTATCTAAACAAAATGAGAGAATGAATCATCTGCTGTTGATTTAAAAATTGAATTTGAAGCTACGCAAGCATTTAAACCAAACACTCGAGCCTATTGCCTTATTTTGTGTGAAGCTGCCGCTGAATACACCCCTTTGTCGGGAATAGTTCGAAAATTAATTTAAAAATTTAATTAAAATGAACCATTTTAAGTATAAATCATATTAGCGACTATTCTATATGTATTGCAAGAAATGTTTATATAAGTATTTAAATGTATTGATGTAAATTTAAATGTATTATTATTAGAATTTAAATTGAGTTTTCTTTATTTTACAACCTTTCATTCTCTTGGAAACTAACACTCGCTCACCGCTGATAAGATAGCAGGAAGTTGTTATTGCTAGCAAATATCCAGTCGAACCTAATCAACAAGTCAGAGCAGTAATCAAAAAACAATCGAAAATATATTTTAGTTGAATTAAACAATCCCTTATATATTTTAGTTCAGTATTATCTAGTTTCATGTATCTAGTCTCATATATCTAGCTCCATGTATCTAGCCCCATGTATCTAGCCCCGTCTATCTAGTCTCATGTATTTAGTCCCGTCTATCTAGTCTCATGTATTTAGTCCCATGGATCTAGCCCCGTCTGTCTAGTCTCATGTATTTAGTCCCGTTGATGTATGCAACCAACTTCACACCTCATTTGTCTCAACAGGATCTAATTTTGAATTTCCCCGCCTCGCGTCTATTTTTTGAATTTTCCCACGCATCTGGAAGTTCCAAAAATGGCGGCCGGAAGTCGAAACCGGAAGTCGAAACCGGAAGTTCCAAGGTCAAGGTTGGGTTAGGGGTCAAGGTCAGAGGGGGTTTGAGGAGGAGGAGGTTTTAGAACATAGGATCTTTCCCTACTCAAGAGTCTAACGTTATTCCTAGATATTGATAAAAAAAATCCTAGATATCACGGAAATTCATTGCAGAAAATTTATTGTAAGTAAATTTATCGCAGGGATAATTTACAGTTTTTAAATTTTTTTAAATCTGTAAATCTATTAAAAATTGCAATTTGAAATTTTAATTACGACTTTGTTCTGTAAAACAGAAACCCATCGACAGAATGTAATACAATTTGCAAAATTGATTTTTTTTGTGACCAAAAACTTTATATTCGAGGCATAAATTTGAATATTAACAATTTTGTCCATATAGTTTTCTCTATCCATTTAGTTTCGCAACTCCACTTTGTCTATTCAATTTTGTCTACATCAGTGTCTTCCAAACGCTACTATGCTGCAGCGTGAACTACTATACCCATGAGAGGTTGCAGGTATAACATAACATATATATATATATATATATATATATATATATATATATATATATATATATATATATATATATATATATATATATACAAATTTAATCATAGAACTTTGCTGGATAAGAAAATTCAGTCAATCCATAAACTATTTATAATATATTATAACATATATAATATATATAACTATTATATAATATATTAAGAGTAACTATTATAAGCTTGTGTGCATAGAAATCAGCGTACAATAAACTTTTGACTTTAACTATTTTTTTAGAAACTATTTATGAGATTAAATAAAGAAATATGCCGTTTGAAAGACAATTTACTATGCTGTAATATGAGTTATGCTGTAATATGAGTTAAAAATTTATCAAGAATGCTTATCGTTTATAGGCGTGGCAACCGGTAAATTAAAACAAACGTACGGTGTGGCTCCTGCTTTTGACTGCTAAGAGATGCCACGAGGCAGTGGTGTATTGGTAAAATAAGGCTCGCTACACACGTACCGTGTGGATGTATCCGGCGCAGACCCGGCACCGGGTGGAGGGGGTGGTGTTGCATAGTCTAGCATGGAGGAGTTCACACGTGCCGCGTGAGTCCATCCGGCGCCGGGCCGACTCATTTTGTCGGGTTATCACCGGCCGGTCCCCACTGGCCATCCGGCTGCCGGGTACCGGCTCGGCTGTGGTGGGCTATGGAACTGTATTGAAGCTTGCACACATGCCGGTCCGGCAGTCGACCGTCTTCACTTGTCGAGTGGGTGCACCCTATGTTTTCTGTTTTTTTTTCTTGCGAAGTAACCGCCGATAAAGTAACCACATACAAATAACTCTTTCGCGATCCATTTTGTACTGAAGTCAAATAAATAAACTGCTCTTAGCTCGACCTCGTGGGCCATCGGGCCGGTTCCGGACAAATCCATCCGGCATGTGTGTAAGGTGTTCAACCCGGTGCCGGGCCTGCGCCGGTTACATCCACACGGTACGTGTGTAGCGAGCCTAAGAAGTAACGGAACGCATGGTGTGAGCAAAAAAATAGTCCGCGACTTTCCACATGCAGCTGACTGGCACAATTCCCAATGAAATAGTAATTGACGGGATTCGAACTACCGCAGACTTGCGCATTAGCATTATTGTTGAAGTTTATAGTTTGGTACTATGGTATGTAGAATAGCCAACACAGAACACATGATGTTTATTTAATTCAAAAGGGAAAAGGAAACAAGACACAAAAAGCAAGATAAATTCTCTATTAATTAATATATTTTCTGAAATGTTTCTGCAAATTCGACAATTTAAATTTTCATTTGAATTTCAAAAAATGCCTACCAAAAAAAGTACCGGAACGCGTTCCGTTTCTGAAAAAAGGTGCCGGAACGTCGTTCCGCCACGTTCATTCATTATTCAGTATTCATTTTTCATAATTTGTTGATCACCTGTTGTTGAACAACAGGCGATTTTGAGGAAAGCAACATGTTGAAAGCAAAACTGTTGCCGTTTGTTGAATGAGTCTTGAAACAGAGCGTCGACCGTTAAAAAAAAGACTGCTTGTTGCTTTTATACCCACAGCTGATGGGTTCAGTCAACAATACTGTTTCTACAAATCAAATTTTCTGCTCGTGTTTAAGAGTTAAATTTATTGTTAAGTTAAGTGAGTCTGCAAGTATCAGTCAGATATCATCAAGTGACCACCAAGTTCATAGACATTCAAAAATAATTTAATTTATTAAAATTATCACCATAACCCCAAGTCTGTGTGGTAAGTCATAGGCGTTTTGTGTTTAAAAATGGAAATTCAGTGGAAGAATGAAAATGTTATCCAGTTTATTGAAGAGTTAAAATTGTAGAAGTGCTCTGGAATATAACCCTAAGAGAATATAACGACAATAAAAAGAAAAAAGAAGCCTATTTAAAACTGGCCAATCGTTTTGAGTGTTCAGAAGAGATGGTGAAGAAAAAAATCAAAAATATCAGAACAACATTCCAAAGAGAACACCAGAGAATAACTATAAAGAGAAGTGGATCTGGTGTAGATATATCCAAGAAGTGGTTTGCCTACGAGAGCCGAAAAATCTGAAACCGACATGAGAGCTGATGATGCTTACGAATTATTAAAAGCTTCAACCAAAAGGGACAAGTCTACTGTTTTTGGAAAATATGTTGGAAACGAAATAAGAAAACTGTCCAATACATCCCAGATACAATATAATAGTCAATCTTAACACTGAATATAGTTCTATAACCAGCGATTAGCACATATCGGACCACTGTGCTCAAATTTTGTCATTAGAGTGCAAAATTGGGTCGTCAGTCTCTAACACAAAATTGACAAGACTATTTAATAAAGAAAATATGGATTACCATAAGCAGCTAATGGAAAATGTCACGTGGGATGAGTTATTTAAAATAGGGAATAACGATATTGACAGACAATGGTACGTTTTTATGGACATTTTTCTGTTAAATTTCAATGAAGCCTTTCCCAGAGTTCGCGTACACGCCAGAGAATAACTAAAAAGAGAAGTGGATCTTATGATCTTATAAGAACCTATCACTAGTGATTCAAATATAAATAACTTTTTTGTAAACAAAGCTAAAGTTCACTACCCGTTATGCAGTATAAAGACAACATAGATGTAAAGAACAAATCGTTATTCTTAATGCCGGTCTGTCAGGAAGAGCTTGCTGATTCTATTATTAATCTTGAAGACACTAAAAGTGCGGGTATAGATGAAATCCCTTCCATAGTTATAAAAAAATGTGCTCCCCTCAATATTAAACCCTTTGCAATCCATTATAAATAATGTTTGAGAGGTTGGCAAGTTCGCGGAAAATCTAAAAACGGCGATTATCACCCCTATACATAAAGCAGGTGATAAGTCTATCATCGAAAACTTCATCGAAAACAGGCCCATCAGCAATCTATCGTTTTCTATAAAATGTTTGAGAGTATTATATCTTAATATTTTTAGATAAGCATAACATAATAAGCCCTCACCAACATGGCTTCGTAAAAGGGAAATCGATTGAAACGGCATGTTACCAATTCATAAAGGGGTTTGTTGATAATCTCGAGTCATGGAAAATCCCAGTTGGAATGCTCATGGACCTATCTAAGGCATATGAATTAGTTAACCATAATATTCTACAAATAAAACTCTCTAAATATGGTATAAAAGGAGTTGTTCTGGAGTTGATTACATCATTCCTTTCTAACAGGACACAGATTACCAGGCTCCACACTCCGCATGGATTTGTACATTCTCCACCGAGTACAATCAACGTGGGTATTCCTCACGGAAGCACAATAGGACCCTTACTCTTTGCCCTATTCATCAATGACCTGCATGCTACTCCGATCAATTCACCGCACATTAAGATCAACTATGCAGACGACACATTCATATTTATATTAAATAGGACTATCAACGATATCACCACCAATTCAGAGAGAACTGTTGATTGGATGAAGTTATGGATTGGTACTAATAAACTTAACTTACTTGACTACACAAAGTATAAACTTACTTGACTACACAAAGATAAAACACAATCCATAATCTTTAAAACAAAGCGGAGTACATTATCATACCCTGATAAAGTGGCAATTGACAACGAAGAGAGAGCAGTAAGTCAATCCTGGGACTTCACATTGACCAATCTCCAACGTTATGTTGAGACCGACGTCCTGCGGATGTTGTATTTCGACATTTTCCACAGCCTCCTAAGATTTGGAATTATGTTCTGGGGGAAATTGAGTACACTACAAGTCTGTGTTCGAGATACAGAAACAAGCCCTGAGAATACTTATGAGTCTAAACTACCGTGAATCCTGCAGAGGACACTTCAGAAGGGCAAACATTTTAACTACTACGGCCTCATATATTGATGAAAACGTCATTTTCCTCAAGAATAATAAACATCTCTTCCAGGATATTGTTAAACCTACTGAACGACTAACAAGGTTTAACAAGGAACTTTATCAGCTTCCTAAACATGTCCTCAGTATGACTGAAAAAAAACCTCCATATATCAGCATGAAACTATTCAACGTTCTTCCAAGAGAAATCAAACAAGTAGATAACATTAAGAGGTTCGCTTCTTGAATCTCTTTTCCAACTCCTAAATTTCATTGAACCATATGATTTAGAAGAGTTTTTGTCGATGGTTTAACACAAGGAGTATTATATCATATTCACACTACCGACACATTTCATTTAGAATGTATTTGTAATAAATATTCTTACTATACTTGCTTAAATAATGAAATAAAATGTTTTGAATTTGGATTTAATACACGTTAAGCATTTAATTACCAATATTTTATATCAGGCGGCTCTAGGAAAATATAATAACCCTGCTCCGCAAAATTTAAATATGATGGCAGTGCATATAGCAAGTATCAGCCAGGCCCGCACATCAGAGAGTGATTCAATTTCTATCACCACATTAGAACCTTCAGATCCTAATATAGTGATACAGCTTCCAGAAACTCAAGAGATGGCAAACTTAAACAATCTCTCTGAATTCATTTTATTAAAATAAGCAAAAAAGTGTAAACTGTTTAAATAAATATTTCGATAAAATATCGATTGTCTTTAACGAACCAAATCTGTTATGGTATTATGTAGGTATCCATATTATGAACTTACTTTTATGTAATCTTGTAGTAGTAATGTTATCGCTCGGCAAATTTCAGTAACAATTATGGAAATGGCTGAGTAGGATACTTTAAATAAATACATTAGAGATTTGTACGAATCCCCTCTTGCTAGAAATCTCAACGTAATTGCAAGCCGAAGTTTTGATGGGATACAATCTTGAAAGCGAGTATCTTGCTTAGAGAGTTCTTCAAAGTTCTTCAAAGTCGCTCGCAGATGGCCTTGTAAAATTGTTAAATAAGAATCCATCATCTAATATTATGTCCTTCAGTAACCTATTTCGGCATCCACTTCTAAATATTGCTCGTTGCCATCACCTTTATTTCCGAGCAGCCTTATTAAAGGATCTCACATACCTGAGCGGAAGTTTCGCTGTCGCCATCGGTGCGATATCGCGACGCATCGATTGACACTGCGGTTTATGTACATGTTCAGATCAACAGGCGCGATTTCCGTCATGGTCGCGGTAGTGCAGCGTTGCACGTCAAGGACGCTGCAACTGCCGCTTTGTTTTGAAATGGTGATCTGCAATCACATTGATTTTATGAACCCATGTTTAATTCTATAGAGAGTTTTATGTATTTTAGAAATTCCAAATAAATACAAAATAACATCTTTCATCTTATGCAGTTAACGCTTATAATAGCATAACTTCTTCCTCTGAGGAAATCATGAAACTAGGGTTTTCTACCCGGGTACCCGGATCCGGGTATATGCAATTTTTAGTACCAGGGTACTATTTCATTGTCAGATCCGGGTACCCGGGTACCTACTTTGATCAAAAAATCCATCAAAATTCTCGGAAATTTATTATAGATTTTTGCACTACAAACAATTAAAATAACTCTAAAAAAGGCGTTGCGTTTTTTACAAAAATGTAGTTAACTTGAGGTTAGATTTGGTTATGTCGTCATGTGTTGTTTATATTTCGTTGGAGTTTTGATTAAAATATTGTTTGGTGAACGGTCAGTAATTGAATTAAATATTATTAATACAAAATAATAAAATGTATCTAGTGGATAGCCTATAACATTTTACTAAACGATGGTTTACTTTTGGTAGGCAAAATGGATAGATCTGTTTCTGGAGTATGGAAATATAAAAAAAAACACAGAATAAGGAATCAGTACAATCATGTTCAATATTCCCAAATATATTATCCTATACAGGCTCTTCAACAAGTGTTTTATTAAAACATTTAGATAAAGTAAATAAAATAGAGATCGAAAACAGAACTTTCGTACGTGCGAAAAAGAAGTGCCATCGACATCGTCTTCTCAATCTGAATCTATACAAAGTTAAGCCTACAAAGTCAAGCCTATCTTGTTTAAAACAAGCCTGGTTCCAAAAAGACCGCGAATAACAAATTATTTTCGACCTTGTATTAAAATTTCCGAAATTGTTGCACGCTTGGTTGCACAAGACGGTATTTCCATTCGGGCCGTCACTCGTAGTAAATTCATCTGAGAAGCTTTTCGTCATAAACAGCTAACTCTACCGAAAAGCGAAGGCAGGACAATGGAACTAGTTCCTAATTAGTTAATGAGAACAAGACTGTTGTGTGACTGATTGTACTATACGTTAAGGAGACTTATTGACATACTTCACTCTTTCGTAATAAAATAAAACATTATTATAAGAAATTTGTCTCTTTTTCTGCAAAAATTGCAAATACCCGGGTACCCGGGTATACCCGGGTATTTGAAAAAATAATACCCGATGCCCGGGTATTAAAAAAAGTCGGGTACGCGAAAACCCTACATGAAACGCTATTAGTACTGCACACGTAAAAATCGCGTTTTGGTGTGGGCATTGAAATTTCGCGGCGCATACGGTCTGAAGGAGCCTTAAAGATTAAGAAAGCCGCAGCAGCAACAACTTGTTCGGCAGACATGACAAAAGATAACTGAGAAAACTGTAGAACGTGTGTAAAATGAAACTGTCGAATCTGTTGCTGTAACAGACGTTGATCAATGTTGACCATACCACATTGTTGAAAACTGTTGCGTACGACAGTCCGTTGCTTTGACAGTCCGTGTGGTAGTATAATACCACACCGCAAAAAACCGCCCGAGTTTTTGTTCTAATCGAAAATGGACTTGGCCAGCGAGTTGTTGCTCGACAACTGAATATGCCACGCGCCGCGGTTCGAAGAGCTTTCCAACGTTATGGAGAGACCGTACACTTTCATAGACGACCTGGTACAGGCAAAAGGAGATTTACAACGTCTCGGGATGACCGCTTTATAGTGCCAACATCATTAAGAAATCGCTGCCTTAATGCTTTTCATCTGCAACAACAGCTCCGTGAAGTATGAAGAGTGGCTATTAGTCAGTAGATACTATTAGTCAGTGGCAGTAAGACGAAGATTCCAGGAAAATAACTTGACCCCTAAGACACCTGCAGTTTGTCAACAATTTACCCCAGCTCATCGTGAAACACGCCTGCATCATTTAAATTGGACATTGGAAAAATGGGGGTGTGTTATATGCGTCTATTGCGAGGAGATTGCTGAATGATCTAGGGTACTATTTCTATGGGAACAGGAATCGATCCTGCTTTCATCATTAGGGGCGCCCGTGGTCCCGGGAGAGGAGGTTTAACTGGTCGAGGAGATTTTACACTTATTTCGATTCTTGCACACCGCAAGAATCATGTAGTCATCCGATAGAACATTTATGGGATGAGCTTAAATGAAGAATCCGTCATAGGCTTCGTGCCCCAACCTCGATCCCAGAGCTTATTGTCGCAGTAGAAGAAGAGTAGCTTAACATCCTACAAGTAATAATAAAAACCGGATCGTATGAGAGATCGTATTAGGGCAAACGGGGGTCCCATTATAAAAAGTTAATTTAGATAATTGTCAATAACCATATTTCTTTTAGCAATAAAGTTATTACTAAAAGTTAATTTGTTTCTTGAGTTAATTTCACTATCTTAAACACAAGAAACCGAAATAAATTATTAATAAATTTAAACTCTTATTAAAACATAATTGCATTTCAAGCGGCATCTTTAATTCATCTCATAAATAGTTTCTACAAAAGTCAAAAGATTACAGTGGGCCGATTTCTATGCACGCAAGTTTATAATACAATCTTTGTCAGTCCAGATTTCTGGTAGAATCAAGATGTTTCGCAAGACAATAATAATGTTGAACATTTTGTTGAAGCAAAAGATGAACATTAGAGGAAATTCGCTTATAAAAACATTTGACATGTGACACAATCACGGTCGAAAACTGTTTTCCTCTTTAGTGTGTAATCGACTTGGGAAAATTGATAGCAAAAAATTGAGCGAGGTAAACTTTCTGCAATCAATTTTCCGCGTGTGGAAAATTTATTGTAAGACATTTTCTTGGAGGGAAAACTAACAGACTCATAGGCTAGGTTTTGTTTGTGTTTTATATGTGTCTGCCTATTAATGCGGAAAAACTTGATAAGGAAAAAAACTCATGTTCTAATTTTAAAATCCAATTTACATAAGCAAACGTAAACGTAAACGCAACGTAAACAATATTTACTATTGTATTAAAAAAAGAAAAAAATATATTTTTTACGCAACTCCACATAAAAAATAACACCAAATAAACAAATTAATTGAAAATTCGATTAGCTCTGATGTCTAAAAATTCAGTTCACAAACTCTTTACGCAGCAATAAACATAAAAAATAAGGAAATTAAGTTAAATTAAGCAAGCAACAAACGTGAATTATAAAAACCTTTTCGTTAAGCAAATTCAGCAAAGTTATTCTTGATGCATTCTCATTAAACTCTCACAACGACAACAACAAACAACAAACGAAATAAGTTCACACGTGCCGTGAATAATTAACCGCAGGTTAACCCACAAAAAAAATTCTTTGTGCGAAATGTCTGTCCTCAAAAACGATTTGGACTTGTCCCGACAACGGCACGCGCTAAACTAATCTGTCGCTATCACTGCAAATTTTTTTTAGCAAATTTCACACGTGTTTTTTCTGTTGATTTTTTCTAACGACGCGTGAAAAAAGTTATCGATTAGTAATTAGATAGGACAAACAATATTACTTATTGCAATCAAAAAATCTATACTTTATATTGTTTCTTTTTTAGCGATTCATTTTAAATTCATGTTTAATTTCAATTAAGATTTAAAGACTTGATTTTAAGAATTGAACAATTTACAGACAGACAAGCAACACAAAACAAGACCAGATAAGACCAGACAAGGCCAGACAAGACCAGACAAGACCAGACAAGACCAGACAAGACCAGACAAGACCAGACAAGACCAGACAAGACCAGACAAGACTAGACAAGACCATATAAGACCAGACAAGACCATACAAGACCATACAAGACCATACAAGACCACACAAGGCCAGACAAGTCCAGACAACACCAGACAAGAGCAGATAAGGCCAGACAGGACCATACAAGACAAAACCAGACAAATCGACAAGACTATACAAGTATTTCACATGTTTTAGTACATTAAATTTGCAGTGTTTTAGATTTAGGTCGACGTCTTTGGCATACGTGTTCTGATAGGTTTTAAAAATTACACATTCAGTTTTGTTTGTGTTTTGATGAAGATTGTTGGCCGAGAAACGTTTATTCAGCGTATCCAGCGTATGTAGCTGACAAAGATATGTAGCATATGTAGCTTGACAAAGCTACGTATGCCGGATATAATAATATAAACAGTGTCGGAGCATGAACAATGAACAGTACCTTGTGGGTCACCAGCATTTATACACCTGTCGTAGAATTGAGCAATCCGATATCCGATAATACCAGATGAGACCAGACAGATTAGACAAGACCCGGTAGCATCAGACATTAACTTTATTATGCCTTGAGATGTACGATTTATTTAATGGACATTCTGGTGATAAATTCTGATATATCATAATAATTATCCTCCAATAACAGGATATTTAGCTTCTTTTTAAATATTTTATATTATGTTTTATTTTTTATTTCTTCTGGTAAATTGTTGAATATGTTTATTCCAATTTTGTCCGAAGCCATACCACCTCTTTTTAAGTTCGATTTTCGTGTACGCATTATATCTTGGGTCTTATTTCGTAGTTGTTAGTCTATATTTCATTTTATATCTTGATCATTGTATTCGGAGCAAGCTTATTAGCAAATATACAATAATTGGGTGGTCAGTAGATTTAACTCTTACTTCTCTTTAATTCTCTTAAAATAAGGCTTACAAGACAAGACCAGACAAGACGAGAGGATATCAGAAAGGGTTAGACAAGACCAGACTGGGTAAGACAAGAAGCGACAAGATAAACTAGTCCAGACCTTCAAGATCAATTTGTTCAACTTCGTCTAGAATAGCATTTTCGGAATACCTTCTCCTTCTCCTGTTTATCTGATCCTGAATCGATTTGACTGGTCCTTAGTTTCAACCCTTTCGCCCCGAATGGTACACACACGTCCCACCAAATTTTAAAATCACCCGAAACTTGAATTTAAAATTTTACTCTTAAGAAAAATTTAAGAAGCATTGTATTTACCAAGACATATATTGTTGTTATAGTATATAAATAGTGGCGAACAATATCAGACAAAATAGGACAAGAAATTACAAGATAGGATTAGACAAGATAAGACCAGGCAAAACCAGACAATATCGAACATATATAATTGACAAGTTTGGATAAGACGATAATAGACTGGACTAAACTAAATAAGATTCAACAATACTGGACAAGACTATACAAAGTGGACAAAATTTTGGAACAAAAATTGGACAAGAATGAACAATATCTGATACGACTTTCCACAGAATTTGACAAAATTGAATAAGATTGTAAAAAAATGGACAAAACTGGAGAAGAATATATGAGATAATATTAGATATATGTACCACTGATATCTTTTGGGGCTCGTTCGATTCGACCCATCGTCGTTTTATTTTGGTTTTGTATTGTAACGAAACGAAAAACTAAATCAACAAAGATTTATACTTATACTTATTATATCCTTGCAATATTATTTACGTTCAGGGACGAAAGGGTTAACTAGCTAATATTTATTTCAGTAAATCTACTAATCATAGATCTCATGATCTCCGTTTTATTTTTCCTTGTTTGACTGTAAAATTCATTAAACACAATTATATGCAATTAAAATTATGCCAACAAAGGATTAACTACTATTACTAACTTTAGATATCTAGTCCAAACCTGGTCAAAACACAAATTTCTTTAAACCATGAAATTCATTAATTCAAATAATAATCTTAATATCAAAATGGCATAAATTCAACGTTAGATAATCAAAATAACAAATGTAATTAAGACTAGACAGATAAGATTAGATAGCTTAATATAGACAAGTCTAAACCGATAAGACTAGGCACTCATATGTAGACAAGCTAAACTAGAGGGGTAAGATTAGATAGACAAGATTGGAAAGTCTAATCTAGACTACATAGACAAGATTAAATAGAGAAAGCAATGTAGACAAGGCTAAAATGTCAAGAGTGTTATCAAACAAGACTAGATATCTAGCCATAGCAGACAAACAGCCAGCCCAGACTTTATATATAATGAACTCTTAAATTTTTTTGAAGTAAATGAACAGATTTATTTGTATTAAATAGACACAGTGATTTACTTTCATGTTTGTTTAGTAAATGTTCAATACTGTTATTGTAAAAATATAATAGAAATGTTTATTATAGCTCGAATTACATTTAGTAAAACCAAAAGTAATGTTTTGTTTTTTCTTGGCAATGAAATAATAATTAATAAACCGGCATTAGAAGGCAAAAGCAATTAATAATTCACCTTGTGTTAATCGGTTTAAAATGTCGATAATGGAAAGGTATGAAAAAAATGGAATAATTTTGGAAGTGTTTTTAAAAATTTGCTCCACTGGCGATTCACGTGGCTTAATTAATTAAGGCGAGGAATTCTGCTGGGCCCCTGTCTAACCATAGCACACTTTATGTTTTTTCTATTTTATAGAATTTTATCTGTATTTTGTTTTTTTTTTCGGAATGCACACGTGAAAGTTATTTATTTTGCATATTGAATTACGAAAAAAAAAACTTACTGTAATATATAAATAATTCAAAACTCTCGCGTACGTTCAACATGCAAATTAAAATCGACCGTTGAAATAGATAAAAGAAAATGTAGTAATTGTACATTTTTATTTCACAAAACCTCAAATTAAAAATTGTTTGTCTAATTTCGGGTTAAAAGGCAAACCAGACTGGACAGATTAGACTAAACAAACAAGTCTGGAAATGCAAGACTAGACAGACAAGACTAGACACACAAGACTAGACAAACAAGGCTAAATAGACAAAACTAAATAGAGAACACTAGAAAGAGAAGACTAAACAGACAAGACTAGACAGGCAAGACTGAACAGACAAAACTAGACAGACAAGACTAGACAGGCAAGACTAAACAGACAAAAATAGACAAACAAGACTAGTCAGAGAAAATTAGACAGACAAGACTAGAGAGACAAGACTAGACAAACAAGACTAGTCAGACAAGACTCTTTTTTTGGCTAGTAGCTGGGAACCCACCAATCATTCCGGAACCGCGTTTATCATGTCTTCAGAATAATGGTTTTAAATTTAATTAGTGTTTTTGCTCGTTAGCTGCTGATTTAGCTTGGTTGCACTACCCTTGTATTGTTTTCCTTGTTTCTGTGGCGTTTGCGCATCTCGTCATCTACTTTGGAGGATATAAGGTTTTTGACAAGCCTGTCGGTCTTCTCCCCGGTCTTGTATTGTTATCCATCATGAACCATTGTCGTTCCTAGTTCGAACGGCATCTGTACACTAAATTTTTGTTTTTCTCTTTGAAGGTCCCATATATAACAGTCAAATATGGTGTGCCGTACCGAGTCTATCTCGCCACAATATTCGTAAAGGTTGTCCGCAGCGGCACATATTTGATCCAGGTAGTCATGGAAGCAGCCGTGACCTGAGAGGAATTGTGTTAGATGATAGTTTGTCGCACCGTGCTTCCTGTTCCGCCATGTCGAGATGTCTGGTATGACCAGATTTGTTCATTGTCCATTGTCCGAAGCCCGCCATCTTCTTTGCCATTCCTCTAAAATGTTTTTTCTAGCGGTCGTCGGCGAAGCCAATAAGTGAGGCACCATCTGGGAGTCTGAGTCTTAGGACACCGTTATATAGGATGTTCCACGGAGTTGGGCCCATAACGGAACCCTGCGGGTCACCACTACTTAGTTCCCTCACCACTGTACTTTCATCTGCTTCTAATAATAGAGTTATGTCATCGAGGTAGCTCGTCAGTATGAGTAGTAAAAAGGGAGCCATGCCTCTTCTTGTCAGTTCATGCATTATAATCTTCCAGTTTGCACTATTAAAATCATTTCGCACGTCGAAGGTGATTAATACGCATATCTTTTGGTGCCTTATCTAATCTCCTCGAGTTTTAATACAGCATTTATCGCACTGATTGTGGATCTGTCCTCTCTGCAGCCGTATTTTCTTTCAGACAACCCGGTTCCAGTCTCAAGTTCTCTTTTTAGTCTAGGAAAAGTACATCCACCACTCGTTTGAGGTCTTCCATAGGTAGTTGTGTATTAGGGGCATGGGCTTTGAGTTTCTTTTTACATAGCTGAAATGCATCTCCCCATATGTTTGCCTCTAGGTCTTCCACCATTTCTCCCAGTGGGCCCTGCTTATGCTTCGCCTTGCTTATTGCTTTTCGTAACTCTTAGTTTATATGCGCCGAGTAGAGTTTTGCGCGTGTCGTGCTCATCTTTTCTTGGTTTCTGCCGTTGCAGTTTTCTTCTGGCTGAGACGCATAAGGCCCCCATGCCAGATATTTCGTTGGTCCACCAGTATACTTGCTTTGTTCTGGTTTTCTTTTCTTTGATAACATGGAGTTATAAGCAGTACCCACTACCTGAGTAAGCCTATCAGCATTTCTCGCTTCGGTGCCTAGAATTTGCTCTGCAAGGTTGTTTGTCATTGCTGCTTCATCGATGTTTTTTATACTTCAATCTTTGCTTTTTCTCTGGAGAATTTCTGGATTGGTCTGCTTCTACCTTAAATGATATATATATGTGTGTGTGTGTAGTCGCTTAGTGTTTCCTTGTTAAGAACTGTCCAGTCTTGTATCTTTTTGGCCAAGTTATGTGAACAGAAGGTTAGGTCTATTATAGAATTTGAGTTTCCTCTAGCGAATGTGTGTTCTTTCTCATGGTTCAACAGAACGATATCCAGTTCAGCCGGCCACTCCATAACTAAGTCACCTCTGATGTCTGTTCGAGACATCACCAGTAGTGGGATTTGTCATTAAAGTCTGTCCACTATAATTTTTGGTTTATTATTTTGGGCTCTTATGTTATGACTTAGTGCCCCGAGTTCCACTGACAACCGGTCTACCTCTTGGTTTGGCGAGAAGTAACAGCTATATAGGATGCAGTGGTCCATTTCTACTTCTAGTCAGACAAGACTATTTAGACTAGTACTATTACTACTCTCCACAGAATTTAATTATTTCTTCAAAAACTCTGCTGAAGCAATACATAGAAACATAACACCTCAAGTAATGATGCAAAACGAGGACTGCATAACCTTTAACGACAAAAGCATCTTCCTAAAGAATCCTGAAGAATTTACATCTGCTGAAATATTTAAACTCATACTTAAATTAAATTAAAGAGTAATTCAACATCTCAAGTCCCACTCAGTGTTAGTGGAAGCTATAACACAACTTATCAATGCTTCTTTCGAGAACAAGAAAATTCCAGGTGTCTTAAAAAAGTCCTTAATAATTCCGATACATAACAAAGGGGTTTTAACGAATAGACAAAACAGGCAGTAGCTCCAATTTCAGCAATCGTAAAAATCATGGAATGCGCAATGGATTCCAGACTGATGCCCTTCATCAATAAACATCACATCATTCCAGAGCAACAGCATGGATTCTGTAAAGCTAAGTCACAAAACACATTACAAAAATTACACCAACATATTCTCTAGAGCAGTGATTCTCAACGACTGTGCCGCGGCACTTTTATTCCTCAAATTTTAGAATTGCAAACAATAAAAATTATTTGCTATTTACTTTGAAACAGCATACTTGTATAGTTTTACTACAAATCTGGATTAAACCCAAACAAAACAATTTACTAGCAGAATTTTCGGCTAAAACGTAGTTTGATGCATATAAGCCGTGGCAGAAATTAGAACTACCTTAAAAAAGACATTATTTAACTGATTTTACTGTTTTAACCCAGGTTAGGGCATAGGTTAGATTGGGTAATATTAGAATAGATACATCCAGACCATATATCACGCGGTAGCGCGACCTCTCGATGCAAAATATGAAAAAATAATACAAATAATTTACCTTGAGACTCCTTAAAAGCGCTATAATCGATTATTATTCAATTTTGCCTCATAAAGTCATGTTTAATTCCTTGCATACGGAACAATAAAGCAGTGATTTATTCACTAGTGCAATAAGTATCCATGGCAACGAATCAAAATATCTCACTTACGGGCTCCGTAAACATAATCCTAAATGTTCGCTGATGTTTTTTTTCTTGGTCCCCAATCACACAACTTATTATACCTACATTTTTTTGTACAAATCTCATGATTTTTGCCAGAGTAATCTTTCCGCGTCACCATCTAACAATAATTCTGCGGATATATCCAGTTACGACTAATAAAACACAAATTAATTAAACACAATAAATACTCTTAACAAAATTTTGACGCACGAATCAACAATTTTATCGTTGCCATGAGAACATCACCATCATGACCAACTTTTCTTTGAATTGTTTCTTGTTTAAACAAAAGCAAAATTGAATAAAAGTTAGTATTTCACTCGCGGATAAAGTTTTAACTCGCGAATTTAAATTGAATTTATCAATCGGCTCGTTAAACCTTAATTTTATACCCTTTCATAGTAAATGTCTATTAAACTCATTTTATTGTCAGTGTGCCGCCAAATATTGATGTTGTTGAAAGTGTATAGCAAGAGAAAAAAGGTTGAGAAACACTGCTCTATAGCAGTGGTGCGCAAACCGTGGGTCGCGACCCCTCGGGGGTCGCGAGGGAAATTTTCGGGGTCGCCTAATTCAGAGCGAAATATTTTCTATTTCCCTGTGCCTATTCAGTGCGACAATACAATATATAACAATACAAGTGTGAATGATGGACCAACATCTAATAAACTTTTAAGCAACTATTAATACAGTGGCTCTGTTTCTACTTCAAAAAATATCGAATGAAATGTGTTATCTAATAAAAAATTGAGAAAATATCAAGAAGAGTTTATAAAATGCGGATTTACATTTTGCGTTGTTAATGTGAATAGCGTCCGTTTTGTGCTATTTGCTCGGATAAATTAGCAAATGAAAGTTTGAAACCTGCGAATTAAAATAACATTTGGAAGGTAAACATAAGAAAGATAAACATAACAAGATAAATATAATAATAAATCTGAAACCTTTTTTAAACGACGGGCTGCAAGTATGAAAAATCAAACTGTATTTTTGAAATCATATACAATAATTCCTGAGAAGGGTTGTCCGTAAACTTAATAAACTCTTCTTGATATTTTCTCATTTTTTTATTAGGTAGCACATTTCATTCGATATTTTTTTAAGTAGAAACAGTGCCACTGTGTTCATTGTTGTTTTGGTTTTAACCACAGTTTTTCTAAGTTTATTAGATGTTGGTCCATCATTCACACATGTATTGTCATTATTTTCATTTTCGTTTTTAGCCACTTATCCATTATTAAGGTTTTTGATTTCCTTCCTTAGAAGTTTCATATTTAATACCGAAAAATTTGAAACATACAATTGTATAATCCTTCATTCTTCCTTCAGCAATTAAAATGACATCAATCATGCGTGGGGAAAAACATGGTAACAATTTAAAAACAATACCATTAACAAAAGATTTCATTTCTGGTCGAATTTCAACCATATCACGTAATATAAAATCAGTTCTGTTAAATCTAATACAAAACTCTCCTGTGTTTGCTCTACTACCTGACGAAACTACTGACATTACTAAAATGTCTCAATTAATTGTTTATATAGGATACGTTTTTGAAGAAGGCATATCGGAAGATTTTTTATGTTGTAAAAAGTAAGAAGGAAGGACAAACGGAAGGAAAATATTTAAAATTATTAATAGATATTTTGAGGAAAATGACCCCACGCTCATTCATTTATGAAGGCTCGGAAAACTCAGTTACATGTTTGGCATTTTTGAAAATTAGAGTTTACAGGGAGAGAGTACAAACATTTTATTATTGAGCAGTAACATTGAAGCTTTTAGAAAGAAGCGGATACTTTGGCAAAAAGAATTTAAAAAAGCAATACAGACATGTCCCAGTGCTTTTCATAATTTAAAATTGGGAGAAAACTTAACAAAAGGCTCGAAAAATTTCCAGATAATGAATTCGGATGGATCCATTATCCATTCTCGTTTGATATTAATAATTTTAGATGAAAAAGAACAGTTTTTTTAGAACAGAATTGTTAAGAACAGAATTGACGTTTCAAGCGACGAAACACTGCGCATTCAATTTAAATCTCAGATTTGCCAAAAATGTTGGCTATCGATTGGAAACGAATATACAGTTTTGAAAAGAAATCAATATTTTAATTCAGTTTGCACCTACCTACTTATGTGAATCCAACTTTTCAAAATTATTTGCCATTAAAACATAATATCGAACTGGATTGGATCCTGAGGATGACTTACGGCTTGCGATTTTCAATATAAAACCGAACATGGAAGCAATCATGAGCTCGTTGCAAACGCATACTTCACATTGAATTCTTATTATGTAAGCATATATTGTTTTTTAAAGTATTTTTCTTAAACATTTTTATGATGGAGTTTAAGTTTTCTGCGCTATTTTAAAAAAGCTGTATTTTAATCAATGATGTCACCAAAACTAATGTAAAAACGCCCTGCAAACGCAAATCTCAAGAAAAAAAATCACTTTACCTACGTTAACGAGTAAAAAACGATCCAGGGGTCGCGTCAAAATTTTACACAAAATGGGGGGTCGCCAATGAAAAAAGTTTGCGCACCACTGCTCTAGAGGTTAGACAACCAAAAGCGGTATTTTTTGTGGCCTGGCCAAAGCCTTTTATTGCGTATCTCACTCAAAGCTACTGACAAAACTTGAAACATACGGCATTAGAGGAAAATGTAGAAAATGTTTCAATTCATATTTGTCACAGAGGAGGCAATATGTAAGAATATAGGAGTGTATATCGTCAACGGTCAACATAGAAATGTGTGTACCGCAGGGTAGCGTCCTCGCCCCTCTCCTTTCCTCTTTGTATATAGCAAACCTTCCACCATACATAAGCTGGGTCAAATGTGTGTTCTATGTAGTCGACGCTAGTTTTATCATTTCGGAGGATTCGTTGCATACAACGGAAGCATCAGCTAACAACCTTCTCAATAATCTTAACAAGAGGTTTTCCGCAAATGACCTACATCTAAATAGAGAACAGACAATGTAGGGGCCCTTTTTAATTGGTATTTCAACCTATCAAAAGAGGGTGACAGGTACTCCTACAGGTGTTAATATCGCGCTCAATTAGTAAAAAATCACGCAGCGGTTTTTATATATCAGCCAATGTGTTTATTAATAAGTCTCGCCTCGGCCGGAATTCTATCACGCTCGTTTTCTTTGGTTTTAACTCTTCGGGGATTTGGCCAACTCACTGGAAAGGCTGTGTCGATTTCCTCCGGATTGGGACGATCTGCGTTGTAAGGGTTTTTCACCTATTTATATCCTTCTTGTCTTTTATTCCTTTCTGTTTCCTCCTTCGAATTAGTTGTCGACAGGAGGATCGTTACAACGGAGCAGGTCAGCAAGACATTTGCAGCTAGAAGGTAAGTAGCGAAATCACCCCAATTCATTGTCGATATTTATAAAATTTATCGTTGCTATATACAGTCCAATCAGACACACTATTTTTCAAACCAGATGGTGACTATTCATTAAAAATAGGTGATATGCGAATAGAAAGAACGAACAATATCAAATTTCTGGGAGTAAATTTAGAAGAAGAACTTAACTGGAATTCCCACCAACAGCACGTGGCTGCGAAGTTAAGTAGGAAGGCTTATATATTAAAGATTCTCCGAAACACAATTGACCTACCGCTTCTGCTAAGAATCTGCCACGCCGAGGTGCAATCAACAATCTCATACGCCATCATATTTTCGCGGGCATCACCACAACTTGAGTTTGTCTTTAGGGCGCAAAAGAGGGTAGTACGGTCTATCAAGGGTATCTCTAGGTCAACTTCTTGTCGGCCATACTTCAGAGACTTAAACATTCTGACGGTTTCCTCTATATTCATTTTTCTCCTCCTTCCTCTATTTCATTTTCAAAAAAAAAACAGCATACCAAAAAATTAAGATCAACACGCACACAACACAAGAGGCAGGAATCTTATACGAACCCCATTCGGTAACTTAATCCTATGTAGCAAAGTACCCTATCATATAGGACCCCATATTTTCAACAAGTTACCAATTCACTTACAAGAGGAAACTTCTTTTAGATTATTTCGCAATAAACTTACAAAATACCTGATTGATATATGTTTATACAACATCAATGATTTTATGTAAGTAGTAGTTTATATGCATTCATGTACATCTTAAAGCAAATAAATTGATTTGTCTTGACTAGTCAGACAAAACTACTCACACGGGACTAGACAGGCATTACTAGATCAACTAAAAAGACTAGATTAGACTATTTGTTTATAAATGATAATTTGGAGATATCTTGGAGGAATTTAATTAAAATTTAAATTCAAGGTTTGTTTTTGAATCAACATTTATTGTAGCATGATAATTTAATTAATGTCAGATGAGATTTAACGCCGTTTGTCGATTGTGGCCCATAAATCACGCACGTTTCTAAATTTGAATACATTTCCAAAATACGATAACCGCCCAATTATCTACAAATTACAAACTCAACTTTAGCAAAAATATGCAACTCATCTTTCAACGGAAATTATTCCACAAGACTAGATATATTGTGGTTTTACATGGTTCTATCTATTAATCTCTGATTTTTTATTCAGGTCCTGAAAAACTTCTTTTAATCTTATCTGGTCTTATATGGTTTGTCTGGCCTGGTCTTAACTAATCGTACCTTGCTTTGTTTGGGTATAGATAAGACTAAACGGGATTTGTCAAGACTGGGTAAAACTAGACTATATAAAATGAAGTTAAATAAGACAAGGCTCTAAAATAAGACCTATAATCTTTTCTAGCCAGGAAAGTAAAACAGGAAGTGCACAAGAAGAAGAATATGGCGTGGATTAAAAAATGCGACTTCATAGTCAAAACGGGGGAACCAGAAGCTCTGAAGCATGGAAAACAATAAAATCCATCCATGCAACAACGAAACCAGGAAACTTAAATAGTATATAAAACAGCGAATGGGTACGATATTTCAGACATCTCCTGGAAGAAAGGCGCCCGCAGTTTATGCAAGAGGATCAATATCAAGGAAGCGGGAATATAATACATTTATAGAGTACCCAAGTTGAAGAAGCTATCAGCACCATTAAGTGAAGGAAATCCCCAGGACCTGGAGGAATCTATCCAGAACTTATCATGTATGGTCCACCGAAATAGAAATGTTGAAAAATATCGACGAAAGATGCTCGAACGGGAAAATATTTCTACGGAATGGAGAACATCCTATATAACAACAATCTACAAAAAAGGACCTAAGGACGACCCAGAAAATTTCAAAGGGTAGCAGTTATTCCAAAAATTGCCAGAACATATTCACGGATTCTGGGAAACTTAATAGATGAAGATATGCAAAATAAACAGCTGGAAGAACAGGCGGGGTTTCGAGCGGTCCGATCCACAACGGATAACATATTCACCTTAAAAATAGCCTTAGAAAAAACGGAGAAACACACGCATTGCTCTCATCGACCTTAAAAAAGCCTACGATAGCGTCTCCGTGATACAACTTTGCAAAGCTATGGAACAACTTAGTACAAGACTTACTCTAATAAACGCCACCAGAGAGTACTACAAAAATAATTCTGCTCAAATAAAAGTTGGCAACAAACTAACAGAGGCATTTACCACAACCAAAGTCGTAAAGCAAGGATGCTGCTTATCACCCACTCTATTTAAAATGTATTTAGACAGGGCTTTACAAGGGTGGACGAATAAATATAAGAACATGGGACTAAGAGTGGAAGATGAGACACTATAGTCTATATTTCGCGGACAACCAAGTTGTTTTAGCGGAGGACGAAGACGATTTAAGTTACATGATTAGAAAACTCCAGGAAGAATATGGAAAATCTGGACTGACCATGAACATGAGTAAGTGTGAATATCTGTTAGTCGGTAACAACGACCTACCCTTGGAATCTGGAATAATAAAAGGAGTAGACCAGAGTAAATACCTAGGGTTTATCCTAAACAAACAGGCCAACAGCAATGACGAAAAGAAATCAGAAGGGAAACAAAAAGGAGAATATACAAGAGCATAGTGAAGAGCGTGATGATTTATGGGGCAGAAGTGTGGGATGTGAGCAAAAAGAACAAACAAAAAAATAACCGGTCAAGTGTGAGTTGTGACTCACGCACCGAGGGTTCCGTACAAACTTGTAAGTAAGGTACCTTAAGGAGGACCTAACTGTATGCAACCCATATGCTTCCTGTGCCTGACAATATGCAACACATTAGTGTATTTTCATAAGTTTATAATAGTAAATTCGCATTTTTCTTGTAATTAAACTACTTATTTACGGTTTTCAAATTTTTCCCTTTAGATGTGCTGTAAGACACCGCTTCTTGCCAAATTTCATGATTCTAGGTCAACGGGAAGTACCCTATAGGTTTTGATTCCCTTGTGAAATCGCAAAATATGCGACATAAACGGTCATATGTTTTGATCGGTTTGACTTACAAGTTTGATTTTTTCAGAGCTACAGACGGACGGACAACAAAGTGATCCTATAAGGGTTCCGTTTTCGGTACGGAACCCTAAAAATTACTAGCAACTGAAATGGATTTCTTAAGAAGGAGTTGGCGAAAATCCAGATTGGAGAGGGTATGGAACAGACTGTAGCAGACGAAATCGAAAGAAGACAACAAGTATGGTTTGGACATACCAAAAGAATGGAGAACAGATGGCCCAAGAAAATTCTGGAATGGATACCATCGGAACGAAGGAAGAGAGGACGACCGAGAAGAAACTGGCGAGACGACATAAAAGAAGCAATAGACGTTAGAAATTTTGAACTGGAAACTTGTTACGATTGACAAAATTTGAAACTGGGGACAGAGAGGCGTAGAAATCTGTAGTTATAAAATATCTTATCTAGCCTTGTCTTATCTAGCTTGTCCTTGTCTTATCTTATATTGTCTACCTGTACCTATACATTGTATAGTCCTGGACCAGGACTCAACGAAGCTAGGCAAGATTCGACGATACCAGAACAGATAAACCAGATAAGACTAGACGAGACTTGTCAAAACCTGGAAAAAATCAGATAAGAATAGACAGAACCAGATAACACCAAAGTTTATCTAGAGTTTTATATAGTTTTGGTTAGTAATGACTAGGTAAGACAAGGCTCTAAGATTTCAAGTCTTATCTAACAGAATGCTGGCTAGTAATAACTAGGTGCAACTAAACAATATAAGATGAAGCTAGAAAAGACACGGATGGACGTCTTGTCCATCCGTGTCTTATCTAGCTTCATGGAAGTATTATTTTAGAGCCTTGTGTTAGCTAGTCATTACTAACCAAAACTATACAAGACACCGGTTTAAACTCCAGATAAACTTTGGATTTATTTGATTGTGTTTATTCTTGACAAGTCTCGTCTAGTCTTATCTGGTTTATGTGGTCTGTTCTTGTCTAATCTTGCCTACCTTGGTTAAGTCTTGGCTCGTAATGACTAGGTACAACCAGACAATATAAGATGAAGCTAGATAAGACAAGGGTAGACAAGACTTTAGGTCTTATTTTAGAGCCTTGTCTTATCTAACTTCATTTTATATTGTCCAGTCTTGTGTAGTTTTATCTAATCTTTCTTATTTATGATTTGAAGTTTTCTAATCTTTCTCGTTTGTGGTTTGAAGTTTTCTTATCTTGTTAATTAAACTTGTATATTTTCATATATTCGTGGTTAAATTGGAAGGTCAAAAGTGTAATTAAAGAAATTGTAGTATGTCAATGTTAAAAGTTTGCTAATTCTAGGCAATAAAATTGTGAAAAAATACATCCATTTTATGGCTGACTATGAACGTGATTAATCGCGACAAAATAATATCTCAACTAGTCGACAAATTGCACGTTCTTACATGTGGGGACGTTAAAACCAATTACATTCTAAAAACGACTTTTTATTAATTACCCTTGAAATGTACACGTTAGAATTTAGAAATGTTCTTCAAGTAGCCGTTGAGCTCCACTCCTTCCCAGTGAATGTGGTTGCCAAGTTTTGAAAACACACTGAAAAAAAAAACACTGAAAGTATTGAAAAAATATAAATCATAATTACTCTGAATAGTCTTCTCTGTTCTAGTCTATATTAGTCGTCTCTTGCCTGCTCTTACTTGGGGAATCTTATCTATTCATGTCTGATCTTGAAATGTCTTATCATATCTGATTTGGTCTGACCTGGTCTGATCTGGTCTTGCGTACTATCGAGTGGTCTTGTCTGGCCATATCTGGTCTTGTTTGGTGTTATCTGGTCTTGATCTAATATTGTCTAGTTTTGTCTAACCTAGTGTAATATTCTGTAGCGTAACCTTGTATAATTTCACTTTTTACTGTCCACGCTTGTTTAGTATGCTTTAGTTTTATCTAGCCTTGTTTAGTATTAACTAAACTACATCTGTTTGAATCTGTTGTTTTATTCGTACCATGTATGAATAATATTTATATTTGTTATGTATACATAATATATTTGTCTTCTATTTGTTTCATGTACAAATTGTTTATGAGAATTATAACAAAGAGACTAACAGCGAAGCTGGATCTCTACCAAACACGAGAGCAAGCGGGCTTTCGTGTCGGCTACGGTGTTAATGATCACCTTCCTGTTACCATCATGATTCTCATCGAAAAGTGCATAGAGTACAAAAAGCCCCTGGTTCTTGTCTTCATCAACTACGAAAAGGCCTTCGACACTATCAACCACAGCGCAATGTTTAAGGCTCTCGCTGACTGCAGAGTTGACTACCGATACAAAATCATCATTAAACAGGCTACATTACAACAAGGCTACATGAAGACACTCCTGACTTCAGGATAGGGCGAGGCGTGCGACAGGAAGATGTTATTTCCCCCCAAGTTATTTACAACCCTCCTAGAATACATGTTTAAAAGTGTTAGCACCGAGAACTTCGGAATCAAAATCAATGGCGAAAAACTTAACCATCTACGCTTCACTGATGACATAATATTACCAACAGATTGCCTTGGTGAGGCACAAACGATGCTACATGAGCTAGAGTTAGCCTCCAAAAAGGTGGGCCTGAATGTCAACGCCAGCAAAACTATGGTCATGACTAATTTATTTGCAAGCACAAATCTAACTCTCAAAAACTTAAAAATAGAACAAGTATACTCGTGCAAGTATCTGAGATTCGCTTGAGCAGAGACAACCCAACTTGTGAGTTGTCAAGAAGAATTGGACTAGCTTGGGCAGACTTTGGAAAGCTAGGCTATGTCCTAAGATCCGGCAATTGCATCTGCCTTAAAAGGAGAGTCTTCAATCAGTCCGTCTTACCTGTACAAACATATGGGGCCGAAACATTAACCCTAACAAATCGAACAACTAACGAAATCAGAGTAGCACAGAGAGCAATGCAAAGAGCAATGCTGGGTCTGTCTCTGAGAGACAAGGTTCCCAACACAGCAGTAAGCGGAACAAGTGAAGTCAACCAACGCCATCGAGAGAATTGCCAACTTTAAATGGAATTGGGCGGGATACCTGGCCAGAGTCAGTGATGACAGATGGACGAGAAGGGTGACGGAATGGAGACCGCGTAACGATGCATTCCGAAATAGAGGAAGACCGCCTACTCGATGGTCAGACAATCTTAAGCGTATCCATCCCAATTGGATGAGAGCAGCACAGGACAGAGGTTGATGAAAGTTGTTACGGGAGGCTTATATTCTGCAGTGGACAAATATAGCTGGATGATGATGATGATGATGATTTGTTTTTATGCTGACACGATACATTCAGTATGTATGCTTGCAATGTATCTTGATAAACGGGCCGATTCTGTTTAAGAAACGTTAAAAGTTAATTGAAAAGACGTCGTTAAAATTTCTTTATTTGCGCCAATTCAATGAAATTATTAAAAGTAAATAAATAAATTAATAGAGATACTAGTCTCCACCAGGGTTATCTCTAGGTTAGCCACTAAACCAGACTATTCCTCTGCTTCAACTGTTTATTCCCCTGCATCTTTCATCTTTTTATACTTTCCATCATTACCAAACCAATACCATCCTCTTGCATGCACTGTTTCCATTTATTCCCTAACACTCTCGTTCGGTACACTCTCCTTTTTCACACTCTTCTAACTCATGCACCCACACGTCCTCCCCTATCCCACATTCTTCACAGCTTTTATACTTGTCATCCGTCCAATACTTTCGCCTTCTTTCTTCACAGCCGCATCTAAACTTGGCAATTAATGACTGGACATTCTGCCCCATTATTGATTGTAAGTATTTAGGGAGTTCTTCAAATATTTCTATGTCCACAGAGTCGTTAAAAGATATTATCCACATTATTTTCCTATGGCGTTCTTGCAGTTCAACTTCCTTCAACCTTACCACTAGCCATTTACCCAACTCGCACGCCTTTCCTCTTAAGCCTCTCCACTTCCACGACGAACCACCTCCTTCATACAGCTTTCTTCTATTCTTTCCCCGGATTGTCTCTCTCCTCCCATTCATTCCTTCCAAACTTGCTACCCTGAATAATTATTTTACAATTCTATTCCCTCTAACTTTCCGAAACCTTTCTTCCGACACCCACGTTTTCTTTGCCACGTACTCTATATACTCCTTATTACCACAACCACTCCCAAATACAAACCCTAAATACTTAAAATGTCCAACCTATTCTATCTAAATCACCTTCTATTCGAAACTCTCCTTCTTACACACTCCATCTTTCTTAAACCTCATCCATTTTGGTATACCTACATTTACCCTCAGTTTACTTTTATCAAAAAAATCTCTCAATCATTCCTTCCAATTCCTCCGCAAATTATGCCAGGACAACCACATCATCTGCGTTTGCCAGACTCCACACTTTTCCATCCAAACCACCTCTCCTCCTGCTTGTCCAGGAGGCAGGACCTTCTCCAAATCTGCCACATATGTATTGAAGAATGCCGGGCTAAACTTGCAGCCTTACTTCAAACCCATATCTACTTTGAACGCGCTCTACTTAATCTCTCTCACTCAACCGCAATTATACAACCGCTCGATACACTCTCAATTTTCCTGATATCCCATATTTTTCTCACAACATTCTCCTGCTTACAGAGCCATATGAAGACTTTAAGTCCAAAGATAGAGCAAAGAGCTTACCCTTGAAACTTGCTAATTCCTGGTCGTTAGGGTTAGACCTCCTTAGGGTCGACCTCAGGGTTATTAAATACAGCTCGATTGTAAGTATGAATACACATTTGAATAAACTGCGTATAGTTTTTGAGAACAGATTTAAATATTAAACAAAATAGATCACATTTAATTTACGTGAAAATAAATTATGCAAAATTTATATATGTCAAATCTTAAATAAAACATGATTTAATTTGTATTTCTTATCACAATTATTACCTTTTCCTTAAGTAATCCAAAACTTCTATCTCTTTCTCGTCCAGTCCGTTCAGCAAAACGTCCAAATTTGATTCCAGAAGTTTCAAATTGTTCATTCCAACTAACTGAGTGTGTGGACCTTTTAGACCATACACAAAATGCATTGCCAATTTCGCCAACTCAACATTATGATCCTAGAAATAAAGCTGTTATAAAGAAATTTGTCAAATTGGACAAACAAATATAACATAACATAAATATAACAAATAATAACAGTAAAGATTAAGCAGATTTAAGAACAAGACTTGACAGACAAAAATAAATCAGAATATACAAGCAATATTAGGCAAAGAAAGACCTATCATACCAGATAGACAAGACACAAATAGACAAGATTAGCCTAAAATAATATTTAATGTAGAAAATGCTAAAATTAAAGCATAAATGGAAATTTTCCAAAATATTCTAAATCTGACTTGTAGTCAAAACAAAATACCATCGAACCAGCCATCGATCCGCTGAAGGACTCTTACATTTTAATTCATTTCTACGGCACGTTTCAACCGCTTTTCATAAGTTACGTCTCGAAAGATGCATAAGGAATTTGGTTAAATTGTTCTGCAAGAAAAACTTGCAATAAGTCAGAGGGAATGGCTAAAAATTGAAAAATAGCTAATATCTTAGATATTTTGAACAATTGAACCGAAAAATCTGGAAAAACGTGTTCAAAACTTCCGTTTTCTTCAGATAAAGTGAAAAAATGGCCCTAAAATTTTCCGAAAAAATCACCAAAAAACCCATCGTTATAGTCAGAGAAATAGTGCGTTTTCGGTTTTTTAAAAACCTCTCTGAAAGTACAAATCCAACGAAATTATTTTCGTCCCATGGAAACTAGATATCAAGACGAGCAAATCGATGTGTAAATTGTTTGGAAAGATTCTATTTTATATTGCGAAATGCTAAAATGATAGGAATTTTTGGAATAGGTATCATAAAATTGCAATTTGCAACACAATTTTTATTTTTAGAATAGATGTAAGTAAATTTTAATTAATGTCAAATTATATTTTTGAAAATCTTTTGGTCGTAACCTTTCACCATTTTAATCGCCATAATTATTTAATTTATTTATTTTAAGACGTCTTGATAAGATCAAAAAAAAAAAATCAGCAATGTGCAAATAGAGTTCTATTTCTGTACTCAAGATAAATTTGCCAACTTTAAAATGTTTCTATGTAGATTCTAGCCTGGTGGTGACTTGTCAGCGACATTCTTAAATCTATTATATCCTGAAATTATGAATAGGATGGTTTCGACAGTTACTACGTGATAATTCATACTTGCATTGAATTGAAATAACCTGATCTAATATCCTGAAATATTTCATACAACGTCGAATTTATTTAAAAAAATATTAAATGCATTTAAATTGAAGTATTATTTTCTTATTAAATTTACTGGAATATATTGACATAATAATTTATTCAAATCAGTTTATTAGAATTTATTATTTCAATTTATTAAAATGACTTCATTAAATTCAAACCAAATTAACGTCAACATTATCGATTTAAAATAACCAATATCCATATTCATTTTATTTCCTGGGATTACAAACCATTTCTGTGGTTTTAATAAAAATTTCATTTTTGCAATTTACATCAAACACATCATAAAAATATCCTGAATTTTAAAAACGAATACATTTCAAAATATGTATTTAAATCTAAGCAGAGATTAGACCAAAACTTTCATCAATAATTTAGATTTTGTAAACCAGACAAAAAAATGTAGTTTAAACTAGATATATTAAATAGATAAATAGGTAAAAGAAGAGAAACAAGACCAGGTAGGCAAAGTTAACAATGACTGTAGAGAAGACTGTACATCCAACACAGGTCAAACAAAACCGTAGACATGAGCATTCATACAAGGTAGAAAAGACTTCTTTAGTTTCTAGTCTGTCTAATTTGTCTAGACATGTCTGTATAATCTTGTCTGTCTAGTGTTGTCCGTCTAGTCTTGTCTGTCTAGTCTTGTCTGTGTAGTTTTGTGTGTCTAGTCTTGTCTCTTTAGTCTTGTCTGTCTAGTAATGTCGGTCTAGACTCGTCTGTCTAGTCTTGTCTGTGTAGTCTTGTCTGTCTAGTAGTGTATGTCTAATCTTGCCTAACCAGTTTTGTCTGTCAAGTCTTGTCTTGTCAGTCTGTCTAGTCTTGTCTGTCTAGTCTTGTCTGTCTAGTCTTGTCTGTCTAGTCTTGTCTGTCTAGTCTTGTCTGGCTGGTCTTGTCTGTTTCATCTTGTCTGCATAGATTAGACGGACAAGAGTCCGTCTAATCTTCTCTGTCTAGTCTTGTCTGCTAGTCTTGTCTGTCCAGTCTTGTCTGTCCAGTCTTGTCTGTCCAGTCTTGTCTGTCCAGTCTTGTTTGTCCAGTCTTGCATGTCCAGTCTTGTTAGTCCAGTCTTGTCTGTCTAGTCTTGTCTGTCTAGTCTTGTCTGTCCAGTCTTGTCAGTCTAGTCTTGTCTCTCTAGTCTTGTCTGTCTAGTCTTGTCTGTCTAGTCTTGTCGGTCTAGTCTTATCTATTTAGTCTTCTCTGTCTAGTCTTGTATGTCTAATCTTGTCTTATCTGGCCTAAAATTTACCTTGCAATAATTCCTAGCCTGTTGACAAACATCTTTAATCTGTTGATTAGCCGGGTGCCAGGATTGCTCCCCCCCATTAGTCAGCAACCCCATGCCTAGAGCCGACGCGCAAACGACGCCCATCCCGTGGAATTTGTCTAGATATTGTTCGAGGGTTCTGTCAATCAGGCTCATCCTTGTGTAACTCAAGACTGTGTCGAATCGCAAGGGCGACTTCTCCGCCAACTCGGCCAGGACTTTCACAGGATATCCAGTGATTCCGACGAATCTTGCCTTGCCAGTCTTCACGATTTCTTCAAGAACTGGCACCGTGTTTTCGATGATGTAGTCTAACGATGGAGCAAATTCGACATCATGAATCTGAATGAGTTACAAAAAGAATTCAGAAGGACAAAACTAGATTTCTTCACATAATTAATTTATTTTAGACGAAATTATCTAAGGTAAGGTAAAATTATGCTGTAGTTTTCAGAGTAATTAAGAGGGACTATTAGTCCTGTATTATGCTGTAGTTTTCAGAGTAATTATTAGGGATTATTAACAGGGACTGTTTTTATATTTTATAAATAAAGAGCTTTCAATTTAAATTTGTTATTTAAAGCTATTCAGTTTAATTTATGTGTTACTTGTATGATGTCGACGTGGTCGAGCTGCAGACGACTTAAACTTTCTTGCAAACTCTGGCGCGTTTTTTCCGCGGAGAAGTCGAACATGTACTTGGGATCCTTCGCATAACGACCCACTTTTGTCGCTATGTAATATGCCTGCCTTGGAATATCCTTAAGACACTATGGACAACAAGAAAATAGTAACATTATACTGAAAACTAAACCACACTTTTGGTCTTAAGTTTTCCTTAGTCTTGTACAGTCTTGTCTAGTCTTGCATTACTTTGTCGAATTTGGCTTTGTATGGCCCAAGGGCCAACCGGCAAAAGGCAAATGCGCCCGTAAACGATTTATTATGCGCCCACGACACAAATATTTCGACGAGTTAGTTTATTTTTTTGTTAATAATTTCTTTTATTATTACTGTATCTTATTAATTTAACAATAAAAAATTCTCAGTATGGTTGAGACAGATCCTAGTAAAGTACCACGTCCCTACATTTTCAAAACAAGTTTGGGAAGGAGAAAATTGTTTTGTGAAACTAAAAGGAAATGCACTAGTAGAAATTGAAACTGGGACCTGGTCGGGCGCGAATGAAGACCCTGGAAGTCGGGACCTGGTCGGGCGCCCATATAGAATGTAATGCGCTATAAAAAAGGCTCATGTACTGTTGGCTCGATCGCAGGAATAGTTTTATGCGTAATTTTAATTTAATTAATAATTATGCTTCCTTGATGAGATTTAACCTAACCCGACTTGTACTTTTTATTTAGTAACAAGTAGAAGGGAATCCCGGTGACTGGAGAAAAGTGAATTTAAAAAAATGCAGTCGGGTGACTGAACTGTTCCACTAGTGTCACCCCATCGCACAGTGGTTCGCGTAGCACTTTTAGCTGGACAACATTATTTTCGTTCGTTTTGAGATCAAAATTGTGTTAATATGAATCGTACTGACCGTAAATTGCATTATGTTTTGCATTACAATTGCAGTATAATTGCATTACAAATGGCCACTACGAAATCCTTGGCACAGGATTATTCTTTTGTTGAAATTTTGAATAACGTTTTCACATAAATGTGGCTGTATTTGACCAATAACGCGCTGCATTTCCTTGTTAAGATGTTCTTTAACTGTTTTAGGCTCATTCACTTACACCTTTTCCATCACATAGACCCATAGAAAAAAGTCCATTGGTGCTAGATGGCACGATCTTGGTGGCCAATGATGATCGCCAAATCGAGAAATGACACGGCCTGGAAACTTGGTCTGCAGTTACACCATTGTGTGGCAGGTCTTGTTGGAAAAACATGTGCTCACATCTCTTATATCCAATTTGGGCCACAAAAAATGCCAACAAAAATGCATTGGTTGTTTGAGTATCACACTAGGATTTTCAGCACTCCAAATCCTACAGTTTTGCTTATTTACGTATCCGTCGAGTTGAAAATATGCCTCATCTGAAAAAATGATTTTCTTCGAAAAATCCGCATTAATTTGCTGATGTTCCAGCAGCAAATCCACTGCGCTGCGCATGGTCCCTTGGCTTCATTTCTTGCACAAATTGAACCTTGTAAGCGTGCAAATGCAGATCTTTTACCAAAATTCGTTGCATAGTGCTTTTGGAAATGTTTAATTCTTGACCACGATGCCGAATGGAAGTGCCTGGATTCTCGGCCACAGATTTCCTTATTGTGGCTATATTTTCGAGTAACCGACAATCAGCGTAAAATTTGGTCTCAAATTTTGTAATTAAACGGCTCACTGTCGATTCATTTGACGCATTAATTAATTGGCGAACTGTTTTCGCAAAATATTCACAATTTTTGTAATGTGTTTTTACAATAATTAAACGTTGTTCGTTTGAATACTTCTCCATATTCTTAAATTCTCTTGGTATGTACGTTACAACTGTCATACTGATTGATGAAAAAAAATACCGTACAACTAGTATTAACAAAATGGTCGCAAACTTTAATCCGGCGCTCTTGTTGGGACACCCCATACATAGTGCATTACATTCTATATCCCGCACATCATTCTACAGTCCGACACGGTCCCCCGTTCCAATATCTACTAGAGATGTAATAGAATTGTTATTACAAATTGGTATTATTATTTTAATCTATAAAATAAAATCAAAAAAAACAAAATAAAAAAGCATAATTTAGAAATAAAAATAATCTTAATAATAAACATATATTACGAAATTACATTTTGTTGCGCCCGCAACGTTCATGAACATTTTTAATTGCGCTTCTGCTTCCAAAAAAGTTGTCCACGTCTGGTCTATCCCAAGTTAACCTGGTCTAGTTTGGTATAATTTATTATGATATCATCTTGGTCTATTTTGGCCTGGTCTCTACACGTCTCGCCCTGCTTTATCTTATCATTTATAATTTAAATACCTTGCCCAATGTAGTTTCAGAAACTCCTTGTCCATACCAAGGTGCTGTATCTATGTAATTAATGCCGGATTTTATTGCCTTTTCTACTGTCTTCTTGCATTCGTCTAATGAAAATTCTCTAGAAAGAATAAAATTACTTTTAGATTTTCACTAAAAATAGATTAAACATGACTAAGCAAGGCTAGTGAAGACGAGATTATACAGAAAAAAAAAATAAAAATAAAGGATTAAAAGAAGCGCCGATAAAAATGAATACGTAATCACATAAGTTTCTTATATTGAAAACAAAATGTAATTTTTCACACAATCATATGGTCTAAAAATCAATATAGAGAGGCTTAAGTTGCATACCACTAGTAGCTCAAAAGCAGCCGTATGCCTGGGTGGAAAATGAATTGGCCATTTGGGAATTTAGTATCAACCGTAGAATTGGACAAGCCGCCAATATTTTCGGTCCCTAAATTGATAATTGTCTAAGAAGGCTTTCTGCACACCAAGATGCGCATATTTTGGGCTGTAGTTATTTCTTTCCAGTTATATGAATCACAAATCACTATACCAAAATCCTATGAATGCAAATTGCAAGTTTTTATGATGCGTTGCCTGAGACGTATCCTAGGCATAAACATTAAAGACTGTATCCGAACCAAAATTATGAAGGAACCCTGTATCAGCCATCTTATAGTTAATGATGAAATTTGGAAGCGAAGTTGCGTTGGTTTGGACATGTGTATAGAATAGTTGAACATTTCCTGCCACATTAACTGCTCTGGAAGCACTGCCCATAGTGTAGGAGAACAGACAAATCCACAACAAGAAAAACGGGACATAATAGAGTGAAGAGGATCTACGAAACCAGCGACTGAATAAAGACAAGAAGTGAAAGGCAGAAGATATTGAAGGGCATCATGCGTATCCGTACCCCGCACGGCACGCACAGCAGCGGATTAGCTCAGAAACAGATATATTCCAATCGCTTGCTGTAGGATAAAACGACAAGAATTGTAAAAATAGGCCGAATGGAAAGTCTATTTGAAACACATAATTGAAGACGCTGTAGATTGCAGATCCTCTTCAATATTTTTCTTTGGAATATGGTTTACAGTATGACCACAGCTCAAATTTTTCTCAGCAGTATTAACAGTTTCTTCAAGGTGTTCGTCGGTTTCAAAAGTACTGGATATTTATTCGGGTTGTTCTTCGGTTTCAATATTTGCGATTTGTTCGCTAGGCAAAAACGACGATGATATGCCTCTTTTTGCTTTAACGCCAAACATGACTTCATAAGTATTTTGGCGTATTCCTTCGAGGTATGTAGTATTCTTGGCAAATTAAACAAAGGGTAAACCATCTGACCATTTATTTGTATCGTTATCGTTCATCCATGCAGTTAGCATATTCTGTATATCCTGATTGGCCCTTTCAACTGAGTCTTGTGTTTGACTGTGACGAGGTTTTCCATGAACTCTTCATCTTAACATCTTTCCACATAGCGCATATTTCGGATATGACTTGATTTCAGAATTCTCTACCATTATCTGATTGAAATATTGCTGGTGCACCAAATGTTAAAAATATTGAAAGAACGTGGTTTCTAGAACGCTACTTCTTTAGCTCTTTTAGTTTTCAAAGGTCGTAGCTGGCCAAGGTTAGTGAAATTATCTTGATTCGCTATTATGAACTTATATTCGGCATCTCTGTTTGACTGCAGATCTTTCAGATCAACTTGAAATCTTGAGTTTGACTGATAACTCACAACAATACCTTTCTTAGGTGCACTGTGTTTCATTTGACACTGTTTGCATAAATTTCAATTAGAGGTGCCACGAATATTCGGTATCTATTCGGTATTCGGCCTATTTGGCCACCTTTTTTAAATATTCGGTATGCGGCCGAATACTGCTAACTATTCAGCCGAATACCGAATACCAAATCATGAAAAAAAATCAAACATATTATTAAAAAATGATATCAACAAAACATTACAATTTATAAATACTTAAAATTTGTCAGAGGTAAGTTGTGATGAATGAAAACATTTTTTTCAGCATTTGTTGATTGCAACCGATTGCGCTTTTCTTAAGGGGGGAAACCTCTTAAGGGGGGAAACCACATTAGGTGGCTGTTTGATACTGATTTTTTAGGATTTTTTTGGGTGGGAAAGATTAACTAGAATACAAATTTCATCATCAAATTTTGACATAATTTCATTCATATTTCGAACAATTTCTGTGAATTTTTTTAAATAATTTCAGCCAAAAATAAAAAAAGTTACGGTGTGATGTCCGCCGAATTTTGTAAGTATAGTTTTCCAATTTCGTGCAGTGTAGCCATTCCGATTTTTATATGAAATCAAAAAGGTTTTGATTATACATTAATAACTCATTTTTAAGAATATGAACCTCAATGCAGGCTAAAAAAATTAAAATTAAAAATTTTGCAGGCGTTGGAACAATTTTTATTCGATTTTCACGATTTTTTTCTCTAATTATACAAGGAAAAATACCCTTACAATCACGATATCATCTCACAAGTTGGTTCACATAATTCGAAATTTTATAAAGAATCATACTATCAATTTTCATAATGATCGGTTCCACACTTTTTGAGTTAGATTGCACGCAAATGTGAAAAAAGTCATTTCGAGATAAACGAGGTAATGCTCCGCTCGAGCCTGTAGCCTATACCTGATGTGCACTCGTTTCTATGCTCATAAAATCTAAACGAATGCAAATTTCTATTTGAAATTTTGACAGCGTATTCTTGGATAGTTTTAACATCCTAATGTGGTTTCTCCCCTTACACTATACCCGCTTCTGACAATAGCCTCTCTGTATACACTGCTACCGGGTGATGATAGATACATTTTTGCGAATTCTGTAACTTTTGGAACTGCTGCACGTTTGCTGACCACCACTTGTAAGGGTCTGTTGTTCAATCTAGGCGAGCCGTTTTTAGATAAAAATCAATAGCATTTGCAATAGCACTTTTCTTTTCCACATCTTCATCTTTCTACATATTTTCTGTAGCGATTTTCTCAAAACAACTCATTTTGAGAGCTTTTAAAAGATTTTCTTGTTTTGCTCTTTGTGTTTGAACTAATCCCAGGAAACGGGTTTTGAAACGAGGGTCAGGAAAAGTGGCAACCAGGTATTTGTCATTTTCATCAAAGTTGAACCGTGTTCCTAGCTCAGCTTCTAGTGATGATCTCATTCTCAGCAAATTTTGTGTTCTATCTACTGTCTCTTCCTTTCCCAGGTATTTCAACAATGTGACAACGTGTGGAGTCACTTCGGAAATGTAAGAAAATGATTTGAAGAGATTGATACATTGTTCCAGTAACAACCACTGAGAAGGTGTTAGATTGTTTAATGACTCGTTATGTTAATCAGTTATGTATAAAAAAAACAGATAGCTTTTGTTCTAATAATCTCTCCATTAAATAGTATGTCGAATTCCAAAGTGTGCTTACATCTTGTACTAATTGGTAGTTTGAGAAGTCAAGTTCTTGGCGTATGGATTTGAGCTTTTCTTTTGCTATATCTGAGTGGTTAAAATGTGTAACAATTCGTCTTGCAGCAGCTACCACCTGTGTTATTTCCGTTTGAGATTTTATCGATTCATCGATAGCTCGTTATGAGAAATATTCCATTTTACTGCAATACCAGTTCTTTTGCAATTTTGGTACCAGTATGTGAACCAACGCCATGTTCAAGATTAAAATTAGAAGATATTCAATGCGCAGTGAAACTAAAAAAACTTTGATTATTGTGCTGACATTTCCACATATAAGATGTTACTGATATTGCTGCTGCTTGCGAAATACTAGCTTCAATTTTAGAGTTGATTCTATTATATGTATGTATATGAGGAATAATTTTTTCGTCATATAAGTGGGGCCAGGTATCTTGTATTAAGATACTGCTTCTTCCATAAGCCTTTGAAAGCCGGCTCGTTCAACAAGTGATAATGATTAATTGTCTAAGGCAATCATTTCATCAAATACTTAAATAGTGATATTTTCTTAATTTCGGACCACTAAGATCCCACAACAATTTCCTTTCAATTGTTTTCTTCAGAGTAAACTGTTTCTTTTCTGACGTATTTGGTACTGCGAGTAAGGTACTGCGTAGGGCCGCGTCGTCGCGCAATCATTTTTCGAAAGTTACGCAGTTTACCCAAAAACCGCGCCAAATATTCGGAGGCCGAATTTTCTGCGCTTCGGTGGCCGGATATTCGGTATTCGGTAAAGTCACTATTCGTGGCATCTCTAATTTCAATACAACATTACTACTTCATATGTAGTATTTTTGTATTTAACTTGCAACTGTTAAGCATACGTGTTCTTCCTCCGTGGCCTGTTCTGGTGTGAGTTTCATATACTATACTATACAATTCTTCATTGGTAACATAATATTGTATATTCGGTTCCCCCGGTTTTAATGGTACAATTAACTTTTCTTCATCATTAATTTTTAAAACGTCAAAAGGTGGGTTGCACTTAGCATTAGCAGAAACCACTTCAGAAAATATTTTAGAGTACTTTTCTTGAGAAAAATTCTTGTGGAAAAACAGAAGTTGTCTTCTCGTTTCCCCACAATTAATGCATTTAACTTTTCAAGAAAAATATCACGATTTACTGCGGTATCCCGTATAAATTAGAGTATCGGAAAAAAATATGAAAACGTTGCTCACATCACCAAAACTTACATAAGACTGATAAAAGCTGATTGACTCCCAGCAGAACAAAGGATTTGGCGGGAGAGAGAGCCAGTCGCCTCTTTGTCGGCTCCTCCCTTCTGCACCTCTACCAGAGCGTATCTGTGATTGTCGACATACACCGGTGTGGGTCCGAATGTACAACAAAGTAATGAAATATTCGATCTTTCACCGACGTATTTGGTATGTGTTGACATTCACCGGTGAAAGTCGACATTCTCCAATTTCGTTCTTTCAACACAAAAAAGGGGTAGGAATTTTTGGACCAAACTTGGCAGAGATGTTTGGTACTATGTAGCTTGTCAAAGGTAGTCGTAGTAATTGATTAAAATTTCAAAGAAATTTAACAAAATTAAAGGCATTTTTTATTAATAATGTGTTGGAGAGGTGGTCCAACACATTATTAATAAAAAATGCAAATTAGTTTCACACCTTTCTGGGCATGGATTCCATCAAGTTGTCGATTTCTCTCCGAGATATTGCATCCCAGGCAATCTGTAGTTCATGTCGCAGAGCTTCTAGTGTCTGTGAAGGATGGGCTAATTGCTTGAGTATAAACAATACCGAATAATAAAGAAATGAGATTACACAGGAAGGATTAAACTAGACAAAATCAGTACATATTAGACAGGCAAGAAGAGATTGTTTTGTGCAATCTTGTTTGCCTATAGCTATGTGTGTATATCAGTGTATATAAATAAATTAAATAACTTAATTTTCACTGAACATTTTAAGCATTGGAAAGTAAATAGGTATTTCCTTATTTCATTAGACATTGAAATATATAGTGAAAATTATTTTGTTGTTTATTTTGTTTCTCACCCATAAAGATCCGAAAATCCTCCAGCTCCTAAAGATAACGCCGAGACTCTTAATCCTGTTTTGCCTAAATTGTTATATTTCATCCGTTTTACTGCATCGGGGTCATGAAAACCCTCAACGTAAGTTGGAGGAAAACCCGACATTTCCACAAAACAAAATTGAAAGAGAAAGGTTTAGCAAACGGCCACGTCTCTATGCAAACTATTATCGCCCACTAAACGATATCTATTCTTACTATCAACTTTTTACAAATATAAAGTAAACAAAAATGTTTCTTTTAGAATCGTTCATATTTTTAGAACGGTTGATAATCTATTAAGAATTTATTACATAAGATGATTTCTATCGTGTATTTTGAAGGGCAAGGTCATGGCTTGAGGTCATGGTGCATATGTTAAACCGTTCTGAGACAATTTTGCCATCTGTTGACTAGAATTATCACACGTTTCGCAAGCTCATTGCAATACATGGTTTGTAGCTACAATAAATACCATAATCTTACAAGAAAATCAGTGGCGGCTCGTGGATGATGTATGGGAGGGCTGAAAAAAATTATAATAAAAAATCACTACGAATTGTAAATCAGTGTAATACCTACCAGTAACAAATTTTTATATTTAAATTCCATTCTAAGTAGCTTTGGTTTAACAAAACCATCAATAAACTTTTCATTAAAATTTGATATATTTGAGACTGTTTTTGGGTTCCGTACAGAAAACGGAACCCTTATAGGATCACTTTGTTGTCCGTCTGTCTGTTTGTCTGTCTGTCTGCCTGTCTGTCTTTCTGTCTGTCTGTCTGTCAAGACCATTTTTCTCAGGAACGCGTAGAGGTAACAAGTTGAAATTTATATCAAATACTCGGGTCTGCGGTCTCTTTCAGCTGTGAAAAAATCAAACTTTTTAAGTCAACGCGATCAAAAGATATGACCGTTTATGTCGCATATTTTGCGATTTCACAAGGGAATCAAAACCTATAGGGTACTTCCCGTTGACTTGGAATCATGAAATTAGGCAAGAAGCGGTGTCTTACAGCACATGTAAAGGGAAAAATCTGAAAACATGTACGTAAATATGTAGTTTAATTACAAGAAAAGTGCGAATTTACTATTAGAAACTTATGAAAATACACTAATGTTGTAGTGGTATTGTCAGGCTCCAGAAGCATATGGGTTGCCTACAGTTAGGTCCTCCTCGGTTTTGGTCCAAAGGTTAAAAAGTATGTGTTGGCACCAAGCTGTTTATTCTGAATTTTCTTTGTTTATATTCGTTATGCATTTCATCACGTACTCTCTATATACATAATATATACAGGGTATATATTATGTCTAATTTTTTTCTTGTTTATAACCGACATGCGACATACTCAAGTCCCGTAACATCCTGTATCATGGGCGTAGCCAGGATTTAGTTTCGGAGGGGGGGGGGGGCGTGGTTTAATAAAATACAGTAACAGAAATGCACCAATTTTAACGGGTTTGCATATTTCGTGGGGGGTTTGAACCCCCAAACCTCCCCCCTGGTTACGCCCATGTCCTGTATATATTATATTTCGTCTAATTTTTGTTTATAATCTACATAATATGTTGATAATCTACATAATAATACTATACTATAATCTACATAATCTACATTATATGTTGTAGATAATATGATTAAAGTTTATTATGCTTAAATCACGTACGCCCTATATTTTTTGGTAGTCAATTGCCCAAAAGCAGTTAATTGAACAACTGAATGTTAAGAGTATCGAAATAGATCTAGAAATAGTTAATATATTAGTTTATATTAGATCTAGAAATAGTTAGATCTTAATAAAAAGTTAGTGAATTAGTGTAATACCAAAATAAAGTTTTCTTTTTATAAGTTTAAAAATATTCGCGTTATTTAAATAAAAATACCCTGTATACATTTATACAGAGTATATTGGTAGACAGGCAAAATTGAGCAGTAAAAACAAATAGTGAAGTTGCAGAACCCCTAAACACTCATAGTGAATGGGGGATGTATGGTAATAAAATGTAGGGTAGAATTCCATCGTACGACAGCGACATCTTGAGGTTATGCTTGCAGCGGTACTAAGATGGTCGTGATTTCAGGAGGGCCACTTGTCAAGTTAACTGAATCTTGCTACGTCCTCCACAAAAAAAAAGTTACCTTACTTACAAGTTTGTACGGAACCCTCAGTGCGCGAGTCACAACTCGCACTTAGCCGGGTTTTTTTTCTATGCTAATCTTAGTCTAATACTGTTAGTCTTTTTTGTTCCATTGTATTTCTTAAAAGGATCTTTACTCTTAAGAGCGGAAAAACATCTTTCAGGTTCTGCTGTTTTCATAGGTGTGGTAATTATTATTTCAAGTAAATTAAAAACTTCTAGAAAGGATTCATGAATTCCTGAATTATACATTAGATCATAAATATTTTTGTGTCCTTTTAAATTTTGAAATTCTGGTCGATCATATAAAACAAGTAATTCTGTCTTAAGCCTCTCTTTATCTGAACTTGGAGCATTCGTTGTTTCTCGTAGTTCGATGATAGGAATTTCATTCGTATTATTTGAAAAAATACACGGGGAAAATAATCTTGCTGCAGATAAGTGTTTCGTAAAAGCAAATCGTTCTTTCGCTTGAAATATTATATAATCGCAAACTTCTTTTGCTGCTAAATTCGTTGCATCTTTTGCAAATCTTGGCCTTTTTGCAGATAGAAAATCCTCTTGGTGATTGACCGATGGGAAGTTATTTCTAATTTCTTTAATAATTTTAGTAAATTCTTCTATTGCCTCGAAAATAATAATAGAATTGGCATTACGACATTGTAATTTGCAATACAAAATATCGACATGGGGCATGATTTGATGAAAAAAATTTAACCAAAAATTAAATTTTATAACCAAAACCAAAAATTTTTATCATTTAAAGTGCGAGTTAATCCTGTAGCTGCCTGTATAGTTGCCAAATTTCTATTATTTTGTTGAAGTGATTCAAAACAATTTAGCAAACATTCCATATTTTCAAAAACTGTGTTTACGACTCGGCTATTAAAATTCCACCGTGTGTTTGATCCTCGAGGAATTCGTCTAGAAATACCGTCGAGTGCAGCTAAACGTGATGGAGATTTTGAAAAAAAAGTGGGTATTGCCGGCAGGCTACTAAAAAAAATTCAAGCTTGCGAATTTTGTGATGCAACTTGCTCCATTATTAAATTAAGTTGATGAGCGTAACAATGTAAAAAATGCGCATTTTTATATGTTTGTTTAATAATTTTTTGTACGCCTCCTTTTCTCCCCTCATTACGGCGGCACCGTCATATGTTTTTGCGATTAATTTATTATGATCATCTCCCAATACAATTTTCAATTCTTCCAATAAACATTCGGCTAAACCCTCAGCATTTTGAATTTTGGGTTTAAAAAAACCCCAAAATCTTTCATATACAGTACCTTCTAGTACGTAACGAAAAACAATTACCTGTTGTGTATGTTCCGAAACGTATGTAGTATCATCTGTCAAAACAGATAGATATTTAGCTCTTTTGATTTGTTTGCATATTTCGTCTTTACACACGTTTTAAAATACAATCTAAAAGTTCATTCTGGATAGTTTTTGATGATCCTTTAAAAATATGTGAATTTTGAAAATGATTTTCCAAATCTTCGTCTATTTTTCCAGCAAATTGTAATAACCCCCTAAAAACTCCAGGATTTAATGAATCTTCAGTTTCCTGATGTCCTCTCAAAGGCAATTCAAATTTACCACAAAACAAAATACGATAATTTCGAGATAATTTAAGTCGATAATTTTAGATAAAATATCGCGATTTTTTTTCACATTTTCATTATGTCTATTTATTTCTTGTCTGTAGGCCCCACTTAATTGCGTTCTGATATCAACTGTTCCCAACATTCCAAGATGGCACACACTTTTTAAATGCTCTGCACATTCCTCATGTTTTTAATTTTTTCATTTAAATGATATAGATTTTATCCAACAGCAATGCCAGATTTTATCCATGACGTATCTGTTCCAAACAAAAGGCATGGAAAACAAAAAAAAACATTCTTTTTTTGACAACCTGTTAATTATGGTTCATATAAATGTTGGAATTAAATTTTCGGTGATAATTATTTGAACGACTTTGTGACACTTGACAAATATTTAAATCTGGAATTAACCGTCCTAATGATTTAATTTCAATTTTTTCTTGAAATTCCAGTCGTGCAAAGTGGATCTTTTGCAAATGCATAACTGAATTTTTGGCTTCGTTCATTTCTATAAAAATTTAATTAAAATTAAATTAAATAATTAAATTAAAAAATAACACTATCTTACTTTCTAGGTGTATAGCTAAGAACTACTTATTTATTAATACTTGGTTTTAAATTGTTCACTTTTCAATTGTCTATCAATTAATTGTCCACTTAAGATTCTTTGACGTTGCCGAAACTCGAGTTCTTAGAAACAAACTCATAAAACGCCTAAAATACAGAGTGCGGGCTGCAATGTTTGCAGCCCACTATATACATATTACAAAAACGTATATCATAGGTAGGGGTAACCAGATCAATACACTAACTACGCGACGAGAATCGGTCTGCATTGACTGCAGCCCGGCTGAGTATATTGCGTATACGATCGCAATAAATTACACAATACACACATACAGACCGCCTATCGAGGTATTTATTACCTACAATTCAAAAAATAAATATACTACGAAGGGAAAAATATGTTTTTGTAAAATAATATATATACTAATGTATACTATTATATATATTTTATAGAGAAAGTAAAAACACACCTGAATACCGCGAGATAAAGAGGGAAACAAGGAAGATGATAAGAAAGGATCTGGAAACACATTATGAAGAGGAAGTGACGAACGCGATAGAAGATAATAAAAATTTGAAATGCCTGAGACGAACAGACGGAAGAAGAGAAATCATAAGCCTGAAGAATTCCGAAAGATAGGAATCCAGAAACAGGGACGAAATGCTGAAAATTATAGAAAAGTTCTACAGTGAACTATAACGTCGAGGACTAAAAACCCAATAAATGAGGAAAGACAAAAGGTCGTGAATGTCGGTTCTGAGGAAATCCCGGAAATAACAGAAGATGAAGTACTATAAGCACTAACATCGATGAAGAACAACAAAGCTCCAGGAAACGATGAAATAATAATCGAAATGATAAAACAAGCCTCAGACATAATCATACCAAGACTACAATAAGTGCCTTGAAGAGGAAAACATCCCTGAAAAATGGCACGAAACGTCAATAGTATTAGTATTCAAAAAAGGGGACCCAACGTGCCTACAAAACTATAGACCAATAAGTATGCTGTCACAACTCTATAAACTTTTCATCAAAGTAATTGCAAACCGTATAAATAGAAAACTTGAGGACTACCAATCAATTGAACGGGCGGCATTTCGAAAGGGGTTAAGCACAAACGATCACCTACTAACAGTAAAACTTCTAAATGAAAAAATGACCGAATACAACATGACACTCCATATGGCCTTTGCTGACTACGAAAAAGCTTTTGATTCTATAGAACACTGGGCTTTAACCAACGAATTAACAGAAGCCCGCATCGATCACAGATACACTAATCTTCTCAAAAAAATCCATGAGAATGTCAAAGCGTCGGTTAGAGCTCACGAAAAACAAACACATTTGAGGTGAAGAGAGGAATCAGACAAGGTGACACCATCGCACCACAATTGTTCAACTTAGCTCTAGAAGGGGTCTTTAAACAAATCAACTGGTCAATTCGACACACCATCCATATCCATAACACACCTAAGATAGGCAGACGAAATCGTATTTTTCGCAGAAAACTCCCTAGATCTGAAAGAAATGTTAACAGACCTGGAGGAAAAATCAAAAAGCATAGGGCTAAAAATGAACATAAACAAGACAAAAACAATGTGTCTCCAAGATCCAAATATAATAATTAACAACCAAATGATAGAAAACGCAAACGAATATGTCTATCTAGGCCAGGGGTCTCCAAACTACGGCCCGAGGGCCACATCCGGCCCGCTGACAGATTTTGTCCGGCCCGCGGAGAGCTAGCATACTAGAAAACTCTTTTTAGAGAACATATTTTTTATAGCAAATTAATTTTAGTTTACTGAAGTATTCTAATTTTATGTTGAATAATTATTAATATGACATCTACATTGATATGGTCATGGGCTAACTACTCCTAACATTGTTGTAGGCTTATTGTTATTGTTTTTGTGATAAGTTGGATAAAGAAACACAGAATTGTAATGAGTAAAGACATGTATAATATGCAGAAAATTCTATGTATAATATACATGTATAATATGCTCAGAAAACTTCAGTATATAATAACTAACAAATTATTGAAATGAATCCAACTAACATTTTATACATTTTAAATAAAAACATAACTTATAACAAGCATAATGACATATGAAATACTAATGAGATTTATGTAATTGAGATTTTCCACTGACAATAGTTTGTAGTTGTGGACTAATTTTACTTGTACCAATTATTAAAAGAGATTTAAGATGCTCATCAGTTAATTTAGATCTGTAAACATTTTTTGTGTACTTCATTTTGGAGAAGGTCTTCTCACACAAATAAGTAGTACCAAAAACAGAAAACAGCCCACGAGCAAATTTATGCAAATTATCAAATTGTGTCAGCGGAAGACTCTTATAAAATTCCAACAAAGATGAGTTTTGATATTTGTTCTTAATTATATCACTGCACTGTAGATCAATCATTTCCATTTGAAGTTCCGGGGCTAGGGTTTCAATGTCAGTATCAAAAGGATTCTAAAAAATCTTAATTTGATTCGCAATGGCATCAAAGTCCGAGAAACGAGTATCAAAATTTATTTTCAAAGCACTCAAAGTTTCGATTGCAAAATCGATAGGAAACTCAGTCTCGGTGGTGTGGCTGAATATTTCACATGTTTTAAAATGTTAAAAACGTTTACTTCCTAGTTGTGATTGAAACAGTATCAATTTCTTCCGGAATGATTTGATATTAGTGTATAAATCAGGAAGATGCTGGTTTTCTCCTTGCAATCTCAAATTCAGTTCGTTCACATGTTTTGTCAAATCAACATAGAATGCTAACTTCCACAGGCATGCGTTGTTTTGTAATTCAGTAAGAGGGCGATGCTTTTCATTCAAAAAAATTTCGATCACTGCTCGAAGTTCAAAAAAGGGCTGAAGGACTTTCCCACAACTAAGCCAACGTACGGCAGTATGATAAGGTAAGTCATTTTCTCCAATCTCTTCAATAAATTGTCGGAATTCTCGGTGATTCAGCCCAAAAGATCTGATAAAATTAACAGTTGATATGACTGGTTTCAGAACTTCAGACATATCCAAACATTTTCCGCACAAAGACTGTTGATGAATGATACAATGTAAGACTAATGGTTTTGAACCACCATCATTTTCTACCGCCATTTTAACTCCTTTAAAAATATTTGTACCAGTAGTTGTGCCATGAATACTATACATATCAAGAAGTTCTTCATGCACTTCATAGCTTTTATCTACTCCTCGAATATAAATCAACACCTGAGCAGTATCTGACACATCCGTTGACTCATCCAAGGCCAAAGAAAACCACTCAACATGTCCATTTTTGTCGAACAGTTGAGAGGATATATTTTCAGCGATGTTTTCTACCCTTCGAGCCACAGTGTTTGCTGACATACTGACAGTTTTTAATAAATTTACCTTTTCAGGGCACATTTCTTCGGCTACTGCAATTATGCATTCTTTGATCATTTCTCCATCGGTGAATGGTTTTCCACGTTTTGCAATTTCAAAAGCCACACGAAAGCTGGCACGAGTTGCAGCCTCTTGTTCAGTTTTGAGTTTTGTAAATGAAGATTGCTGCGATTTCAATCCGCGCTTCATAGCTTCGAATTTTTCTGTCCGCAAACTTCCTGTATATTTTGAGTAATTTTGAAAATGTTTTGTTTCATAATGACGTTTAATGTTATATTCCTTGAGAACGGCTATGCTTTCATTGCAAATCAAACATAGCGCCTTGTTACTGGACTCAATTACGAAATACTGAATGTTCCACTGATCTTTGAATTTTCTGCATTCACTATCAATTTTTCGCTTCTTTTCCATACTACTAAATCACACACAAAAGCAACAATTCAAATCAAAATACTGTTACAAAGATGTCTTAAACTTAAACACGCACAAACCCGTTTTAAGGAGGTACGCACTATTTTATTTCACAACAGTGTCATAGGAACTGATTGTGGTTGCGCCACTAGCCTTCTTATATATTCCAATTACTGCCATCTAGAAGTGAGTGAAAGACACCAGAACTTTCTCGAACCAACGAGATTATTCTGTACGTGCTATTAGCGCCATCTGTTAGCGATAGAAGGTACTACCTATTTCCGCTTGTGTCCACCAGATGTCGTGTCACGTTACTCCTCATGGCTCGTACTCTACGACTAATCTAGAAATTACAGATAATGACAGGAAAATTAATAATATGCAGTGTTGCTTATAAATTAATAATATGCAGTGCTGACTTTTTTTTTTCATCAGTGGACTATTTCACTTTTTACCACCGGCAACAATGATAATATGGTTTTGGCCCTCGGAACTTACTGGAGTAATCAGTATGGCCCTAAGAGAGGCCTATGCTCAATCCTGGGCGCATGACGGCTGAAAGAGAGAAGAAGAGATACTATTATACTATTGTAATAGTTTATAACAATTAAAAAAAAAATTCATTTTGGCGGGAGGGCTGCAGCACTGCAGCCCTTATGGGCGAGCTGCCATTGAAGAAAAAACTAAATGAATACTGATAGACAGCGACGCGTTTACATTACTTGTCGCCCTAGGCGCAAGGTGACTGTGTGGCCCTAGTCCCAATATGCTAGATTATAGTAAAACCACATTAAAACATAACAATTAGGTATTTAATATTAGTTTACGATACGTGTATGGTACAACGTTTTACCAACAATGTAAATTAATGTTTTATTTACATTTATAAAAAAAGTAATAATTTGATAAATGTCAAACATGACTTAATCAATGAAACGTAAATTCAATAGATAAGATCTTCAATAAGATTCAATATGTAGAATTGTTAAATTTGCAAGACGCTTCTGTTTAACGGAATTCCTTAGATATGTTTTTATTCCCTTTAGTGCCGAAAAGGCGTAAGGGACGCTCTCCTGCGCATTACTTATTGGTACGCTTAAATAAATACGAATTAATGTTTCTACGTAGGGAAAAGTCGATTTTAATCGTTAATACATTAGCGTTACAACGTTAGCGATAGTACATGACGCCTGATACATTTCTGTTGGTGAATGACGATTTTCTTCATTAGCATATGCCAAGAACTGAATTAATTCGTCCCGAGCCATGTTCGAAGTTATCTACAGATAAAGAAGATATTAATGATAATATCTTCTTTCTATGTATATAACAGTTCATTAAATGATTAAATTTAGTTCGTCATGAGATAAATCATTATTAATAAAAAATAATCCAAATTTTGTATTAATTTCCATATAGGTTTTCATTCTACTATCAAGTTCTACTGTGAGTGTATCACAAATAATATTAACACTATTTACAACATAATACCAAAATACATAATGGGAAATGAACCTTATTTACTGTAGCATTTATGCGTTGAAGTAGTGTGTTCCACAAGACCGTCATTAGAGTGATCTCGTACGAGTCCATTTTTTGCTAGACCTTTAGCCTCTGTTTTTGATATAGCCTTTTGATTGTGGATGATTTGTGGATCACCACCTATTTCAATCAAAGCACATTTAATATCTCTGTAACTTTTATACAATGCAAAAACCGTATCTGCGCTAGCTAACCGTCCTATATCTGAAAGCTTTTTTACTGTGCATTTTTGCCAAAATATTTATCCAGAATATTGCACCTATGCGTTGATGCAGAAAACCAAACATATAAAGATCAAAAGAATAAAATCAAAATGTAAAGTCGCAAGTGGTGATTCTGCTGCAGTATTAGCAACAAAATGTAGACTGTGACTGGCACAAGGAATGTATTCTGAATAAGGGCTGTATTGCTTGATTCGATATTGTAAACCGGAATATTTTCCCGACATATTAGATGCATTGCCATAACTTTGTCCACAACATTTTTAAGGTCTTTTTCCTACCCATTGAGATTTTCAACAATGACTTCCAAATTCCCGGAAGTATGAGAATAAATGTCAATAAAGGAAAAAAATCTCTCCCTGATTTGACCATCAGGAAGTAAGTATCTCAAAACTAAAGAAAGTTGATCAACAATCAAAGAAAATATGTCGTACTTTTCACTTCCTCGATAAAGGTATTTCTTACTTTGTCACCTATTATATTTCTATATTCATCACATATTGTGTTTGATAAATAACTCACAGATCCTTGTCCTTGATTTCTATATTTATCTAGATCAGCGCTGTCCTACTTCTCTTAGCCAGCGGGCCATTTTTCCTTTAGCAAATTTTTCGCGGGCCGAAAAGGATAGGTAAATGAAAAGTCAGTTCATGTCAACTCATAAGTTATTTTATTTATACGAAAAAAATATTGTCAAAGATAATAACATTTTTTCAAAATTAAAGTTATTATATTTTTGCTTAATTTATTGTTAAAATGAAATATCACATAGTAACGGACAAAACAATGTTATTCTTAAAAATAATACAAGAGATAATAAAAACACAATAAAATTAGAATAATATTAAGCCTAAGCTATTTAATGGCATTGTGGCCGTACTTGAGCAACAATTTCTTTTATGTCCATATCAATATTTGTTGTGGCAACTCTAATTATATTTTCAAGAGTGGAGTCTTTCAAGCTGTTTATAAATTTTGATTTTATATATTTCATGTCAGAGAATGCACGCTCGCAGATGTATGTACTTCCGAACATAGAAATGATTTGAAGTCCAAAATTTCTCATTTTTGGATATTTTTCTTTATCCAAATGTTTGAACACTTTGTATTCCAGTTACTCCACTAGATGCAATGAATGGGTCAGCCTGTAGGTTGCATAATTCCATTTGATATTTGGACCGTTTATTTTGAAAGTGGTGTAGTAAGTCCATTTTTGTTGTTTCGAGATGCAATTTCCTATATTTGCCAATTTTAAATTGAACAAAACATTGTTGGCATTTTTCAAGATATCTCATATCTCATTTTTTTAATAAATGGACTTACAACACTTTCAAAATAAACGGTCCATTTAGGTTCAACGGAGGTAATATCGATATTGAATTGACCACTGAATAAATTAATACTCATCTATAAATCATCAAATTGAGAGAATCTTCTGTTAAAATCTTCAATAAGCATATCTAATTTAGGTAAAAAATGTCAAAATTCACTTCTATGTTTGTTACAGTCCTTCATTTCTTCATACATCTCTTTGGAACATTCAATATGAAAAAAATAAATACTTTCCTGCAAATTTAACTTCCACAATTTTAATTTATTTCTGAATCCTGTTACATGTTTATAAAGACAAGACACATCTTGATCTTTTCCTTGCAAGTATTTATTAAAAATATTTAAATAATTTATAATATCTGTTAGGAAATCAACTGAACAAAGAAAATTTGTATCACCTAAATTTGCAGTCAAATCTTCATCGATGCCAACTTCCGTTAAAAAAAGATGAATTTCTTTTCGAAGTGTAAAAACTCTCTTGGGGCATTTTCCCGCATTTAACCAGCGAATATTACTATGTAAAAGCAAATCACCATACTCAGCTTGCAGTTCTTCCAAAAAAGTTTTAAATTTTCGATGTGTAAGAGAACGATTTCAGCCACAATTTAAATTTGTTATTTTGCAAACCATGTGCTTTACATCTTTTAGTTTTAGTGAAAGACCACATAATGCCTGCTGATAGAATGGAACATTCAACAATTTATTCCTTCTTTTTGTAAGTCCTGCGAGTCCAATATTTTCGCCGATCATAGCTTTGGCGCCGTCAATTACAATAGCGGTGCACTTGTCAATTCCGCCATACGGAACTATTGCACATTTTAATTCGTTATAATTATCTTCACCTTTTGTTGTTCCGTGTAATGATCGTAATTTTTAAGTTCTTCGGAATAATCATTTAGTTTTCATTTACGGTTATTTCTACAAAAATAAGCATTTGACATGTGTCGGAAATGTCTGTACTTTCGTCCAATGCTACGGAAAAATAGCAGCAATTATTGATTAGGTTTTGTAATTTATTAGTGACATGTATACTGATCTCGTTTACACGTCGGCTTACAGTTTGATGCGAAAGAGATTTTTTTGCCATTTCGTTATTATTAAGAGCTTCAGTCATTTTTATGACACATTTTTTAATTAATTCTCCATCCGAAAAAGGCTTTTTTGCTTTTGCAATACTGAAGCTTCTTGAGAATTTGTTACTTGGGTAAAATAATTCGTTTGATAGTTCTGCTGTTTTTTCATTTTCTTTTACTAGTGTTATTCTCGAGTCTCCCCTGTACGAATAATATTTTTTTTCATGCATTGATTGGTAATGGCACTACAAGTTGTATTCTTTGTACACAACTACAGTCTGTAAACATCCCAAACACTGGCTTGCCCTTGTTAAGAATAAATAAATAATCAACCTCCTATCGTTCTTGAAATTCTCGATTTTCAGTATGAATCTTTCTTTTCTTAGAAGCACTCATAATTAAAGATTGTTTCAATTAACGAATAAATATGAAATTCAGTTGATTGTGTTTTATTGTATTTAACAGAATGGCAAATAACCCAAGGTAGATGTAAACATAAAAGTCCGTTAACTACTGTTGGACAAGTTTTGGACAAGTTGGACAAGCGGCTCTCGGCAACAGTGATACCAGAATGCAGCCGCGGTTACAATCCCCGCCGCTCCTTCTGCAACCACGTAAATTCGAGACGGACAAAAACGGGCAATGCGTAAAGAAGAAGCGCCCTCCGGCGGGCGACTTGGTGGTTGTAGAGAGTGCATAAACTGATACACGTGTATAGAGCGTGGATTAATTTTATCGAATGACCATAAAACAACCATAATTATTCATGATTAGCATTTTTATAATTCTTGTTGTATATGGTTGAATAATTTCATATATTTTTTTTATTTTTAATTACTATATATAACTCGCGGGCCGTAGAAAAAAGCTTCGCGGGCCGCCAGTTGGACAGCGCTGATCTAGATGATTAGCTATAAAAGGGTCAAATTCAGCAAGATACTCTAAACAACCTAAATAATTCCTTTTGCTTTCAAGATGTCCACGAAATGAAAATCCGTGAGTATAAAGAAATATCACGGTCGAAACCACTCTTTTGAGACCATTTCTTCAATTCTGTTTTTCATTCTCAATTTGTTTAACCATTTTGGTTTCAATACGGTCTTCAATCTGTGAACGTTTGGAGAAAATTCACATAGAATACCTATGATCCTTTGAATTTTCATGCTCGGAAATTTTGATAGATATATTTTTCCAGTAGTGGCATCTTTGTAAAGAAAATTGTTTTTTTTTAAACATTTTGCAAATGTAGCAATAAACACTAGAACTTGTTTCGCTAAAAATAACCCATTCGCGTTTTTCTTTAGAACCATTAGATTTAATTCTATAAAAGTTATTTTCTTTCAAGTGACGAATACGTTCTATCGCGATCCTTAACTAAAATTTATGTTTTTTCAGGATTGCCAATAATTTTTGGTTTTTCGTTTATAATTTGGTTCTGCATCCTTTCTGTTTTCCTGGATTTCTGGCCATAAAGCTATGTCCAATTTAAAAATTCTATGCACTAGAAGAGATCGTTCCGCCTCGTCAGCTACATTTTTAATATTCGTAATAGATTCCTGCATTCATGAAGTAGATGCAGTATTTGTCCGATCTTCATCTACTGCACCTATATTTTAGTCTCTGAATTGAATTGAATTTTTTTTCACAATTAACCACCGCAAAGAGCAAATTTATTCACCTCAAAATAACTTTAATTATTAGAACAGACTCACTGAATCACAAACTGTTTGCTACCTGTCAAATGTTGAATTGTATCTTTACTTGAATTGTTTAGCTCTGCGCTACCGGTGCCACACCCTGCCCCTCGCTTATTGCCACCAACCGCGAAAAGTTGGTTTGACCTTGCTTAGTTTGCAATTTGTGGCCCCCAAAAATCGGAAACCCTAGGCGCGTGCCTAGTGCGCCTATGCCTAAAAGCGCCACTGCTGGTAGATAATAGTAGACAGACATGATTAGAATTGCAAGACTATATGGACTAAAAGTAAATCAAAACTTATTCAAGCAAGACTAGACAGAGTTGGTAGTTAATACTAAATGTGACAAAATAAGGAAGTAGTCTTCTAAATAGTATATATTTTGTATATCTAGCCTTGACTATCTACTCTAGTTTGCTTTATATTTCATTTTCAGTCTTACCAGTCTAATCTAGTTTTAAATGATTACTCTCATCGATCTAGTGGTCGCTTAATATTGTCTATCCTGTCTACTATTTACTATCTGGTCTTGATTGCCTAGTCTTTCCAAACAAAGCTAGTCAAAATAGAACTCTTAGTTATTACATATAACTTTCAATTAAATAAAATGGGTTTTACAATATTAAGTTTCTGATTTAATTATATTCAAAAACATATTAATAATTGATTGTGGAGTTACTTGATAAAACTACATGTCAATATTAAAGATAAAAACAAGAACTTAAAAATAATTTATGTTTTTTTTTAAATATTAATATTTGAAATATTTAATAGACCTTTTTTACGGTTAGTTAAGCGCATGCGCATCCGCCAAGTTTGAAAGTTCCCGGCTTTCGGGAACGACATGAAAGTTTCGGGCTCATATATAGTTACACGTCACAAAGTTCGGGCAATTTTGACGTATAACAGGCGGAAATTGATGTGCACAAAAAATTTCAACTATGAAAAGCTCTATTAATAATTGTTATGTTTTGGAAATGACCTGATAAAATAACGCGGCGAAAATATTACAGCGACATAACTACGCGCAAACAAAATACAGGCTTTCAAAATATCACATCCTAAAATGTGGTGATAATAATGGTTAGGATGTGATATTATCCTAGTTTTATATTTTCGACATATTATTTTGTTATTGTAATATTTTGACATGTATTTTATCTTCGTTTATTTTTTAACGTGATAATTTAAGGTGTGATGTTTTCGTAGTGTGATGTTTTCCTAGTGCGTAGTTATGTCACTATGATGTTTACGATGCGTTTAGTCTCGCGTTGTTATGTCATATAACCGTTTTGGAAAGGTTGGTATTGGAGTAAATAATTTTTTTTATGTTTCTATGTTGGTACCGCACACACAAAAAAGTCACTTACTAAATAGCGTGTCGAGTTGACGGTATTCCAAATAAAACTTTCTAAATAAAAGCCGACAGAGAACGAAAAAATTGAAAGGGGATTGAACAGAATCCGTTGAATACATCAAGAAATGCCCCAGTCTCCACGAAACTGAGTGATGGCGTCAATGATTTACGTAACGTTTGTCGAAAAAGAGGGTCCTTATCTAAAAATATGGGGCCAAACAGACAAAAACTTACCAATGGCTATAGAAAAAACTCTTCAACAGATGACACCGCAGTTTGATCAAGGCCAATGTATGCTTAGTGTCGAAAGCTGCCAGCCCGGAAACCTCTGCTGTGCTAAATTCAAAGATGGCTCATATTACCGTGCTCGCATAACCAACATTCTCTACCTATCACAAGGAGCTGTAGAAGTCCACTTCCTTGACTACGGAAACAGAGACTTGGTACCCTTAGGTAACATTCGATCAATGAACTGTTTCTCAGCCAACTTAATCTCCATAGCTCCACAAGCCCATGAATTTATCCTTGCTGGTTTCACTCACATCGCTCCAGCTTGGGATGATAACATGCTTGTCAGATTATCAAATGAACTACGTTACCTAGATTTCCTGTTCCAAGTTGTCGCACATGGTGGCAACTATGTTCTAATCACTTTGTCATCAAATGGACAAGATGTCACAACAAAACTTGTTTCACAAGGTTTAGGTTCTAATGTAGTGGTCACTATGCAACAAATGTTCTTACAAGGTGCATTGAAACCAGCACTACCGATAATGACACAAGAAGCAAAACTGCCACCAACTGATTTGTTGACTTATAAGTCTATGCCATTGGAAGTTGGGTCTGAAAATACTGTATTTGTTTCCTATGTTACGGATGGACCTTGCTTGTTTTCCGTGCAGCTACAGGGTATGGAAGAAAAGCTAAAACAGTTGATGTGTGACATTAATACTATGCCTTTGGATTTATTGGATGAACCGCCATTGCCTGGCTATGTTTGCCTAGCGAAAAGTTCAGAAGATGATTATATTTGTAGAGCAGTGGTTACCAACATGGTTGATGGAAACTTTAAGGTAGTATTTTTAACATTTTTGAAATTTTTTTTGTTATCTTTATTTGATACACTTAATTTGATTCTGTCTACAAAAATTTATATACAAAAATTTTGCAATCTACCAGTCTATTCTTTATAAAATTTTGCTCAATGAAAGATGAATTTTTAAATTTTGTTTATTGTCAGGTTTGCAAAACTTTTTGTTGATTTTATTTATAAAATTCAAATGATTTTATTTATAAATTCAATAATTAATTTAAAGTTTTAATGTAGCACAGTCTACTTTCACCCATGACTAACTGTAAAATAATTTTTGTTTTTTGTTTTTCAATGGTGCATTGAAAACAATTTCTCTGTGGTTATTTTTTGTCAGTTAAATTGCACAAAATATTCAGGATTTTTTTTTATGTGCACTTTGTGTATTGTTTTATAACTAAATTCAATTAAGCCTTCGGCCTTTGTTGCGATTTTGCAATATTTTTATTAGATTGTCTATTTCTGGGAAATTATGATTACTTTCGAGACAATGGTTTGAAAAACAACTGGTGTCTTTTTTCAGGCGAAAAGCGCGAGAATGTTCTGAAAAACTTCGTCCTGTCTGACCTATGTATTACATTCGTAACAATGAATTTCACCGGATTTATTGAGGGCGTCAATTTTGTCTTTGGAATTAAACAATATGTGGGACAACTTTGAGGGTTTAAATGCGAAAGTGAAGATTTTGCTTTCGAAGTACGTTAGTGATTTGTTCCACATATTTGTTGCCAAAATATGTTAGGGATATTCATACAAATAACTAAATAGATTTTGATATATACACTGTGATATAAAAAATGCAACACTAATTATAAGAAGGTGATGAGTCGCGGTGGTTGTTTGTCTTTGGACAAACGTTCGTGTGATTAAATCTAAGGCGGTTAATTCAGGGTTGCCAATAGATTCGATCGGCACTGGAATTTAAATGGTTGTGCGAAATAAAACTTGTACGCCTCGATAAACATGTATTTAATATTTAATTCTATTTTAAGCAATTGTGACGACGCGTACTGTCGGAGTTTTGAATCTTCTTGGTATGTTTGTGGCAAGAGGGTTACAATTGAACTGGGTGTGATTAAATATTATTAAAAACAGGAAAACTCAATCCCACCTCCCATTTTCCTGCCCCCACTGAACCAAGAAGAATTCTAACCCGAAGTGCATGTGGTAATTTCTATGACTAATCTTACAACTACCCAAAATTTAAAATACTTAGGGCATCTTTCACCATTTCTAAGTAAAGCGTTGATTAGTTACTTCCCAGTTAATGTTAATCTGCAAGTAAAAGTTACGAGTATCTTTTGTCAATTTCACAAACGAAAATGAAGCTTCGTGTAACAACTTACGGGTTAAGTGGATGACGTAACAAATTTACGTAACAGTCGTTCAATATACGGCTTGCTGTTGGTGGACTGACACCACAAAAATCAGCCGCACTTAAGTAGGATCCAGTAGCAAAATATCTTAGGCCCTCTTTCACCAACCTCAAGTAAAGTGTCGAGTAGGCTTTCCGCCAGTTAAAGTCACTCGTAACTCCATGTGCGAGTTTCACGAAGTTCGAGTAGCACTAATCATAAAATTAACCGATCCGTAACTTACTTGCCACATCTGCCCATTAGTGGGTTTACTTTACAGTTAAAAATTGTCAGTTGTCATTTTGTGTAGGTATTTATCATAACGCCAACGATTATTTTAAAATTTATTAATAAATATGGATGGTGGTCGTTGGATTAGTGCTACTCGAACGTCGTGAAACGAGCACAAGGGGTTACGGGTGACTTTAATTGGCGGAAAGCCTACTCGACACTTTACTTGAGGATGGTGAAAGAGGCCCTTATACTAAGAACCCTTAATTTAAACATTGCATTGTATTTTCAATTGTTTACGACCACCAAGCATCCAAAAACCATTAGCGATCGTAAACATCCGCCGAAGCGTATTTACAAAGGATTAGTGAGTACAAATGGTCTTTCAGATACGTAGCGGCCATAAACAGCTCTAAACGCATTCAACAAATATCCACTACCCTACCGACCAGATGTTGGGAATCTACTGGTCGGTTTAAGATAATCTTAATGTAATTATTATTTACCTACTTTTAGAAATACACGAGGACAAAGAAAAATGGTTTTAAGACTAAATAAAAATAAAATTGTTGGGTCTTAACAGAAGGGTTAGACATTTTTGGACCAAACAAAGAAATGTTTAACTAGTCAAAGGTAGTAATTGCTACTAATCTTTTCGGACGAAGCACTTCGTATAAATATAATTCACTTAAGAACTTAACTTAAGTAAGTTCATTTAATTATTAATTATACTCGTGCTCCGTCTTCAAGATTAGTACCTGAAATGTTTAAACTACTTGTAGATCTTGAGAGCATAGGTTCAGGAAATCAAACAATAGCATTGCATGAATGTCAGTTTCTTCATAGTAATCTCCTAAGACGACCCAAGAACTTATCTACAGATTATCGCACTCGCTAATGAAGTACAATCCTCCTCAAAAATTGTTCGATTATAGAATTTTCCGAATGTACGAGGACCTAGTTCTCCTTATTTCGTCTATATTTACTCCTAGCTTGTAGGCTTTTGGAGCCGCTGCGTGGCGCTTACTATGCGTTGAAAAGTGGATATATCTATCCCACTGCCCTTTAGTGTGAATTTAATATAACGCAACGGCTTAAAGTCTGGATTAACACAATCTTGTGCGGTTTATTTATGAAAGATAAAAGGAGTATCCACATTTCGAAGGTCCTCGCTATGAATGTAATCAATTAGAGGCGTAGCCCGGACAAACTTCTAACTTTTCATGGAAAAAGGTAAAGATAGCACTGGTTGGTTAGTCTCTACTCCAGATATATTTATCGAATCTCTTATCTTTATAATAACTTCTGATGAATATCTCAACATTTCATATATTTATCCTTGAAACGGTTTGTACTTTATAAGCCGTCCCTAAGGCTAATAGAGTTGCGGATTTTCTTGAGAGCTTTTCCAGCGAAAGTCGTTCATTCGGGTACCACTCAACCAGGGAGTCTGGGACAAATGGTGTATCCCACGTGATATTGTATTTTGGTAGAGATGGGGGAAACTTGGAAACACCCCTAAAGAATCTTTTGATTCTATAGTCCTCAGAGATCTTATCTGTTACTATTAAGGACAATGCTGTCCTATGGCTGTTTAGGAACCCATATTGACTAGCCTTATTGAACAAATTAGTCAGACACTCTAATATCTCTGGTATTGATGCCTCATACATATCGATTGCCCCCTCTTGACAATGACTATACCAACTTTTCAAGAACACATCGTACTGCCTTAGGGAACTATCCGCCATTGCAAATTTGACGTTTTACTTGTTGTTAGAATCAACAGAAGTCGATTTCGATATTGTTTTTGGTTGCATTTTTTTTCTATTTGAGATCTTTGCGTTTTGAGGTTGCGATTATGCCTAGAGTACGGCAACGTGAAAATTATCGACAACTGAGTGAATTCGACAGAGGTCGTATTATGGGCTTACGTGAAGGTGGTTTTTCATTCAGAGAAATTGCTAATCGTCTTAACCGTAACCAATCCTTGTAGTTCGGTGTTAACAAGCATGGTCAACAGAAGGTTAAGAACGTCGTAGGAGAGGAAGTTGACGGCCAAGACAGACAAATGTGGTCCAGAACCGCCATCTCCGATTAATGGCATTAAGAGACCGATTCTCGAGTACAAGATCAATAGCTGATCGATGGTTTGGAAACGAAGGACGTCCTGTAACCCTTCGTACAGTTTACCGACGAATTAGAGCTTGCGATTTTTGGCTTGCAGTCTTATCAACCACATCTTGTGCTTCTGCTACCAGCTAGTCATCGACTGCAACGTTTGGAGTGGTGTACCTTGCGACTGGATTGGGACGTGGAATGGCATAGAGTGATCTTCAGGGACGAAACCCGATTCTGCTTAGTAGGAATACACGATGGTCTCATGAGGGTCAGACGTAGACGTGAAGAACATCGCCATGTGCAGTTTTCTGATGAGCGGCATGTGCACAACACAATGGGGGTTATGGCATGGTATGCTATTCTTTATGGAAGCTGGTCCACCGATATGTTGAAGAAGTGGTAGAACCCCATATCCTCCCGTACCCAGATTGTAAGGCATTTTATGGAACGCTTAGAAGAGCATAACGTCTATATCTTGCCGTGGCCACCCAAATCTGCCGACCTTTCGCCCAAAGAACATTCGTGGGACTTGAAGGGTAGAAGACTCAAGCAATTAGCCCATCCTCCACAGATACTAGAAGCTCTCCGGGATGAACTACAGATTGCCTGAGATGCGATACCTCAGGGAGAAATCGACAACCTGGTGGATCCATGCCCAGAAGGGTGCGCGAGTGTGAAACTAATAGGGGTGGTCCAACACATTATTAATAAAAAATGTCTTTATCTTATCTTTATCTCTACAAGACTGACCTCAACAACTACAAAGGCATCTCCTTGTTCCTTATAACCTACAAGATCTTATTTAAAGCCATACAAACTAGAGTTACCAAACAGCTAGACTACCAACTAGGTGAATACCAGGGTAAGTCGTGCATAGAACAGATTCAAAACCTGAAGCCAATCTTCTCATATAGGAGCTGAGGGGGATACCCCTGGGTAGCTCTTATGGTAGACTTCCAAAAGGCATACGACTGAATAAATCGACAGACCCACTTTTCTACCTCGTGGGAACTAGGCCTAGATGAGAAGACTACCAGACTGGACCAAGCTACCCTGAAGAACACCACCTCCAAAGTAAAGTTCAGGGGCGAACTCTCCGCGAGCTTTTCCATTCAGACAGGAGTCAGGCAAGGGGATGGCCTTTCGTGCATCCTCTTCAACTGTGTTCTGGATAAAATCTTTAGAAAATGGACTTCCACATTGTCACCAGAAACAGGACTGAAGCTTGGGTACAAGAAAGAGTACCTCCATGTATCCTGTCTAGTCTTTGCTGATGATCTCACCCTATTGGCCAACAGCATGGAGGAGGCCATTCATGAACTGCAGAGGGTCACAATACAGAAGACTGAGTTCATCACCAATATCAAGCAGGCTTCTTCTACAATCCCACTAGGAATCAGCAAAATCTGTAAAATTTCTGCAGTGAAGTACTAGCAGTTTCTTGCAGGAGAATGGATCTCAGCAAGCGAGAGCGAAACCTTGGCCATAGACGCCAGGTGAAGAACATCTATACCTCCAAGTACCTATTCAAGAACACAAAACTGAAGCACTACAAGTCGTAGTAATTGTCTTAACCGTAACCAATCATCTGTAGTACGGTGTTATCAAGCATGGTCTGCAGAAGGTAAAGAACGTCTTAGAAGAGGAATTTGACGGCCAAGACAGACAAATGTGGTCCAGGACCGCTATCTCCGATTAATGGCATTAAGAGACCGATTCTCTAGTACAAGAACAATAGCCGATCGATGGTTTGGAAACGAAGGACGTCCTGTAACCCTTCGTACAGTTTACCGACGAATTAGGCTTGCAGTCTTATCAACCACATCTTGTGCTTCTGCTACCGGCTAGTCATCGACAGCAACGTTTGGAGTGGTGTACCTTACGACTGGATTGGGACGTGGAATCGATTCTGCTTAGGAATACACGATGGTCTCATAAGGGTCAGACGTAGACGTGAAGAACATCGCCATGTGCAGTTTTCTGATGAGCGGCATGTGCACCACACAATGGGGGTTATGGCATGGTATGCTATTGTTTACGGAAGCAGGTCTCAGTTGGTAGTCATCCGAGGCAATATGAATGCCCACCGATATGTTGATGATGTGGTAGAACCCCTTATCCTACCGTACCCACATTGTAACACATTGTAAGGCATTTTATGGAACGCTTAGAAGAGCATAACGTCAATATCTTGCCGTGGCCACCCAAATCTCCCGACCTTTCGTCCAAAGAACATGCGTGGGACATGAAGGGTAGAAGACTCAAGCAATTAGCCCATCCTCTACAGGCACTAGAAGCTCTCCGGGATGAAGTGCATCTCTGCACTCTATACCTCTGAGTGCCTCTTGATGAATCGATAGGGCCCACTAAGGAAACTAGAACTTAAAGAGAGGAAGATCCTCAGGAGAATACTAGAACCCATAAGAGAGGAAGCCGGTACCTACAGAATCAGGCATAATAAAGAGCTCTATGAAGACATGTCAGTCACATGTATGAGGAAAAGACGACTGACCTTCTATGGGCACATGACCCGCCTGAATCACTCGAGGCTCACCAAGAGGATCCTGACAGTGGCAAGTAGTGGAAAGGCGTCCAAAGCTAATTGGTTCACCAACAGCAGATCCCTTTACAGACAACCGAGAACTGAACTCAATACCGACAAGCCATCCTGCAGGCAGTCTTCCCACTGTCTCTCACAACCAAGAAGTGTACAGACACTACCAGACCTAAATGGACGGATGAGATGAAGCAAGCTCACAGCCAGAAGATGAAGGCGTACTGGGCCAAGAAAAAGCAGGAGACCCTAGCTGTGAGTTACGACGAGCTCTGTGGTCCCTAGTAGGTCAACCCATTCTCATCATTTCACCCAATAACACACAAATTAGCTGCCTATCAATCAATGATACATAGGCTCTATGTTCGCTTCCCCATTCCCCTCTTCTAAAAAAGAAAAATATTTAAATACCATCATTTCAATTGCTACTGAGAATGGTTTCCCAACAAAACTCATCCAAAATTTAATCAATAATAAAGCAACCCAATTTACAATGGCCCAATTGTATCTGAAAACCTCAAATTAAGACAAACTTTCATCTCCCTGACATATTTTGGCAAAACATGCGAGCAAATCGCAAACTTTGTCCCACATTTTGTTTAATCCTAAAGACAAAATCGACCACCTCAAAAAATCCGGCGTATACGAAGTTCAGTGTTCCGAATGCAATAGCGTGTACGTAGGTCAGACAGGACGAAGTTTTTCAGCTAGGTTTTCAGAATATTCTCGCGCTTATCGCCTGCAAAAAAGACACTAGTTCTTTTTCAAAATAAATTCCCAGAAATAGACAATTTTGAAAAATGTTGCATAATTGCAACAAAAGCCCTTAATCTTCTAGAGACTTAATCTTCTAGAGTCATTAGAAATTTTTGAACAGAGCCGTAACCCATCAATTAAACTCCTTAACGAGCAAACCAACTTAATCTTTTCGCAACTTTTTACAGGTAATTCCCTAATTGCAAAAAGGTGCTCCCCAACCAAAAAACCCTTAGTATAAATACATTAAATACATCAATTTGTAATTCACTTCAAAAGGACCTTTTACAGTCGAAACTCGATTCGTGATAAGTGTCTAAATTTATATAACTGTGTTTTTTTTTTAATTATATATATTTTTTTGTTTATAACTGTGTTTTTAATTTATATAACAAGTTATATAATATTTTTGGTTAAAACATAGTGAATTTAACAGTCCAGTGTAAGTGATGCGGGAAACAGTTCTGGATTGTATTTAGTATCTTTGTAGATATTTACTTTTTTGTCTAATTTAATTGGTTGATATTGTGTCATCCCACCAGTAATGCAGTTTGTTTGGGGTCATTTTTAAATAATATATAATATAATATAATAATTTAGTATTTCGACATTTTCTGCATATAGTAATAACTTATAATTTAAGTTTATGCTTATGCTGGAGGCCCTGAATAAGTAAAATTTATAAAAAAAAAATTTTTCATTAGAAATGGTTGGTGTCAGATTATATTAATAATTTTAACATTGATAATATCATTTCATATATGAATAGGATGGTTGCGACATTTTTTGCATGAAATGCATTTCTTGCATTTCATATATATATATATATATATATATATATATATTTGATTATTCTAATCTAATCTAATCTTAAATCTAATTTTAAAGTGCAATTAAATACATAATTATTATTTACTAATGGATATTTATTCTTTTAAATCAATAGGTTTTCTACGTGGATTATGGAAACAGTGAGGTTTTACCTTTTCAAATGCTCTACCAAATCCCTTTCAAATTTGTGATACCGAAAGTAATGGCCACAAGGTTTTCATTGTTCGGCCTAAACAAATCAATAGTCTCCTTAGATATGAAGTGCGCCTTCAAAGAATTCGTCACCAACAAAATCCTCTTTATGCGCAAAATGCCACCAAACAACGATTCATCCCTATCCCTTTGCGAACTCTGGGACGAGAACAAACAGAACGCCTTAGACTACATAAAAAGAGTTGCCTTGCAATCTTACCCTGATCCTGTTTCACTAACTCGAGGATTTAATCCAGACATTAAAGTTAGCTTCGTTTACGGCTGCAAACGTTTCTACATCCAATTGAAAAGCAAAGAAGAAGAATTGAATGTTATGATGAAAAAGTTGCAGGAAGTTTGCAACGAAAATAATCCTATAGAACAAAATACCTTTCAAGTTGGAATGCCTTGTAACGCTTTATACGAGGGCGATGGCATGTATTACAGAGCCCAAGTCTTAGAACTTTCGGCCAGCAACATAAAAGTTAGATACGTCGATTACGGGAACGAGGAAACTGTGGCGAAAGCTAACGTGAAATCACCACAAGTTGAATTAGTAACTTATTTAAGACCTCAAGCTATAGAATGTTGTTTGAATGGATACCAAAATATGGAAACTGACATTGAGAGGGATACGTTATTTGAGGAATTGATTCTGGAGCAGGATTTCAGTATGAAAGTCGTCGAAACTCACTCCGACAAGGTTTTAGTTGATTTGTTCAATTTGCATAATCAGAATGTCGCTTTGCTATTGTTGGAAAAAATTGCTAAATCGCAAGGCAGTCCCGCTTTATTGCAAGAAAATTATGGGCTGGAACATAGGAAGAGTAACACCCCACCAAAAGCACCATTTAGGTAAATCATACTCAAACAAATTATAATAAAAATAAATAAAATTATATTTTTTTGTTGTTCAGGGAACAGAACGATAGAGGAAGTTATACCAAAAATGAGGGATGGAGGGATAGAAAGTAAGTTCTTTATTATAATTCTCAGATTCTTTTGACATTTATCATACGATATTGTGACTATTTTTAACAAATCTTAAGAAAGTAAGCTGATTTAGTATAATTGGCGGGTAACTAGAATAAGATACCATTCAATAGGTTTAGACATAATTTAGGTCTAGGCTAGAATTGATAATACTCATAAATAACATTTTAAATTTCGTAGTTTTACAATTGATAAATTATGTTACTAAATTTTGACTACTACAAACAATTTTGAATACTAGCCTACATTTTTTTTTGTGGAGGTCGTTTGGCTGCAAAGCCTTTCTGCGCTGCAACCAACTTGATCTATTGTGCTTGACCCTCTACAATTACTCTCCCAGGAATTCAGCTTCGTGAACGAAGTCTAGTATATTCCTGAGAGGCTTGCTTCTCAGCTCCAAGGTGGTCATTCTTGCGACCCCGAAGTGGGCAAGCCTTGTGTGTGCTAGCTCTACATGTGCACATAATGTGTTCAGCGGTTTCCGCATCTGATTCACATAATCTACAAGCAACTTCCTCTGCCTTTCCCATTTTGTGTAGGTGATATCTCACCGGACAATGTCCTGTGAGTATGCCTACCAAGTTTGTTCAACTGTTGGGCTTTGATCTTTGCCCAGTATTGTCGCATCTTCTGCCTGCGTAGCTCTTTTCTCTCTTCTGTCCAGGGGGTACCTTTCCTACGGGGTTTTTCCTGAAATCCACAGACTTCCTTCAGGGTGCGTCTCACATACTGTCTGTTTTGGAGATCTGTTATTCCCAGTTCTTTAATGTCCTTCTCGATTTCTGTAAACCAAGTGGTACGAACCTTCTTGTTTTGCTAGAAGGTGAACAGACGGTTGAATTTTTCATCTATTTTAAATAAAGCTGTTTTAATGACCTTGTAGACAGAAATAGAATATAATCTCTTTGAGTCTGCAGCTAGTAGTACCATTGCGTCTTGGCATAAGACGCAGGTTTCGATATTTCAATATTGATATTTTCGGCGTGTATTAAACATTCTTGAATATGGGATGCAAGTAAACTTGCAGCTTTGAATACGTCGTCAAAAGTATCTAAATATTTTTGCAAATTCATGTCCAAACTTTTGATAAGCGTCCAAGCTTTAAGATAATCTAATGTAGGAGTTTGGTGATATTGGATATACGGTACTAACGCTTTTATCAATGCGACGTATCGAAGCTATCAACGCGATGTTTCGATACGTACCGCAGGCCGTTGGGGGCGCGCAGACTTGGGCCCGGCTGGCAAACGCCACCTCCACTATATGGTCAGTCCGACGCTGCTCGAGGGTTTTCGGCAGACCAGTAACGTAAATTTTGTTTGTTCGTCTCCCCATGCAATTGAAAATGTGGTTCGTCACTCATAATTATTTTGTTGAGAAAATGATCTCTTCTGTAAATCATCAAATGAAAAAATCTATCAAATGAATTTTGAACGTGAGATTTGATCTATTGGAAGAAGTTTTTGGGCTTTTTGTCATTTGTAAGACCGAAATAGTAAATCTTTATTTAAAATATAGATAATAAAATTCTTCTTACCGACGCACGTGAAATTCCTACTTGCTGCGATAACCGCGGCACGGATTGATTGCAATTTTCTACAATTCTACACAAGCGATCCTTTGTTCAATTGACCTCCGCTACATTTAAAAAAAACTTGAAGTAACACCGAATATTAGTTAAAATTTGGAAAATAAGTTATTACTTCTGTTTAAACTTCTTTTTAAAACAGGACACTCATTCACCCTTTAACTTACTCTGTAAGTTTGGACTTAATTTGTCACCCTTTATTAGATAGACTAGACAAACAAGGTTAGTATTAATTGGATATTTTACGAAGTGGAAAATAGTCATGTTTCCTGTTATATAATAATATTTGTGTAGGCTGTGGAAATTAAATTTGAATTGGAATTCATCTAATAATAAAAAATTACGTAACGCGTCATCAATTTGTATCTCCGATTGTATTTATTTCCGATTGCATTAACATATCGTCGATGTACTGCAAAAAGTGGCCAGGTCAAAAATTGGCAAGTTGTTTTAACGCCTGTTAACTTTATGGAAAATAGTGTCCAATGCGATATACGTAGCTAATCACAACCTTCTAACATGGGCCAAAAATGAACAGGTCTTTTACATCCAAATCTCTACAGTTAAAACTGTCCACGTCTAGTTAGTTATTTTTGCCAATTTTTGATTTGGTCACTTTTTGCAGTACACCTAAGATATTTGGAAGTTTGTTTAACTCACTTTTGCAACGATTGCGAATTTTGGAGACAATTAAAAGGATCACACAGATTGACATCAAATCTTTGAACTAAATATAAATTTAAACGCTCCAATTTCATACATTTTTGTTTAATATTTTATTAAATTATTTAATAACATTTCTGACTGAATATTATCATCCTTAATGAATGGTTATGTAGATTGATATAAAAATACCAAATGAATTGATAACTTGTTTTGAACATATTTTAGCAAATGTGATAAAACATGATTACTGTGAGATTAAAATAAATCGGGGTAAACAGTACAGTGATTATTGGCCCTTTTACAAATTGAACAATGAAAATATTAAATCGCACGCTTGTATAAAATGGATTTATGAATTATAATAGTGCTAGTAATTGTACTAGTAAAACGTTACTTTATCGGCCATATCGGCCGATAAATGTAGTGATCGGCCATATAAATGTAGTGGTTGCAGTGAACTACAGTAATTTTACAGTAATTAGAAAATATGAAAAATTATCATTAACAAAGAAGATAAATATATAATTATTGCTACAAAAAAATAATTCAAAATTCACAAATTTAGCAAGAATTTCTGGACGAAAAGGATTTTATAACTAGCGTTTATTCATTTTTTTGCCATAAAATCATCTTTTGTTCTTTTAATTTACGTGCCAGTTTTTTTTTCCTAAAGTTTGTTGTTTTGCTGTTAATTTTTTTCATTTGGTGCCGTTTTTTCTTCGTCCAATTTAAATTCTATAGAAGAAACTAACAAACAATATCTATACATTTATTTGTGAAAAACTTTCTATGAAGATAAAAAAAGAAAATACAAGAGTTCTGAGTAGTCCCCCCGACAGTTCTGAACAAATCACCTATACAATTTCTTTGTCCAACCAATATTAAAGAAGTTTTAAGGAAAATCGAGGCGCAAATTTTTTGTAGGGTATGCTAAACATCATTGCGCTAAAACAACCACAAAAATTATTTAAAAACATTATTTTTATCAGTTATTTGCAACCACAATAAACAAAAAACGTATTTGAATGAATTTTTTATCACTCATGCACAATAGTACTAGTTTGGTGCACGTTTTTTAGTGCGATAAATTGTCAATTTTCGTTTATTTTACGTAACTTGAATAACGCACGCAAATATTCAATATCGCTAGGTTACATTAAAATAAGCAAATAAATAAAAATAAAATGAATACAATCAAGACCTCGGTATTAAAAAAGTAACATGAAGTGTTTCATTTCAAAATAAAAATTAAAGAAAACGTTTTAAAGTTAGTGTAAATTATCTGGTGATACCGGAGACTGAGGAGAGTTCTTATGACGAATCCACACCACCGGAGTCAATTGAGAAAGCAAATTCTGCAATTTGGATTTAATTTTTTTTTGGGTGGCACCTGGATTCCAAACTTGTAAGATACATCCTCTCGCATGAGTGATAAAAAATATTGTTTGTAACACGGGCGAAATTGTCAATTTCATTCTCGAGCGAATGAGCGCCCTCATTCCGTTCGTGCGCACATTTTCGCTCTCGAGTGATATTGACAACCTTTCGCCCCAGTTACAAAATCTACTTTTTTATTTTGGAAGTGCATACGCGCAGGAATTTTGCTTAGTTGCATAACAAGTTGATATAAGAAAAATAACATCCTTAATTATTTATTAGTTGTTTCTTTCCATACATCCGTTCCAAGACAACTAGCAAGTATTTTTAAAGCCATAAATTAACTAATTTAACTTCAGTGATCGGAAGACCACCGGTGTATCAACGTGATATGGTCATTGCTTCCCTTATTTATTATTCTAATGTTTTTAATGTATGGTACATACCAGGGGTCGGTAAATAGTTTTAAGTAAAGAACCTTTTCTTAAAAAAAAAAATAACAAATCTAACGGAAGAGTCGCAGATATTATAGTATAAAAATGATATTTAATAACGTTCTGATTTTATACTTTTATTTTCACGTATTTTAAAATAAATAATGAAGGCATACAATTTAATAAAAATAAACAAAAACATGAGTGAGATTTTACGAGTGAATTGATGCACACATATACGTTTTGTATAACGTTCGTAATTTGAGATCTTTAGTTTTAAACTTTTAAGAACAACATCGTTGAGCAGAGCTCATATTTTTCTTTTAAGGATATTCATGTTATTAAAAATCTGCTCACTGCTAATATGTGGATCCATAAATTTTCAAGTCCAAATGCCACTAGCTTAAATTGATTGTAACTTTCAAAAAGGCTATTCCATATTTCAAATATCAATTGATTCTTTTTCTGGAAAGAAGAGTTTTCCAGAGAAAAGAGTTTGTGGAGAGAAGAAGTTTTCCAATTCTGAATGTAAATTTTGATTTTGAGTACCAATAATATTTTGATTTAAAATCTATTAACTAAAATTCAAATTCATATCTATCAACATTTTGGAACGAGTTAACGAGAAATCTATTTCGTTGGTACAGCAAATTTATGTGCCAAAAATGGCAATGTTGTTTTTCCTGATTTGATTGATTATAGTAAAACATATTTAGTGTTAATGACACTTTTTGCTTCTCGGTGGTTTTTAAATGGCAAATATGAACTATATTTTGATTGTTGATATGATAAACATAGATTGACTTTCAACAAAGTACAATTTCTAAAAGTAAATATGCAGTAAAGGTAAATGTTCAATTTGCTCAATAAGAAATTGCAAGGACAAGGCAAATTTATAGAATTTGATATAATAAGTTCTTTGAGAACGAAAAAGTTTTAATATGTTATTTCTACCAGTCATACTTTTTGCACCAGACATAACAATATATACTGCCTTTAAAAAAAAAAAAACACCAAGTATTTATTGGACGATTTTAATGAAGTTTACAGAATTTGATCATGTAAATGAACTGCATCGATGATCAAAAAATCAATTGTTTTGGTTCCTATTTAATGGTATTTTTTCTTGATTTCAACATTAGGAAGAGCTGCTGATTTTTTAATGCAATAGCCTCTAATACCCAAGTAGCCTCTGAGCAGTTTGACGTTTCATTTTGTAAAACTTAAAAAGATGAAAATCGATTTCATGATTCAAAATTGTTGTTCCCTGAAAATTCGTGTTCCCTGATTCGAAATCAGGGAACACGAAGCTCTGATATATTTTTAAGCGGAACATCTACAATATAACATAAGCGTTAAGACAAGGGCCGCGGGTAGCTAACCTTTTTGAAACCAAAAGAGTAATAACAAACCAAAAGAGTAAAAGTATTTTTTCATTGAACATAATTTGTCGGTCGATGTAATAATGTTTCCATCTTTTCCTTGAATACTCATATTGACATTAGTAAAGTAAACAGAAATATCAGCCAATATGACAAATTATTGCAGCAATCATCATTTTTTAGTTAATTCACAAAAAGGTTTTGATTTTCCGTATGAAAAAGACAAGTAATTCATTTCTTAATGTCAGCACCCGATTTAAAACCTTTTCTCGTGACAACCACCTCACTTCGGTATGAAGAAGTGAACATTCATATCTGCTTCCATTGATGAACAAAGTTTGAAAATTCGGTTCTTCATCAGTCTCATTTTAATCAAATTAACCATACGTCGTTTAATACATCGTCTAATTTCTTCTTATGACAAGTATTTCTCGGTGCAAGAAACAATGATGAAATATTATTTTTGAATTTATGGTTTTAGCTAAAGTCACAAATCCTTTGATTGATCTCGTCATGGACGCTGCTCCAGCGCGCATGATCACAGATCCCATGATGATTTTAAAGCATTCAAATACGTAGCTATTGCATAAAACAAGCCCTAACCAGTTGTACGACCCAAAAGTTCTATGCAGGATAAACATTGATGTATTATCTCGTATTCATAAATAAATCGTACAAAGCCTAAAAGCTGCACCTTGCCACTTATATTAGTTGATTTGTCTACTAGTAATTCAAAAGACATATTAACAAGCTTATCTGCGACTGTTCTTTCAACGCTGCATTGCATGTCATTAATTCTTCAAGAATCGTATCATCAGACACGGGAATCTCAAAATTTCCTTCCTTACTTCTTCCCCAAACATAATTGTTACTCTTTCACAGCAGGCAGGCATAATAAGAGATTTTTCTATCGTATGTGGCTTTAATTTTAGTGCTACTAACTCTGCAATTTCATACGACGAAACTTGAACCTTATTACTTACTTTCATTGTTTTTTTTTTCAAATTGTTTTCTTTGTTTGCCTTGTATTTCTAAAAGTCTATCAAAATATTCATTGTTTTTTGTTAAGATTTTCATGTTCAGTTTTGAAATGACGCCTTAATTTAACGGGCGCTATTGGCAAGTTTCATTCACCATACAATGCAGAGAGGTTTTTGGATAATCTGTATTTCCGGTTCAGATAAATGCAAATTTTAACTATTTTTAGTCATACAAACGATCGACTTCGATTTGACTTCGATTGATTTCGAATTGGTTTCACAATTTTTCTGTTTTCTTCATTCTCTTCAATTCTACAAGTGCTAACAGCAGCATTGTCATCAAGGGCGTAGGTCTGGGGTTTTGAGGGTTCAATGAGAGAACTAAAATTTGAACTGCATATGAGTTACATTTGACACGCGAATATGTGAATAAGATTTAACTAAATCCGTCAAAAGCCAATTCTACAATTGTAGTCTTGCGTAGTTGCGGTTGTCGAGCCTACTGCATGCTTCGTGAATCCTAATAATTATATTGCTACCTACATTTCTTGTTATTTATTAATTAAAACGGTCATAGCAAAGAATATAGGTTAACAGTTAATGCGCACGTGTCACGTGCGCGTTCCACTCATTCATCGTAGGGGATTCCCCGTAGCCCTAGAAGCTAGGGGAACGGCCTAGCGAATTGTAGAATTGGATTACGCAGAATTTTGATAACTGCAATAATATTTTTAAATATTTATTTTTTTCGCGGAACACTTAAATGTGCATCGCGGAACACCAGTGTTCCGCGGAACAAGCTTTGTGAACCCCTGGTTTACAGAAGAATACGCAGTTTTGGTATTAGATCCTACCGTCCACAATTGTGTCCTGTTACTGCACAGACCTGTTACTGCGCAGCATCGCAGAGCAAGACTTGATTGGTGCAGGAAAAGACAACATTCTGCATTCGACATTGGACCCATGAATGGAATAACATTATCTTCAGCGATGAGTCTCGGTTCTGTTTATGTTCTCATGATGGTCGCAGAAGAGTGAGACGCCAACGCGATGAACGCTTTATTTTACAATTTGTTGTTGAAAGACATACGGCCTGAACGGTCACATAGGAAGTTATGCTTTCGGGACCAATAGCGTATGGTAGCGTACGGTAACGTAACAAATTCCTCATGAATATCTTGGAAGGTTACATATCCCGCTACTAATTAAAGTTATACGGTATCCTTAATGTCACACGACTCGTCACATGCTAAAGAAACTACATGATTTTGAATAAAAAAATACGATGATATCACTTTCTTTGCAAAATTTTAATCAAACTTGCAGAATCTTTACTTTAACAAATAAAATTTTAATTTGATTCTTTAATAAACTTAAAATACATATTTTGGACACACAATTTACATAAAATAGCCGCAGGCGTCTCGCGAGCCGCGGTTTACCGACCTCTGGTCTATACCAAAAACTATAAACAATTTTCTATTTCGTATTATAACTAAATTTGGCAAATAGAGTATTTGTTACTCTAATTAATATATGTATGGTTCAATAAAAGTTAAAAATAAAAAATATTTTTTTACAGGGTGCTAATTATGTTTAGCGCCGCATTTTTGCTTATAACTTCTTTAATATTGGTCGGGCAATGAAATTATTATTCACAAGATTACCTTCTGGAGACCCCGGGAAACAAAAAGAAGCACAGGGAGACCCCAAACGAGATGGATCGATGATATAAAGACGATAGCAGGTAAACAGTGGATGCAAATGACAAAGAAGCATGGAAAAAAATGAAATAGGCCTATATCCAACAATGGTATGAAGGAAGTATAAGAAGAAGACGAAGAAGGAAATTATATAGGAGATTTATTCAAAACTCCCGAGGGTCTACTCAGAGCTTTTTTAAATTCATTAATTTTCAAAATTTCAAAACTTTAGCGACGCATTTTCCAAACAGTTATAAGTGCGAACCTGTATTTGAGCTGACTGTATGCTGCTGAATTCAACGTCATGCTTAATTAATTTCATACGTAGCTTCATCTCCATATATAATTATGTAGTTTCCTAATCAAATTTTTGATTTCCTATTATGTAATTTAAATTACAAATAAGATTAGATTGGGACAACCGAAAAATATCATAGGAACAAAGAGAATCACTATAAATATAAAATATATCAGAAGATAAATCAGCCTTTAATAGTTATTTATTGTGTTTGTAGGAATCAAAATGGTAACAGTGGTGGTGGTGGTGATGGAAATTGGAGAGAAACACGCAATACTAGGTAGAGTTTACTAATTGCATGACAAATTAATCATAACCAATTAATTCAATTGAATAGTAGAAGCTTCTTGGTATATACATTGGGGTCTTTTTCAGAAACGAAAATTATTCACGAGACGAACGAAATTTCAATCGAAAATCCGAATTTAATCAAAATCGATATAATAGGTAACTTTTAAATTTAGTAGTAAAAACTTCCTCCTTCTAAAAGAAGAGGCAACTACTAAAAAAGTAGTAAAAGCATTTTTCAAAACATATATTATGTCTTTTTATAGAAATGATGATTCATTTGAGAATAAATCACAACAGTCCAATGAAAACAAACGAGAAGATTTTAGAAAACCTAGGAGTAGGTCAGTTAGTCTTTTTTTTAAATCTTTGAATTTTTTTTTCGTTTCTCTTTCTGAAAGAAGATGCAACAACTAAAAAAGTAGTAAAAGCATTTTTCAAAACATATATTATTTCTTTTTATAGAAATGATGATTCATGGGAGAATAAATCACATAGAAATGAAGATTCATGGGAGAATAAATCACATAGAAATGAAGATTCATGGGAGAATAAATCACAACAGTCCAGTGAAATCAAAAGAGAAGATTTTAGAAAACCTAGGAGTAGGTCAGTTAGTCTTTTTTTAAATCTTTGAAAAAAAATTTCGTTTCTCTCTCTGAAAGAAGAAGCAACAACTAAAATAGTAGTAAAAGCATTGTTCAAAATATATATTATTTCTTTTTATAGAAATGATGATTCATGGGAGAATAAATCACATAGAAATGCAGATTCATGGGAGAATAAATCACAACAGTGCAATGAAAACAAACGAGAAGATTTTAGAAAACCTAGGAATAGGTTAGTCTTTTTTTTAATCCTTGCAAAAAATTTTCGTTTCTCTTTCTGAGAGAAGATGCAACAACCAAAAGAGTATTGTTCAAAACATATATTATTACTTTTTATAGAAATGAAGATTCATGGGCAAATAAATCACAAGAGTCCAATGAAAGCAAACGAGAAGATTTTAGAAAACCTAGGAATAATTGGTCAGTTAGTTTTATTTTTCCAAAATTGTGAGTAATTTTCCGTTCATTTTGCAGGAATGGCGACCATAGCAATGATTTCCGGAGTGAAAATAATAGAAACAGGCATAGGTACGTTTTCCTTTCAAATTCCCAGAGATTTAAATGATGTCACGAAATCTTAAACAGTTCTTATTTAAATTTTGGTTGCCAGAGTCAGTTGCAAAACAGTCTTTAAGAGGTCCTCAAGACGTCGAATGCTTCACCTGACGATCTCTTGAGAACCTCATACCTTCATAAAAAAGTCATTAGAACAACGTTCTTAAAGAAGTCGATTTTCTGACTTCTTCGTGAAGTCAAAAAGACTTCATCATGATTTAATTTTTCTGGTTTCTTAAGAAGAAAATGATATTTTCTAGATCTCATATTTGTGACTTCTTTAGAAGCCAGGGAAATGATGTCTTCAGGATTTCTGAGTTAAGATTTCTTGAAAATGACATCTACAAGTATTCAGTTCTAGGACTCCTAGATGAAAACTGAAGAGCATTCATATTGAAATATTTTTAACTTTGAAATCTTTTGTCTTTTTTTTCAAATTTTCTATTCATATTTTAATTTTCAGTAGAACTGATGACCATAATCATGAAAACCGAAACAGAACTAGGTAAATACAGTCAACCCTCCTATAACGCGCTACTCTCAGAACGCGGTTTCCATATAACGCGGAGCTGAAATTGCGACAGCCCTCCTATAACACGGTAACTCTTACAGCGCGGTTTCCGTTCAACAACGTCCCATCAGTTCTTTCCGTGCACCCAATGAATGGTTTTAACCGGATATGTTTATATAAACATTCAAGTAACATTCAAAACATTCTCTTAGCCCTTTAAGGCATCGGTTTCAGTCGTCTCAGAGCTCCATCACAGTACGTCTCGTTGGTGACCAATCCTTTCTAAAATTTTGTCTGCACCGTCCATTCGTTTAGCTTTTTGCTGCTTAATCTGTGGTTTATAATTGGACAACATTACACAATACTGTAAGTAATATTCTTCATTTGTTCTAATATAATAATAATAAAGTAATTATTAACCCTAGATTTGCATTATGGCAAACACAAAAGAAACAAGGAAAGGATTAAAAAGAAAGTTTATATCGCTTGTAGATAAAATCCAAATTTTAAATCCTTTAGAAGGCAGGGAAAAAAATCGTCTGTTGCAAAATCAACAAATTTGAATGAATCTACAATTCTAACCAAGAAAAATGCAGGTAATATAAGGAAAACTGTGGGGTATGGCTGTCCGTTAGGTGCGAAACGTGTTACTCGCACAAGAAATTCTAATATGGTTAAAATGGAACGGGCGTTAATAATCTGGTAGGAAGACTTTATAGCCAAAAGATTCCTATCAGTGGAAATCTTATCAAGCAGAAAGCACTTAATATCTACGAACATTTAAGGAATATTGGGTATTCTTATGCAGGGCTAGAAAATCATTCGTTTGTCGCGAGTAAAGGATGGTTTGAAAAACTAAAAGGGTACACATTGCACAATATTAAGTTTCAAGGAGAACAGGCCTCGGCAGATGCTGAGGCTGCCGAAAATTATAAGCTGGAACTAGCTAGAATTATCAATGAAGGAGGCTATTCACCTGATCAGATTTTGAACGCCGATGAGACGGCATTATATTGGAAAGAACTACCGTCTAGGACCTTCATTTCGGAAATTCAAAGGCGTGCTCAGGGGTTTAAACCTTCAAAAGAACGTATCACCCTTCATGTGTGAAGCAATCTATCAGGGAGCCTGATGATAAAACCAATGGTAATAAATCGTTCTTGAACTCCCCTTGTTATGAAAAACATTAATAAGACCCAACTGCCTGTATTCTGGAGATTTAATAAGAAAGCTTGAATGACTCAAGATCTATTTCAGGATTGGTTTTATAATTATTTTGTCCCGGCAGTGGAAACCTATACGTTGGAAAAAAAATTGTATTTCAGTTTTATTGGTTCTTGATAACGCTGGTCGCTACAACATAGAACTGGATCATCCAAATGTGAAAATTGTCTTCCTTCTCCTAACTGCACGTCATTAATACAACCTTTGGACTAAGGAGTCATTCAAACTTTAAAAATGTACTACACACGCCAACTTTTCCAAACCATTTTCGACAGATTAGAAAATAGTGAAAATAAAACTCTTACTATTAGAACCGTGTCATCGGCTTGCGGACCATGAACGCTTAATTCGTGTTGGAAACCTCATTTACCTCAAATGGTTCAAGCAATACAAGATGATTCTACAATTTCACTCCCAGTTACAGAAATAGTAAACATTGCTTCTCGTTTAAGTGATGAAGAATTTGCAGTAAACTATCAGAATGTAAGAGAACTAGTACTCGGGGAAGAAACTTTGGATGAGGAAGAACTGATGGAATTAATTGATGCACCCACCTCAAATGCATTGGTAAACGAATAAGGAAAACGAATGGGTGCCAAATCTCGATTTACGATGTGCAAAAAGGGCTAAATTTGGCTAAAGAATTAGAACATTCAGATCTTTCATTCAAACTGATCATTCAACGGTGGGCAGCGCGAGTTAGCAGCGAAAGAGAGTTAAGAAATTGCTTAGCTCCCTATAGAGAGGTTTTAGTGGAGTTAAAGCTACAATCGAAAAAAGCTACAATCGAAAACCAATGTGAAGATGAACCAAGTGAGGAAGACATTTTGCCCATTAAAAGAAGGCGAGTTAGGCGACTCATATCTGACAGCAAGGATGAGTGTTGAAAGATTACATAATTTTACAAAAGTCTTTCTTGTTTTTGTTGGAAAAAGTTTTTTAGTTCACTTTTTGTTTCATTTTTTTATCATTTCCTTAGATGAACTCTTCAATTCAATAAAAATAATTTATCTTGTCTTTTGTATTTATTGGTCTCCATATAACGCGGTACGAAGGATGTGATTTGTACTAATTCTAAATTTCTTATAGCGCGGATTCCATACAACGCGGTAGACGGTTTCCATAGAACGCGCTACGAATTAGCCTGGTTTGTACGGTTAAATCCGAGTTTCTTATAGCGCGGTTTCCATATAACGCCGTACGCACTCACCGCGTTATAGGAGGGTTGACTGTAATTGCATTATTTTGTTATTGAAATAATTGATTGTTTTTTGAGATAGAGAGGGAAGTGAAAAAAGTTGGTCGGGATCGGACAAAAGCGGCGGCCGGTTCAAAGGAAACCGCACACCCAAGGAATACCAGAAGAAGGAGTTCCAGAACAAAAGTCCGAAATCACCCGTGGAAACCCCAGATTTCGCCGATGCCAACACCAAATTCCAGTTCCTTGATCTCATTGGCAAAACTGAAAGTATTAGTGTCTCTTGGTTCTTCAATCCCACAAACTTTTATTGCCAGCTCGAATCATCCAAGGTAAAAATGAATGTAATGAATTATGTCTAGCTCAGACTTAACAATAAAAATAAATAAGAGACGCCTTATGGTGATTAGACGAAGAAAATTATTCTGCTATTAATTATTTATTTTTAGGTTGAGTTTGGTAATATGATGAGAGAAGTCCAGATGATATACAAAAAACGGAAACCGTTCGAGGCAAGCGTAGAATCTCCAGTAATTGGTCTTTTTGTCGGTGATAACGCTTTATATCGCGCGACCGTTTTGGAAAAGTCTTCAGCAGGTTACACCGTTTTTTTCGTTGATTTTGGCAATGTATCCACTTGCGAAACTGTTTATCAAATCGAAAAGAAACACATGGTTCTGCCTGCACAAGCTTACCATTGCTACATAGACGGTTTGAAACCGGATGGAGACGTTTGGCCTTCAGCTGAAAGTTTTGGCCAATTTTTTGATAAAGACGTTTTTCAATGTAGTTTTATTAGTAACTTAAATAATTCGTAAGTATATTCTAAATACAAATTTCGTAAAGTTTGGTCAAAATTTGGTTTGTAGGTATAGTGTGGATTTAGTATTTAATAATACTCAAGTCAAGGCTCAGTTATTAGAGGCTAGATTAGCTGTGGACTTGCATACAAATGAGACTGTCGATTTTGACTTTATCTTGCTGCAGGATCAGCAAATTCGTTGTCAGCTGGCGTCGATGAACAAAATGAGTGATATTTTACTTCAGATTCAACCGGGACAATTTATCCAAGCTACAGTTCATAATTTAGATAGTGCTAAAGAAATCTTTGAGGCTAACTTACAAAAATTTATTGGACAGTTTATCATAGCCTACATTAATAATATCAACAACAATATGTAAGTTAAAGTAGACCAAAGACAATTTTATTTGGCACAATATTATCGAATATTTTTACTTAAATAGATCCGAAGTTACTTTCTATGATACAGAAGGCCAAAAACTTCAATTAATTGAACCAGATGAAGGATCATATTCTTTCACCTGCCCAGTTTGTCCTTTACCCATTTTCTCTTCAACATTACAAGGATATGTTTCTCATGCCACTGAAACTTCAATTTTCCTTCAAACCAGTGAACATATGGAAACTAATACCAATTTATTGGAAGGATTGTATCAATTTTATGAGACTCTGGAAGAAGTGGATGTTTCTGCCAGTGTGGAAACTGTTTATGCTGTGAAAAGTTCAGATGGAAATTGGTATAGAGGAATGGTAACCACAATTGAAGAAGGAATAGTTACTGTTCAATATGTTGATTACGGTAATGAAGAAGTTGTTGAAATTGCAGCTTTAAGGTAACTTTTTTTCACTGCTAGGTGATTAAACAGTAATTTTTTTTTGTTTTTTTTTTGTAGGAAATTGGACCCATACTTCTACGAATTTCATATGTTAGCTATTGAAATATCAATAACAAATTCTCTAAGTCTTCTTGAACAAGAAATAGAAGTTACAGTTTCTTTAGGTGAATTTGGATGGAAGGGAGATTTGATCAGAATCAAAGAAGACCTTGAAAGTGAAAGAGAACCCCAAGGTGAAGCTGTTGTTGCTGAAAACCAAGGAGTTCTTCAAAATGGATTAAATGAAATTCTTCCTGAACCTAATGAAATTATTCCCGAACCTAATGAAATTCTTTCTGAACATAAAGAAGAAATTGTTAAACAAGATGAAGTTAAGGAAGTTCTGGAACGTCCAACATCAACAGACACTCCACTTGAACTAGGTTTTGCGGTAACTTTAACTCATATAGATAATCCAGGTCAGTTTTACCTACAACTTAATGACGCTGTGCAATCAATTTATGACCTCCAAGAGCATATACAACTAGAAGTTTCTAACTTCCAAAACATTGACACTGTTTCAATTGGTTCTCTTTGTGCTGCACCTTTTAGTGCTGACCAATTCTGGTACAGAGCCCAAGTTCTTGATGCAGACTCAGACATCACAACAGTGAGGTTCATTGATTTTGGAAACACAGACGTTCTAAACGCAAATACCAAAATTAAAATGTTACCTCCAGAGTTATTAGCTATGGAACAACATGCCAGACGTTGTAGTTTGTATTTGCAACCAGTAGACGACGAATGGAGCTGTGAAGCTTGTAACAGATTTGAAGAGATAATTGATGGTAAGCAATTAGTTGCTGAGATTGTTCATGAAGATGAGAAAACGACATTTGTTGAGCTTTTGGCTGATAATATTAATGTTGGCGAAGTTTTATTGAATGAAAAGTTAGCGAAGGAATTACAGCTTGAAACCAGTTCAAGTTGTACTGGATTCTTTAGCCATTTGAATTCACCTTCAGAGTTTTGGATACAGTTGGAAAGTGCTTGTAATGATTTGGAATGGACTGCAGAACAATTAGCTGATGCTGAGAATTTCCCACCTTTACAGGATTGTGCACCTGGAACTCTTTGTGCTGCTATATTTCCAGATGATGGTAATTGGTATAGAGCTAGAATTTTATCTAATACTGTAGCAGGTAAAATATTTGTAAGGAATGTTATTTAGATTTTTGTTATTTGTGTTTTAAATTCCAGGTTTGGAAGTAGTTTTCATAGATTATGGAAATTCTTGTACTTGCAGTACATTGAAAGAATTACCAGAAGACTTAGTAATGTTACCACCTTTAGCTCAGAAATGTAGCTTACAGAAACCTCCTGGGGTACTGGAGTGGCCAGTAAATGCAACAAATACGCTTAAAGAGATTTCAGCTGATGGCGTAGAAATCTTCACTGTAAACAAACTATCACAAGGAGAAACTTCAGTTGTCCAATTGTTATTGAAGGGTGAAGATATTAGTCTAAAATTCTTGCCCATCACTGTTGATGTTACTATAAGTCAGTATAATAATCCTGATGATTTTTATGTGCAGCTATTGGAAAAAAAAGATTTGTTGAAAGATTTGGAGACGAAATTAGAAGGTGCTGAGAATTGGCCAGAAATTGACAGTGAAGAAGGCTTCGTTGCTGCTTATTGCGAAAAAGAAAAAAAATGGAGAAGAGGAAGAATAACAGGGAAGGTAGAAGGAAAGTTTGATGTTGATTTTGTTGATTATGGCGGGACAATTCAAACAGATTTAGTTAGGAAATTACAAGAAGATTTGGTAGAAGAGAAAATTGAACCAATTGGGAAAAAATGTAGTTTGATAGTTCTTACTGGATTTAAATGGAGTGATGAAACTAAAACTTGTTTTGCCAAACTAACAGAAAACATTTTCCAAGCGGAATTCGTTACTGAAGACTCTGTCCGTCTTTACCTGAACGGTTCAGACATCCGCGCCAATTTAGCCTTTATTAAATGCACTCCAGCCAGCTCTGCGCAAAGCTCTCCAAAAAAATGCTGTGACCTTAAAAAGACTGAAGTTGTCTCACCTATTGACTCTAAATTAGATCTTTGTGAAGAAAAACAACTAATTGAAGATGAAATCCCAATAAATGACAAAGAGACAGAAGATGGGGAAACTGAATTAAAACAGGAAAGTGAAGTAAGAGAGAAAAGTGAAGTAAGAGAGGAAAGTGAAGTAAGAGAGGAAATTGAAGTAAAAGAGGAAAGTGAAGTAAGAGAGGAAAGTGAAGTAAGAGAGGAAAGTAAAGTAAGAGAGGAAAGTGAAGTAAGAGAGGAAAGTGAAGTAAGAGGGGAAAGTGAAGTAAGAGAGGAAAGTAAAGTAAGAGAGGAAAGTGAAGTAAGAGGGGAAAGTAAAGTAAGAGAGGAAAGTGAAGTAAGAGGGGAAAGTGAAGTAAGAGAGCAAAGTAAAGTAAGAGAGGAAAGTGAAGTAAAAGAGGTAAGTAAAGAAGATGCGGTTTTAGATGAAATAGTACAGGAAGTGAGAGATAAAGAAGCCATAGTAAAGTCTGAAGAAAAAGGTTCTGAAATGAAAGAAGAAAGTTTTGTTGGAGATATGAATGATAATAAGATCGATGATACCAGTATTGTGCATGCCAAAGAAGAAGGAAAACATTCCGGGAAAGTTGAAGAATCTGTTGGAGATTTGAAATAATATTTGGCAATGTTATATGTAGTATAATATATTTTTGATATTTTTATATATGATATGAATGTTAATTTGTTTTACTATTTTTTTTTAATTCTGAGTTTTCTATTATAAGTTTATTTTAAAAATTAAAAAGAACTTTTTTAACAAAGTTGAGTTTTGAATTTGAATTCTTGTTATTTTTTAAATATAAATTGTTGCTTATTTAAAATTCAAGAATCATATTTATGCTATTATTAGTTTCTTTTTTGTTTCGAGTTTTCAAATATGGTTTTGTTTCTTTATGTAGCTGAAAATGAAATTTTTAAACAAATTTTATTTGGTACTATTTTTTCCTATATTTCATTAATAGAAATATTGTTTTTTATATTAATATTAAGATTGTTTAGAGCAATCCAGAGAGAGAAATTGTTACGTTTTTATTTATATTTTTACTCTGATTGTTGAAATGTAAACTAATATACGGGAGATTTTTAAATTGTATATTTTGTAGGAGCAAAAATTTCCCTATTTATAATATTCGGTTGTGCTTTTTGTTTCAGCAATTAGAATATTATTGAATCTATTTTTAAAGTTTATAAATATTGATAATAAAAAAACATTACTTGATGGAATTATTTACTTCAATATATGTTTTTCACAAATCTTTTACTAATGCAAATTATTTTAGTTTTATTTTCTAGATTATTTTACTCATATATATTTCAACATCCTATGAATATAAACAAAACAATTTTCCTTATTGAAATGAATGGAAATGCCAATAATGCGGCCGGATGTAGATTTCGCTGGTGACTTGTACCCCGGGTATATTGTACCTTCATAGATGTATTGCAAAAGGCTTCCGGACCTATAAAGGGATTACTGGATCCCTTGTGTGCTAGGTGATCGGCTTCTACATTTCTATCAATACCAGTGTATCCTGGTGCCCTGTATAGCGTTACTTTATTTTTCTATTTTGTGTGTAATGGACTCGTAACAGCACTCATATGTGTGCGGTTATGGCTCGCTGAGTACGATACAAATTTCTCAATATGTATCGGTGATTTTTTTATTGAGAAATGGCATAAAAGGGCGCAAAATAGAAAAAATACTATAAAAATGTCGTTCGAAAGGCGTTTTTCAGCACTTGTCCATTAGAAAACTCCTCGCTACGCTCGTCGTTTTCCAAATTTGGACGCGTGCTGTAAAATCGCGTATTACTGAACGTGTCCTTTAATATACTATTTCGCTCCCGAGCTTGTTTAGCTTTCGCACACAGTCCCATACCAGTTTGGAACTGATGGTGTATGAGCTAATGGCCTTGATGGCTATCTGACAGGATAGCAATTTGTTTTTTGCGATAGTTTCTATCGAGGTTAAATTCTGCACATCTCTCAATTGCATGTACCTCTTCTTGGAAGATACTGTAAGTAGTACTTACTTACTTTAACAGTAACTTTTGTAGACTTCTTGGTAGATTTCCATGGATTAAAAGTACTTGGTACGAGGTCCAAACACTCCTGCACCAGTACCTTCATTTGTCTTCGAAACATACATATACTACTTTATAGCACTGCATTTCTCCCTTCCACTTTGAGGTAATGCTATCGCTATTCCTTCGTTCTATGTGGTATGCTGAGGATTCGTCGCTCCAATCGGTTTTACTACTCCACATTGCTGTGTAGTTTTTCTCGAAATGGTATTTGCATAGCATTTCGTCTTTCGGTACTTCCAACCAGGGGATCTTGGCAGCGAGGCTCTTCCGGTCTCTGTTCCCGATTACTTCACCTCTGCCTATTACTTCCTTGTTGAACCTTACGATCGCCGATCTGGCGCCCCCCTCCACTTCAAGGTGCAACGGAATCAGATCCTGCAGAAATTCTATTGATGCTGTCGGGCGTGATCCCAACCCCATCGTGATGCAGACACATGCCAGTCTTTGAATCCTCTCAAGCTGCTTCTTCATAAACACCAGCTTGGTTCTACTTCTCCACGCAACTGCCCCGTAAGTGATCGCAGGTCTCACTATCATGGTATGGTACATCCATCGCAGCATTATATGGTTACAACCCCGCGTTTTCCCTGCCAGATTTCTGAACACCATTCGAGAGCGAGCGTTTGGCTTTTTCTACCACTTTTTCAGCGTGCCTGTTACATAGGAGTTTACTATCTAGTGTGACAGGATTCCAAATCGAGCAGTTAAATCGAGCGGACGTGTTTTGTGGAGCGTGTTTTGTAGACTTCGTTTTTGTGGCGCGTGTTTATTCTTTTTGTGGCGCGCGATAAAAATTTAAAAAAAAACAATAGTGAGAGCGAGCGAGACGAAGAATATAAAAGAAAAAGAGAAGAAGGACGAGAATCGGAAGATGGAATTAATCCCTTTCGAAAAAGTAAAAAAACTGGAAAGATCACCGGCTAAAAAGGAAATGGGTGAGGAAATGAAACAGATGCTGAAAAAAATTATGGAGGATGTAGAAATGGAAGATAATCGGAAGATGAGACGGGAAATGGAACATTTGAAAACTATGATGCGCGAAAAGGAACAAAAATCTGAAAGAGAAAATATGGAACTAAAGGAAAACCTGAAAAGACTGAAGGAGAAAATGGAAGAGAAGGAAAAAAGAATGAGAAAAAAGAATATTGTAGTAACGGGACTGGACGAAGAGGAATGTGAGAACGAGAAGAAACTGTAAAAATGGATAAAGGCAGAATTAGAGGTAGTAGTGACGGTGAAAGAGATGTATAAAGTAAGTGGAGGAAAAATGTTGGTGGCGGAATTTGGGAGCTGGGGTGAAAAGCGGAAAGTTGTGGAAAATAATAGGAAACTAAGAGAAAAGAAAAGAAAGTATACATAGAAGACGATCTGACGAAGAAGGAAAGAGACATACAGAAGGAATTATGAGCGCTAGCCAAAGAATTTAACGCAAGAATTGGTGAAAAGGGAAGACGGATAGAAGAAGAACAAACAACAATAGAAAGAAGACCAACAAAAGATGCAACAGAAAACACAGAAGGGAGACTACTGATTAGTTCAGTAGAAGAAAGAGGGTGGGACATACTTAATGGAAACAGCATAGGAGATGAGAAAGGGGAGTACACGTACATTGAATGAATGAAGGAGCATGGGATGAAATAGAAGAACTCAAGGTGGGAGAAAGAGTCGAGTCGGATCATATGCCATTGTAAGTGAAGACATAAGGAAGAGAGAAAGATTGAAGAAGTGTGAAGGATGCTAGAAGAAAAATTGTGAAGAATATCTGGACGGAAGAAGGAAAAGAAAATTATAGAACAAGACTTAGGGATGCAATATACGAAGAAAAAGGAATAAACGAAAAAGTGAAGGAACTTGACAACAGAAAAAAAGTGATGGAGTCAAGAGAGAAGGTAGGGTCTTGGAAAACCGAGTGGTAGGATAAAGAATGCAGGGAAGGGAATCAAGCAGTAAGAAAGAAACTAAGAAATTGGAAAAGAGAAAAAGCAACTAAGGAAGAGTACAAGAGAGCACGCAAGAGGTACAAATTAGTATACAAAGAGAAGAAGCAAAAGAAACGGATGGAAGAAGAACTGAAGATGAAGGGCATAAAGACGGAAGAAGATGTATGGAAATACATAAATAGGGAAAGAAAGAAAAAAGTAGAAAGAGTGAGTGATAGAATTACTATGGAGGAATGGAGAAAGTACTTCAGTGAGCTACTGGGGGGTGATGACAACAGACAAGAAAAAAAAAGAGACAACACCGAGTGAGAGAAATAGAAGAGAATGTAGAGTGGTCCTTAGCCTAAGCGGACGATTTGGTGGTGCTAGCGAGAGAGGAGAAAGGGATGAAAAAAATGATAAGAGATGGAGAAATATATGAGGAGGAAAAAGCTGACGGTGAATGTAGAGAAGTCCAAGATGATGGTGTTTAGAAAAGGGGGTGGTAGGAGAAAAGTAAATGAGTGGAGATGGGAGAAGGAGACAATTGAAGAAGTGAAAGAATTTAAGTACCTAGGATACGTATTTAATGAAAGTAATACAGAAACAATACACGTGAGAGAGCTAGTCAATAAAGCTAAGAAAATAATAGGAGCGGTATGAGGAATAGGAGAGAGAAAATTTGGACATGACTATATAAGGAGAGTGATGATGTTTGATAGCCTGGTGAAAAGCATGATGATGTATGGAGCGGAAATATGGGGATGGAGAGAGCAAGAAGGGGTGGAAAGGGTGCAGGAAAAATATTTGTAATGGGTGCTAGTAGGTAGAGAGACTCCGGGGTATATAGTGATGGAGGAAACAAAGAGAAATGGATTAAGAATAGAAGCAGGAAAGAGAGCAATAAGTTTTGAGGAGAGAGCGATAGAGAAAGGGGAGTGCAGAATTTTGCAAGCGTTGCAAAGAAAAAAGAAAAGAAATAGGAAAGGGGGAGTTGAAGGCATTGGAAGGCATTGGGATTGGGAGGGAGCAGAGTAATGACAGAGGAATTAGTTCAGAGAGATAGAGATGAGCAAATGCAAGAAAGGAGAACAAGAATTAGGGAGTCTAGGTACAATGGGAAATATGAAAAAAATAATAACGGAAGAACTGCCAGAGTACCTATTCTAAGATTGAATACAGGGTCAAAAGTCCAGATTCAATAGATAGTCAAATATTTTGTTTTTAAATACTTCCAGACTACTAGAGTTTACCATTTCACTGGGCAATTCTTCCCACAACCGTATAGCAGTTACTACGAACGAACGCTCAAGGTAGGTGGTATCAAAATGAGATAATCTGAAGTAAGAATGTTTTTTTGATGCTAATCTATCCGATCGTCTAATTTCAGTCTCCTCCACAAAAAATTCACGTAAATAACTTGGTTTATGTATTTTCAATAATTTATAAAAGTAACAAGCCATGTAGTACCATCGACGATGTTTGATTGATAGCCACCCGTCGATAAGGGGTTATGTGCTCATCTCGTTTCATACCAAAGATAAATCTTATAGAAGAATTCACTGCGCGCTGCAATTTCAATTTATTTTTTGATGTAGAATCAATAAGTACAATTGTGCAGTAATCTAATATGAGCGGTAAGATAGTTGCTGAAACTAATAACTTTCTGATTGCCGTTGTAAAGATATTTTTGCGAATTTTAAGGCAATGTAAGGTCGAATTTACTTGTTGCGATCTTATTGTTTGCGAGACATGATAATTGAAGGACAAGTTTTGACTTATATGTAATCCTAAGCACTTTGCTGAATTTACATAATGTAGTGCAAGACCATCTATTTTAATAGTAGGTATTTCCCTTTGTTGTAGTTGCTTTAGTTTACTATTCGAGCCCTGCAAAATCACAAATAATAACGTATTCGTTTGGTTTCAATGTTTCTTTCAATGTCTTCAAGAATTGGGCTTGCTCCTTAGCAATGAACGAATGAGGTAGAAGAATTTCTAACTCACTACAAAAATTTTCCACAAATTCTTCTGTAGGCTTAATAATAGTTTCTAAACTACTTCTCGGTTTTGATATCCAATATTTATATGTAATATTCTCGATTTCCCGGTCCTCAAAACATTTTAGTAAAATTTGACTAAGCCTCTAAAGTAAAATTTTACGAAGCCTCTAAATTGTGAATATAATGCCGTGAAATCGTTGAATTGTATTTATCTCATTATATAAATAAAATTTATAAAAAAATTTGTTTTTCCATTTTTGAAAATTTAACAATTTTTTTTCAATTGAATAAAAAAAATAGAAAGAGAAATCGGCCCAATCTGGGTTCTACAGGGATAACTGTGGAATTGATTGAAGTTTATTTTAGAAAAAAAAAATTAAAAAAAAAAAATGTCGAACTTCGAAAAATCATTGATTTTTGTCAAAAAACTGAAAAATTCCATATGTATTGACTTACAAAATTTTTTTAATATTTTTTATCGGAAAGTACATCTAAAAACAAAAATTTAAAAAAAAAAAAGGTACCTAAATGTTTAGTTTTGAAAAAGTTATGGCTATTTGAAAATAAAAAAGCCATTTTTTTGAAAAATTCATAACTTTTTTGGAGTTAGGTAAAAAAATTCAAAAAAATTCTGAGAACCGTTTTTTATAGGGTAGAAAAGGATGGAAAACTTTCGGCCAAATCGAAAAGGGTCGGGGTCAAAAGTGGTCGATTTGGCATGGAATACCCCATATATACTTGTCATCGGCAAATAACCCATGCTTGCAATAGACAATCCACCCAACAACTGAATTCATCACTATAAGAAACAATATCGGTCCCAGAACAGATCCTTGGGGGAACTACAGAAAAGGATCTCAAGAGCTGAATTGGAATACCAAATCATTTAAAATTGATTGAGACCGTTTTGAAGTAGGAGAAGAAACAAACTATCGTTTCCAGTGAAAAACCAAGTCTGAATAATGCGGTTAGTATAGTTTTGTGGCCAACGTAGTCAATAGCTTTGTTTTTTTTTAGGAACAGAGAGTAGAAAAAAGAGAGTGATAATGGCAAGATTCAGTTGTGGAAATGAAGAGAGAGAGAGAGAGAATAAATATTGGATGGAGGTAAGGAATAGAGTATGCAGGATGTGTGGAGAAAACATGGAAACAAGGCAAGTGCAAGTGCTCTATTCACTTGTTGAACGAATGTGCAGAAATGAGAGATAGAGATGAGTGTAGTGAAGAGATTTTAAACAAGGATGGAAGAGGGATAGAATGGATGAAGAAATTTGAGGGGAGAAGAAGAGCAATATGTGGGGCGGGAAGCTGATAATCGGTTTAGGGAACCGATTTAGGTTTAGGTTTTTAGTGATTTATTTAGTTTTATTAGCATATGTTTCTTTTTTTTTTCTTTTTTATTTATATACTATATTAGTTTTATTTATATATGTATTGTTTTATGTATAATATTTTGGAATCCATTTATAAACCTGTAGAGGTAATAAATATACATAAGTACTACTACTATCTAGTGTGATACCCAGATACTTTATCTCATGTTTGTATTCTACTGCCTTCCCATCTAACAGTATGGGCTGTAGGCAGTTTAACCTTCTCTTCCTAGTAAATGGTATCACCGTGGTTTTGCTCGAGCTGAGTTTCAGTCCCATTGTTTGACACGATTTCACAGAGTGTTCTCTTAAACTTCCATCTGGCTTGATGACTATGTTATCGGCGTAACCTTGACATTTAATGACTAGGTCGTTCAGCCTAGCCAGTAATTCATCAACTACCAGGCTCCATATCAGTGGTGATAACATACCTCCTTGTGGGCACCATCGATTTTTGGAGATCTTTATGGTGTCTTTTCCCACTCGTATCTCCGCCGTTCTAGTTCTCAGAAATGTAAAAACGGCGGAGGCATAAGTGGGCACCGAACGGTTGTGCATTTGATCGTAAATCTTAAGGCCTCCCGCGCACTAGGCAGCCTAGCTGCACAGACAGACTGCGACGGGCGACATATTTGAATAGCTAATCGACGTTTCTCCGTATCTAAAGTCATTTTGTGAAAAGTTTTCGGCCAGTGGACTGCCCTTCAATCAGGCATGTTCTAATGATAGGAGTTCATCTGGGGAATCGGCCAGGAATCAGACTGGCTGAGCTAGCGCGCGGGAGGCCTAGGAGCTCGACCAAGCGCGTGAAACGATTTGTTTGTAAATTTTATTGTGTTCAAAATAAATGCTAGTAATTATACGATGCCTATAACCTTCGCGCAAGTGCAAGCAATAAATTGGTAATTTGTCAATTAATGGTAATCGGTATCACTATCGGATGAACGGAACCGCAGCGCATAAAATATGAACAAACATATATTAGATAGAATTATAGCTAGGTAAAGCAAATATGACGACTTGAGAAGCTGGCTGAGATGGAGGAGGCTGGCTGAACGGAATAACTGAATCTTATTCGCTGATCAACGAATGTTTTTATTACATTTGTTACACGTGTTATTATTTATGTATTATTACTAACTTCATATTTTTATACGGTTTATTATTCAAATTAGCATAAAATTTCTTATGAAAAATCAAGGTTAATTACGATTTATGCGTAAATTGAATGAAACCATGAAACAGCAATTATTAACCATTACGTAAAATATTTTTTTCCTTTTAAGTTGGGAAATCTCAGATTTTCTATATTGGTAAAATGTTGTTACATTAATGGGAAAACTAAGGAAAAAAAAGATATTTAATGTAGCTGCATTAAACTTGCGTGCATAGAAATCGGCCCACTGTAAACTATTGACTTCAACTATTTTTTTTTAAATCTATTTATGAGATGAAATAAAGAAATATAACGTTTGATAGACAATTTAATATGCTATTTATTTCGTGTGTTTCTTGTGTTTAACATAGTGAAACTAACTCATGAAACAAATTAACTTTTTTCTATTACTAAAAGAAATATGCTTATTGACAATTATCTAAATTAACACTTTTTTAATAATGAGTATGTCCCTCTCTTGCCCTATTAACATCTCTCATACGATTTGGCATTGATTTAATTTTAACGCTATTTTCTCGTGTGGGATGCCCCTCTTCTTTTACTGCAACAATAAGCTCTGGGATCGAGGTTGGGGCACGAAGCCTAGCTCGAATTCTTTGTTTAATCTGTTCCCATAAATGTTCTATTGGATTTAGGTCAGGACTGCATGCTGGCTACTCCATCACCCGAAAACCGATATATGTAACGTAATCTTGCACGATTTTTGCGGTGTGCGGTTTCGCATTGTCATGCATAAAGATACACATGTCATGCACGAAAGGTGAATGCTAAAACTGCAGGTGAACTGCTAAAATCACCTCGATGTATCTAGCACATGTTACTCTGTCCCTCCTGGATGACCTCCTGTCCCATGACCACAGGCGCCCCTAATCATGAAAGCAGGGTGGTTTCGTGCTCCCATAGAAATTGCACACCAAATCATGCAGAAACCACCTCTATAAGCAGTCCCCTCTTCAATGCTGCATTCTGCAAATCGCTCTCTTGGTCTCCGTTACAGTTTCCTTCTTCGGTCGCTACAATAATGGCATGTGCTGGTCTCATCTGAAAACAGAACAAACCCTCATTGTTCCAATTTAAATGTTCCCTTGCAAAACGCAGATGTGCTTGACGACGAGCTGGGGTAAGTTTTTGACAAGTGCAGGTTTCTGAGGGGTAAAGTTACTTTCGTGCAGTCTTCGTCTTACTGTCCAACTCTAATACCCACTCTTCATATTTCAAGGAGCTGTTGTTGCAGTTGAACAGCATTAAAGTGACGATTTCTTAACGATGTTGACAAAATAAAGTGGTCATGGTAAATCTCATTCGGCCTGTACCAGATCGTCTATGAAAGGATATATATATATATATATATATATATATGTATATATATATATATATATATATATATATATATATATATATATATATAAATTTTTAACTTCAAATTAAACCTTTTCAATTTCAAATTAAACCTTTTTAAATTCAAATTAAACTTTTAATTAAAACAATTGAATTTAGTTAAATATTAATTAATATAGAAACAAGAAATTAATTATCAAAAATTATAAAGAAAACAATTATGAAAAATTATAAAATAATGTAATAAGTATGTAGCAGGACAACCGACCTGCTACGGCCAATGGTAAATTCATCGACATATCTACATAATATTTATTACAATCAGCAGAAGTAACAGTGGCCACTGATTCCTCAATAATATTAAACAAATTTAGATTATTTTCTTCTTCCGCCAGTAAGTTTCTTGCAGCTAATTTAACTTTTGGAAAAACATTTTGCAGATTTTTGCAGATGAATTATCTGCTAGTCGTGAAAGAAAACGTAGAGGAAATTTATTCTTAAACAAGTTTAGACAAATAGGATATTTTTATAAAATGTTCTAAAGAAGGTAAAACAATTGCAGAATCATCAGAAATAGCAGGTATTAATAAAAACATCGCTAAATCTATAATTAGACGTTATAAGAAGGATGGATATGAGATGGTTAGACGAAATTGTGGTGGAAAACGGAATAGTAAATTATCTGATGAGATTTTAAATTATGTAGAGCAAATTATTGAAGAAAATCCATCGATTACTTGAAACAAGAAAATTCAAAAATATGAAATTGAAGATATAATAACTTGGCCACAACATCTGTATTTAATGCATTAAAAGCTTTAAAAATAACATTGAAAACTTTTGCAATTAGTCTGGACCGTTTAAACTCTACGTTAACAATTGAACAACGCAAAAATTATGCAATTTTATTTTCACAAAATAGTCCACAAATACGGGAGAATATAATTTTTGATTGATGAATACGGTTTCAATTACCATCTCCGTATCCCATGTAATCCCATAAAATAGTTCCAACAGTAAGAGGCAGAAATGTTTCATTCATTGCAGCCATGAATTTTCATGGTATTATTCATTTTGAAATAATTTCTAATTCATCAGTAAATTCAAACATTTTTATTACATTTCTTGATGGTTTATTTAATGAAATGGTTGAAAGTAACATCGTAGAAGCTTGTCTGGTTCTGGACAACGCCAAAATTTATAAAACTCAGGAAGTTCGTGATAAAATAAATGCAACAAGCCATAGACTATTTTTTCTTCCAGCATATTCAACCATATTAAATCCCATAGAAAAAGTTAAATTAGCTGCAAGAAATTTGCTGGCGGAACCAGAAAATAATCGAAATTTTTTTAATATCATTGAGGAATCCGTGGCCACTGTTACTTCTGCTGATTGTAATAAATATTGTGTAGATATGTCGATGAAATGACCATTGGCTCAGGCAGGACAACCGTTACAGTAACATTATTTTTATAATTTTTCATAATTTTTTTCATTATAATTTTTGGTAATTAATTTGTATTTTCTATATTAATTAATATTTAACTAAATTTAATAAAAGTTTAATTTGAATTTAAAAAAGTTTAATTTGAATTTAAAAAAGGTTAATTTGAATTTAAAAAGGTTTAATTTGAAGTTTAAAACCCCTATATATATATATATATATATATATATATATATATATATATATATATATATATGTATATATATATATATATATATATATACATATCCCTCTTCTATATCTGTATATTTCGCACAGTTTTAGTGAAATCGTCATGGAGGAGGTACTAGTCTGGTCATTTTTGAATAAAATGAATCGGAAAACGGAGCTACCGGCTACATACGCTGACTTGTTTGCACAGTTCATGAATATGTATGCTCTTTAGCTCAGTTATCGCTGCAACAGTTTTCTCCGCGCAGTTTTCAAAACTGCGCAGTTTTCCTATCTAACGTTTTATCGTTTTGTCCGCAACGTTCAAAATATTGTGCAAAACGGAGCGTCTGGTCTAGACGCTCCGTTTCGGTCCGGCCTTAATAAACATTCTAACCCGTTTTTCGGAAAGAAGATGATGAAGAAGACCAACAGCTAGTGTAAACAAAATTTGGACATTAAGTTTGGCACAGTTTGTGGGGAAAGCGCGGGTGTCTGTCAGCAAACAGTCGAGGATTAGAAAAAAATAATCGTAATAGAAATTGATGGATATAAGCCTGAGGACATAGCAATCGGAGATGAAATGGCGCTTTTTTGTGCTTTGCCAAATAAAACTTTTGCACTAAAAAAATTGTCGATGGTCAGCATTCAAAAGAACGAGTCCCTTTTTTTTGTTCTTTTGCTGATGGAAAATTCGAGAAATTCGGAGCCTTTGAAACTCAGGTGCTTTAATCAACTGATTATAAATGATTTACTTATTGAATGGCATGCAAATAAGAAGGGTTGGATGGCTGGCAGTATATTGTTAAGTTAGCTCAAGGATTTCAATCTAGGAATGGAAAGAAAAAACTAAATTTTAATAAACCAATATATTATATACATGTCCATACATTAAAAATTAAGAATAAAAGAATAACCCGTGTAAGACGGAAACCTGTTTAAGACGGAAATATTTCGGAGTCCCTTGAGGTTCCGCCTTAGACAAGTTTCACTGTATATTGATAGGTTTTTCACGAGTGTTAATATGATGGCAAATTTACCATTCGCAAGTGTTGGCGCGTATATGACAAATCGAAAGAACACTCCAAAATTTATTGTGATAAAGATGGAAAGAGGAGACTTCGAATTACAGTATTGTAATAAAGGCATTATTGCAACTAAATAGAAGGACACAAAAGAAGTTTTTGTTATGTCTAATTGTCATTCCAAGGAAATGAGCTCGGAGAAAAGAACACTGAATGGAGAGAAACCAGAAATCGATTGCCCCAGTATGGTGGAATTTTAGAACTAATTTATGGCAGGGGTAGGTTTAGTGGATGAGAAAGTTTCCATCTACGACTTGGACTGCAAATCAGCAAAGTGGTGGCGAAAAGTATTTTATCTACGACCACTATTATAAATGCACATTATCGTACAGTTCGTGGACTATGTAAATACATCATAACACACATGTATGTAACAGTCCGCGATTAATGTTATGTAATAATTGTTAAGACACATGAGCGTTTGGTTTACGATTCGTCGATTGGTTGAGAACTGCAAGTTGATACTATTTTTAAATATAGTACTCCGTGATTTTCAAACAATCATTAAACGTCACATCATTCACATAGAAGCTGTCATTCATTTCGTTTTTTCACGTTTAAATCTAAGGAAAACTACAAATAAATAATAAATAAAAAGGTATGTAACCATTATGAATGTATTTCTTTTCATTTCTATCAAGTTAAATAAGATCGAGTTATACATGAAAACAGTTATACATGAAAATACAACTGTTTGTTTATTATAATGTTAAATAATGTACCTAATAAGAAATAAATTTGTTACATCAAACATATTTATCTTATTAATCAGAAACAAATTAGTGTAGTCGCAGATAAAGTATAGTACATGACTCGAGTTGTAAGGGATCGTCCATTAATCACGTGAGGCTCGAAAGGGGTGGGGGGGGGGGGGTTGTGAAATATCACGAAACATCACGAGGGGGGAGGTGTAGCGAGATATCAGGTGTGTATTTTTTCGTTGAACTCGCGATTTTTAAACCAAAAAGCGGCGCGCGACTCGCTGCCAGTCCCAGTAGAAGTCTGTGATTTTGACGCCGAATACATGCGTAAATCGTTGCCACGTATGATTTGTCTCAATGTCTACCAATGTCTAAACTAGGAGACAGTGCTGGCTTTACCAGCAGGCTGAGTAGGAGACTAGGGCGGCAGATTTTAGGGGAGACAAATTTGGGGCCAACATTTTTTTTGTCGTACAGAAATTAAAAAGATTCTTTTTTTTTACAATTTGCGTAGTAGTGGTTGGTCCGAATCAGGAAAGAAGAGGCCGAGCTGTTAGGGGCATACGGCGCGTAGTGGCATTGAGTCTGAAAGAGACAGATATAGAGCGGCGATACAAACGAAAAAGCCGCCGAAAAGAAAATCCGCCACTGTTGATTGAGTCATGCAATTTCGTATATGTATTAATGTTTCTTCGGTTGTGTGCTATAGAGGGAAAAATTAAAACTTCAGTGATCTGAATAACGATCAATAATAGATATATAATAACCAATAATAATATAATATAATAACTAACTAATCTGAAATTATTGTATGATTTTGGAACTGTTAGCTGGATTCGATCCTTTTTTAGCGAGTCATGTTGAATATCTAAGACTAAGATTTTTATAAATTCGACACAACCCTGGCAAAAGTTAATGACTGAAATTGGGAAAGGGAAAACGCTAAAGAGAGTAAATTTGACACGTTGGTCAGCTGGAGAGGACGCATCTAGGATATTGAGTTTCTTTCCACGAAGTTCTTAAAACATTTGAATCAACCAAGGATGATTGTACCGAAAAACCTGTAACGCGAAACGAAGCGAAGGGAATACTTCTAAATTTAGAAAAAACGGAAAAGGTGGTGATGGTTGTTGTGTGGTGTGTTTTTTTTTTTTAAGAATAAACAAAGTGAATATTCAAATGCAGGCTTTTTACCGTAGATATAATCACTGTTACCGATCTTTACGAATCCCTTTGCAAGTTTTTCGTAGCTGAATGAGAGCATTTTGAAGAAAAGGCGATGGAATTAAGCGTGTCGAAGCAGTAAACAAAACACATGGGAAAAAGACAACCGAAAAGGAAAAAAATATATGCTGAAACACGCGATGAAGAAATGAGTGACTACATGAGTCACATGAGAAATGAGTATACTTTCAGGATTAATACATTTCTCGCCCTTATTGATAGACTCTTATCCGATTAAAAAAAACAACAGGAGGCATACAACCGGTTCAATGAAAATTTTTCATTTTTTACCAAAATGGATGAATTTTCATCATCAACCCTTACAGTAAAAGTCCTTTTCTTGGAAGAAATGTATCCTAATGATTTAGAGACTGACTTATTTCAAGAATGCATACAGGGCATAAGGTTTTAAAAGTTGTTAAAAAACATCACGTGATTACGGTCTCGCGGAATTACGCGCTCACCACTACGCGGGTCGTGCGTAACTGTTCCGCTGGTACGTAATATGCTTCTTACAACTCTTCTCACGTAATATACTATTACAAATTGCTAATGACTGCTGTTGTATACTCTTAGATAATATACCAAGGGATAATACGGCGTCTAAAAACGACGTCTCAGCGGAAAATGTGGCCCTAAAGCCAAACGACAAAAGACCATGATCAACGTTTGTGCTCACTTACCATCGGATGGTCCTTCTCGAAGAAGATGTCAGCGATGTTTAGTTTAATACCCAAGTAATTGTTATACTAATACATCGAAGAAAGATAATTTTATTATTTTCCCGAAACTGGAAACACAAATCGAAAATATTTCCCCTTTCCGAAGTTATCGCAATTTGGCTAAAACTTAGCAATAATCGTGATTGTGATAACTGACATCTCAAATTAAAGGTAATTTTGTTGTTTTCCCAAACCTTTCCAAATTTCCCAAAATATAAATTAAAAATATTTCCCCGTTTCAAAGTTTTCCCGATTTTACTAAAACCTTGTACAAATAATTTTCTAATCCACGTTATTTTCCTAATACTCAATCGTTTGTTTTAATTAATTCATCACATTAAAAGTAATTTAGTTTTTGCAAAAAAATAAATGAAAAATATTTCCCCGTATTAAATTTATCGCGACTTATCGCCAAATTCTTGTAAAAGTTTGTTTACTATTTTTTACCTATATAGTTATAGATATATAGCTATAGTTAGCTTAATTCCAAACTCACTGTTGCAGATAATACCTCAAGTCAAAAGTAATTTAATTGCCACTACAAAACTGAAAAAAGAAATTAAAAATATTTCCCCGTTCCAAAGGTATCGCAATTTGCAAAACCTTGCAAACGTTTTGTTTACTAATTTTATAATCTAATTAGTTAGCTTAATACCCAACTGATTGTTACAATGATGGGAAATTAGGGATTTAGTTGTTTTTCGAAAACTGTAAATATAAATCGAATATATTTCCCCGTTCCAAAGTTACCGCGATTTTACTAAAACCTTGCAAAAGATTTAGTTGACTAATTGTCAGCAAAAACTTGTTTACTAATTATCTAATCTATTTTACTAATAGCTTATATTTTGGGTACATTTCACACTTTGGAAGCGAACAATTTATTGTTTTTTCTCTAGTACCATCTTCTTAATCCACGTATTAGTCTAATACAAAACTATTCGTTATAATCAATACTTTAAATTAATGATAATTTACTTGTCTTTCCAAAACTTGAGAACAGAAATTGAGCAATATGTTACCATTTTTTTCTTATAACTCTTATACTCCAGCAGTCGCTAAACTACGGCCTGTGGGCCGAATCCAGTCCTTACAAGATTTTGATCCGGCCTTTAGTTCTCATTATAGATTTCCATACAAACAATATTTGCTTTCACCTGCAATGTAAATCAATATTCAAATAGAATTTCAATAATATTTTTCGGCAGACCCCCCAAACTCATTTAAGTAAAGCACGGGATTAGTCTAAAGAATACCTGCATAATTAGTATTAGTTATTCTTCAGCCGTCTCTCAAATAATACTCCGCCCTGCGTTCGGAATTTACGTCTTCTGATTGATTAATGGGATCTCGTAAACTTTTCCTCGAGTTTGAACTAACTTTTGTTTAAATACAATTCTTAATTAAGCCTTAAGAATAACTTTATAAATATAAATTTTAAGACTTGAAGTTTCGTTCAGGTTTTAGGAATCTGCAATAAAACAATCGATTTTCTAGAGACAATAAAGAAAAATCTCGCTATGACATGATGAATACGGCAACTATTAGTTGCCGTATTCATCATTTCATAATTATAAAGTTCTGAAGGTTGAAACCATTCAAGAGCCCAAAAATTTTCCTCTTGGGGAAACTTTGGAAGTTGTAATAAATCAATTAGTAAATAAGAAAAAAAAATATTTATTTGGTCCATAAGTTTAATATTTCCACTTGTAACAAACTCAAAGAAGAAAAATAAATCTTAGATACAACAATAAAAATATCTAACAACAAAAATAATTTGTTACAGGAATGTAGACAAAACAATACGATTTATATTTCCATTAATATAGATTTTAAAATTGGATTCAAATTCGTAATTATCACACCGAAACATCACAGGAATATGAAGATAATTAGGATTATTTTTTTTTTGGTCCTGCCATATATTATATTTTTTAAATATTTACATAAATAGATTCATTCCTCCGAATTGGAGGAGGCAAAAACGCGGTTTCAAAAGTGAAAGACACGATCAGAGTTGCAAAAAGCGTGGAAATAAATCTTGCTTTTGCTTTACATATGGTACAATAGTGTCGATAAGCGTAAATGTTGACAACCGTGTAGATTGGTGTGTGTGGAAAAAAGTCTTTTCTGGTGTTTCCTCAACAGGCGTTTGGTTTTGACCGAGCTGGTGATGGAGGGTTCGTGTACCTGAAACACATAATTTTTTATAATACAGAAAAGAGAAAAATTAAAAATAGAATGGTTTGTAGATATTAAATTACCTAGTCTATTTTGTTTCAATTTTCACCATCTAGTTTTGTCTATCTCATCTCTCTAGTCGTGTCTAATCTACCTAGTCTTATCTGTCTCATCTGTTTCTTGTAGTCTGTCTAGTTTTGCCTATTAAGTCTTGTTTGTACAGTCTTGCCTGTCCATTCGTGTCTGTCCAGTCTTGTTTTACTATTCTTGCCTGTCCAGTCTTGTCAGTCAAGTCATGTCTGTCCAGTCTTGTCTGTCTAGTTTTGTCCCTCTAGTCTTGTGTCTCTCTGTCTAGTTTTGCCTGTCTAGTCTTGTCTGTCTCGCCTTCTCTGTCTAGTCTTCTCTATCTAGTCTTGTCTCTCTAACCTTCTCTGTGCAGTGTTGTCTGTTCAGTCTTGCATGTCGAGTCTTGTCTATCTAGTGTTGTACGTCAAGTCTTGTTTGTCTCTCTGTGTAGTTTTGTCTGTCTAGTCTTGTCTGCCCAGCCTTCTCTATCTACATAATTTTCTCTTATCTACGTAATCTTGTCTGCCTAGCCTTTTCTAGTAAAGATATATAGACTATATCACACAATATTTAAACTAAGCTATAACTATTGGTAGAAATGTTTAGGCTGACAAAATACACAGTTTTACATTAGTTTTGTCTTTTAGTCTTGTCTATCTCATGTGTTTAGTTTTATCTGCCTCATCTGTTTGATTTTGCAACTGTCTAGTAGGTGGAGCAATCCGGCCGAATCCGGCCGGATCGTTGGATCGATGGAATTAAATGTAACATAATAAACTTTACTGAATCTACTGAGATCACAACAATTAGGTATTTGAGCATGCAAGTCTTATTCTTATATTTATGACAGACATCATGATGAATCTGTTTAATGAAATATAATATCTATTTAAATGTCTATTTAGTTTAATCAACTTACTATAAATTACATATAAATAATATAAGCATTATATTGGCACTCTTAATGTTAATACTCTCTTCAAACTTGGCAAACTAAAACAACTTACAGATATGTTAGAAACACTTCAAATAAAAATTCTTGCGATTCAGGAGACACGTTTTCAAGACGAAAATCATTTCAACACGGAAAACTATAGGGTTTATAAAGGTAAACCTGCTGTCAGAAGAGGTACACCATCTTTGTTTGGACGGGATTTGCAGTACACAAACCAGTCATGGATAACATTATTGACTTTAATTAAATATCAGAAAGGATCTGCACACTCTCCTTCAAATCAGGCAATAAAGGTTACACGATTATCAATGCACACGCACCTACAAATGAGCATAACAGAAAGAAACCACAAGAAGTTCAAGACTTCTGGGAAGACATGGAAGAAGTAACCAACAGCATATCAGAAAGGCAGGCTAGAATTTTAATGGGAGACTTTAATGCGCAATTAGGTAAGGAGAGAAAATAGAGGCAAATCACAGGCCGTTATTCAGCTCACTATCGTACAAACAAAAATGGAGAACACCTCATAAAATATTGTCAAAATTTTAATCTCAAAATTATGTCGACAGAAAACCTACAACATGGAAAGCACCTAACACCGCATGGGGAGAATTCCAGATTGATGATGTGGCCATTTCTAACAAAAATACGCAGGAAATTTAAAATGTCACGCGTAAGGGGTTCTTCGATTCAGATCATTATTTGTTACAAGTTAAGATTAGACCAATTCCAAGACAACAAAAGACAGTAAAAAACAAAATAGTCAAACCTGATACAGAATATATGCGGATAAACAGGGACAAAATCATTGAAGAAATTAATAGGCATCCAACAGACACTTGCGACCACAGTTCAGAAGGCAATGCGTTGGGTGCAACCTCCTAGAAAAGCAAACATAGGTGGTGGAGCGCAAGCTGTGATCAAGCCATTGAGAAAAGAACACAGGCGTGGATGAAGTTCAGTAGTAACAGAACATTCAAAACATGGAAGGAATTTCACGAAGTCCAGAAACAATCATCGAAGGAAATTAGAAGAGAAAAACGAGCATTCGACAACAACAGGCTAAAAGAAAATGAAGAAGATTTTAAGAGAAATAATACAAGAAATTTTTACAGAACATTCAAAGAAAATATTAATGGTTATCAACCTCCTAGCTTTTGTTTTAGAAGTGTACTGATGGGTCCCTGGAAACGAACACTAAAGAAAACTGTACAATTCTCAAACAATACTTTAATACTCTTCTTAAGTGTAAAGAACCCACGGAAAAATTGACCTTCCAAAAAACCACATCCTATCCTGATTCTACTCCACCTACAATAGAGGAGATAGAGGAGATCATACAACAAATGAAAAATAACAGAGCGGCAGGAGAAGATGACATTATTGTTGAAGTGTAGAAGGTTCAAGAAAAAGACATCATAAAAACAATTCATAAGATCATTACAGACATTTGGATCACAGAAAAAATTCTAGAAGAATGGAAATGTTCCATGATCCACCCATTACATAAAAAGGGTGATAGGTCAGATCCAAAAGGTCAGATCCAAATAATTACAGAGGTTTTTCACAAGTGCCAGTCACTTACAAAATATTCTCTAAAGTGTTATTGAACAGACTAGAACCACAAGCAGATCATCAAATAGGTGAATACCAGTCTGGCTTTAGGAAAGGGAGATCATGCATCGAACAAATTTGGAACCTAAGAACAATATTGAAAGTCAGGCAGACAAATAACACTGTAGTTACCTTCGTGGACTTTAAAAAAGCGTTCGACAGCATTGATAGACAAACGCTCTTTGCAGTACTGGAAGAATATGGCATTAACAAAAAAACCAGAACACTTATACAACTAATGCTCACAGACACCACCTCTAAGATCAAGTTCATGGGTGAAATTTCCGAACCCTTTAAGATACGCACAGGTGTTAGACAGGAAGACGGCCTCTCACCAATTTTGTTCAACATGGTCTTGACAAAAAGACAAAATTGTTAAGCAGTGGGACGAACAAGTGAAAGGCATACAGCTAGGAAGAACACGCGAAACAAAAACAATCATTAAATGTTTGGCATTTGCAGATGACGTTGCCATAACCAGCAATAACACACAGGAGGTCAAGGATGCACTGGAGCGATTACATGAAATAGCCGCTAAAACAGGTTTACAGATATCTTATGAGAAGACCCAATTCATGGAACGACATACCAACAATGTACATACCATATACATACGACTTATGGATCTATACAAAGAGTGGAAAAATTTAAATACTTAGGGGAATATATACAAATAGGAGAATCAAACAAGATGTCTAACATAAAACGAACGGAAAAACTCCAGAAAGCTTACAAACTTACATGGTCACATTATAATAAGAAAAGCATATCAAGGCAGGCCAAACTCAGACATTACAAAACAGTTGTATTGCCTGAAGCATTGTATGCGTCAGAAACGACCACAATTGGAGCATCTGGGGATGCAATTTGGGATCAATCAGGAAATGATAGGAGACAGGAAAATACCAAATTTTTAGTAAGCGAAAGGAAGAAGATAGGAACATTGTGGACAGAACAAAGGAAAGAGGAGCACAGTTAAAGGATGAAGAGATTTTGGGAAGAGAAGAAAAAGAAGGGAAAGAAGTGAAAGTTGTGTCATCATGAGATATTTAAGTTCAAACACTGTCCATATGGGAAAAAATGATGTAATAATAATATTAAAAATAATATTAATAATAATATAAATAATATAAGTTTTGTCTGTCTAGTCTTGTCTGTCCACTCTTGCCTGTCCAGTCTTGCCTGTTCAGTCTTGCCTGCCTATTCTTGCCTGTCTAGTCTTCACCGTCTAGTCTTGTCTATCGCGCTGTCTAGTATTGTCTGTCTAGTCTTGTCTGTATAGTCATACCAATCTAATCTTGCCTGTCTAGTTTTGTCTAGTAGAGATATTTAAACTAGGCTATAATTATAGTAGAGATGTTAATTAGAGTAGAGATGTTTAAGAAGACAAAATAAACAGACATAAGTCCACTATCAAGTCTAGTATATTATTGAATTTTCTCTTACTCTATATTTGAGTATTATTTTCTTCAGTTCGGTAACTGCTTGTTTAATGTGATGTGAAAAACGCGCTTGAAGTGATTTGTGTATTTGGCGAACGACGTTTGCGGATTAAGTGATCCAAGCTTGCGTGGGGAATTTGATTACACAACCCATTGAACCGGAAGCTTAGTTTTAGCATTTAGCGAGTTAACCGACCGGGTAGCGTCTTAATCTATTAACGTTTAAATTCAATCTAAATACTCATAGAAAATAATGAAATATTTGTTGTTTTTACGAAAAGAAAGCAAATTTAAGAACATTCATTGGAGTTAGATTTTTAAATCTAATTGCTCCATATTTAAATGACGATTTTGTCCACATAAATAGACTCGAAACTATATATTAGTTCATTTCATCAGTTTCCAACTCTATGTAGATAAAGCTAATAATTCAGTAGAGATAATTGATAATCGAGAAGTTAGTAATCAGGTTAATAATATAATATAGGAATCTGGTAGACGAGGAAGACTGTTGTAAAGCCAAACCATTCAAACCCGGAGACCCAAATAAAAGTAGCTATTCGGGGATTGGAATATATAAGGTTGAGAAAGGAGAGTTGAGCTACGGACCAATAAGCCTACTAACACAACTCGGAAAAATAACGGAGAAAATAATTCATAAATGACTGAAAGACATAGTTGATGAAAACCAGATAATTCCCGACGAACAGTACGGATTTAGGCAACAACATTCGACAAAGTACCAGACAACGAGAGTAACTGAAGCGATAATTGACGCATTCAACAGAGGATACGCCATGGGAGAGGTATTCGTGGACGTCTCTTTGGACAAGATGTGACACGAAGACTTAACATATAAAATGAATAAACTCAAAATCCCGATGGGGATAATAAAACTACTAGCATCGTACCTTGGCAACAGAACGTTCCAAGCGAAATTAAATGACACGTAGTCGACGACTCGTCTAGTGGGAGCGGGTGTCCCCCAGGGGTCCGTAGTGGGGCCCCTACTTTATGTTGCGCTGACATACCTAAAATGGAAAACACAAAAATCGCACTATATACAGATAATACTGCTATATTTACGAGAGGAATCTTGGCGAATAGCGTCATCGAGAGATTACAAAACCACCTATATGAGATAAATCGCTGGTGTAACACATGGAAAATACAACTTAACGCTGAAAAAACGCAAGCCATCATTAAAGACACACAAGACAATAAATAAGATGAATAATACAATTATAAAATGGGAAAAGCTGGTAAAATATCTGGGGATTATTCTGGACAAAAAACTGACCCTCGCTAAACATGTGGATTACATTGCGAAGAAAACTAAACAAATTAAAGGCTTTCTTTATCCTCTCATTAACAGGAAAAGCAAATTCAACATGGAAATAAGCTGAAGCTATATAAAGCAATAATACGACCCATAACGACGTAATCGCCGACCTGCTGAATTCAAGGTAGCAAACACGTAAAATGCAGACTAACAATTATCCAAAACAAAATACTGAGAGAAATCACAGACTCGCCATGGTATATAACTAACGAGCAACTATATAAAGCCCTCGAAGTCGAGACAATCACAGTCCACATAGGACTCCAAGCTACTTCAAAAAAAGAGTTTCTGGTACTGACAACGCAGTCCATTCTACTATACGCGGCAACTATATGGGAAAAGGGCCCATAAAAATAAAATATAGAGAAAAATTAAAAATGTGCCAAAGAAGAACCCTCTTAAGAGTAGTATGCGCATACTGACCGATATCGGCAAAAGCAGCAACGGCATCTGCGAGAGTTATACCAATAGAACTCATGATCAAAGAAATATCGCAGATAGAAAAACGAATCACAGCGATCCAAACTCACCAGGCTCATCATCAAGAGACCACCAGGCTCTTCCGCTCCATCCACCGTTGGGAAACCAAGATTCCTCTTCCGCAATCAGGACCGTTGACCAAGATTCACCTAGTAACCCTAGGGTTACCTGGCCCCTGACAGGGTACTACCATCCGGAGCCAGATGGACCCAGGTTTTTAACGAGTTGTTACTCCCCCCCCCTCCTTCCTCATCACTTGCGAGATGAGGCCCCGGGCTTGGGACCGGTATGTCACAAGTACGCAGTTGTTTTTAATTAGGAGTTGCATAAATTATTATATTACTACTTTTTTTTTAAATCCCACAAAAAAAGAAAACGAAAATGACAGTTTCGGGCTAAATCGTATGTTATCACTAGCATTGGCTTCCAAAAGGCATACTACTCTATAGATAGGGAATCGTCATTCTCTGTCCTGAAAGAACTAGACCTCGATAGAAAGTTCCACAAGAAATAAAAGCACACAAAACAGTGATAATGCAAGAGGAGCGCGAAAACACCCTCGAACCATGGCAAATTTGCTTGAATAGTCTCCAAGACAAAGCTCAATGGACCAAAACACTTATACGGAACCTAAAAGCATGGAGCACAAGAAAACACGGAAATATAACATACTACATGACGTAACTCTTCACAGGACACGGTTGCTTCCTGGCATACCTGAAGAGAATCAATAAAAGACAAACAGACATGTACGACAGAGAAGCAGACACAGCAGAGCATACATTGTTCAAATGCCCATGCTTCGAAAGTGAAGGAACGAAGCTCAGAATAATATTAGGAGAAATAGATAGCGAAAACCTTGTCCAAAAAATGTTAGATAGAAAAGAAAACTAGGAAACAACGAAGACATTCATGGAAAAAGTTATGAAATAAAAAGAAACAACAAAAAGAAACAGACGAAAAAGCAGGATCTAAAAAAGGACATGTAAGAACAACAATGAAACAGCCGGCGACTACCTGAGAATAATGTGGAAAACGAAACCGGGCGCTCGTAGCAGGCAAGGAGGGGTTTTAGTGGGTATGGCAGGCTACCAAAGGCTCCCACACTACCAGACCCGTGTGGTGTGTATAAAGCATTTCCCCTAAAATACTGAAGAAAAAGTTCACATAAGAAAACTTATATAAAAAATAATTTGACAACATGCGAGAACATGACAATGTAACAGTTCAACAGACAGCAAATTACCTAACCCACGTCATGTGGAAATATCCAAAACTGCAACAAATCTAATTCTGACAATAAATACGGCCACCGTAGAGCAACCCCGCCGAAACGAAAGGAACACAGTAACAATGCAGCAAACGATTCAACACAGAAGAAACAACGAAGGAAGCTAAAAACCCCAACGGACCAAAGTAGTACAGCAGGACTAACCAACCAGGAGACAAGGACAATCAACAGAAGAAAAGGAGAAGCAGAAGAATAGAAGAAAAAAAGAACACAAAGGGAAAAAACGAAGAAGAGAAAAGACAAATAAAAGACAAGAAAAGCCAAAGAAAGAAGAAATGAAGAATTACAAAGAAAAGAAAAAAAAGGAAACAAAGAAAAAAAAAAAGAAGAAAAAAACTATAAAAAAACGGCGGAAAATGGGTGCACGCTAATAACAGTCCCAAATCTAACACTAATAAATTTCTTAAATAAATTCATTAAAAAGCTAAATATTGAATCATTAAAGAAAACCCTCTCTATTTAGACTAAAGAATTTACAAATTCAGGATAACTTACAACACTACAATTAAGTCATTGTTTACAACAAGATAATCCTGCCTATATTTAATATACTGTTATTTCAACAACATTTTCTTTGTATTTTATATAATTTGTCCTTAAATAATTGGTTTTCCATCGAATGAAATTGATGTTTTTCTTTACTCTCCAAACTTTAAAGATTAATTAGTAAATACTTGTGAAAAAAGTAAATACTTACTGGTCTAAAACTTGCAGTTCTCCTTGCTCTTGAAGGAATTTGTTAATATCGATTTTGGTTAGGAGCTGAAAAACAAATCAGAATTCTATAAACTCGAATATTGAACAAGTATTGGATTTACAATATTGTTAATAACTGCGCCAATCATTAATAACTAAATTCCAATTGGAAGTTGATTGATGAGATAAACCGTCAAGTTCAAGACACGTATTCTATATTATTGGAGACGTTACTTATCAATCAATCTTTGTTATAAATAATATGAAATATAGAGACATTGATGAATAATTTGTCATTAATTATATCAGAAATATTGAGTTATAAATAGACTATCTATTTTCCTATCTACTTTTTAAATTGTAATTAGAGTATGGAATCTTAGGCCAATTATATGAAATTTTACATGGATTCTAAAAGAAATATTTATATTTCTAGATCATTTCGTACAACTGTAAATCATCTATATAGGCCAAATAGTAGTTTTAATATATTCGGGCATAATGAGGCATACCGAACTGATGGCAAACTGTGGCAAGCCTCATTCGAACCTTGTCCTGTCCTATTTAGGAAAGCCTAACTTCGGTATATCTTTGAAAGTCCTTTCTTCCACCTAATGAGGCCTTCCGAACTATTACCGAACTTTGGCAAGCTTCATTCGAACCTAGTCCCGTCCTTATTAGGAAAGCCTAACTTCGGTATATCCTTGGAAGTCCTAACTTCCTAATGAGGCTTTCGAACTGCTACCGAACTGTTTCATTAGTTTCATTACGCGCATGCGTCCACACACATTCTTTAAAAAAGACTATTTCCATACTGGACCAAGATATAGCTTCAGTTACTTATTATACTTTCAAATACTTTATAGTGCAGCAAACATCTTCGTATTTTTTTAAGATCCACTTTAAACTGTGTTTTTATCTAAACTTGTTTTTCATTATCAATAAAAGTTATCGGAAACGTGAACGTCAGAAGATAATACTGTGTCCTCTGTGTTGGGAAAATCAAAAGAGAAGAAACAAATTAACACATTAAAGGCGGGTGCGGGTATTAGTACCCGTTTCGTCGACTGCTGTCTATCAGCGGGCCGGGTATTAGTACCCGTTTAATAGTACGTGCGTTAAAAGCAGGACAAGATATTATTACCTGCTTAAAAAGGGCATATGGACACAAAGGAGTAATGGATTTAGTATTTATTTTCGAGATTATTGATTATTTAGCATATTTAATCCGGATATCGCCCGGCAATAAAATATTACCACTCATTCTTTGTGTTCCATAAACATTTGTTAAATTATTTCATTTTACAACTTACACAGTATTTAAGGTTTATTGTTTGTCATATTTTGGGTCTTAAACCAATTTGATATTCTCACTCTCCCCTATATTTATCTGTATATAAACGGCCTATCTCGTCAAAATAAATCAGTTTGTAGTACCACTATTTCAATGCAACAATATTTCATTAAAAGTTTTAAAAAAGCACACATATATATATATATATATATATATATATATATATATATATATATATATATATATATATATATATATATATAAATTGAATAATTTTATTTGCAATGGATTACGATAGTGATGTCTATGCAGATGATTTGTCGCAAATTTCAAGCGATGCAGAGATTCCCGAATTTGATAGCGAAAGTGACGAGGAAGAATTGATTCGACCAAGAAGAAACAAAGCCTTGCCAATACCTTCTAGCGACGAAGAAAGTGATGGTGAAGTATTGGACTGGTCGGAAAGTGATAATGTGCCAATTATCGAAGATTTCTTTGGACAAAGTGGGGTTTTCGTGATGCCAAATGATTCAGAAAATGTAATTGATGTGGTTCAGTTATTTATTGGAGACGATTTATTTGAATATATGGCGACAGAAACAAACCGCTACCATGCACAGAATGAACATTTATTTAGAGATCGTGCGTAAAGTCCGTAAAGTGGAAAGATGTATCTGTGATAGAATAAAAAAAATGCTCGGATTGCTTCTACTAATGGGAAGAGTTCGTAAGGATACGAGGGATGAGGACTGGTCGACAGATGAAACAATTGAAACTCCAATTTTTCCTCAAATAATGAGCAGGGATCGATTTAGGCAAATATGGTATTCATGGCATTTTTCCAATAACGATGACAAAGATGATAGAGATCGCCTTAAAAAAATCCGCCCCATTATTTCATACATATTACCCAAATTTCAAGAAGTTTATAAACCACAGAGAGAATTGTCCTTAGATGAAAGCATCATGCCATGGAGAGGTCGTCTAGCATTCAAAGTCTACAATGCTTCAAAAATAACGAAATATGGTATTCTCATAAGAATGATTTGTGAAGCGAAAACCGGCTACATATGTAATTTTCGAATATACTGTGGTGAAGGAAATCGACTGCAACACACAATTTTGAATCTTCTTCAGCCATATGTAAACTTATGGCATCACATATATATGGATAATTATTACAATAGTGTGGATACTGTGAAATACTTCTACAATATAGATTTCGGAGTTGTGGCACTATTCGCATAAACAGAGGCCTTCCTCTCTATTTAAAAAACGCGAAATTAAATAGGGGGGAATCTATGTTTCGTCGGCGACAAAACATTTTGTTACAATGTTGGCAATCAAAAAGGCCTGTGCCTTCGACTATACATTCAGCTGATATTGTAGAAAGCCATAATATTGATTAGTAAAATCCATAATATTGATTGACAAAAGAAAAAATCTGGAAACCAATATGCATAGTGGATTACAATAAATTTATGAAAGGTGTAGATCGCGCCGATCAATATTTTTCATATTATTCGATAGTACGTCGTACGAAGAAATGGATAAAGAGAGCTGTGATGTTTATTGTCAACTGTGCACTAATTACTGCTTTTAGAGTGTATACAACATTAAATTCTCATTGTAAAAATGTAAAAAATACAAAATATTTTTACATAATGTGGCAAAAGAGTGGATAAGCGAACCGACTACGGAAAATGTGAATGAAGAGCATCCTGTTCCTGGTACATCAGCTACACCCAGAAGGGGTGACCCTAAAGGAAGGTTGTCAAAGGATACCAGAAAGCATAAATTAGTTAAACTAATTACAGGCGACATAAAACTTAAACCCCAGAGACAGTGCCGCGTTTGAGCCGCGCATAAGAAGAAAAGTTTTACATGTCATATGTGCCAATTTTGCGAAGTGCCTCTTCACAAGGGAGATTGTTTTTTTAAATTCCACACTTTAGAAAAATATTAGTGACTGGTTTTATTACATATGTTTAAAAACGACAAAACATTTTATTTGTTTATAAATTTTTTGCCCTTCCGTCAACAGTCAACAACTTTACGTACACATGCGCATCTACCATTACGAATCCATCCGGAGCATCCACCATCAGGATCAGCGATCCTGACTCAACCTCCTAAAATTTGTCTTCAAAATTTTGAAAATATAGCCAGTTTTACCTTCACAAAGTTTGCTTTTCCAAAATTTGTATTTTAGCTAACAAAGAACCTAAATCATCCCCTATTTTACCCCCTTCAGGGATGATATTGCAAAAAACGATGAAATAAGTATTTTTTTTAATTTCTTACCAAAAGCCTAAATATTAATTTTCATCTCCCTAACTTGAAAAATGATGACGGTTCCTCATACATCCCCTATTTCATCCCTTTCTGGTTTTTTTTTTTTTAGAAGAAAGTATCTCAGGGTGCAATCAGAAGTCCTTTCTCAGGGTGCAATCGTTCAAATATCCAAATTTCGATAAAAAAAGGCCTCGAAAATAACACCCGCTACGCAGAACAGTTTCATATCTTAGGATACCCGCTCAAAATGTGTTAAGAAGACAAAGAAAGCACAATAAAATTAATATAAAAAAAAGTTTTATAAATTATTTTTACAATTTTTATATTAATAGAAACTACTAATTTACCTAGTGTATATTTACTGGCAAATAGTTCTAAATATACTATTTATTTGTATGAATATATTTTACTGACTCATTTAAAGAGTGTTACGTTACCATTAATGTTTTAATAACAATATTTGCTTTGAGTTAAAGTGTTTATCGTTCTATCGAAATTTATTAGTTTGCTTACTTTTGCTATCATTCATTTAACAAATGAGCGTTTAAGTTAATATTAATATCTGTTATGATTCTTTTTTAATTGCATTAAATTAATGTCTTGTACTTTTGAGAAAAAAAACTTTCAACTAAAACAGTAAAAATACTACATTTTGTTCGTACAATTGTAATAAAATATATTCGCATTTGCACCACATACAAAAAGAAAATGGGGACAACGTTTAGTTACAGTTGACGCATACAAGTGTGGCTTCCGAATTTGTTCCGAATCAGGCTTCCTAATTAGGAACGAAGCATGACGTGCGTTACAAATGTGATGACGGCCTAATGTTGCTTCATTTGAAACGAATATGATTTCCGAACTGAAATTCCAAGTTTGGTGCAAGTGTGGCTTACGAATGTGTTCCGAATTTAGCTTCCTGATTCGGAACGAAGCCGGACGTGCGGTACAAATGTGATAACGGCCTAATGCGGTTGCCTCATTTGGAACGAACACGGAGTTCGGCATGCCTAATTCGTTCCTAATAAGAAGCGAACTCAAATTTCTAGTAGGAATTAATTTTAATTGAAAAATATGCCTATTGAGATATTCTGAATGATAATTCCAATAAGTAGCCTTAAACTAACTATAGATAAGTTCAATTTGGAATACCTACATCAGGGGTGGCAAACCTTTAAATCTCAAAGCCATTTTTTAAGAAATGTTTAATGAGGCCATCGATGTGCCGTCAAGTAATTTTTACTAAGCGATAATTGGGAAAATAATAGTATTAAATACTATCAACTCAAAACTCTTTAGTAAATACCAAAAAAATACATTGTGCAATGTATAATAACAAATGTTTCAATTATACGCGTAATTGAAATTAAACATTAGTGTGACTTCTGTTGTAGCAGATTAGATGAAAAATTACTTATATTAGGGTTGTAAGATGTTACTTTTAGCAGAATGTATGCTGAACTAGAGTCATCTGTCAAATGGTTTCTAAGCGAGTCTTTAATGTCTTTAAATCTCGCTGAAAATTCCTCGATTGAAGAATCAATTACAGAAATAAATTCTTTCGTGCCCTTTCTTTGCCTGGTTTCTCATGAATATCTAAATCGTTGATATATATTTTTTCAGGTTTGCGAAATACTAGTAGTTATAATATCGTTTCTGAAAACATGCAGTTTAGGTTTTTTTTAGGTTTATTCGTCAAATGCGCGAATGAGATCTGTCATGACGATAATTGTTTTATTTGTGCTTTGAAGCTTTGATATTTTGAAGTAAAATTCAAACCGTTTTGATCGATGGCGTGCCATTAATTGCACGCGTGCCATTGGTTCGCCGTCCCTGACCTACATCATATTAGTTGTCTTCTTACTTACTCTTAGGGCTTTCAATGCCGGAGCAAAAATGAAAACCGGTATTTTGGTATTATTCGTTTTCAAAACCGGAATACCGGTATTGATACCGGTATTACCAGAAAAAATATTTTCGACTGATTTTTATAAATATTAATGATAATGGTGATTTATTAAAAAGAAAACAAAGGAAAAACTTAAAAATATATTTATTTAGTCATAAACTATACAAAAAAATATTTAAACGAAATAAGTATAAAAACTAAACATTTGTTTACTCCTTCTGTATATAAAAAAAACAAAATATTTATAGCAAACATTCGGAACAAAGTTATCATAAACATTACTACATTTCGCAATTTGAGTTTGTTTTTATTAAAATATGCCCGAAAAAACATAAACAATCAATTGTGTTGTCGTTCAGACTGGAGCGAATCTTTGTATATAAGTGACTTGCTGCAGAAAACGCCCTTTCCGATTCTTGTACGATTCTTTGTTGCAATTGTACTTAATTGGTCGTACGTCAGTGGCAAATATTTTCCTTTTACTCCAGTTTTTCCAAAAATAGCAATTTCGTCTTTTATAATTGGTTCTATCCCTTGCACTTTTGTAATTTTAGGTTGAACTGAAAGTTTTTGTTGGATTGCTGATTGAAGTTGCAGTTTTAATTTGTCATGGTTATGAAAAGCAAGGTTGGAGCCAGTCCTTAATGTATTGGTCACATTTCTTTCCAAGGATTCTTCGGAATTTTCGACTTTATCTGAATCTGATCCAACATGTTCTTCTGCGGTTTCGGGCGATTAATCAAACGAATTATTTAACGTATTAAGTGACTGTGGAAATGTAGTTTGAACTAAATGGCTATTATGTTGTTCTCCACTATGTAAGTACTGAAGTACCTGCGATACATTATTTCGTCTTTGTAATATGCGAATTTTTAAAGCGTCATAAACTTCTTTAGCAATTTCAAAATTTTCATTCGGAAGAGGTTCCATCATAAATATTATTGTTTCATCTGCTGTAAGAAGATTAGAATCTTGGTGACATAATGCATCAACTGCTAATTTTATAGGAGTAAGGGAAGTGATAATTTCAGATAATAAATTAAAGTATGGCTTTCAAACCATTAAAGCACTAAACATCGGCTATAGCATGGGCGGCAGAATTACAAACATCATCTGTTACGCTGATGACGCAGTGCTCTTAGCGGACAACGAGGACGATCTCCAGCGTCTACTATATAAGTTCTCCCAATCAACAGCAAAGTATAACTTGCAGATTTCAGCCGAAAAAAACAAAATGCATGGTCATCAGCAAAATACCAATAAGATGCAAGCTGCAGTCTGCGAACAACATTATAGAACAAGTAAATACATTTAAGTATCTTGGGGTAGACATAACGGACAGCAAAAGACTTAAACAGGAGGTCAGAAGATCAACAACCAAAGCAGCACAAATATCCGGAGGACTACATAACATCATATGGAAGAACGAATATATGTCCTCAACATGTGTTCGTCCCATTCTAACATACGCGGCCGAAACGAAGGCAGAAACCAACCCAACTAAACAACAAATGCGCACCACCGAAATGAAGACACTACGTGCAATATCAGGCGTGACTCTTATTCATCGAAAAAGAAGTAAAGAAATCAGGGAAAATCTGAACGTACAGGACGTGGTGCGGTGGACCAGAGCCAGACGAAGAGAGTGGGACAGACACGTCGACCGGATGGGCCCAGAACGACTGGCAAAATGGGCCAAAGTAGCAAAACCCAACACAAAACGACCCATGGGAAGACCACCAAAGCGATAGAACGAGTCATGGAGCTCAAGGTCGCAAGAGACAAGAGATGCGTAAAGAAACAGGACAATGTCCTAAAAAGAAGTAGGAGGAGGAGGAAATAAAAATTAATTCCGGAATTTATGTCAATAAGGGCTTTTTGAACACAATATCTCAATTGGTAAAATGTTTCTAAGATAAGTAACATGCTATTCTATCTTGTTTTACAGTCTAATTTTAAAGCAATTTCTCTACCAAAATCTTCTTTTACATATTTCTGTAAAAAAATATCATTTTTAGTATGTGAATTTATAAATATTTTGACTACCTTTCTTATGTTTTGTTACAAGAGGAGAAATAGTAGCATGACTAATACTGACCGTGGTATCTACTAAATTAGATTCTATAACGACGCCGTCAATATATTCTCCATTCTCATCATCTTCTACTTCAACATTCATGCCGTTATCAACAATTTCATCGTTTGGTTCTGAGTCAGAACCAAACGATGAAATTATCAGAACTTCTGACCTTGACTTATAAAATATATCGGTTATAGCTACACCAAGCAGATCTGATGCTCAGCATCAATAAGTTTGCCTAATTTAACCACAACCGATGCCCCATCAGTGGTTATGCTGTCTATATCTTTAGAAATACAGAAGCCAAATTCTTCTAACTTTTCTCTAACCAGCATTAAACACCTTTCTGTCGGCAGACTTCCAAATACTCGTACTAGTCCAATATTAAAAAAAAATCTCCAGCAGTATGTATATTTATATTTAGATATCTTCGAATGCGAATCGATGTCCATTCATCAAATGTTACACTCAAAGTTACCTCACTGCTTTTTCTTGGATTTATTCCATGCATTGTCTTTAATGAGTATGTAGTCCACTAGTAGAGCCTCCACCACATTTTATTTCCTTTGAACACTCTTTACACTTGGCTAGATGAACATTTGTTTCATATAAAAAATAGTGCCAAACCGAAGATGCATCGTTGCCCTTTTGTGTTTTAAGAACTCCTTTTGTGTGGACGTAGACATGGCGTACGATACGCCGCGTATCGTATATGTATATTTAAAACTTAATAAAATCATTATAAAAATTTGATAATAAAAAACTTACGGTTTCAAACAACGAACATTACACCAATTTACAGCAAATAATAAATTCAGAAATATAGCTTATATCGTTGAATGTATGTGTTGTTAATCGTGTGCGTGTGAGATGAGAGATGACGCGTAAACAGGAAAGCAAGTTTCTTTTTAACGAAATTCAGTGACTAACTTCACTATGCATTGAAGAGGTATAAATACGAATTTATTATTCTTGTTCTTATCCTGTTCTGCTAATTGAAATAACTAATATAAATAAAAAGTAAGATATTTTACACAAATACCGAAATACCGGTATTTTTCTTGTAATACCGATTTTCTAATACCGGAAAAAATGGACTTAAATCCCGGTTTTCGGGATCACGGGATTCCGGTATTGAAAGCCCTACTTACTCTTCATTCCGAACAAATTGAAGTTTTATATATTACTCCCTCCGTCTGGAAATATGGTATACATTTGCGAAAAAAAAAAAAAAAACTAAAATTTTACATGAAAAGTAACTTTTTTAGAAAAACTATAATTACATAAGAATAATTTTAATTAAAATATGATTTGGCCAATATGATTTTGGAATTCTAATTGCGAAAGAAAGACTGCGAAGCGTTCTTCGACGATTTAATGGTGTTATTTGAGCTAAATTGTTAGAATAATCTTTACGTTTTCTTCCGCATTTTTTTTCCTGTTTTGAAGAAACATCGACGCATATTTTACCTTCCCTCTATTGAGCTTGTGCTGTATGCCAAATTCTACTTACGGTTAGCCGAGATACTTGAAACGCAGTAGCAAAGTCATTAATTGCACCGTGTTTTAACTTGTTCTCTTTCATGTGCTGTAATAATTTTTCTAAGATACTATGACGTTGTTCTGTGGTCAATTGTTTATATTTGGAATCGTTTCTTTCTAAGTTTATCAATTCTTCTTCGGAATTTTCAATATTCATTTTGTAGAGGTACCTATTTTATTTATCTTAAAAAAACCGATCTTTGATCGTTAAGTTCTAAACCAAGAAGAACATGACACATGTCAATTATATTAGCTTATGTTACCATTAAAATATACTATAATAATATAATTAATGTTGTCATTTGTTTTCTATATTTACGATAATATACGATTTTTTTGAAATGTATACCATATTTCCTGACGGAGGGAGTACTATATAATTGAGATGCGTCGCTTGGCTCTACATAGATTACATTGTAATATAGAATTTTAGATTAAACTACAATTGTAATATAATTTTTTTTATTAATTCTAGACAACTTCAATCCATCTAGAATACCTATATCATATTAGTTAGCCTCCTACATTCTTATTATCCAATTATAATTTGTAGTTTTCACATATTCATATATAATTAAATATAACCTGATGACAAAATATGTTTGAATAAATCTTCTTGTGGGTGACTACTTGTAGTGAAAATTAATGTTTTGCTAATGCTAATTTTGTGACTTTGAACATTTTTGGTGTTCAAAAATAGAAAGTTTTACAACAAAATTTAAGAAAACAAGATAACATACACGTTACCGATTTAGTTTTGTTGTATAATCGAAATAAACGTGAAACAAAACTCGAAATTTAAATAGTTTTATTTTTGAACATATTTAATCTTTATTTACTTAGAAGTGGTTTTCTAAGAATAAGCTGGATATAAACTATTGAAGAAACAAACTTGCCCACTTAGTTTAAAACTCGTGTAGAATACATTTTACACCTCCAAACCTTGTTTTATCTAAATGAAATAAAATGCTAAATACTACGAAAATTAAGTTTTTTTATTCCAAGAAACAACTTTTTTAGTAATGAGTCATGATGAGAAAATGAGTCAAAAATTTCATTAAATTCGGAACTTTCTAGGTGAATCATAAACATACTTTACAACCTTTAATAAAAATAACATTTTCTATAACCGGATTATTACAGAATGTGCGAAATGAAATTTACTTTTATCTCGACGATAAAAACAAAAACCGATAAAAAATGTATAAAGTTTTTCATTAATTTATGAATATTGCTCCAATAAAACAAAGGGAGATAAAGACAGTATTACTAATAAAAATATATATCCAGGATGACAAGATAAAAGTTGATTAACACAATTATATAACGATTATTTATATATAGACGTTGCTGTAATGTCCAATATAAAACAAATTAGAGAAAGTAGATAAACAGATCAAAGCGCTACTTCTGTAGCTTAACCTCTTAACTGATTTGGACGTACGCGATACCTTCGTGTTAGAGTGGTCCTACAGTGATTTGAACGTATCTCGTACGTTCGATCCAAAAATTTAGGCTTAGGGCGCGGTATATTTTATTCATTTTATGTGTTCTTCGGTTGATAGCAAACTACTTTCAATCCAAAAATTTAGGCTTAGGGCGCGGTATATTTTATTCATTTTATGTGTTCTTCGGTTGATAGCAAACTACGTTCGATCCAAAAATTTAGGCTTAGGGCGCGGTATATTTTATTCATTTTATGTGTTCTTCGGTTGATAGCAAACTACGTTCGATCCAAAAATTTAGGCTTAGGGCGCGGTATATTTTATTCATTTTATGTGTTCTTCGGTTGATAGCAAACTACGTTCGATCCAAAAATTTAGGCTTAGGGCGCGGTATATTTTATTCATTTTATGTGTTCTTCGGTTGATAGCAAACTACGTTCGATCCAAAAATTTAGGCTTAGGGCGCGGTATATTTTATTCATTTTATGTGTTCTTCGGTTGATAGCAAACTACGTTCGATCCAAAAATTTAGACTTAGGGCGCGGTATATTTTATTCATTTTATGTGTTCTTCGGTTGATAGCAAACTACGTTCGATCCAAAAATTTAGGCTTAGGGCGCGGTATATTTTATTCATTTTATGTGTTCTTCGGTTGATAGCAAACTACGTTCGATCCAAAAATTTAGGCTTAGGGCGCGGTATATTTTATTCATTTTATGTGTTCTTCGGTTGATAGCAAACTACGTTCGATCCAAAAATTTAGGCTTAGGGCGCGGTATATTTTATTCATTTTATGTGTTCTTCGGTTGATAGCAAACTACGTTCGATCCAAAAATTTAGACTTAGGGCGCGGTATATTTTATTCATTTTATGTGTTCTTCGGTTGATAGCAAACTACGTTCGATCCAAAAATTTAGGGTCAGGGCGCGGTATATTTTATTCATTTTATTTGTTCTTCGGTTGATAGCAAACTACGTTCGATCCAAAGGTTTAGGCTTAGGGCGCGGTATATTTTATTCATTTTATGTGTTCTTCGGTTGATAGCAAAGTACGTTCGATCCAAAAATTTAGGCTTAGGGCGCGGTATATTTTATTCATTTTATGTGTTCTTCGGTTGATAGCAAACTATGTTAATACCTTGTTTATTTTTATTATTATTGAAGGTATTCTAGCAATCACGGGTCGATAACAATAATTTGTTCCAGGTATGGTTTATAAAGGAACAAAATCCCACTAACAATTAGTGAACTCCGTAATGGTTATTTTAAGATTGGATTTCGGAACCATACAAAACCATAATGGGTATTTTTATGATGTGGTTTGTTTCTATAATTCAACGAACCGTTTGTAAATTTCGAAATTTGATAATTTTACGATCGGATTATAGAAACAATACCCCTCGAACGATTCCTCATACCTGAAAGGGGGATATAAATACGGTCACCCCCGAAATGCAATCAATGATAGTCAAAACTAGTCAAGCGACGAGAGTCATGCTAAAACAGTTAAGTTACACCATTCTAGTTATTCCAATCAAGTTACACTAGTCAAGTTACGACAGTCATAAGAAGTAGGTTCCAGTGCTTCATTCTAGTGCAAGATACCATGTCCAATAGAGATAGCGATGGTGACTATCAACCAACAAGCAATATTTCATCGAGCGATGAAGAGGTTATTTTTTTTGAGGACATCTAGGAATCTGACGAAGAAGTAGTAGATTTTGATGCCGGTTGTCTATTTTTAAAAATTGACACTAATAATCCAACGACGGCACCCCCGCGCTTTCATTTTACGGGTACACGTAAACAACGTCTGAAAGCTCAGAAGATGGCATTGTCGGATATTTTCTATTATTTCTTACTGACCACTTGCTGCAAAATATTGTTCAAGAAACGAACCGGTATGCTCAAGAGAGCACAGGAATTGCTACACCAAGAACCCACTCGCGATTCAAAGAGTGGTCACCGACTTCTACAAGTGAACTTGTTGTGTTGTTTGCTATCATAATCCTCCAGGAGATTCTTCCCAGGATAGTGTCATTTTCCAGAATTTGTTCCATCCACGGAAAAAAAGGAAAACGCTGCCAGAAGATGTGCAGTTTGTAGTTCCAAAAGAGATGGAACAGGGAAGAAGAATTGTAAAGAAACAAGGTACTACTGTAAGGAATGTTGAATGTCTTTATGTAATACCTTGGTTTGAAATCTATCATACTAACAAAATTTGAACATTGAATAAAATAAATTTCACAAAAATACAATTTTTTATCAAAACCCTGCCCTCAACTTTACTAAAACCACACATTTATTTATTTTAAATATAAAAATAATCAAAATAAATAATAAAAAAATCGACAATTTTAGGACCGTTTTCAGAAAAAAAAATTCTACTGTTAAGTGGTTAACAGACAGTATTTTGTGAAACTAGATATTCAAACAACGTGCATAGAAATCAGCCCACAGTAAACTTAAGACTTTAACTATCTTTTTATAAACTATTTATGAGATGAAATAAAGAAATATTCCGTTTGAAAGACAATTTAATAATATGCTTTAATATGATGATAATAATAAATTACCGCTTACTACACTTAAAACGATAATCATTACGATATTATCGTTTTAAGTGTAGTAAGCGGTAAAAACGAAGGTATTTATGTGGTGGTTATAACGAGAATAACAAACTTGTGAAAGATTGTAATTATTGCCATTCCAAATGAAATTTGCATATTATCCGATTTTCATAATTTGATTGGCTTTCAAGAGTGTTAGTTTAATGCATACTACACCGCAAAAAGCCGTCCAAGTTTTTGTTCTAATCGAAGATGGACTTAGCCAGCGAGCTGATGCTCAACAATTGGATAACAGGCATCGCGGCTCGAAGAGTGTTCTAACGGTATGGGGAGACTGGATCCTTTCATAGACGATAAAGGCGTACAGGCAGATGGAGATTTACAACGGCTAGGGATGAACGCTTTATTATGTCAATATCATTAAGAAATGGTCACCTTCATGCTGTTCAACTGCAGCAACAGCTCCGTGAAGTACAAAGAGTGGTTATTAGTCAGTGGACAGTAAGACGAAGACTACAAGAAAGTAACTTGACTCCTAAGCCACCGGCAGTTTGTCAAAAACTTTTCCTAGCTCATCATCAAGCACGCCTGCGTTTTGCAAGGGATCATTTAAATTGGACGTTGGAACAATGGGGGTTTGTTCTGTTCTCAGATGAGACCAGAATATGCCTCTATGGTAGCAATCGAAGAAGAAAAGTGTTCGGGAGACGAAGAGAGCGATTTGCAGAATGCTGCATTGAAGAGCGGACTGCTTATGGAGGTGGTTCCTGCACGACTTGGGATGCAATTTCTATAGGAGCACGAAGAGACCTTGCTTTCATCATTAGGAACGCCTTTGGGAGAAGAGGTTTAACGGGTGCTAGGTAAATCGAGAAGATTTTAGCAGTTTTAGCAGGAGAAGAATGTATCTTTATGCATGACAATGCGAGACCGCACACCGCAACATTCGTGCAAGATTACATTACAGAAATCGGGTTTTGGGTTATAGAGTGGCCAGCATGCGGTCCCGACCTAAATCCGAAAGAACATTTATGTGAAGAATTCGATCTAGGCTTCGTGCCCTAACCTCAATCCCAGTGCTTATTGTTTCAGTAGAAGAAGAGTGGCTTAACATCCCACCAGAAACAATAGCGAACTTGGTTAGATCTATGCCTAATCGTATGCGAGATGTTATTAGGGCAAGTGGGGGTCATACCCATTTTTAAAAACTAAGTATAATTTTAATGAAGTGTAATTTAGATAATTGTCAATAACAATCTTTCTTTTAGTAATAAAAAAAAGTTAAACACAAGAAATCGAAATAAATTTCAATAAATCCAAACTCAAATTGAAGCAAATTAAATTGCCGATTTCTATACACGCAAGGTAATGTCAAAAATTATGACGTACATGTAAATTTTTAATTTTAATTTCACAAAAATACATTTTCGAATTCTTTTCAAATTTGGGAACTTATTACAGATAAGACAGATTGCACTAGACTACACACAAAACTAGACAGATAAAGATTTGATAGAGAAGACCAGACAGACAAGACTAGGCAGATTAGATTAGACATTCATAACTAAGTAGTCAAGACTAGACAGACAAGACCAGGAAGACCAAACTAGATAGACAAGACTTTTTATGTTTCTAATATTTGGTAAACTAAATAGCGAACAAGCGTTTCAGAAGCCACATGGTTCCCTAAATTAATTTTGACGGCTCTTCCATCTATCTAGTTAACTAATGCGTTGAACCCTTGAAAATTATTTATACACGCAGTTCTTCTTCTGATGCATATTCACTAATGCATGTTTGCGACCACATGACTCATTTGTATTCCGTCTCTGATACACGCAGTTGCTCGATCAAATCTATTTAAAACTTATAGACGGCTATTTAGTTATGGGATAACACTTAATTAGTATTAGTCACTTTAACTGACAAATGTAGTTAGACTTATAATGTAGTTAGGCCGGCGCGTGTGGTGTAGAGGTGACGCTCGTGGCCTCATGTTAGAGCGCTAACTAACTAGTATAGAGTGTCCGAGTTCTATCCCCATTGCCGGCCGCATTTGTACCAGAAGACAAATGTGAAAAATAAAAATAAGCGCAATTTACAATAACAACTAGGTTTCTGGGCCTATAAGTGTATGTGAATGCAAAATACAATAGGCCACAAGTAGGCCGCAGTGTTTGTAGGGTTAATACCCAGCATCCACATCGGACCAAACTTAAAAAAAAGAAAATAGACTTGTAATCCATTTCGGAACCACAACACAGTCTAATTTATTTATAACTGTACTTACTTTCTTGAATAAGTAAAAATAATTACTTATTATATATACTAATAATTAAGTATAGTTTTTCCAAATCTACTAAAGGCTATCTAGTTTTAATTATATAAATTTGAAAATTGCACCTAGACTCTATACACTAGTTACACTATATATTAACGGGATATACTGTGTATTAAGAAGTTTCAACTTCATGTGATAATTCATTACAATAAGTTAAAGCATTAACACTTTACCATTACACGATTAGCAAATAATGTATAATCTATTTAAAACTTATTTATTTAACACTTTATTAGCATTAATTGAAAAATCGAGTTAAACTTGGTAATCCAATTCTGATCCATTACACAGTCTAGTTTATTTAGAACTGTACTTACCTTCTTGAATAAGTAAAAATAATACAGTACAGTTTTACTAAAACCTGACTATCTAGTTTTAATTATATTTATTTGAAAATTATACCTTGACTAACAAATGTAGTCAGACAATATATTAACAGGATAAACTGTGTATTGACTAGTTTCAATTTCATGTAGAACTTGACTACTAATTATATAAACTTAAACTATTAAAACTTGATTAGCAAATAATGTTATAATAAAACTTGACAGTCTAAATCTTATCCATGTCATTTGGTCTTTCTGGACACATTTGTTTTATCCTGAATATTAATTATCCTATAGGCAGCTTCTTGATTTGCATATTTTAATTCAAAATGAAACAAATGACTTTGTATTTAACCTTTAACTACCAGCGTCCTGAATTTTCACGTAACTACCCGCGCGGTGTATTCCATACACCATATGTAGCACTATGTGACTGAGTACATATTTTGTTGTATGGCGATAAGAAAATATCGTCCTGATGGTGCTATTTATTATGAATATAACAAAAAAAACCGGCCAAGTGCGAGTTGTGACTCGCGCACCGAGGGTTCCGTACAAACTTGTAAGTAAGGTATCTTTAGGAGGACCTAACTCTATGCAACCCATATGCTTCTGGTGCCTGACAATACCACGCAACACATTAGCGTATTTTCATAAGTTTCTAATAGTAAATTCGCATTTTTCTTGTAATTAAACTACATATTTACGGTTTTCAGATTTTTCCCTTTACATGTACTGTAAGACACCGCTTCTTGCCAAATTTAATGATTCTAGGTCAACGGGAAGTACCCTATAGGTTTTGATTCCCTTGTGAAATCGCAAAATATGCGACATAAACGGTCATATCTTTTGATCGCGTTGACTTACAAGTTTTATTTTTTCACAGCTGAAAGAGACCGCAGACCCGAGTATTTGATACAAATTTCAACTTGTTACCTCTACACGTTCCTGAGAAAAATGGTCTTGACAGACAGACAGACGGACGGACGGACAGACAGACAGACGGACAACAAAGTGATCCAATAAGGGTTCCGTTTTCGGTACGGAACCCTAAAAATGAAAATTTTTCATTATGAAGATTTTACATTATTAATCATTGGCTTCGTTTGCTGCTTAGTTCGCCATTTTTACATGAATCGCATGTAATAACAGTGGTCATATGTTTTTTGCATACTGATTTGTTACAACTGCCGCAGATGATTGTTGTAACTCGATTCTTTTTTCTACCACAGATAAAACATCTCGCTCGGATTTTTACAGGCGGCTCCTCCTCAGTCCCTTTTTCTGATCTCTTGTATATTAACAGAAAATATTTTGTCATTTGGCAATGACTCCATAGTGGTACGTTCACGTACTCCATAGTGGTAAGATGCGGCTTCATCAAAGCTAGGGAGACCACTTTCAAAAATTATCTTCTGTGCTGGTAAGCTGCATCAATATGAGTAGCATAATAAAGCAGTTGACTTATTGATTCCCTCTATGTTTATCAGTTGAAAGTATATAGCCAATGTTGATCTGCTTGTTCTTCTAGATACAGAATAGGTGTTACACATTTTATTGACAGTGTCAACTCCACCTTTGAATTTATAGCTCCTTCCTCGTGCATTTTTTAAATCAATACCGTAAATTTATTTTTCTTTGGTACATAGGAGACCAATGTTAATATTTTTTGGAATCCAAATAATCCAAAACAAAATCATCCTCGTAGGTCTGTTTTTATGTTGCAAAAATTCTGGCGGTATTTGGCGTTTGTAATGTTATTTTCTATTATTTCCCTAGCGGATAGCTTGAATACCAGTTAGCACATGTCAATTTTCTGTTACTACCTTTCACTTCGTCGAGCAAGCGGTGAACAATCACAGTAGGTATATTCACCAAGCTGTAGGGCCCATCTGGTTGCTTTCCTCAATAGACTTCCAAATTCGACACATAAAATATGTTCGCATCACACATTACAAAAACTTTCAAGTCATCCTTCGCAGGTTTATTTGGTATTTTATTTTTTCACAGCTGAAAGAGACCGCAGACCCGAGTATTTGATACAAATTTCAACTTGTTACCTCTACACGTTCCTGAGAAAAATGGTCTTGACAGACAGACAGACGGACGGACGGACAGACAGACAGACGGACAACAAAGTGATCCAATAAGGGTTCCGTTTTCGGTACGGAACCCTAAAAATGAAAATTTTTCATTATGAAGATTTTACATTATTAATCATTGGCTTCGTTTGCTGCTTAGTTCGCCATTTTTACATGAATCGCATGTAATAACAGTGGTCATATGTTTTTTGCATACTGATTTGTTACAACTGCCGCAGATGATTGTTGTAACTCGATTCTTTTTTCTACCACAGATAAAACATCTCGCTCGGATTTTTACAGGCGGCTCCTCCTCAGTCCCTTTTTCTGATCTCTTGTATATTAACAGAAAATATTTTGTCATTTGGCAATGACTCCATAGTGGTACGTTCACGTACTCCATAGTGGTAAGATGCGGCTTCATCAAAGCTAGGGAGACCACTTTCAAAAATTATCTTCTGTGCTGGTAAGCTGCATCAATATGAGTAGCATAATAAAGCAGTTGACTTATTGATTCCCTCTATGTTTATCAGTTGAAAGTATATAGCCAATGTTGATCTGCTTGTTCTTCTAGATACAGAATAGGTGTTACACATTTTATTGACAGTGTCAACTCCACCTTTGAATTTATAGCTCCTTCCTCGTGCATTTTTTAAATCAATACCGTAAATTTATTTTTCTTTGGTACATAGGAGACCAATGTTAATATTTTTTGGAATCCAAATAATCCAAAACAAAATCATCCTCGTAGGTCTGTTTTTATGTTGCAAAAATTCTGGCGGTATTTGGCGTTTGTAATGTTATTTTCTATTATTTCCCTAGCGGATAGCTTGAATACCAGTTAGCACATGTCAATTTTCTGTTACTACCTTTCACTTCGTCGAGCAAGCGGTGAACAATCACAGTAGGTATATTCACCAAGCTGTAGGGCCCATCTGGTTGCTTTCCTCAATAGACTTCCAAATTCGACACATAAAATATGTTCGCATCACACATTACAAAAACTTTCAAGTCATCCTTCGCAGGTTTATTTGGTATACATTGTACAAAAGCATCCTCGAAAAGGTACCAACATTTCGTCAATGGTTATGAATTCGCTTAGTTAGTTGTTTTTGCAATGTTTGACGAATTCATCTACATCCATCTTATTTCTGCCAACTTATCAATCTGTCTTATTTAGTTCCTTGTACTTTTATTGTCGAATCGAATTAGAAAAAAAAAGCAAAAATAGAAATGAATTTTGAACCAATTTCAACCACTCTACTTGCTAATTAATAATTAAATAATTTGCTTTTCAGCAATCTTTAGCAAAAAAGTGATTGTTATTTTCATCCTCTTCTTCTACATCATCGAATTCATTACTTTCAATTTCTGATTCAGAGCCATACTCTTTTTTCTCTATGAATCTGCCAGAAGACGTATCAGCCCAGTATTTGTTCTTACGAATCGGAGTCGCAAATCGCTTGGACAAGCTCCACCTATTTCGCTGGTGTAAATTTATGTGGGTTTGTTAACTTTATTTGATTTCAAAATTTAATGAAAATGTTGTGGACTGGACACCACCCTTTATGCAGATCAATGTTAAAACATTATCTTGATTATACTCGCGCGGTGTACTTTGTACACCAAATTGCAAAAAAGCAGTTCAACGAGCCGTTACCAAAAAAAAATGCATGAACATTTAGTAGACACGTTGGGCGTAGGTTACATGGAGCGGCATAGATGAGGGGAACCACATAGTGATACGACAGCATTTCTTGAAATATTGGTGTACTTTTTGCAACAGCACGGGTAGTTAAAGGATAAAAAGGCTGCCGATACCAGGTTCCGTGCAGTCAAGGCTAGACAGACAAGACCAGGGGTAGGCAGACCACGGCTCGCGAACCGCATGTGACTCTTTTGCTCCTCATTTGCGGAACTTCAAACATGACACATTCCATCGCCCTTCGTTTAAGCAGTTAAGCATATATTTTTTCTATTGTTAATATCACATAGACGTATTAATTACTACATAACTACGAATTATAAATTCTACATAAACTAAATTAAATTTGTTTTAAAATTACTTATAATACCTCTATTTATTATTAATATTTATTATACGACGATTGAAAATTGTTTGGTAATAATGGATGTTTGATAATTGATTATGACGCTTACGTAACAATTTCGTAAATTCTATTAAAACCAATATTGAAATGTGCTTAAAGTAGATTAAATTATCTACAAAATTAGATATTACACAATAAAATTGCATTAGAATTAGAACTGATTGTGAGATATAAGCTAAACCAAATTATTTTTTTAAAGTGCCTTGGAAAATATTAGCTTTCTCATACTTTTGTTATCCCACAGAAGTCCTAGAACTTTTGGGAGGAAATAGCACAAACCTCTTGACACAACTTTTGAATACATAAAATGCCATGTTGTAAAAATTTTCCTTCGAGTAATCCACGGAAGAATACACAAAAAAGTATAGAAAGAGATTGTCGAAAATAATTTCGGATTCCGAAATGGGCTTGGAACACGTGAAGCGCTGTTTGGTGTTCAAGTTCTAATCAAACGATGTCGAGATAAAACGAAATATATGACTACAAGCAAAGATAACGATACCGGCATTACCGCCAAAGGAACATGCATCAATAGAATTTCGAAGACAGTGTATCTCAGATGTAATATCAACGAAAACTGGGATTCATTGAAATTAAAATCCGAATAGAGAGAGCTCGCGCAGCATTCATTCGCATGAAAAATACCTTTCTTAGTCACGACCTGAAGCTAAACGTGAGAGTACGTATGGCGAGGTGTTATGTTTTTCCTGTTCTGTTATACGGGATGGAGGCCTGGTCACTCACAGAACCAATGTTAAAACGTCTGAACGCATTTGAGATGTGGGTGTAGACCAGGCATGTCAAACACGCGGCCCGCGGGCCACAAGCGGCCCGACAATATATAAATCGCGGCCCGCCGAGATGTTTTAATTTTTTTTTTTATAAAATATATGAATTTAATATTTAAAAGTAAATTTTGTTTTTATTTGTATGCAATACAGTATAATGCAGTTGTAGTGTGCCGCTTAAAATAATTATAAGTGATATTTCGGTTAATAACGTGTCTCTTCTTAGAATTAGTTAATATCAAGCTGTGACGCTTGTAGTTGGAAAGCTTGAACCATTTGAACTTTTTGGTTGACGCTGGCGTCGCGTGTGGTTGTTCTAACGTGGATTTTGGTTTTTATTAATATTAAATTAAAAAGTTACTTAAATAAAATATAATCAAACTTCTAGAACAAGGTGTAAGAGATCAATTGAAGAGGAACATCGTAATTTTCAAAAAGCATGGGAACTGCAATATTGTGTTGTCCAAAACAAGAATAAAATATTATGTCTGATGTGAAAAAACTCTATTTCAGTTGCTAAGGAATATAATCATAAAAGGCACAAATCATAAAACAAACTATGACCAAATGTTGCAAAATTTCATGAAGACAAATTGTCGGAATTGAAATATTCTCTTCAAAAACAACAATGCATTCACTAAATCTGTTAGACCGTACAGTTGCTGTAAAAGTTAGTTATATATTATCACATTTAATCGCAAGCAGATCGAAACCGTTTATTGAAGGGGAAGATAACTTTCAAAACTAAATGCTTAATTAAAGCGGCGAAACTATTATGTCCAGCACAAATTTAAAAAAATTAAGTGTAAGCTTAAGTCGAAATACTCTAGCAAACGTAGTTTATGAAATAGCCGAGAATTTGAGAAACCAGCATACCTCAATACTATCAACATTTCAAGCCTACTCTGTTATTGATAAATATTGTCAAAATACTCAGCAGGCCGTTTTTATTCGCGGATGCGATGTTGATTTAAAAGTAGGTGAAGAACTTTTAGACGCCCTTCCTATGCATAATACAACTACCGGAACTGATATTTTTGATGCGCTTATGGGAGTTTTGAAGAAGTATAAGTTACCGTTGGAAAACTTTGATTGTGTTGCAACAGATGGTGCACCTACCATGTCCGGTATTACTAAAGCAGTTGTGAGATTAAAAGAAGCATGTAAACAGCATTGTAATAATAATGTTGAACATTTCCTTTGTATTATTGACCTACTGTGTCACCTATGTAATATACATACCTACTGTGTGATAAAGTTTTAAATATCGGACATGTTTTAAAGATAGTCACCAAAATTGTAAATTATCGTCAATTTGCTTTATTTTTGGAAGATATAGAATGTGTATCTTCTTTCATAAATCTACCATATTATATGGAAGTTCGATGGCTTTCAAGTCATAAAGTGTTAAAACGATTTTTCAAATTGCCGGAGGAAATCATAATTTTCTTGGTGACAAAAAATTGTGAATGTACTGAATTAAAAGATGAACAATGTTTAAAGACTTGGCTTTCTCAGTTGATATTACAAGTCATCTTATTCAACTTAATCTTAAACTTCAAGGTAAAATCATGTTGTTACAACGCTATTTGATAATATTAACGCTTTCAAACAAAAATTATTACTTTGGTGAAAACAAATAGAAAGAAAACTTATCTCACTTTGAAAGCTGTAAATATCTATTGCTTAAATCAGCTAAATTAAAATTTTCAGAATATGCTCACAAAATTAAATTATTAGAAACGGAATTCTGTCGAAGATTTCTTGATTTTAAAAGCTGTGAAGTAGAATTTCGTCTGTTTACTTCACCTCTATCTATCGATATTGAAATTTTTGATGAAAACTTACATATGAAATTAATTGATATTGATAACATATGCAATGTGATTCTTTGCTGAAGGAAAAATATATGGCAGTTGGAATTCCAGAATTTTATACATATTTATCTGTAGATCGGTTTCCTAAAATGTTATTGTTTGTTATGCGTATACTGCCTATGTTAGGAACCAATTATTTATGCGAGCAACTATTTTTTTTAATGAAAAATTACAGAAATTCTTCAGAAAGGTCAAGATTAACCGAACAACATATATCATTGGTTTGATAAAAATTGAAACGATATTTTTTTAAATATAGAATATTTATAGTTTCAGTGAAAAAAATAACATGAAATAGAAAATGTCTGTGTATGTAATTAGTTACAATAAAATGTAAAATAATTTTATTTAGTTAAAAAAAATGAGTCTTATAAATACACAATATAATCTTTTTAACAATCGTATTTTATTAATTTTTTGAACAGCAAAAACATGCGGCCCCCCAACTTATAGTACAAAATAGATCATGTGGCCCGCAATATCATATGAGTTTGACATGCCTGGTGTAGACGAATGCTTAAAATCAGTTGGACGGACAGGATTACAAACCAAGAAGTACTACGATGCATAAATAAAGAAACGGAAGTGACCAAATTGATTTAAAAAAAACGAAAAATTGAGTACTTTGACTATATTATGAGAGGTACTGATAAATATGAAATACTACACCTCATTATACAAGGAAAGATATATAACAGAAGAGGCCCTGGAAGAAGATGTCAAGAGTTCGTGTCTTTAAAATTTGCACGAACAACCTTTTTGAAATTTAGACATTCGTGTCTTACAAAACTAGTCTAATTTTAAAACTGACGATTCGATTTTGTTGCAAATTTTCAAAAATCTTCTAGAAACTACTATTAATTAGTTTGCAAAAATTTGGAAACAATTGGAAAATAAGTATTTGAGAAATTTGAGTTTGAAATTTGAAAGATCAAACTTTTTGAAATTTAGATGTTCGTGTCTTACAAAACTGAGTCTAATTTTAAAACTGACGATTCGGTTTTGTTGAAAATTTTCAAAAATTTTCTTGAAACTACCACTAATTAGTTTGCAAAATTTGAAAAGAATTGAGAAATAAGTATTTGAGAAATTTGAGTTTGAAATTTGCACGAACAAACTTTTTGAAATTTAGACGTCGTGTCTTACAAAACTAAGTCTAATTTTGAAACTGAAGATTTGATTTTTGTTGCAAATTTGTAAAAATCTTCTTGAAGTAACTACTAATTAGTTTACAAAATTTCGAAACAATTGGAAAATAAGAATTTGAGAAATTTGAGTTTGAACTTTGCAAGATCAAACTTTTTGAAATTTAGACGTTCGTGTCTTACAAAACTGAGTCTTATTTGAAAACTGACCATTCGATTTTGTTGCAAATTTGCAAAAATCTTCTTGAAACTACTACCAATTAGTTTGCAAAATTTGTAAATAATTGAGAAATATGTATTTGAAAAATTTGAATTTGAAATTTGCACGAACAACCTTTTTGAAATTTAGACGTTTGTGTCTTACAAAACTGAGTCTAATTTTAAAACTGACGATTCGATTTTGTTGCAAATTTGCTAAAAAAATCTTCAAATTACCAATAATTAGTTTGCAAAATTTGAAAACAATTGAAAAATACGTATTTGAGAAATTTGATATAGAAATTTGCAAGATCAAACTTTTTGAAATTTAGACGTTCGTGTCTTACAAAACTGAGTCTTATTTGAAAACTGACCATTCGATTTTGTTGCAAATTTGCAAAAATCCTCTTGAAGCTACTACTAATTAGTTTGCAAAATTTGGAAAGAATTGAGAAATATTTTTTGAGAAATTTGAGTTTGAAATTTGCACGAACAAACTTTTTGAAATTTTGACGTCGTGTCTTACAAAACTAAGTCTAATGTTGAAACTGAAGATTCGATTTTGATGCAAATTTGCTAAAAAAATCTTGAAATTACTAATAATTAGTTTGCAAAATTTGAAAACAATTGAAAAATACATATTTGAGAAATTTGATATAGAAATTTGCAAGATCAAACTTTTTGAAATTTAGACGTTCGTGTCTTACAAAACTGAGTCTTATTTGAAAACTGACCATTCGATATTGTTGCAAATTTGCAAAAATCTGCCTAAAACTACCACTAATTAGTTTGCAAAATTTGGAAACAATTGGAAAATAAGTATTTGAGAAATTTGAGTTTGAAATTTGCAAGATCAAACTTTTTGAAATTTGGACGTTCGTGTCTTACAAAACTGAGACTTATTTGAAAACTGACCATTCGATTTCGTTGCAAATTTGCAAAAATCTTCTTGAAACTACTACCAATTAGTTTGCAAAATTTGTAAATAATTGAGAAATATGTATTTGAGTTTGAAATTTGCACGAACAAACTTTTTGAAATTTAGACGTAGTGTCTTACAAAACTAAGTCTAATTTTAAAACTGACCATGCGATTTCGTTGCAAATTTGCAAAAATCTTCTTGAAACTATCACTAATTAGTTTGCAAAATTTGAAAAGAATTGAGAAATCTGTATTTGAGAAATTTGAGTTTAAAATTTGCACGAACAAACGTTTTGAAATTTAGACGTTCGTGTCTTACAAAGCTGAGTCTAATTTTAAAACTGACCATGCGATTTCGTTGCAAATTTGCAAAAATCTTCTTGAAACTACCACTAATTAGTTTGCAAAATTTGAAAAGAATTGAGAAATATGTATTTGAGAAATTTGAGTTTGAAATTTGCACGAACAAACTTTTTGAAATTTAGACGTTCGTGTCTTACAAAACTGAGTCTAATTTTAAAACAATGACCATTCGACCTTCTGGCTAAAGAATCTTAGGCAGTGTTCCGGTCAGACAACAGTGCAGCTTTTGCGGGTTGTTGCAAACAAAATTATCATCAACAACATGGTTGCACATCATGCTCACCAACGATCGTTGAACGATCACAGCACCCATATAAGAAGAAGACAGAAAGAATACACGAATATTAGACGAAACATTTAGTTAGGTTCTTAAAACTAGACAGACAAGGCTAGATATAGATCTTACAGAAATGAAGGTAAGTGTATTCAGACAAACTAGACTAGACCAATTATTGTAATTATTTACGGTAGCTCATAAAATTATTTCATCCAATTATTTAACATTGTGTAGATTGATAATATTTTTTAATGAACTGAGATAAATCAGTGGTAAACAGTTCAAGACTGCAAAAGTGGATAACCGGTCAAAGGTTGGGAAAGTTAATTTGGATATTTCATTTAAAAATATTTCGAAAGCGAATTTTAGCCGCAGGGAAAATGTGCTTTATTTTAAACTTTTATCAAATCCCGGAAATGTGGTTTACGCAAGTTCATTGTTTTCTTTTTACATTATGTTAATTCGAAGGTGCGTCACATTAGTGACCGAAATTCGTCATGATTGATATAAATTAAGAAAAAGGAAACATAAAATCACATGACTATAATAACCGAGGAAAACACAGCAATGAATTATGAGTAAGCTTTCCCCAATACATTATTTTCTACATAATTTACCTCCAATTATTAACAATCTAATATTAGAAACGTCTTTATCAAAATCAATAATTCGAAGTATTCTATTTTTATACCGCGCTATTGTTATTTAGTACAATAAGACGGAATAATGCGCGTATAATATAACAGTGTTCCGTTTTGAAATCTAATCGAATTTATTTATATATTGCCTGACATTACCAATTGTATTCGTTCTCCTTTGTGTCATGCCATATCATTGCCTTTAATAATTCTATGGGAAATGGAAGATTTATAAAACTATTGGTTGCTGACTTGAAAATATTAAATAGTATGTTAAGCCTTCATTTGCAAACGAGAAATTTCATAAAAATAAACTCTGCTAAAAAATATCTTAAATTGAATTAGAATATCCTTATTAAACGGAGAAGAATAGATTAGACTGAACAGACCTGACATAAGTGTAAAGACTTAAAGACTACTCTAACGTCATATTGCTATAATTCAATTAAATGGAAACTAAAATTACAACTTCCTTTATAGTATTATCTTTTCACGCTTCATTGCATCCTTGTTTTATTCTTAATGTTCCTTATTACATCGTTATAGCATCTTTATTTAATAAATTCCTATCTCACAATGTAACACTTTCATTATCTAATTATCTGAAAATAAAACTCATTGATAATAAATAAAACTCACTTACGTTTTAGTTCACTAAAACTCACTACCTATTTTATTAGATTATGATAAATTGAAAGATAAATATGACCAGAGATACAAAACCGAAGGGAGAACTAGATAGGCAAGATCAGACAGACAAGATCAAACAATCAATTATTGTTTGTCCAACAAGACTAAACAAATAAAATTGGACAGATTTTAGTCAAAATAGAGATAGACAGTCAAAATTACACAAACAAGACTAGACAGACAAAATTAGATAGATAAATAAGCCTAAACAGAATAGACTAGACAAGACTGACTAGACGGGGCAAGACTAGACAAAGAAGTCTAGTCAGAAAAGATATGACAGATAGAGAAGACAAGACCAGACAGACATGACTCGACAGACAAGGTGAGATAGACAAGACTAGACCAATAAGACTAGACGTAGAAGTGATTTAAACAGATTTTTTTAAATTTTTATAGACCATTCTGTCACCTCTAAATTGAATTATTCTTTCCAACTCAATTTAGTCTCATTACGTAACTGAATTATAAAGGAGTGCTGATTAGGTGGACGAGACGTAATAGAATCAATTAATGTGAATTCAGTCAACCAGTTTCATTTACGATTAATTCTTGCTTCATTTATCACATTAAATCGTTACTGTTAATTTCCAATCGTATTCACGTTTTTTTCCAAATATGTTTTAAAATTAGCAATATAATACTAGATTAATTGTAGTTAGAAATATACAGAATTATATCGAGTTTACCTTTATAATCCGGTTTATTTTGTCTATCTAGTCTTGTATCTCCTGTTTTGTCTGTCTAGTCTTGTCTACCTAGTCTTGTCTGTCTAGCTTTCTCTGTCTAGTCTTGTCTGTCTAGTCTTATCTGTCAAGTCTTGTTTGTCCAGTCTTGTCTGTCTAGGCTTGTCCGTCTAGTATTGTATGTTTGCTTTGTTAAGTCTTTTCTGTCTAGTCTTGTCTGTATAGTCTTGACTGTCTAGTCTTGTCTGTATAGTCTTGTCTGTCTAGTCTTGTCTGTCTACTCTTATTTGTATAGTCTTATTTGTCTAGTTTTGTTTGTCTAGTCTTGTCTGTATAGTCTTATCTGTCTAGTCTTGTCTGTCTAGTCTTGTCTGTCTAGTCTTGTGTGTCTAGTCTTGTCTGTATGTCCTCCTCGGTGGTGTAGTTGACAATATACCCGCCTTTCAACGAGAGAGACCCGCGCTCGAATCCTGTTCGGGGAGACAACAACTAGGGCGGGTTTCACTAACCGTCCCACCATGCATCTTTTGCTCACAAACTAAATTGCTCTAAATTTTGTTTTCTTGCAGCAAATCAGCAACCAGAAGTCTAGGAGGTAAGCGGGAAGCGCGTAGAAAAGGAAATGGAAAAAGTGAACATGAAATCCGAAAGGTTCACCAGTAAAAAGTTTGGTGTTTGAATTGAATATTGGATGGTGTCTCGATAAGTTACCGGATTGTTGCTCGATGTAACATTTTAAATCGCTATCTCCTTCGGCCTTTCCTTTGCTACTGTATATGCGGTGGCCAGAATTCCATTCGCTGCTATATCAACAGGAATATTCAAAGTATTCTTGGGCAGAATCTTGAGGAACTCGAGAAGTTTGTCGGGTTCGATCGGCGGCTAGTCTTGTCTGTTTAGTCTTGTCTGTCTAATCTTGTCTGGGTAGTCAAATTCAAATTATTTGTTTTTAGTTTATATATTTAGTTGATAGAACTTTTTAAGTGAGATTTTGTTTTAATTGTGTTCGGTATCTCATTGTAAATTTTATTTCCTTGAAATAAAATAAAATCAAATCCTTTTGAACACTAAACAGACAAGACTAGACAGACAAGACTAGCCGCCGATCGAACCCGACAAACTTCTCGAGTTGCTCAAGATTCTGCCCAAAAATACTTTGAACGATATCACGACCCACATCATACTGGATTAGCCCAACACCTACACCGTCAAAAATGCCATCGAGTACATTTGCAAAGACTAGCCGCCGATCGAACCCGACAAACTTCTCGAGTTGCTCAAGATTCTGCCCAAGAATACTTTGAACGATATGACGGCCCACATCATACTGGATTAGCCCAACACCTACACCGTCAAAAATGCCATCGAGTACATGTGCAACGACTACATCAACGAGTTTCCAGTATGCATAATCAGACCAGGAAACATTACATCCACATATCAGGAGCCTATTCCGTTTTGGACTAGTAGTAAGGCTGGTGATATATATATATATATATATATATATATATATATATATATATATATATATATATATATATATATATATATATATATATTTACATAGACTACTGTCAAGACATTTCAATTTCTAAAATGTGGTTTGCAAGATTTGGTTATTTTTATTCCCTCTATATTTCGGACAATTCTTTTCTGTGCTAGAAGTATTTATTCTATAAGTTATGTAGCTCCCAATAGTATAATGCCATCTGTTAATATGGATTGCACCTCGGCAAAATACTAGCTTAGCAGGTCTTCTTTGTTCACCAGATTGCGCAGATGTTAATTATTATTTTTTTAATTCTGGATTATTTACGATATGTTTAACGACAATAAGTAAATTTAGTGTAACATCGTCAACTCTTGTAAGTATTTACCCAGTGGTATACTATAAATATAAATACCTCTTCATCCTATGGTACTCATATTACCATATCAAGCGGGAGTCTGCGTTTCAATATACGATTTGCATGTCCAGTGAGAAGTCGGCTTGCAAGAGTGATCGGGTGTACGTTGAGTCTATCAGAGTATGTGCTGGAATGTTCTTCAATGTTAATTAATTTGGAATGTTTTTTGATATAGCAGCCGACTGATTTTTTTGTATGGTAGTTATAGAAACTCCAAGGAGATTCTTAGAAACCAGAAGATTATTTTGCTCTTTTTAAACAAAGGTTTTGCATTTTCAAATCAATGTTCTCAGTATAGGTCTCGCTTTCTGAAAAATTACATACCCTGTTTTATCTTCACTAAAGAAAAGGTTGCTTGCTGAGAAGCAAGTGTTGATTGAACCTAGTAATAAATTAGCCTTGTCTGCAATTTCTTTCTCCAGTTATAATAAAGCTAGTATCATCGGCATACAATGTACAATGCTGTCCGTTTATATAACTTATTAAGTAGGCGGTGTACAATAAGAAAATTGTTGGTGCAAGAACGCTCCCTTGAGGGACCATAATATTGATACAAATGATGTGAGACTTTCCTATTCTATTATAATTTCTACTTCTTACTGTAACATACTGTCTACGGTTTTCTAAGTAGGATTGTAGCCTTCTCGTAGATTTCTCTCGCATTCCATATGTAATTAGATCGTTTAGAAGTGTTTTGTGCGAGACATAATCAAACGCCTTACTTAAGTCGCAGAATATGGCTATGGGTTTATTTCCCTATGTCTACTTCTTTCTGTCTTGTCTGTCTAGTCCTGTCAATCTAGTCTTGTCTGCCCACACTTGTCTGTCTAATCTTGTCGGTCTTGTCTTGCTAGTCTAGTCTTGTCTGTCGTATTTAGATTTTAACTTTTATTCTGTTTGCTTTGACGAATGTTATTAAGTTATAATTACTAAACGATAAATTAATATTATTCAGTCTAGAAATTAGTTGAGATCATTTCTACAGATTCGTATCCAGTTTAGTGAAACTTTTATACAGACCATTTATAGCGTTTCACATGGATTGCATCTCGGCAAAATACCAGCTTAGCAGGTCTTCCTTGTTCACCAGATTGCGCAGATGTTTAATTTGGAATCTTTTCTTCGAATTAAATAAAAGTTGCTGATAATATTTTAACAAAAGCTTTATTCTTTATCAGGGCCGTCCCTAGTAAGTGCGGGGCCCACGGCAAAAAAAAAATTTGGGGCCCCTTAGACAATTTTTTTTTATAATTTAACATCTACAAAATAATATTGGGTTGGGGTTTTGAAATTTAATTGTGATGACAAAACAAGAATAATAAATACTGTTTATTTGTTTTGCACAAGAAAAATAAAAAAAGTAAAATAAACATCTATCTTTACTTAGTAGTAAAGCAAAAAAATAATGAAAAACAATGTAAAATCTAAACCTGTCGGTTCGCATAAGGCTGCGGGGCCCTCAAAGCGCGGGGCCCAGGGCCTGGGCTCCGCTCGCCCCGGTCTAAGGACGGCTCTGTTCTTTATATTCGTAAACACGTGGGATCAAAACAAAACATATATTCAACTTAACTGGAGTTTTCAAGACAGAGTTAACTGGAGTTTAGTTTGACTAATGCTAGCTTTAGTGTACTATAAATAGACAGATTAATACCTAGTTTGGTGTAAAATTTATTGAATTTCAAATTTAGCTTTGTTTTGTACGTAGAAATATGGATTTTTCATTTTGTTCTAAAGCTAAGTTTAGATTTACTTTGATTACAAATTAAAGAAGTCGAAATTATTCCTCTTAGTCATTATTTAGTTAATAATTATTTCTTGGCTAGACATTCCTGGGTTTGAAATAAACTTCTTAGTTTTTATTTAGTTAATAATAAGTTATTAGCTAGACATTCCCCTTTCAATGCGGGATCGAATCCTGGTCGGGGAGGCGACTACTAGGGCGGTTTTCACTAACCGTCCGGGTTGCCCACCCTGAATGAATGCAAAATATGCGATACCGGGGTGGCGCATACTAAAAGCCAAAGTGGAATAAGGGGTTTAGTGAGAGCTAGACATTCCCCGATTTTATTATCTAGTATTAACTTAATATTCATTATGACTACATAAAACCATTTTAATTTCCCACATTTTTATACAAACTATTTTGTATCAAATTCTGTTGTGTTTATCTGTGTATAATTTCTTAGACTAATCTGAATTGACGTTATGAATAGGCATTGTTTTTATTAGGATTATAAATGTAAATGAGGTCAACATATAATCAGGCATTCTGTTCCGTCGTGTAGCTAATATATAAAATAACGTGTAATAATACAATGATTCTTAATTATTGGTTAGATAATAATTTTATTTTGTTTTAATAATTCACAGACGAAAACCGTTACGTCTGCTAGACAGCCATATAAATAATCTATTTATGGCTTTAAAAACGTGCATTTAACACCTTTTATTTTATGTAAATTTTAAATATATTTTGTTTTTCGATTTATTTATGGCTGGAAATAAGTAATGTAAGCTTATACTCCTGTCTAAAGTATATTGTTAGATACTTAAGTTATTTGCGAGGTTTTAAATAGTAAAATCGTTTTTAGTTTATTATCCTTATTCTACTTATAATTTTAAATCTATCGTATAGATATTCTCCTAGTAATGTTTTTTTTTTGGGTCTTTTTGTTGATCCGCTTATAGCCATAAATTGCATACCAAAATTATCTGAAGGGATAGGTTTATATATCGTTTCAATCTTATAATCTGTGTAAATATTTGTAAATGTTCGGCCCATCCAGGTAGAAAGTCTTGCACCTTTCTCCCCTTCCCTGCATAGTTTCCGAAGTGCAGGATTTGTTAATTATCCCGCCTTATAATCACTTTCCTACGTTACTATTCGTTGCCGAATTTCCTACCCCTGATTTTCCTACCTTTTAGTTTTAACGCCTAGATCTTATTTTAGCATAAAAAAGGTTTGTGTCATCTGTTCACCACCAGTCCAGTTGAGAGTTTCAGTTCTATCACTTCTATGTTAAGTTAAGTTTTGTGAGTTAAATTTGTTTAAAGTTAAGTTTTATACTTTGTAGCGCCAGCCGCATTTCAAATACACTTGTATCTCCTTGTTATATTCTTAACTCAATTCACCCAATCACTTAATTCTTTCTCCTATATCATAAGACATTTTTGGTGGAAATATAACATTAATTTGCACGTAACATCATAACTCGCGGTAAACCAACCGCGAGTCGCCACATTGGTCCTTCGAACCGGATTGCTTAAAATTACGTAGCGTTCCAGTGTTAACTTTGATTATTACATTCGAGTCAGTGCGTACTCATCGTTTAAGGAATTAAGTGAAACATAGTTTTTTAATCATCGCTCAGTGCACGTGGTCACCATCAACTATTATCCAGTACCCGTTGGAAATCATCTGTTCCTGTTCAACGACCATCACTTGTTGGAAAACTGCATCGTCTGTTCCTGTGCAGCGCCCAGTATCCTGCATCATTATTTGGTTCTGCAATTATCTTCCAGTTGGTCAAGTAAGTCAATTGGCTACCTATAATTTTCTCCTATCATATTTTCACAATTTGTATTGCCTATATCTCTTTATATTTTTTCTTTTTGTACTATTTTTCATTAATTTGCTTTAATTATTCTCATAATATGGCTGATGAACAAATAAAGGCATTAACGACTAAGCGCGCCGGTGCCAAACGATCTTTAACCGCGTACTCCAATTTTTTAAATAAATTCAATCCGGAATCAGATATTCTTGTTCTTGAAAAAAGATTTCGTGAAATAGAGCAAATTCGCAATAAATTCGGATCATATCAAGACGAGCTTGAAGGATTGCTCGACGAATCAGAGGCTCTTTTTGCACATCGCGAAGAGTTTGAAGACGTTTACTTCAGCGCCTTTGGTACTGCCACTAAACTTCTAGAGCAATACTCTAAAAATTATTCTCCACCTGCTATTACAACGGAAACTAATAATTCTACAGATTTATTGAATTCGACTCAAACTCATTTAGAAACTCCAACTCGCGACTCGGAATCGATTAATCCACAACAGCAGGGGCAACAACCCGTTAATGATAATAATGTACCTTCTCAACAAGGAAGTACACAAAATTTAGACGCTCTCAGTCAGCAACTTTTATTGTCTCAATTATCCAAAAACTCTCTTGATAATTTTCATTTATCATCCTTGCCTACAATTCAGTTGCCAACATTCAGTGGATCCTATGATACTTGGTTAGGCTTTCATGATTTATTTAACTCGCTTGTTCACAAGGATCTTAAAATTCCTCCTGTGAAAAAATTATTCTACTTAAAAGGATGTTTAAAAGGTGAAGCAGCCGATATTATTTCAACTATTGAATCCTCAGACGAAAATTACATTGTAGCTTGGGATCTTTTAAAGGAAAGATATGATGATCGGAAACACATACGTGATTGTCACATTAAAGCTCTTGTAGATATGTCATCCATATCAAAAGACTATTCTTTTCGTGCATTTTTAGATTGCCTTCAAAAACATTTACGCGCTCTTCAAGCGCTGGGAGAACCCATAAATTCATGGGACTCCATATTAATTGTATTATTACGGGAAAAACTTGATTCTTCCACTCGCGACCGATGGGAAGATTGCAGTAGTGGTATTGCGCACCCTACCTTAAATAATTTAATAGATTTTCTAAAAAGGCGTGCGCAGGTAGAAGGACTTAGAGTTCAGACTCCGAAACCTGCACCCGTAAAATCTAATACTAATATTCGATCTAATACCTTTGCTGCTGCCACTCAGGAGCAGTCTTGTGTATACTGCGATGAAACTAATCATCTAGTTTACAAATGCAGCCAATTTGCGGCTTTAGATCCTCATGCCCGTTACGAGGCATCGAGAAAGGGTGGTTGGTGTACTAATTGTCTTAAAAAGGGACATAGGGCCTCCAAATGTATCTCTCAATCTTGTCGAAATTGCAAACAAAAACATCATACTCTTTTACATTTTGAAAAAACAAATAATTGTTCTAATCAGCCAGCAAACTCTCAAGTTTCTTCGCATTTTGTGTCTAATAATACTAGCTTGCAAACTCAAGTAAGCTCACACGCTTTACTGGCTACTGCCTTGGTTGACATGGTAAATCATCAAGGAAAAACTAAAACCATTCGTGTATTTTTAGATGCAGGTTCGCAGGCACATTTCATAACTGAAAAAACTGTAAATTTTTTGAATCTAATTAAAAAACCAGCTAATATTTATGTTACTGGAATTGATAATACCTCCACTAGCGTAAAGCATTCTGCTCGTGCGACATTGCAATCCCGATGCAATAATTACAGGGAATCTGCTGAATTTTTAATCGTACCTAAAATTAGTCAGGCGATACCGTCTATCACTATTGATCAAGTAGGTCTCGACATACCTAAAAATATTAAATTAGCTGATCCCGAATTCTTTAAGTCTTCAAAGGTTGACGCTTTGATCGGCGTTAAATTATTTTATAAATTGCTTGTTGTAGGACAAATATCATTAAAAAATCACCCCAATGCAATTCTCCAAAAAACTCAGCTAGGTTGGGTTGTCGCGGGTGAAATCAGTACGCATTTTCAACCTTCGCTCGTATCTTGCCATATTTCTATACATTCAGATCCTACTGATGTAAATTTAACCCGTTTTTGGGAGCTTGAAGAGCTGTCAACAACTTCTGTTTTATCCCCTGAGGAAAAGGCTTGTGAAGAGCATTACGCTCTTAATACAACGAGAAATACTGATGGATGGTATAAAGTACGTTTACCATTCAATAATAAAAAATCTGGGTTGGGTGAATCGTATTCAGCTGCATTAAAACGTTTCTATGCTTTAGAGCGCAAATTTCAGCAGAAACCTGAAGTACGACGTGATTATATTGCATTTTTAGATGAATATTTAACATTAGGTCATATGTCTCTTGCAAAAGACCAAAATGCCACTGATAAAGGTTTCTTTCTTCCTCATCATGCTGTGTTGAAAGAAGATAGTATAACAACAAAGACTCGCGTTGTCTTTGATGGTTCAGCTAAAACTTCAAGTGGCATTTCATTGAATGATACCCTTATGGTAGGTCCCAAATTACAGGACGATTTGTTCTGTATTCTCTTACGATTTCGATCTCATGCTTATGTGTTAACTGCTGATGCTGAAAAAATGTATCGCCAGGTTCGCGTTAACTCTGAAGATACTCAATATCAAAAGATTCTCTATCGACGAGATACTTCTGACCCTATTCAAATTTATACACTTGAAACTGCCACATATGGTACAGCTTGTGCGTCTTATTTAGTCATAAAAACATTATACCAACTTGCTAATGATGAGGAAGATAATTTTCCGATTGCAGCTCAAATATTGCGTAGAGACTTTTATGTAGATGATGTGCTCACAGGTGCACAAACAATTCCCGAGGCAATTATTCTACGCGATCAACATAGCTTTATTAAAAAAGGGTGGATTTTGCTTGAGAAAATGGGCCTCAAATCATTCGTCTCTACTTATTAAAGATCAAGAGCATCCAAATAGCGCACATATGTCACTAGATCCTGACTCATCTATAAAAGCATTAGGTATTCGGTGGAACTCTCGAGAAGATTACTTCTTTTACGTTGTCAATATCTCGGTTTCCAAAACTATCACAAAAAGGACTATCTTATCTCAAATTGCAAGGTTGTTTGATCCCCTTGGTCTCCTTGGTCCGATCATCGTGCATGCCAAAATTCTCATGCAGCTCCTGTGGAAGGCCGGAGTAGCATGGGATGAATCTATTTCTGTCGAGATTCATTCGTCTTGGTCTGCTTATTTGGACCAGCTACCATTAATAGAAAATTTACGTTTTCCTCGCGGAATTACCATACCTGACCCAATTAAAGTACAATTGCATGGATTTTGCGATGCTAGTGAAAAGGCTTATGGTGCCTGTTTGTACTTGCGTTCCATTAATTCTCAAGGTCACGTATATATACGTCTGATCTCTTCTAAGTCACGTGTTGCTCCTGTCAAACCTCTGACATTACCGAGATTAGAGCTTTGCGCCGCAGTATTACTTGCTCGTCTTTATCATACTGTTAAACCCACTATTTTGACAAAAATTCACGAATCATATCTGTGGTCAGATTCGACAATTGTGCTACATTGGATAAATACGCCAGCTCATCGCTTAAAAACATTCGTATCGAATCGTGTTTCGGAAGTTCAAACCACTACTGAATCGTGTCATTGGCGGCACGTTCTATCTCAAGACAATCCTGCAGATCTTATATCTCGAGGACAGCTTCCGTCGGAACTTATTGAAAGTTCCATTTGGATTAACGGACCTTCATGGTTGACTCAGGAAAACTCAGCATGGCCTAACGGAATTTATACTCCTATGGTTGTTCCAGAATTAAAACCCATTATTCCCAAAATTGTTTGCATGAAAATTGAAATTAAAAATCATAATATCATCGAAAAATACAGCTCCTTCGATAAGCTACAGAGAGTTGTGGCATATATTCTGCGCTTTGTTCATAATACTAAGAAACTCAGCTCACAGCGTGAACTCGGTCCACTACTCACTCGTGAACTTACGTTAGCTCACGATCTGATTATACGTTTAGTCCAGTCCAATTACTTTAAAAAAGAAATTGAATCAATCAAAAGTGGGGAGCCACTTCCTTTATCTAGCAAGTTAATTCCATTAAATCCAATTATAAATGAAAACGGTATTTTACGTGTTGGAGGTAGGCTCGCTCATTCTTCTATTGCTGCAGAGCAGCGTCACCCAATTTTGCTACCTGCTCAACACCATGTGACTAAGCTAATTATAGAAGCTGAGCATTCGCGACTTAAACATGCCGGTATGCAGGCAACTTTATACTCTGTTCGTCAAACTTACTGGCCTCTAAATGGCCGCAACATCACGCGTAGCTTAATTCGTAAATGCATACCCTGTTTCCATGCGAAACCGCGCCTTGCCGATCACCCAATGGGAATTCTTCCCATTCAGCGAGTCGCTTCCTCGCGACCTTTCTTGCGTGTTGGAGTTGACTATTGCGGACCCTTTTATATTAAAGAAAAACGTCATCGCAATCGCGGCCGCGTAAAAGTTTACGTGGCAATATACGTATGCATGTGCACAAAGGCTGTTCATTTGGAGCTTGTCAGTGATCTTACCACCGAAGCCTTTATAGCCAGCCTCAAACGGCTTTTTTCAAGACGAGGAATAGCAGTAGAAATTCATTCCGATAATGCTACTAACTTTGTCGGAGCTAAAAATGAGCTTAACGAGCTCTATGATTTATTTAATTCTAAAGCTCATCAAAATACCATAATTAACTTTTGTAGCGCAAAAAAGATTAATTGGCACCTTATCCCTCCCCGAGCTCCGCACTTTGGTGGAATCTGGGAAGCAGCAGTTAAATCATTCAAGCATCATTTAATTAGGACCGTGGGTGATACCTTACTAACCTTTGAACAATTAGAAACATACATCATTGAGATAGAAGCAATACTAAATTCAAGACCCATTTCTCCTATGTCATCTGATCCTAATGACCTTCTTCCTTTGACTCCAGCCCATTTCCTCACAGGTAGTCCGTTGACATCTTTTCCACAGGTCGATTTCACAGACGCCCCAATCAATCGTCTGTCAGCTTGGCAGCACGCTCAGCAGCTCAAGCAACATTTTTGGATACGGTGGCATAAAGAATATCTCCATCAGCTCATGAAATTCCGTGGATCACAGCGCGAGTCAACGAATATCAAGGTTGGAACTTTAGTACTCATCTTTGAAGAAAATTTACCCCCGCTACAGTGGGCTCTTGGACGCATCACGGCCATTCACCCCGGAAAGGATGGAATTGTAAGAGTAGTCACGCTGAGGACCAAAGCGGGCGAATATGACCGCTGCGTTAAGAAACTTTGCCCACTTCCAATCGATGAAGAAGACAACGACTTCACTCCACTAGCTTGAACCAAACGGTTCAATGGGGGCGGCATGTTCCGTCGTGTAGCTAATATATAAAATAACGTGTAATAATACAATGATTCTTAATTATTGGTTAGATAATAATTTTATTTTGTTTTAATAATTCACAGACGAAAACCGTTACGTCTGCTAGACAGCCATATAAATAATCTATTTATGGCTTTAAAAACGTGCATTTAACACCTTTTATTTTATGTAAATTTTAAATATATTTTGTTTTTCGATTTATTTATGGCTGGAAATAAGTAATGTAAGCTTATACTCCTGTCTAAAGTATATTGTTAGATACTTAAGTTATTTGCGAGGTTTTAAATAGTAAAATCGTTTTTAGTTTATTATCCTTATTCTACTTATAATTGTAAATCTATCGTATAGATATTCTCCTAGTAATGTTTTTTTTTGGGTCTTTTTGTTGATCCGCTTATAGCCATAAATTGCATACCAAAATTATCTGAAGGGATAGGTTTATATATCGTTTCAATCTTATAATCTGTGTAAATATTTGTAAATGTTCGGCCCATCCAGGTAGAAAGTCTTGCACCTTTCTCCCCTTCCCTGCATAGTTTCCGAAGTGCAGGATTTGTTAATTATCCCGCCTTATAATCACTTTCCTACGTTACTATTCGTTGCCGAATTTCCTACCCCTGATTTTCCTACCTTTTAGTTTTAACGCCTAGATCTTATTTTAGCATAAAAAAGGTTTGTGTCATCTGTTCACCACCAGTCCAGTTGAGAGTTTCAGTTCTATCACTTCTATGTTAAGTTAAGTTTTGTGAGTTAAATTTGTTTAAAGTTAAGTTTTATACTTTGTAGCGCCAGCCGCATTTCAAATACACTTGTATCTCCTTGTTATATTCTTAACTCAATTCACCCAATCACTTAATTCTTTCTCCTATATCATAAGACATTTTTGGTGGAAATATAACATTAATTTGCACGTAACATCATAACTCGCGGTAAACCAACCGCGAGTCGCCACACATTCAAAGTCCTGACGTTTTCTACCCAATATCACAGACAATACATAAACATAATTAAAAATGGATCAAGAACAAACGGCACACAACAATACAAACACTATTATTATTATTATCGAAAGCATTATTAAATTTACGATAATTTAGTATGAACTTCATTACTGTTAGAAAACCAAAATTAAAAAAGTTTTAACACTTGAATATGCATACATGCCAATTAGACATTCAGTCATTTCAGTCATCAATAGAACATTTTTTGTTATAAAAACATTAAAAATTAGTGTTGGATACGTCTTTAAACAAAAACTAACTTTAAAGTCTTTAACGAGCAAATTAGTATATTTTCTAACTAGGGCGAAAAGTTGTCAATCTTTCGCGAGAGCGAAATTGTGCGCACGAACAAAGTGAGTGCGCACATTCGATCGAGAGAGAAATTGATAATTTCGCCCGTGTTACAAACAATATTTTTTATTACTCATGCGAAGGGATGTATCTTGGGATCCAGGGGCCATCCAAAAAATGGAATCAAAGATGAAGAATTTGCTTTTTCAATTGTCTCCGGTGGTGTGGATTCGTCATAAGAACTCTCCTCAGTCTCCGGTATCACCACATAATTTACACTCATTTTAAAACGTTTTCTTTAATTTTTATTATTATTTTGTAATGAAAAAAATTCTGACAGTTTACGTCACTTTTTTGAAAATCGCGGTCTTGATTGTGTTCATTTTATTTTTTATGAGGTATATAGGTTATGTGGAAATACAACGAGATGTGACATTTTTCGTATTAAATAATATACGTCCAGAAGTACTTTTCGAGCATGAGTAATAAAAATATATAAAAGTTCGTAATAACAACATTCAAACACGTTCTCACAGTAAACATTTTTATAGATCTACATATAAATATTAACTGAAATATTATAACTTTGAATATTGTTTTTGGGGATCGAATAGGGTAGTGCATACGTAACGTGACCATACGTCCCGCTTTGGGCGGGACCGTCCCGCTTTCAGGCTGTCTGTTCCGCTGCCCCCAGCGAGGAAAAAAACGTCCCACTTTCGCGGGTATTTGTAGGTATCTATTTGCTAGGGTATAAACACCCAACTACTACTAGCATATTATTTTTGCACTCGTTTATTATTATAATTTTATACCACACAAAGGCGTCAAAGTCAAGGTTTTGGAGTATCTAGAACAGCCAGGTGAAACATCGGATATAATTGTTGATTATTTGAAGGAAGAATTGTCTTGCAATGATTTGAATAAGAAAATTGTGGGATTTTGTGGAGACAATATGAACTGCAATTTTGGAGAAAAGAATAGGAAGGGGATTAATAATGTTTACACAAAATTGAACAAAAACACTGGGAACTGGAAAAACTCATTGGGATTGGATGTGGATCCCACATAGGTTACTAGGCGATCAAAATAGGCGCAGATTGTCTCCCTGTTCACTTCGAGGGCATCATTCTAAAAATTTATTCTTTTTTCTATATCTACAGCGTCCGAGTAGAAGCTTTCAAAGAGTTTTGTGATTCAACTGACACAGAGTATAACAAACTGTTGGGATACAGTAAAACAAGGTGGCTTGCGTTAATGCCCACGCTTGAGAGAGTTCTAAAAATGTTTCAGCCTTTGGAAAGCTATGGCTAATTTAGCTATTTTATGCAAATGGCCAAATATTTTGAAAATGTTTTTCGAAAATCCCAGCTCTGAAGTGTGATCATTTCTTGCATGCACAGCAACGACTTTCCACCAAGCCGTGTTGAAAATCGAGGGACAATTATACGTGTCTGCCATTGAGTGTGCGAAAGAAATAAATCATCTCCGAGATAACCTGAGCACTTTAACCTGGAGAATTTGCCTTTTCCTCACACTGTAATACCAAAAAGGTTTTTTTTACATAATTTCGTATGTGTCCCGCTCTGACGAAAAAAATAAATGGTCACGTTATGCATACGTAATGCACAAGGGCTCGGAAGAGACAAGTCGCATAGCCCCTCCTACCCAAGTCCGGTTTTCAACCCCACGTTGGTGATCGCTGGTAACCAAACCAACACCTCCTGAAATGCGGTGAAAAGGCGCATGGAAGGTGGCAGAGGTCTGGGCGAACGAGAGCGGGCGAAATGGCTCCCCGAAAAAGGGGTTGGGCATGAGACTAGATCCTCACCTCGGAAAACAACGAACTACGAACTCTGAAAATGAGGCCTCGGGCTGTGATTAAACGGAAAGGACTAAAGCAACGAAAAAAGGTAAATGACTGGAACTTTATCACGTGGAATGTGTGAACGCACCCATACACTAGGCACCCGAAACGGGAACTAGAAGTCACTATATGAGGACGCAGGCCGCGTGGCAGACCGAAGACAAGGTGGCTGGACAGAGTGGAGAAAGACGCGAGAACAATCAGGAGGCCAATTGGAAGGTATTTGCAAGAAACGGAAGTAGATGGGCAACCCTCAATGAGAAGACCGGCCGTAATAGAAATAGCGTGCCTGACTTATACTTGGTTTAATTTTATTGTTATTAACATAATATGATAACTGTTATTATCATTTTGTTAGTCTTATTGTAGCATCGATGATATAACTAGTGATAAGAGAAAATTTTGAGATTTGAAAGTTCTATAATTAAAAATATATCTTTTCATAAAAGTTTTCTTTGTCTTCGTGTACAATTTTTTAGAAACACGTCTTAACCAGGTTATTTCGGACAAAAAAATGCGATAGAGATGTTGTATGTAGCGAGTAATGGTTATAACAAGGTAATTTTGTCCCTCCTTTGGTGCTGGTTATAACCGAATAACCGACAGTAATGAAGTAAATTTATTTAAAAACCTGTAAATATTGTTCAATTATTCAATCTATACAGATTTGTCATTCTATAAGGTGTCGTTATAACCGATTTTGGAACCGAATTGAAATTTTCAGATTTTTTGAAGTAATGTATGTTTATATCACGAAACAAATAATGATAATGTACTTAGGAAGACAAATATTTGTTAAAAATATTCGGAAAATTATTTAACGTGTTTATGCAACCTATTTAGAATTGTAAAAATAAATAGCGAATTTACAGTATTTTTAATAAATTATTTATTTAAGTCGGTATTTTGATTATAAATTAAAGAAGACGAGATTATGTTTAGTTTGATAAATATAAATAAGTTTAATCAAGTTTAAATTTCTTGTTTGTGATGAATATACAAACCAGATATTTGCAGAACTCGTATAAACCGTTCCATACATAGAAAATAAACATTTAAGCAAATTAAATAATCAGGATTCATAACAAATCTAGATTAACTAAATTGAATAATCGTAATTTATGGTCGAATTTGTTTTTCCTAATATTAACATAATAATTGAAATATTTTTCTGTCATGTAGAAAACAGCAATTTAATCGTATCCATATTATTTAGTAAATAAATCTACATCAAGTATCTTGAATTCAACTAGATTAAATATATTTCCGAAAGACATTTCTCACATTATTTTAATATTAATTTAAATGATTTTAGTATTACGTTAACATTTACGTTAATTTTTAGACTTTGACTAACACGAATATTCTTGATTAGATAAAATTGAATGCTGACAAAAAAGACAAAAACCTTGTTTAGATTAAATATTTCCAGTACAGAATTTTATCTTATTGCAAAATATTAACAAACATGTTTTGATAATTTTAACAACAAGCTTTTCACAGCAACAGTTTTTTGTGACATTGCCAAAGCCTTCGATTGTGTGAACCATGAGATTTTACTAAAAAAAAGCAATTGGAACTCGGGGTATTCCTATAGAATGGTTCAAAATGTCTACTCTTCCTCTTGCAGTGGAGCAGTGGATGTTGGTGTCCCACACGATTCCGTTCTAGGTCCATTACTCTTCCAAGAATTAATCCACGATATCACTAATCTAAATATCAGCTGTAAAATTTTTTTTTCGCCGATGATACTAGCATCACATGGTCCAAACCTAACCTGCCGCTTCTCCACTCTACTATATCTAATGACTTGCGTGTATTAAGTTATGGTACGATTCTAACTGTCTAGAATTAAGTACCAAGAAAACTGTAGTTCTATCATATAAATATACACTCCAGCCTCTTACACTTGACAACAACGTCATTAATTCTGTTGACTCGGTTTTCTGGGCCTCATCATCGACAAATCACTCAAATGGTCCTCGCATGTGGAACTCTTAACAAAGAAGCTGTCTTCTGCTTGCTTTGCAATTAGGTCTATTTCCACGGAGCTAAATCTCCAAACATCCAAATCTTCTTATTTCGCTATTTTCGAATCTCATCCTCGATATGGCTTACCGTTCTGTGGGCATTTCAACCTTCTCCAACTTGAATCTATATTCAAGTTACAAAAGAGAGTTATTTGCTATATGTTTGGATTGAGTAGTAGACCATTGTCTACCTTACTTTAAAAATTTCTAAATGTTTACTCTCCCTTCCGTTTTTTATCCTGGAATCCGTTAGGTTAATGCATATAATCACATTGGTACTTTACCGAGGAGACCACAACACGAACACAGTACTAGGAACTTGGATCAGGATATTCATCTACCTTTACCGAGATCAGAACTGATCAAAAACTCCATCTTCTAGAATGGAAAAAATCATTTACCTATCCACCTGAAATCTATCGAAAATAACTCCAAATTTCGTTCCACAGTCGTATTTCCTAGCGACCCTACTACACTACAGAATTCTTCGGTGATCGCTAGTTTACGTATCTGTCCGTTTCGTTGCTGTCTGTTTTGAACCGCACACACACATTTTAGTCTCAGCTAGCCACACTCAACGAGTAAAAATTCTTTTTTTTACGATCATGTATTTCTTTTTGTTTTAGTTTTGCTTGTGCTTTGTCCACAGAAAGTATGTATTTCTTATTGACAATAAAGCATTATTATTAATTTTAAAATTCTAAATACATTGAGCAAATATTTGTTTTAAGATATTTGAAAAAATTATGATATTTGTGCCTGTTTATGATTATGGTTTTATTAACTTTTTAGAAACAACTCCGCCATTACCCGGTCCCAAGTCCGGGATGAGAAAGGAGGAGGGTTCGATGAACAAGCCGGTCAGTAAAACAATTCCTGTTGGGTCATTCCATGTCAAGTGGTCTAATTTTAAAAAAGTGCCCCGCGCGAAGAGCACGGATTTGGCTGAATTTTTTTGTGGACTCCCTATGTCCCAAATGAACTTTGGTCAAATTTTAGGTTCATTGGTAGAATATTCATGAAGCTACAGTCCTTTGTTTGACCCCTTACTGGAACCCGCGACAGTATGCCAGCGAGATTTCAACAACTTTGAATCCCAATATCTCATTCACAAGTTTTTCATAATGCATGAAATTATTCCAACTTGAACAACTTTATGGGCTTTATTCAATGAAATTAATGAAACTTTTTATGCATTGCACCCAATAAGTGTAAAGTGCTTCAAAGTTGGCCTAAAATTTTACTTTAAAAAAAAAATGTAAAGTTTAGGTTTCCACAACTATGGCTGTAGTTAAGCTACAGGCTTGATACTTTGCACATAGTATCTCTGTATAACTATGTTTTCGAATGTGGAGTTTGAACTTCCTAGTTACTCATGTTAGCTTACAAATTGAGTGTAAAATTTGTGATTTGTGTAATGCGGCCAATAATAGGGTATTTCAAAATTTACAAAACTTTTTGAAACCTATTCCATTAGAAATAGCATGTTTTAAACCCATTAAAAAAGTTGGATAGATGTTTCAACGCGGATATATAAGGCTCTAAAATCAGGTGCAAAGCAGAGCGTCATTGCCACGACGATGCCACGACTGCCCTGGTGAAGAAGCACTTGCCAAATGTTTGGAAGAAACGCTTCAGGAGTATGATTTAGAGGAGCTGATTAAATTTAAACTGTGGGTTCATACTGACCGTGAAACGTTGGAAACGTGTATTTTGACAGTGGATAATTTCATCGAAAAGTTGACAAACAAGATTTGGATGTTAACAGCCCATCATTTCGTCTCAAGGCATCAGAGTGAATAATTGAAGTCATTGAAAGAAAGCTTGAAAGAAACGGAACTGATTGTCTTGATGGATTTTGCTGAGAATTACTCGTTCATTGTCCAAGATGCTGCCCAGGGCTTTAATTGGGAAAATTCACAATCCACAGTACATCCGTTGTTGTTAATTAATTCGGAGACAAAGTTGCAAATTGTAAATTTTTGCATAATTTCGGATCATATGCAACATGATACAGTAGCCGTTCACGTATTTATTCAAAAGATGATTTTTTGTTGACTCAAACAGACATCACAAAAATACACTATTTTAGTGACGGTTCAGCTGCACAATATAAAAACTACAAGAATTTTGTCAATTTGTGCAACAACAAAAATGATTACAACATTGAGGCCGAATGGAATTGTTTCGGAACAAGCCATGGAAAATCGCCCTGTGATGGAGTTGGTGGCACTACTAAACGCTTAGCTGCTCGCGCAAGCCTCCAACGGCCATCAGCTGACCAAATATTGACACCAAAAGATTTGTTCGACTTTTGTGACCAAAACATAGATGGAATTAAGTACGTGTGTGTTCCAAAAGAAGAAGTTGATTAAAGCAAGAAAATTCAAGAAGAAAGGTGGAAAGAAAGTAGCACAATAGCCGGAACAAGAGAACACCATCAATTTATACCTGTCGATTTGAATTCAGTTTGTGTCAGCAGAATTTCAATAAATTTTGATTTATTTTTTGATAAACGATTCAATAAATTTTGTTGCCAAAAGTTTCTGCTGCTATCTCGAGTTTGAAATTACCCAAGCTGTTTCCTGGCTGTTCTGTTGCCTGTATTTACGACAACAAATGGTCGTCAACATAGTGAAAATATCAGTAGAACAAAACGTTGCACTGGTAAAATTTATGCACCCACATGGTCCGACTGTTTCATTTTATTGGCCAGAAAAACAAGATGTTTGCTGGGTTCCTGAAAAACATTTCACTTGCATGCTTCCTGCTCCTCCTGTTACATCATCTGCTCGACAATGCCAATTTGCAGAAGACGAACTGAAGAACGTGGCTAGTAACTACAAAAAGATGTAAAAGAACTGTTTGTGGCTAAAATCAAATTAGACTTCGGCTTGGGAACCCTATAAGATACCCAATTTAGGCTTGGGAACCTAGGATAAGCAGCCCAATCATCGGATTGGGAACCAGAAAGATACCCATACAAGGCTTTGGAACCTCAACAAAGAAACCGAACTACAGGCTTGGGAACCTGGATGAAGAAACCCACTCGTGGCTGGTATTGCACAGCTATTTGGCGTAACCCCTATGGCGATGGGGTTGCCAGTTTAAGCTTCTGAACTGGTAGTGACAAAGTCACTATGGACCATTGCAAGACATACCCTTATTTAATGTACCTTTGATAAAACAACTGATAATCTTGAAAGATAAAGGTGAATTATATGTTGTAGCATACAACGGCGCCACGGCAATGAAGCCCTGCTTTGTACCTGATTTTAGGGCCTTATATATCCGCGTTGAAACATCTATACAACTTTTTTAGGGGGTTTAAAACATGCCCTTTCTAATGGAATAGGTTTCAAAAAGTTTCTGGATGACTCTTTTTTGCAAAATCGGTTTGAAAATACCCTATTATTGGCCGCATTACACAAATCACAAATTTTACACTCAATTTGTAAGCTAACATGAGTAACTAGGAAGTTCAAACTGCACATTCGCAAACACAGTTATACAGAGACACTATGTGCAAAGTATCAAGCCTGTAACTTAACTACAGCCATAGTTGTGGAAACCTAAACTTTACATTTTTTTTAACAGTAAAATTTTAGGCCAACTTTGAAGCACTTTACACTTTTTGGGTGCAATGCATAAAAAGTTTAATTAATTTCATTGAATAAAGCCCATAAAGTTGTACAAGTTGGCAAAATTTCATGCATTTTGAAAAACCTGTGAATGAGATATTGGGATTCAAAGTTGTTGAAATCTCGCTGGCATACTGTCGCGGGTTCCAGTATGGGGTCAAACAAAGAACTGTAACTCCATGAATATTCCATCAGTGAACCTCCACATAAAATTTCAGCCAAATCCGAGATGATAGTGCGGGGATCCCTAGACCACTTGACATGGAATGACCCTGTTGTATCTCAATGCACTGGCCAGAAGAAGAAGAATGGAAGAAAAAGTGCAGAAAAGCAGACCCTGCAATAAAGCGGGATTAATGCTAGGAAGATGATGATTAACTTTTAACAAACATTACCAAGCCATTCCATAACCAAGTCATTCCGCCGTCGCACATCTGCGAGAGAGAACTAATAAAGCGTCAAAAGCTCAGAAAAAACATCTCCAAGGGCGACAAGATGAAAAAACGAAGGAGGAAGGAAAGTTATCCTCGCTCTCCGGATTTGTCGGCTTTGGATTATTTCATATGGGGTCATGTTAAAAAGTTTATCAGAACCAACCTGAAAGCCTGGAAGACTTAAAATGAAATATTCGACAAGCTATCGGTGAGATTTCGCCAGAAATGTGCCAGCGTGCATTATGGCATAGATCTCAGTCATGCATCGAAGCAAACAGAAGTCATCTAATTTAGGATTAAGCATTTAACTTTAGATTTTACTCTACAATGTTCAAGAAAAAATTTGGTGTACAACTTATTTCGTTTTTTGGAAATTGCAGTTTAAAATCAGGACAATCTCTGTAAAATCTGTCACCCTTTAGATTAAATCTAGATTATAAATTTATATTAAATAAGATTTAGAATAAAATAATCAAACCTAATTAGCAGAATTGAAATTAATGAACAGAAAAAAGGAAACATAATTTAGAATTAACGTAATTCCCAGAAGCTATTCATTTAATTCCCAATCGACTAATATTGTAGAGTGAACTTGGAAGGCAAAACTTTTATCTACAAGTGGTAATGAGCTTACAGTGGACATGTTTACGTAAATATTTCCATTTTAAAATCTTCACTTTGGTGTCGTCTTTAGACTTGCTTCTAGTTACCTAGTGATAATGAAAGTAAACTAAAAATATTGTTTTATTGCTGATTTTTTTGTTTAATTTCATTTGAAACTTATATTTAATTTATCTTTATTACTTTAGTGTTTTTTACTTTATTATTATAAGTTATTGAAATGAAAAATATTTTAAAACGGAAATAAGGCTGTTTGTAATATAAAACAATATTTTTTAATTTTACATTGAATTGAAAAATTCACTACGTTTTAACCACACTTACAATATGTAAAAAATGTTATATAACTAATTATTCACAGTTAAATAAATTTATAAATGTAGAAATTTATATAACTGTGAGTAATAAGTTATATAACATTTTTACATATTATAAGTTTGGTTAAAATATAGTAAATTTTCAATTCAATGTAAGTATGAATTACCACGTAGTAACACTCGCAACCGTCCTATTCATTTTTTAATTTTATTATCTTTTGCAAGAGAAAGTGCAAGCAAGTCCTAGCAGAAATCTGGTTTAATATCAAAAGAATTTTAATAAAAAATTCCTCACAAGAAATCTCATTCAGTCGATCGATCCGCAGGGTAAATTTCCGAGACGAGAAAATATCCGGACTGAAATCCGAAACTAAAGTAACAGTATAATACATCATACGTTTATTCGTAAAATTTAGGCGAATTCGTGTCCGACTTAAACTGTCTATGGCAATAATCTATTTAAATTACTGTTTTTTATAGTGTTTTTTGATATTGTATAAATAAGTCTGCTTGGAATAATAAAAGTTTTATTTTCTTGTTGCAGCTAAAACAAATATTCGTTAGATATAAAACGTTCGGATAAATATTTAGGCAGAAATTTTGAAACAATTGCGGAATAAACCAAGATATAAAAACGAGAAACTTGTTTGAATTGATTAGAAATCAGAAAGAGTCTTGACTGACAAGGTTATATTTACAATTAGTTATAGTACATGAGTTTTACTTGATACACTTAAAATATTCAGTTACAAAATATTTATTAAAAAGATATATTTCTTGAAAATAAAAACGAAATTAAATAAAATCTATTTTATTTCAACTATGATATACCGAAGTACATATTAAAACCCTTTCGTCCCTGAACCTTAATAATATTGCAGAAAGAGGCTAAACCTCATGTTTTGTTAATTTGTTGCTAAATAAACACAATATATCAAAATACATCGACCATGGATTGAATTGTCCCAAGAGATGAGTGATACACGTATCTAATCATTTCTACCCTTCTTGTCTAATTTTGTGGAGACTTTTCAAGTCGTGACATTATCTAGTCATATTCAATCTTGTTCACTCTTGTCCAATTTTTGGTTCAAAATTTTGTCCAAGATTGTCCAGTCTTGTTGAATATAGTCCTATCGACCTATCCAAACTTTTTCAGTCTATTATTGTTTGTACATGGTTGTTCAGTATTGATCAGTCTTCTGTATTCTGTTGAGTGATTCACTATTGATCATATTATCAATCATATATGTTGAGTTTCGTCTGGTTTCGCCTTTTCTAGACTTATTTGGTTGGGATCTATTCCGGAACAGTCTTTTAGTGTCCAATACAATATTTCTCTTCTTACATATAACATACACGAAACAAATGCCTGGTAAATTTTCTAAATTCACAATTTTAAGTTTCGGAAGATGTAATTTTAGTGGCACCAGTCGCGGCGAAAGGGTTAAAGCATGTCAAAAGTACAAAAATTAAAATGCAAAATTCTAGCTACACAAGAGAAGTTCTATACAACAATGGAGTATAAGTAATTAGGCCAAATAATGTGATATACAGATCACAGGCGTGTTTTGCTTGAGGTGAACATCTTCAACACTGTAAACGGCGGCTAGATGGGACACAATTATATATAAATTTTCCTATTCTGAAAGGGGTTTTGCACATATTGTGAGGTTTGATCTATGCGTGATCAAATTTGTTCTGTAACTTGAGTTGAGGTTGTCTACGTCATATATATATATATATATATATATATATATATATATATATATATATATATATATATGTCTATATACAAGGGGCTGTTAATATCTTTAGCTTGGCAAAGTACGATTTGCAGGAGCTTCTCCTACTAATTCCCACGGGCCATCGGTTAGCCCTTTTAGAGCCTTTAATATTCTTTCGATGTGGGGAGAAGCGTCAGAGAAGAGTCAGCTGTGTATAGGGATTGCAATCCGGAGTCATTTTCAATCTGGCCAGATCCGGCAGGATTTCCATCGATCCGACCGAATCCGGCCGGGTTTATCCGATCAGGATAATTTTCCTTTTTCGTTCCAAAATGGTCTTTTTCTAGGATAATCGAGTGAGTGTATTATATAGGTAGTTTACACACACACTCACATTTATAATCCGATAAACAATTAAAAATCTAGTACATAGAGCTAACACATAGAACACACACAAATCTACACATAGAGCTACTTTCAGCTTCTATCCTTCTTGGCTTTATTATCAACAAATAATCATGAATAGCAGATACGTATTCTTCTTGAATACTTTCCAATGCAGTCATTTCCTTTTTTAATACTTTGTCAAAAAAATTCCATTTTTCAGTATAAATGGTTTAAAAGGTCGTTTCTTGCAGGATTTGTAATTGTAATTATTGCTGCAACGTCGAATCTTTTTTTCAGCGATTATGAATCTAAGTTTATCGCTACTATTTCCTCCACGTTTTCGTTAGAATTATCATGTTGAATAAGTCTTTCTAAGATTTATCAGATATCATTTCTAGTCGTATAACTTTCACCTTTGGCATAGTAAACGTATTATTAGCTCGGATTATCTCTTCATGATATTTCTTTGGATTCTGTAAGTATATTAATATTGGTGTTAACTCGAACGAGTAGTACTGTTTGCCGTTGAAATGTAACTAAAGTGGCGCCATGCGAAGCAGGTATTTAAAGTACCTACTCATGCAACAGCGCTATTATTTTACTAAAAATTTAGTGTTTAGTGATGCCGGATCCGCCGGATTACCGGATCCGGTTTTCCGGATTGCAATCCCTAGTTGTGTGTAGAGAGAAAAGAGTCGGTTCAAGCACGCTGCCCTGTGGAACACCAAAGTTAATATACGCAGGTTCCGATGCGACGCACTCATTCAGAAGCTGTATTTTGACATAGCATTGTCTTTTAGGGAGGTATGATTGGACCCATCTTCCCACTTTCCCCTAGATACCATAATTGCGTAAGTTGTTCAACAATATCTCATGTGACACGCAGTCGAATGCCTTCGGCAAGTCGCGAAAGATCAAGCAAATTACTTTCTGAACAACCGGAAGAAAAATGAACTTGAACACAAAATTATTATATTTTTTCTAATTAGAAAGTATTAATAATAATTGTAAACAATAAATTAAACAATTTAATATTGCTAACAAATTAATTTATATTTGCTTATTTATTGCTATTACTATTTGTATTTAACTACTTTAAACAATGAACAAAATTTCAGGCAAATTCTGAGTTTCGATAGAAAGTAATTGGGTTAGATTGTAATTAAAACTTTTTTGATTACGTAAAACAGGAAATGACTTTTAACTACTCAATAATAGGTCATTGTATAAACCAACTAACCGGAGTTTCAACTCGTTTTGGTTAAGTTTTTATTATTATTCAAATTGAAATTGCATTGCTTCGTGTGATAAACAGAGGAGACTAGGTAGAAAAGAGTAGACAAACAGGACTAAACAGAGAAGACTAGATAGATAATACGTGATCTACAAGGGTAGACAAGACTATATAGATAAGACTAGGCAGATATGGCTAGGCAAACTGCACATGCAAAATTAGACAAGTAATACTACACAAATAAGAAGTTTACCACCTAAATAAGAGCAAGATTACACAGACAAGAAGCAAGATTTCAGCTTTATTTAAGCTTTCAGCTTTCAACATTATTATTGTTATCGTTAAAATTCTTTTTTTTTTGCATATATTAATAACAAATTCGATTGTATAAATGACGAATGTTTTTTTTTTATGGGAAATAATCAAATCCACAATTTAATAGAATTTTAATAGTTTTCGTAGAATCTTAACATAAAAACCTTGGATTTTCCAAATTAAAATGGAATGGAATTCACAATATTAATGATATTCTTATAGAGTATAATCTTGATAATCCGATACATATGGGACCAGACTACCGCCGGATTATCAAAAAAAATCGGATTATCAGGATTAAAACAAAACAATAACAATTATACATATTTTATGTACAATTGTATTTCAGAAAGAAGAAAATATGTATCTATATAAGTAAACGTGTACATACAAAAAATATGCACAAACTTAGAACAGATAGTATTAAAGAAAAATAACGAAAAAAATATTATAGAAAATAATGTTGCTTTTTGTTTCTTTGCTTTATCAAAAACGCACTCTGGCAACCTTTTCCGCACTAACACATCATCACTTTCAACAGTGTTTTCTTCTGTCCATTTCGAACGAGCATTACGTTAAACGCGTCACCGTTTGCTACAGTTCGCCGAGTTCAAACATTCAAGTTATCGTCATCCGTGAAACAAATTAGACTGAGGATATCTTAGTCAGAAAAGAATTGAAAATTTTCCTCGCTTGTGCCTTGAAGCCAAGCTACGTCATCGTTTGTCAGCATAACATCCACTTCACACTTGTTGGAAAGCTCTTGTAAAAATCCAAGGCAATTGTAGAGTTAGCTTGGTCAGGATCGTTAATCAAGTATTTAGAGTTTAAGGGTGTCCTTTTGACTTCATTTCAGCTATGCGCGAGGTTTATATCGGACACGGGACAGCGGAAAGTAAAGACACGTGTTTCCACAGAGTTCCGGATTATTGAACGCGCCGGATTATCCAACCGATTATCAAGATTATACCGTAATCATTGATATTTTAATAATAATAAAACCCTCTTTATTCCTAATTTAAAAAAAATATCAATATAAATATACAATCTGTTGCGCGAGGTTCAGTTCGCCCTGTTTAGAATAAAAGAAGAAAAGGTGATTTTCCTAAAAAAATAATCGAAATAAGAAAAAAAGCTTAGAATTAATATTAATATAAAAAATTAAACGTTGTCGTAAATTACTTTAAACTTTCATATGCCGACGTTACAAACATTTTTTCCAATGTTTCCAACTTTTTTTTAATTTATTTTCTTGTCTTAAATTTAGACAAATTTCATTTTCTTGTGTTAATTTTATTTGTTTAATTTTCACAATTTTCACTAACAAACTTTTTCTTGTTTCTTTGCTTCGTCTAAAATATTTTTTTGCCGAATAAATGTTCTTTTCCTTTTGTTCTATTGTCATTAAGCGCTTCCTATCTCATGCACTTGTCCTGCTTTCTGTTCAAACTAATTGATTAAATTTGATTATTTATATGGTACAGGTAATTTATACCATCATCATTTATGTACGTGTTATATTGATTAGATCAGCGTTTCTCACGTGACCTAAATAATTTTCTAGTAAATGAGAGTACGATCCATAGGTTGGATGGAAAACGGGAACTGATCTTTTAAAAATCGATGATATAATTATCAGCAACCTTTTTTTTTGCTATTTATTTTCTGTTTTTATTTTCCTTTGTATTTGTATCAAAACAGAAGCCATTCGCGACCTAATAAAAATTTAACGCGACCCAATTTTGGGTCGCGACCAAAGTTTGATAAACGCCGGATTAGATAAATTGGCTGGCGTTAAGAGTTCTTGTTATCGATTTGAAAAGCTCACCTGAAACGCTTTTCAAACGCAATTTATCAACGTCATGTACACAGTGAAACACTTTTAGCGAAACTTTCAATAAAAATAACCAAACAAAATAGTTTTTTTGGAATATCCGTTTCACTTTACAATTTATCAATTGAATTATTATCGACCCCCTACAAAAATCTGGCGTATATCCGGCTTAAATTCTTTGTTCGGAATACAATAGCGTGTACGCAGCGCCGGTCAGACAGGACGACGTATTTCATCTCGTTTTTCAGAACATTTCTGTACCTTTCGTCTTGAAAAAAGACACTAGTTTATTTTCTAACCATTGTCTAGAAAACTGGTGGCGAACCTATGGCACGCGTGTCACAGCTGTCACGTAGAAGCATAATATTGGCACGCGTGAGAAATAGTTATTTTTTCCAAAAAAATCGCAAAAATCTATTGCAGTTTTGTGCAACATCAAAGTTGTAAAATATGAGACGTTAATATTCAGACTAACACGGTTACTGACATTCGAAATAAAAAATGTTTTGTTTCTCATTCATTGCATTACTTGGCACTTTGGCATTTCAAACTGTGAACATTTTTAAAAATTGGCACGCGACCATAAAAAGGTTTTTTGCCACCACTGGTCTAGAATGTCATAAGTTCCCCGAAATAGATAATCTAAAAATCTTGCTCAATTGCAAGAAAGGCACGAAGCTTAATCTCCTGGAGACAAAGTAATTTTAAAACAAAGCCGTAATCTATCAGTTAATCTTCTTAACGAGCAAACCGACCTAATCTTTTCTCAACTTTTTAATCTAACGCAATCGTCTCCAGGTAAGTGCCCACTACAGACAGACACCACTTGTCTAGAACAGCCACCACTGGTCTAGAATGTCATAAGTTCCCCGAAATAGATAATCTAAAAATCTTGCTCAATTGCAAGAAAGGCACGAAGCTTAATCTCCTGGAGACAAAGTAATTTTAAAACAAAGCCGTAATCTATCAGTTAATCTTCTTAACGAGCAAACCGACCTAATCTTTTCTCAACTTTTTAATCTAACGCAATCGTCTCCAGGTAAGTGCCCACTACAGACAGACACCACTTGTCTAGAACAGCCACCACTGGTCTAGAATGTCATAAGTTCCCCGAAATAGATAATCTAAAAATCTTGCTCAATTGCAAGAAAGGCACGAAGCTTAATCTCCTGGAGACAAAGTAATTTTAAAACAAAGCCGTAATCTATCAGTTAATCTTCTTAACGAGCAAACCGACCTAATCTTTTCTCAACTTTTTAATCTAACGCAATCGTCTCCAGGTAAGTGCCCACTACAGACAGACACCACTTGTCTAGAACAGCCACCACTGGTCTAGAATGTCATAAGTTCCCCGAAATAGATAATCTAAAAATCTTGCTCAATTGCAAGAAAGGCACGAAGCTTAATCTCCTGGAGACAAAGTAATTTTAAAACAAAGCCGTAATCTATCAGTTAATCTTCTTAACGAGCAAACCGACCTAATCTTTTCTCAACTTTTTAATCTAACGCAATCGTCTCCAGGTAAGTGCCCACTACAGACAGACACCACTTGTCTAGAACAGCCACCACTGGTCTAGAATGTCATAAGTTCCCCGAAATAGATAATCTAAAAATCTTGCTCAATTGCAAGAAAGGCACGAAGCTTAATCTCCTGGAGACAAAGTAATTTTAAAACAAAGCCGTAATCTATCAGTTAATCTTCTTAACGAGCAAACCGACCTAATCTTTTCTCAACTTTTTAATCTAACGCAATCGTCTCCAGGTAAGTGCCCACTACAGACAGACACCACTTGTCTAGCACAGCCACCACTGGTCTAGAATGTCATAAGTTCCCCGAAATAGATAATCTAAAAACCTTGCTCAATTGCAAGAAAGGCACGAAGCTTAATCTCCTGGAGACAAAGTAATTTTAAAACAAAGCCGTAATCTATCAGTTAATCTTCTTAACGAGCAAACCGACCTAATCTTTTCTCAACTTTTTAATCTAACGCAATCGTCTCCAGGTAAGTGCCCACTACAGACAGACACCACTTCCACTCCCCACCAAAACTCTTGATATACATTCAATCTCATCAATTTGTAATCCACTTGAAAATGACTTTCAACAGTCGAAACTCGAGTGAAAAGTGTGTAGAAAATATTATAATTTATATATATATATATATATATATATATATATATATATATATATATATATAAAGGTGTGTGTGAAAATATTATAACTTATGAAAATATTATTAAACATAACTTGAACGTGAAATTATATAATATTTTCACAAAAATAAGTGGTAAAACATTTCAGAGTGAATTAATATCGTCTGCTTATTGATATTTTATTTTATAAATACTATGATTTTATTAAAAAAATCAAATATTACGGATATTAATAATTAGATAAATTGACTAATTAAATTAATTCAACTGACTTATTACAGCAAATTAAGCTATTAAAACTAGACAACTAGAATTAGACACAAATATTAATAAAAACTAATAATTAGGAAAGAACAATCACAATTATACAAATTACAAGTCAAACTAATTACACTAAACTTATTATAGTAAATTAAATCTAGACAACTGAGCTACAACTACCTACTAACTAGATAGACAGAAGTAAACGAAGAAGACGTAGACAATTAAAGTTAGATACGACAACGGTAAATTAGACTAAGTAATCAAGACTAAAACATGTATTGTATATAACTACGACAAAACTAGTTAGTGCAAACTAGATTATATAAGTTATTGTATCTTTGCGTAATTAAGTCTAACCATCACGTTGTCTATTTTCTAGTATAATCTACATAGTTTAGTCTGTACGTCACGCCTTAGCAATGTTGTAATTGTTATTTATGGTGCGTTGTTATGACTGTTTTGATATGTGGCTCCTGTTTGGTAGTTTGCGTGATTAATTTACAGACCTGCACTAGTATAGCGTTACCACAAAAAAATAAGACCGCAGAAAAATATTTGTAGACAGAATCAAGTTCAAGTTTCTCGATTAATTTCATAAATAAATCATAAATAATTGTTTTATTTGTTGTTTATTTATGTGTTCTGAGACTAAATTAGTTATGGCCTATTTATTTACAGTCTACGTTTAAAGTACCCTAGGTAAACGTAATTTGTCTGCGTAAAAATTGGCGTAAATAATTTATTCAATTATCCAACCAATTATTTTAAAATAGTTACAAGTCTAACATCAGTAAAACTAAAGCCAACTAAGGATTTCATTGTCCTAGTTGTCTATTTTGTCAGCAAATCTAAACTCAGTAACATTAGTAAATCTAAACTCCACTAAGGACTTCATTGTCTTAGTTGTCTATTTTGTGTGTTAAGCCTTATAAGTTTAAGATCAGTAAAACTAAACTCAATTAAGGATTTCATTGTCTCAGTTGTCTATTTTGTCAGCAAATCTAAACTCATGAACATTAGTAAATTTAAATTCAACTAAGGATTTCATTGCTTAGTTATCTATTTTGTGTGTGAAGCCTTATAAATTAAAAATCAGTAAATCTAAAGTCAGTAACATTAGTAAATCTAAACTCTACTAAATATTTAATTGTCTTAGTTGTCTATTTTGTGTGCAAGCCTTATAAGTCTAATATAAATAAATGTAATCTCAACTAAGGATTTCATTGTCTCAGTTGTCTATTTTGTCAGTAAATCTAAACTCAGTAACATTAGTAAATGTAAACTCAACTAAATATGTAATTGTCTATTTTGTGTGTTAAGCCTTATAAGTTTAGCATCCGTAAATCTAAACACAGTAACATTAGTAAATCTAAGCTCAACTAAAGATTTCATTGTGTTAGTTGTCTATTTTGTGTGTCAAGCCTTATAAGTCTAACATCAGTAAATTGTCTAAAGTCAACTAAGGATTTCAATGTCTTAGTTGTCTATTTTTTGTGTTAAACTATAGAAAATATCAAGTCGAAACTAATTATAGTCTACTGTTATACCTTAACGTAGCCAAGTCATACAGTCATTTTTGTTTTCATCAATTTTTAAACATATTTTAAAAGGATGAATTATTTAACAGATATTCTAAACAAAACATTTAATGAGATAAGGATAAAGTCAAGTTTACAGAAATCGAAATATTTGCTTAGGTATAATATTTACATAATAGTAAAAGAATTGAAACATCAGATGTGAAAATACTAATTGGGGACTTCAATGCACAAATAGGCCAAGAAAAGGAATACAAAGAAACAGTAGGAAACTACCCGGCCCACAAAAGGACAAATAAAAATGGAGAAAGATTAATAGAACTGTGCAAAGGTCATAACCTAAAATTAATGTCTATAAATTTCAAAAAACCCCCGAAGAAACAGAAAACATGGAAATCAGCAAACACATGTCTGGTAGAATATCAGATACACCACATAGCTATCATACACTATAATCAAAAAGAATTAATGAATGTGAGAGTTCGGAAAGGGGCAAACATTGTAACTGAACAATACTTGTCGACAATCAAATTGAATATCATACCACAAATAAAGAAATAAATACGAAAAAGGAAAACTCAAAACATAGACACAAACATCTTGAAGGAGAAAAAAGAAGAATTTTGTCAAAACATAGTCATAAGTTCGGATAAAAAGGGATATATAAAAGAAGGAATGATTTATCGGCTCAAGAAGTCGCAAAAATGAAAAAGACAAAAAAAAACACGAATGGTGGCACGAGAAATGTGAAGAAGCAATAGGGCAAAGCATGAAGGCGTGGAAGAAATGGCACTCAACCAAAAGTGATCAGGACTAGCTGGAGTTAAACAGCATAGGTCTTCTATAGCAAAACTCATTAGATCAGTAGAAAGACTACTTGAAAAGAACCAACTCACACAAATGGAAGATAATTTTAAGAAAAACAATACTAGATCCTTTTACAGCACATTAAAACAGAATATGTAGCAACAAATCTGTGCTTTAAAGATCCCACTGGAAAATTGGCAATTAATAATGAAGAAAATTGTGAAATATAAGTATAATCTTGATAATCCGACACATATGGGACCAGAAAACCGCCGGATTATCAAAACATTCCGGATTATCTGGATCAAAACAAAACAATAACAATTTTACAATTTGTAAACGCGTAACTGTTTGATACAGTTCGCCGAATTCAAACATTCAAGTCATCGTTAGCTTTATAGTCATCCGTGGAACAAATTAGGCTGGGGATTTCTTCGTCAGAAAAGGAATGAAAATTTTCTTCGCTTGTGCTTTGAAGCCAAGCTATTTCATCGTTTGTCAGTGTAACACCAAAGCTCTTGTAAAAATTCCAAAGAGAATTGTAGAGAAGTGTTTGGTCAGAATCGCGAATCAAGTTTTCAGAGTTTAAGGGTGTGCGTTTTGACTTTATTTCAACTGTGCGCTAGGTTTATATCCGACGCGGGACAGCGGAAAGAAAAGACACGTGTTGTCCCAGTGCGCCGGAGTATTGAATGTTCTCAATTAACCAACCGCCGGATTATCAATATTATACTGTACTAGCAATGTGAAATTCTAGCAATATTCTTTGAACAGCTCCTCAACTATCAGGAACTAACCGAAAAATTCCCAGCGTATACCTCAAATACTGTAAACGATAACTCTGAACCTCCATCCATCATAGAAACCAGGAAAATAATTAAAAACCTTCAAATCAATAAAGCACCGGGGAAATACATGTTAATTGCAGAAATTTGGATATTACAACTCATGAAAAACTACTGGGAATAATCAATTAAATTTGGAGAACGGAACGTATATCTGAAGAATGGAAAACTGCACTAATTCACCCCATCTTCAAGAAAGGGGACATAACCGATGCAAACAACCACGGAGGGATATCTTTACTTCCGTTAACGTATAAAATCCTATCCAAGGCCCTACAAAACAGACTGGTAGAACAACTTGACAAAGAAGTTGGTGAATACCAAGCGGGCTTTAGGAAGGGAAAATCTTGTTCGGAGAAAATCTTAAACTTGAATTATTAAACATAGAGGAGCGACTTGAAGAGGGAAAGACATCTTTATCACGTTTGTTGACTTCAAGAAAGCTTTTGACTTCGTTGACAGAACAACTTTATTTAACATCCTCAGAGAGTTCGGAGCAGACAATAAAACAGACGCAATCATCATAGAAACACTTAATGATACCAACTCAAAATTAAAGTTCCGTGGCGAAGTGTCCAGACCTTTCAAAATCAGAACAGGATTAAGATAAGAAGATGGGTTGTCACCTCTCCTACTCAACTATGTGTTAGAAAAGCTATTAGAGAGTGGAGAAAGAAAACGACTGAAGAAGAAATACAACAAATCAGATTAGCAATAATAAAGGATGGATTAGAAGAGGATTGCCTCGCTTTTGCGGTTGAATTAGCGGTTATGGCTGGAAGAAGCAACCAAAGATATCAATATTCTGAAAGAAACGATAGAAAAGACAGGACTGAAAATCTCTTTTGAAAAGACAGAGTACCTAACCATTGTCAGAGAGGCACCTAACAATATGATTACAAAGTATGGCGAAATAAAGAAAGTCATCCAGCCCAATGCTATAGACAAAGAAGGAAATTAAAAAAAATGTAAGAAAAATGGAAATGGCATTCCAGCCAACAAAGAATGTGTACAACAAGAAGTCAGAATCCATTAATGTTATGTGTCCTTTGAGTGTCTATACACTATGCATCTGATTGTTTGGTGATGAACACTAATAAAGAAATGGAAGCTATATCAAAGAAGGAGCGAAAAATCATAAGAAGAGTGCTTGGACCGATATTTGAAAATGGGACTTGGAAGCTTAGAAGTAATACAGATGGTATATGGTCTATGGTAAAATTGAGAAAGTGGGAGATACTATGAGGAAGGGTAAGCTTCTATGCCCATTTGAAAGAATGGATGATGAAAGGCTGACAGAGAAAACATTCATGTTTTTTGACAAAAAACATGGTTCAAAGAAGTCAAAGAAAACGAGTGGAGTTGGGTATTATAGAAGAAGGCATAACAAACAGAGACCTGATGAGAGTTAAAATTCTCCATTTTGAAGGATTTGAGGCAAAGAAGAGAAAAACTAGTGGAAGAGTGTGGATGGAAGACCGAAAGTAGCAGCAAAGAGAGAGGATGAAGATATATTGGCAAAAGAGAAAAGTCATCCTCTTTTCTCTATACGTAATAGGAGAAATGTACATTGAACAATAGTTGTTTAAAGCGGTCCCTAGACCGCGAAAATCGAAAAAAAAACTAATTGAAACATTTCTTTTCATTCATTTTCTTTACATTAAACAATATCGAATTTCTTTGTTTTTTGCCTAATTTTGTAACAATCAATTATTACGTCAGAAGTTCCTAATAAAAATTCTAATTGTGGTTTCCTTTTAATCTATGTTTTGTTTATTTTTGTGCAACTAAAATTTCCATTATTTATCTATCTACTGTGCCAATCAAAACTATACTACTACCTTCTGTTCAACTAATCTATTTTTTCCTTTTTCCGTTTGTTTGTTGTCTAATTAGATTTTTTATTATTAATCTACAGTGCCAATTAAAACTATATTTTGTTTACGTACCTGAAATCAAATGCTTTTCTTCTGCAAAATAAAACGTTAATAATAATAAAAAATTTATGTAAAAAAGAGAATTTTCAAATATATAAAAAATATAAATTTAAAGGTTTTAAAAAAATAATTTCCAATACACATTCAATTGAAAGAATTTTTTTTGCTTGTAAAATTAGTAACCAAAAACTTAATTTAAGATGTAAGAAATTAATTTAAGCTTCATTTATTAAAAAAAATCGTAAAACATATTTCATTGATGAGGAAGTATCTTAAAAAATATTATTAAAAAGTTTAATTAAGCTGTAAGTTGAATTCTAAAGAATATGAAATTAAACCAAGAAAATGCCTTTGCTTCTTGCCTTTTACTCCATATAAATGAAATCCCCATTTAAATTTAAAATTGCAATTACGACAAACCTTGAAATTAATTACATTTACATAAAATGTAACAGTAACAAGATTTGTATGCGCGATAATTAATGGAACGAAAACGAATAACGTTTTAGTATATTCAAAACAGTGGCTTCTAATTTAATTATATTATTATATTAATATTTCCGTTAATTAAAACATAATAAATTGTTCGGCGTTACGAAATTGCTGTGTTTTACAACCATATTAGTGTTTAATTACTGTTTTGTTATATCAAAACATTTAAATTGTTTATAAACAACAGTAGATAGATTAAAACGGTTTCGTTTAAACTACATGTGCATGTGTTTATGATGTTTAATATTTCATAAACATGCAACAAAAAAAATAATACATAAAAGAAAATGGATTATTCTGCTTTATAAAACCAAAGTGGAAACAAAAATATTTTAAATTAGTATTTTTTAAGAAATTCACGTTTTTAATTATATTTTGAATTAAATAGTTATCACATAAAAATCTTAAAATTTATCTAAAATTTTAGACAAAAAATGTTCATCAAATTCATCTCGCTCAAGTTAAATATAAAAAAAAACTTCCAAACATTTACTTCCACAAATTGTTAATTTTTAATTAACCCATCTAAAAATGTAAACAAAAAAATATGTTTATCTACTCACACACCAACATGAACACATTAATAAATACATTATTTTATGTGAAGGATGTCATTATTATACTCGTGTGCAAAAGTATCCAAATCGTGCGTAAATGTCCAATGTAAATCAAATGGAGTTTCATTATTAAACGATTTCTGTTTGTTGTTACTATGGCAACAACTCGCGTCACAAAACTAAAAACATGGACGTAGTGTAAATAAATTTTCTGACGAATATTAATTGAATTAATTTTTCTTATTTTGAATTCTTATTTCTAATTCTTCTCAGTCTGGATTTATTTGGCTCTAATATAACATAACCTAACTATAATCTAATCTAGATTAAATCTAGGTTAACCTAGATTACATCGAAGTAGGGAAACATGGTTGCTTCTAGGCCCTCCACCTCCATTGACCTCGAAACTTCCGGTTTCGACGTCCGTTTCAACTTCCGCTTTCGACTTTTGTTTCCGGTTTCCCACTTTCGGTTTTCGACGGATGAGAGTGTGTGGTCTATCTAGGCCCACGTGCGAAGTCTATCTAACCCCAGGCTGATTGTGAGGTCTAATACATAGACCTCATACTCAGCCTTGGGTTACATAGACCATAGGCTGGGTGTGAGGTCTACTACATAGACCTCACACCCAGCCTGGGGTTACATAGACCTCGCACGTGAGACTACATAGACCTCACACTCCTATTTGTCGAAAACCGGAAACGGAAGTCGAAAGCGGAAGTTGAAACGGACGTCAAAACAGGGAGTTTCAAGGTCAGTGGAGTTGGAGGGCCAAGAAGGAACCATCTTTCCCTACTCACCGACAACGACCAAATAGTGTTCCAGTTACTGTGCGTTTTTACTAGTTAGCATTTTTTTCAACGGAGGCGCTGAACGTTCTAACCTTAATGTGTCAGTGATTTGAAGTATGTTTTCTGTCAAAATTACAATTTTTACAATATTATCGGTAAGCAACAATTATTTTTTTGTATATTCAACAGTATTTTAACATGCTTCATAGAAAAAATAAAGTATGACACAAGTGTGTGAAAGGCTTTTGTGCATGAGTTGCGAAGTTTAAAACAAGAGCCGAAGGCGAGTTCTTAAGCAAAATTGGTGTTCCTTGTTTTTATACCCATTTATGAGAACTTTAGAGCACTATAATTCAATAACGAGCTGACACATCTCAGTAAAATTTCATATTTTGCCAAGTCTATACCAATAATACACCTATGCCAAATTTCAAGATAACTTGAGATGGTAAGAATGAAAATGGTATTTTTCTGTGTTGAATTGAAATGGAATGACTCATAAGTGTTTGTAGGATGTCACAAGTATAGTGTTAAAGTATCACAAGCTTGTACAATATTTCTTGTGCCAGCAACGTGTATAAATAAATTAGAATAAAATTATTATATACTCATTAATTTCATTCACAAAAAATTCTGTCTCCAAATTTATTCAATTTGAATTGTACTTAAGTTTTCTGTTTTAACAAAAAACTTATGCAATAATAAGTGTTTCATTATTTAACGAAATCTATATTGAATAAATAAATATATTCAACCTGCTCATAGCTCTATAATATTAAGTCTTATTAATACTATGTATGACCAATCTCATGTTGAAACAACTACTTGCCTGGCTAATAACATGCAGGATATTGAATTATACAACAGACATTTGCATATTATTACTAGTATCAGTACATTTTCATGTTATTAACAAGTACTGCATAAATAACATTGTTTTTAAGATCATTTCTTTCTATTTAAATTAACAATAAGTGAATAGCCATCTTCAGATGCATTTCGATATTTATCTGTCATCTATGCAGCTTTGCTTTTATAATTCAAAAAGAAATTTATAATTCATTTGAACATGAGATTTGTCATAGTCTTAATAAGACCTAATATTATGGAGCTACAAATGAGTTGAATATATTTATATATTCAAACTACATTTTGTCTTTAATAATTTTATTTTATTGTATCTATAATTAGTATGGTTCCACCAATATTTAAGTTTTTCATTTTTAAATTTAAATTACAACAAAGTTTAAGAAAAATATTTTTATAGTTCAGTTATATACATTTTTTTATGAGTTTATTATTTTTATATTCCTTAGTTTATCAAATATTATGCAAGAGAAATTTATTTTTATACCAAATAATTGTTAAATATTTCTCAAGCACAGTTTTTCTTTCATGTTACATATTTATTTTAACATTACTTATAACAATTAATGTAAACAATTAATAAAATATAATATTGATACAAAATATCTATGAAACCAAAACTTTGTAGGCAAAAAATTAATAATAAATTGTCAAAATTATTATTATAAAAAAAAAGAATAAATAAGTAGAAAACTCAAATTAAATATGTTTTAAAGTATATTAAGATTAAGCAAAAAAGAAATGAAAGAAAACTTAATCAAACAAAATTACTATTGATAAACAAAACGAAAAAATACTATTCATTATACCAACTAATTAACTGAAAATTTAAAAGTAGAAATTGAAATTCTTATCAGTTATAACAAAAAAGAATATTTCAGTCAGGTTCATCAATATATAACAAGAAAATATTTCATATTTACCTTGGAGGGTTGTAAAAATCTTTGAGGTATCCTAGAATTGAACTGTCCAGAATTCGGGGGTCCAAACCCAAGCCCCAAAAGCACAGCCTCGGGATCAGCCTTTCTAAACTCTAAAACACTCTCCACACTGGAACAGTGGCTGCAATCATCTGATTGTATGGAAACATCTCTGCCCAGCAACCTGAGACTAGGCTTAGGGGAGCTAGTGTACATGTTATTACTCGGACTCCCTGCAAGCCCCAGGGGAGTCTTGGGGCCTGGGGGCAGGGTGTCCAACCACTGTTGCACAGTTATCGGCGACTTGCTCATCGCGCACACATAACAGAATATTGTGGATTGTGTCAGCTACGAGCGCTCAATTCATTTTGATCAGAGCAACAAGTTGTTTTGACGTAGTACATAATGACATAATGCATAAATAAACACGAAGCGAACTGAAGTTGGCTGTAAATTATTCAAGAAATTCCTTTACATAACTGTTATCTAACTATTTGTAATTAGTGGGAATTACAAATTGAAACATGTAATTCAAATGTTTTACTGTATATTTAACTTAAAAGTTTATCCTATTATTTGATTGTTTCTAAATTAATTGCAAACAGAATTTCAAGTCAAGCTTGAAGTTGTAGCAGTTGAATAAAATATACAGGGTGATTCATAGTAGAATAATTTAAATTATAAATGTAATGAACCCTTTCGTCCCTGAACGTAAATAATTTTGCAGAAATAGAATAAATCTCATGGTTTTGTTAATTTGTTGATAAATATACACTATATAACCAAAATAAAACGACCATGGCTCGATTTGCCCCAAGAGATCAGTGATACATATATCTATGTAATCTTATCTCATCATTTCTTCTCCAGTTTTGTCCATTATTCAGTCTTGCCAAATTTTGTAGGTATATAGGTCATACGATAGGTCATACGATATTGTTCACTCTTGTCCAATTTTGTTCCAAAATTTTGTCCATTTTGCACAATCTTGTGCAGTGCTGTTGAACCTTGACCATTCTTGCCCAGACTTGTCAGTCCTGTTCAGTCTATTATTGTCTTGCCTAATATTGTAAATCATATATTATCGGTCGTGCCTGGTTTTGCCTTGTCTTTTCAAGTCTAATCTGGTCTGATCAATTCTGATAAAGTGTTGTCTTGTCATGTTGTGTCTCGTATTGTCTGCTATTATTTACAACAACAATATAACTATTGGTATATGGGCGTAGCCAGGGTTTAGTTTCGGGGTGAGGTTTAGAAAATATTTCGGTGGGAATTTTGCAGAAACGCACCAATTTACTTTCTAAAACTGACACACAAGGGTTCCTAAACTCCACATCTGCCATGCTCCCTGCTGATTTCAATATAATATTTATGTTATATTTTGCATTTTCGGTTGATCGCAGGATCGATCCCTGGGCACAAATATGAAATACCACCATCCTCCTGTGCATGACTGGCAAAGCCACTGCAGTAAAAATCTGCCTAATTCTAGTCTTTGCTATTTCGTAAAACTAATATGGTCTGAACCTAAACGGTAATATAGCCTGGACCTGGTCTAGACCAGGGATTTCCAACCTTTAAACTATTCTTTCAAATATCTTTCTGCCATCTATAGACTACGTTATTCCAACTGTGTTCTTCCTTGGGCTTTTGCCCTGCACTGGGCTAAACTTTTGCTCCGAAAGTTGTTGCTTAATTTCTTCAGTCCTTACAACTTATATAGTCCTTTATTTAGTAGTTTATTTATTGTCTTTAATTACTATTATCTAATAATTACTATCTAATAATTACTATCTAATAAAATCAACCTCCGATAGACCACTTCTATTCATTGGATCTTTTTCAAAAGTTTGATGGACCCAGGGATCAAAAAAACATAAAAAAAAACTTTGACTACCCACAGTTTGGGCACTGTGCTATAGACAACACTAATAAGATGAAGCACACAGGATAGGTTATATTAGTCTATAGTAGCAAAAAGTATGTTACGTATTAGACCAGGGGTCGCCTACGCGCGGCCCGCAAGCCGCATGCGGCCCATTGCAAGTTTTTGTGCAGCCCACCAAGCATAATATTTTGTTCAGTATTCTTCTTCTTCTTCATGTGTCATGCCCTCCAAGGGCGTTGACGACCAATTTCATTATTTGAATTTCATCTGCAGCTTTTCGAAATAGGGATCTTGTACTTTGTCCAAACCATTGGCGAAGGTTCTTGAGCCATGTTGTTCTGCGGTAGCCTGGACTGCGCGTACCTTGTATTTTACCCTGTATTATTGTCTGCTGTAACCTGTACTTATCATTTCGGATAAAATGACCAAGGTATTCCAGTTTTCTTCTCTTTATTGTGTTGAGAACTTCTGTTTGCTTATTGACTCTTTGCAAGACCTCGACGTTAGTAATTCGATCCACCCAAGAAATTCTCAGCACTCTACGGTAAGTCCACATCTCAAAAGCCTCCACCTTCTTACACATAGCCTCCTTAAGTGTCCAAGCCTCGACGCCGTAGTACAGGATACTAAACACATAGCACCTTAACAATCTGATTCTGAGGGGGATTTCCAAGTGCCTGTTGTTCAGCACTTTCTTCATTTTGGTGAAAGCTCCTCTTGCCTGTTCGATGCGGCTTCTAATTTCCGATGTCATGTCCCATTTGTCGTTTACGTTACAGCCAAGGTACTTATAGGAGTTGACGCGTTCCACCACCTCATTTCCAACTCTTAGATTCAGCTGGTTATTTACGCTGGTTTTATTTACGACGAGCCATTTTGTCTTATTAACGTTGAGTTTAAGACCCATGGACAAGCTGTGCTCTGTAACGGTTGTCATTAGTTCTTGTAGGTCTTCTATGTTCGTAGCCAATAGAACGGTGTCGTCGGCATACCTCAGGTTATTGATCACTATGCCTCCTACGATTATTCCTATGTTCTTGCCCTCCAATGCTTCTCGAAATATTTTTTCTGCATAAAGGTTAAAAAGTAATGGCGAGAGAACACAGCCTGTCGCACCCCTCTTTGAATCATGACCTCTTCTGACAGTGCTGTTTGGTTCCAATACAGGTTGGCTATAATGCGGATATCGTGCCCGTCTAATCCTAGTTCTTTAAGTATATCTACTACTTTATTATGGTTTACGGTGTCAAATGCTTTTTCATAGTCTAAGAAGCAGGCAAAAACATCCACATTTACATCAAGGCATCGTTGTACCAGAACTTGTACACTGAAAAGTGCCTCCCTTGTGCCGAACCCATTCCGAAAGCCAAACTGGGACTCGCTGATCGACTCTTCACATTTGCGGTAAATACGATTATGGATGATCTTCAGAAATAGTTTCAATACTTGACTCATGAGACTGATGGTCCTATAATCTTTACATTGTTTCGGATTTGATTTCTTTGCTAAGGTGATGAAAGTTGATTTTAGACAATCTCTTGGTATTTCACCTGTTCTATATATATATTATTAAATAGGTCTACTATTATTGAGAGAGAACTATCATCTTTAAGGATCTTAAAAATTTCTGCGTGTATTTCATCTGGGCCAGGTGCCTTCCCATTCTTTATTCTCGCAATAACATGTTCGACTTCTGATCTTGTTATGTCACTTCCGTCATTTCCGAGTAGTTCGATATTATAGGGTTCATGCCTGTTGTCCTTAAAAAGAGTCTTTATGTATCTATTCCACTCTTTTAGTTTATCCTCTGTTGATGTTAATATAGTGTTTTGCTCATCCATTAGCATTTGGGATCTTATAGGCTTGTGGTTACCAGCGACCTGCTTCACTTTTTTGTGCAAGTTAAAGGAGTCATGCTTTATTTCAAGAGCTTCAATTTCATCGCATTGCGCAGACAACCACACCTCTTTTGCTGATCTTATTTTCGATTTGATTTCTCGTTGGGTTTCTTTATATCTTAGTGCGCATTTGTTTTTGTATGCTCTTCTGGAATCCATTAGTAATAGTATCTCTTCGGTCATCCATGCTTGTTTTTTCGGTCTTTCGCTTGGTCTTAGATACCTTTCTCCTACTTCTATTACTGTGGTTTTCAGCTGTTTCCACGTGTGTTCTATGTCTGCATTTTCTGTTGTATTACTCCATGTTGTTAGTTTCTCGTTTATTTCATTCCTAACCTTTGAGCGTATGATCTGATCTTTTAGCCTTTTTGAGCCTATACGGAGTACTTTTTGCGATTTAACACATTTTTTCAGTGTTAGATTTATAGATGCCGTTAGTAGGTTATGATCTGTATGTACATCGGCACCGGGATATGTTTTGGCGTTTTGTATTACATTTCTGAATCTACTATTAATCATGATAAAATATATTTGATTTCTTACACATCTGTCTGCATTAGACGTCCACGTATATAGGCGCCTTGGATGATGTTTGAAAAATGTGTTTGCGATGACGTAGTTTTCATCCAAGCAGAATTGAACCAGTCTGTTTCCACGGTTTTCCACGGTCGTTTGGGTTTGTTCAGTATGAACCATGGAAAATTTCGAGAATACTTAAACGAAATATATGCAGAATATGAAGATGTGTACTTTTCTGAAGTAATGGTTTAGTCGTGGGAGAGTTTTGAAAAGATTTTTCGATTTGAAAGACGAGATTGAAATGTTTTTGACAGAAAAAGGAAACAAAACGAAAAAAGCTGACAAGGGAGCAGGAAACAAGCCCGAGAACCTATCAGACCTGAGACCGATCTCCATCTTACCTATTATGTCTAAAATTCTCGAAATTGTGGCGGAAAAACAACTGCAGGAGTTCATAGGGGATAATGAATTGTTGCCAAAAGCTCAATCCGGTTTCAGGAAGAATCATAGCTGCACAACCGTCCTACTTGATTGTAATTGATGACATTACCTGTGCACTTGACGATAACAATGCTGTTGCTCTAGTTCTGCTAGACTACAGAAAAGCCTTTGACACTATTAATCACAAAATGCTCTATATTATTTTACACTATATAGGCATATCTCCGACCGCGGTAACATTTTTGCAGAGTTATCTCAGTAATAGAGCGCAGCTAGTAAAGTTTAAGCTACATATTACATTTGAACACATCTCACTGTGCGGTCCGCTTAAATATTGTTTTTTTTTAAATGGCCCGTCGTCAAAAAAGGTTGCCGACCCCTATATTAGACTACACTAGTAGACACTATATAGAAGATAACTAACTGGACAGCTCTTTTCTGCCATAAATCAGTATAATAAGATTATTTGTCTTAAAAAGATTAAATTTTGGTACAAGCATAGATTCAGATAGTAGAATTTCGGTGGTGAATTGTACTGCGACCTATATAGATCTATACTATCCCACCCTCTTCCTCTAATTGTTGGTATACTTTTCTATTTAGTGCGCATCCTTTAGTCCTGATTCTTTTAGGAATTTCAGGATCAAGCAGTAGTAACCTCAAGATACATTTGTCTCTTATGAAGCAATACTCCACACTCTTTGAGCAGATGGGGGTTTCCTTTGCTCAGCTGCAGAATTTGCACTGTCATCTTTCTCTAGGCCTAGGGTCTTGAGCAATGTTCCCTATAATTTTTTTCACTGACTGCGCTGCACAAAAGTATGATTGTGCAAAAATTTTCGAAAGGTTTTGAAAGTGTAAAAAAATCGGGATATCGTATTGTTGTTAAATTGAGTTTCTAGATGTCAAGCTTATCAATCAAGCTTATTACAATATGTTCCGAAATTTGCAAAAATTATTAAAGTATATTATTAACTATATTATAAATATAGTTAATAATATCTATACAAATTAATTGCAATACAAATTAATTAATTATATTTACGACGCATAAGCAGTATTTTGTGCTGTTTTTTTGTCCTGTAGTGCATGTCTTTTATACTTATCCATTCTTTGTAAACTTCATCTATATTTTTTTTCATTTGCCAAGTATATTTTAATCCTCATCAAATCATTTAAATGATCGGCATTTAATCTGTTACTAAGTATGGATTTAATTAGAATCATTGTGTTGAATCCCTTCTCGCAGTCAGCACTAGATGCTTGAAAAGTTCCTATGATATCATAAAGTATCGCTATATTTCTCCAAATTTAGTAGTACATACACTGTCACTAAATGATTTTATTACTCCTGTCTTGTTCTTTTGTGAAATCAGCAATTTAAGTTGAGAATATTCTTCACAAAACAGAATAAACAGTGCCATAGTGCACTGGGAATTATTTAGAATTTGCAAACAATATTTACAAATTGGATCATAACATTGTTCTTGCTCATTAGAATATTCTATGAGATTTTCGTAATTTGTAATCAAAGCATCCAAAATAACAAGATAACCAACGCACCTCGTTTAATGGTTTAAATGTTACCCAGTTTCGATTCCATAACAGCGGCCCATTTTTTTAATATTACTTTTTTAGTCCCTGATCTACTGAACATAGTGTAAACTGTCCTAAGGAAGGTCTCAATATCTTGCATAAGAGTTCCTATGCATCATCCAAACACAAATCTTCTCGATGCGCAACGTAATGTTGGTATTTCCTTTTTGAGAAGTGGCCCCAATCCATTTTTCCGTCGTGGCATAACAGTTGCTCCGTCCGATGTAAACATACCAATTTTTGAATGTCTAGATAAAACTTCTTGTAAAAATAATAAAATAGAAGCACTGTCTGTATTTGTTAGCTTCAAAATACCTCCAAATTCTGAAGATCAAACAGAGTAGCTGTAGGTGTTTTGTGGTGTGTGCTGTGTTTGTATGCAGGTAATTTTGGTCCAATCCACGTCGAAACGCAGGCGATGTTTTGTCGATACCCGTTCTCCAATTAAGTATACGAGGACTTAATTAAGTCGTTCCTCGCACACAATGTGTTAACATAAAGCAAACCAAGCAAACGCTCGATGACGTAGTTGATGTAAACAAAAGAGATTTCGTTAGACGGATAAATGTCGATTTTAAAAATTAGTTTGACCCTCTAAATTTTTTTTACAAGATGAACAAGCCCATTGTGCGCGGAATACAACAACGGCTGCGCAACTTTCGAAAAATTAGTGCGCGGCCGCGCACCCGCGCAGCTTAGGGGGAACTTTGGTCTTGAGGTGTTTTTTAAGTCCACAGTATTCTGTCAGGACTCTTGTCAGAATTCGAAGCTTGTTCCTGTTTAGTTTCGAGTGAGATTTTGTTCTTTCTGGTTAATAAACCCCAGAATTACTTTGGATTGTCTTCGCTCTCGAAGTTCTTTTCAGGTTTTCATCCAATGTTTTCTTATTTCTTCATTTAGATTTTTATAGATTGTGTTCATACTCATACCACAAAAGGTTTCCGAACCCATAAGAGGATTACTAGATCCCGTTTATTAAGCGATCAGCTTCTTCATCTAGCAGTATGTGCTGGTACCCAGCATAGCATTACTTTTCTCTGCCAAGCTTGTTTAGTTTTCCCACACAGTCCCATACCAGTTTGGATCGGATGGTATATCAGCTAATAGCCTTGATGGTTGCTTGACTATCAGCATGAATGTCAGCATAGCTATTTAGTCATAGTTCCTATCGCGTTGAAAGTGTGTGCATCTTTTTGCGTGGACCTCTGCTTGGAAGGTATTTGGGTAGATTCCCATGGATTCAAAGTACTTGGTACGAGGTCGAAACACTCCTGTAAAACCACCGATGTAAATCAACCAAGCGCAAGTCGTAAACATATCTCAATACAACCAGAAATATGTGTACAAACCCATGATTCCGCCATAAAACAAATGGAAAGGTAATGAAAATAGTTTAATGGTACCCTAATCTTGATCCACAAAATGAACAAGATCAAAAGTGGACTAGCAGCATCAGCAGCAGCTGCAAAGAATATTGAAACAGGTTGTAAAACTCTCTTCTCTGCTACTCTAAACCTGAAAAAGCCTCAATAGGATCAGATGTCAAATGGGAAGGTCCGTCCCTACAGACGCCCTGCACAATTCGGGACCTGTGGAAGGCGAATGACACAGCGGTGCAGTGTGCCAGACATTGGAAAGAGATATGAGCCACTAAAACAAACTAATCCTGACTGACGATGCCTGCGAACTAGAGATGAGCATAGGGATCCCATCGTCCCATCCCATCGTCCCATGGGATGGGATGAGTGGTATGAACGTTGCGTGGGATGGGATCGGATGGGACAACAAATTTGAATGGGACGGCGTGGGACGAGTTTTGATAATCTAGTAAATCTAGTTCATGCATAATTAATTGCTTATCGTGCCAATACGCACATTTTCCAAAATATGTCCAGCCCAGGAGATAACGATGTAGTTCTTGACGATAAAATCTTACGATCCGTTTGCCACGAAAAAGGTTAACTCACTGCCAGGTCTGTTGTATGGGAAAAACTGGATGAATGGGACGGGCCACTTGACCGGGATGGGATGGGATGAATGGGATGGGACAGTGGGACAAACATGTGATGGGATGGGACAGTGACAGGGATCCGTCCCACGGGATGGGATCTGGAACGAGAAACGCGTCCCATGCTCATCTCTGCTGCGACCGTCGTACACACAATTTATCCTATTATTGTAACGAATAAGTATAGTTCTTCTTCTTCAAGTGCCATCTCCTCTTAGAAGGTTGGCTATCATCATAGTTATTTTCATTTTTGATGTTGCAGCTCTAAACAACTCAACGGAACTACAGTTGAACTTTCATCTTAGCTACATTCAGAACTGTCCCCCCCGGAGATCCGAATAGGGGACTAGAGACTCCGGTATTTTTCGCATTGAAATTGGCCATGTTGATTAACTAGGAATATGTAATCTAACTATCTTGGTGCATGTTTTTTGGTGCGATAAATTGTTAATATTAGTTGTATTTTACAAAACTTGAATAACACACGCAAATATTCAATATCGCTAGGTTACATTTCCTGACTCCAATGCCGTTGACTATTTCTTATAGATCGTCCGCCTTCAGGAGCGATTTCGCACCCCCACGACAATAGACTGCCCTTCCAATATCATTTGATATCGGTTGATTGCATATACCGGCGCATATTCGGTCTAAGTGTAGTTCATGATTAAATAAATAAATACTCTAAACATATGCTGAATTTCATGTTTAGGTCCCCAAACAGAAGCCTTTGGAGCATCAGATGTTCCCAACTTAACTTCAATACTTCTCAAGTTCCACCTCAAAGTTTGCTCATAATAGCATCCCCAGGAATCAATTCCATCTCATAAGCTCCAAAACTAGTCAATAGGGAATATGCATGTTTTTTTTATATTTTTAATTCACTGTTTATCCCATTATAACATAGTAAAAAATATAAATACTGCTTAAAAATGCCGTAATCAAGTTTAAAAAAATATTTAAAATTGAGCAAAATTTTGAGCTGTTTAAACGTCGCCATTTTCGCGCGATCTGTTGATGACGTCAATTACCACTGACAGTTCAGTTCATTGTTTGCTACAGCTGTTTTCTTTTTTAACTTGTCTGTTTTGACAAGTGTAAACAAGTTTGTTGTCTAACCAAAAGACTGCAATGACATACAAATGTAAAAAATACAGACTTGTTTATATGGTATGTTACGTCAACCAATTTTCGTTTCAACCAATGGTGTTGCGTTTTACAAATTTAAATTTCCCTCGCATATATTTGCTTATTCTTATTTATTAATTTTAAGAATTTAAAAAGATAATACTTACAAAAATAATGGTTTACTTATGTGCTTTACAAATATCCGGTCAATAAAAATTCGGAAAAAAATATTTGAACCGAAATTTCATGCATATTCCCTATTCTTAAACCAATCCAACACTCATTTTATGAGTTTAAGTTTGGGTACCTGGGTGCATCTTTTGATTGCATGTACCTCTGCTTGGAAAATATTTGATCAGATTTCCATGGATTAGAAATACTTAATATGGGGTTGAAACACTCCTGCACCAAGGGGTCCAAACACTCCATACACGTGAAAACTTAGCTTTCATAGAGAAAATACAAAAAGTAATATAAAACATACAAGAAGAGACAAACAATGAAAGTCAATTGACAAAACTTGAATGTAGAATTACATTTTACTAAACAGAATTACTACTGCAATTGATTTAGGAATATTATTAAAGGAAAATTGGAATGTACAATTATAATCAACATTCAATTACTATCTTTCTTTAATTGTTTTATTACGTAGATATTATAAAATAAACTTAACTTTTTAAAGACGCTAAATACTCCTCTGCAAGACAACAAGCCTGTTCAATCTCATAATTCCTGGAAACCAAGGCAACCCATTTTTCTTCCAAATTCCTTAACTGTTCTCCACCTTTTGTTTGCAAAGACTTCCTCTGCCAGTTAACTTCTTGCAAAGCCTGTTTTAATTCCGCCAGCCTCTTCGAAGCGATGTGTTCACAATCCGTCAAACTTTGCAAATACCTTTGCCAAGTTGGACAACAGTATTGCAACATTAACTGGAGATTAAGAATCCGGACTGCTTGATGTTCTAATTGGGCTTGTGAGTTTTCCACACATTCGTTCCAAGCTCCGACTTCGTTTAGTTTTCCGCTTGGGGGTGGTGGGAGTTCGTAACGTTTCATTGACATTGTGTCCATGGGGAGACGATTTTGCAGACGTTCAAATTCTGCATGCATCATCTGAGTTTCAAAGGCAGTTACGTTTAATGGCGGGATGATTTCTAGGTAATTTTTTGTGGGACGGTAACGACGACATTCTTCTTCCACCATAGCAAACGCCTAAAATAGAAATTTGTTGTTGAAATTTAGAAATCAGAATGGCAAGTTTATGAATATTTTTTGGAGAAAACTTACGGCTTCTCTAACTCCAGGTTCATCGTAACCTTGGTCAATGTAAGGAAGGGCGTCTACAACAACTTCTCCTGCCATTAATTTTTGTTTTAAAAACGTTTTTAATTCAGAATGTTTCGTTATTAAACTGCTATTATAGGTTATGTTAGATGTTTATCTGTAACTTCATATGATTTATTAATCCACCAGAGGGCGTAAACTTAAATGCTAAAATTCAAACTAAATTACTTTTTATTACTCATGCGTTAAAAGCATTATCTGGTGCACGTTTTTTATTACGAGAAATGCCACTTTTAGTTATATTTCCACCTAACTTGCTTAACGCACGCAATATCGCTAGGTTACATTAAAAGAACCAAATAAATAAAAATAAAATGAACACAATCAAGACCTCGATAATAGAAAAGTGACGTGAGATTTTTTTTTATAATAACAAAATATATACATTACAAAATAATAACAAAAATTAAAGAGTGTAAAAAGTGAGGGTAAATTCTATGGTGATATTGGAGACTGAGGAGAGTTCTTATGACGAATCCACACCACTGGAGACAATTGAGGGGTCTAATACAATAACTGGACAAGTCAATTTTTCTCAAAATACAGGTTGTTATGTAGACATGTCCATCTAACGTATCTACATAATCCTGTACATGAACTGAACATTTGTTGAGTTCTTGTACAGAAGACAAGAAAAACATAAAAAAAAACACATGTTCTGAGTATGAATCTGATTATTAACTTCCGTATTCATACGTTAAATTTAGTTTAATTGAAGAAACAATACTTATGAGTGTACTAGAAATTGTATCTAGTCTAGAGTCTATTAGAAATAAACATATTCAAAATAATGGGTCTTTTATTATCAACATTACTTAATATTTCCTCAATACTTTGTAAAAAGTTATATTATAAATTATATATATTATAAACAAATATATAACACGACTATATAACCTTGGGACAACAAATAAATATAATGGAAGCAGAAAAAATAATTTTTCCAAACATATACGCCAGTAAAACGTTTTTCCTCTCTCCTAAAAAATGTGCATAACTGGACTTGTCCACTTATTGCATTGAGGCCCTCAATTAAGAAATCAAATTCTTCTTTTTGATTCATTTTTTTTGGATGGCCTCTGGATCCCAAACTTGTAAGATACATCCCCTCGCATGAGCAATAAAAAATATTGTTTGTAACACGGGCGAAATTGTCAATTTCGTCACTTCGTTCGTGCGCCCAATTTCGTTCTCGCAAAAAATAGACCTTTTTACGGTTAGTTAAGCTCATGCGCATCCGCCAAGTTTGACATCCCGCTTTCAATATGAAAGTTTTGGGCACATATTTAATTATACGCCAAAAAGTTCGGGCACTTTTTGACGTATAACATGGCGGAAATTGACACATGCGCATAAAATATTTTCAACTATGAAAAGGTCTATTGACAACTTTCCGTCCTAGTTACAAAATATACTATTAAATACAAAATATTTTTAGGTAAAACAAATACATTTTACAATTGTTTCTATTTTTATTATTAAAAAAATGTGTTAGAAAAACTTACAGGTTCTTTTGCAAATCATCTTATATTAACACAAACGTGATTCAGTCAAAACATCATTGTATTAAATCTATGAATCAAACAAAAAAAAAACAATTCTCCATTTGTACATTTACGAAATCAAAAATTACTTTATAACATACAAACCACTCAAACAGCACGTTTACTTCTTCGAGGCAATTTTCCTCAACATGCGATTACCAGCAATGAACGTAAAACCGCCGATGTAAATCAACCAAGCGCAAGTCGTAAACATATTTCCATACAACCAGAAATATGTGTACAAACCCATGATTCCACCATAACCCAAATGGAAAGGTAATGAATAGAAGTTGAAGTAGTTCAATGGTACCCCAATCTTGATCCATAAAATGAACAGGATCAAAAGTGGACTAGCAGCAGCAGCTGTAAAGAACATTGAAACAGCTTGTGGTGGTCTCTTCTCTGCTACCCTAAACATATGCTGGATTTCAGGTTTAGGTCCCCGAACTGAAGCCTTAGGAGCATCAGTTGTTCCCAACTTAACTTCAATACTTCCCAAGTTCCACCTCAACGGATTGCTCATAATAGCATCCCCAAGAATCAATTCCATCTCATAAGTTCCAGAACTAGTCAATTCTTGAGCCAAACCAACACTCATTTTATAAGTTTGTGAACTATCTTTTTCAGCAATGAAGATGATTTCCTTCTTTCCAGCATACAACCTTAGGAATGCTTGATGAACATTTCTAGGTAAACTGAACTTGGCAATAAGGTTTTGATTGGAATCAGCTTGGAGAGTAACTTTGTTAGGATGTTGGAGCTTAGTTAATTTAGGTGCCGAACTTCCATCAGAATCACCAACACCAATCTCAATGTTTTGAATGTTGATTGGACCTAAGACCCTTGCTGTAATTTTAGAGGAATGTGAGCCAGCAGTCAAAGAAATTTTGTATTGGCCTGGTTCAAGGCGTAAAGGCAAATTAAATTCAGTTGGATTGCTAGTTGGAGTTAAAGGTTGTTTAGATAAGACTACAACATCATCAGGAACACGAGTAGCAGATAAAGCTACAACTGGACTAGGTGGTGTCTTAAGAGCATTCCCTAACAAGTTGGAAACTCTTACAATTAAATCTGGTTTTTCAACAGTAACTTGACTGGACTTGGCTAAAGTGATACTGATTGGAGAAACAGAGCTTTCAGATAAGGCAATGGCTGATTCTATTAATGCCAAAGCACCCTTAGCACTTTGCACACTCCTCCTAGTCAACAAATAAGCAGCAAATTTATCAGCTTGGTTCTGATTCAAAGGCTTCGCTCCCTGTAAACGGAACAACCCAGTCAACAACAATCCTGTCATTGACAATCCACCTTCCCATTGCAACATACGACCATCAACTTCATCAGCTTGAACTACAATATCCTCAACACGATCCAAAGCAAACTTTCCATGAGCTCCCAAAAGTGAAGCAGCGTGCATGGCATGACCCAAACTGACTAAACTATCATCTTCTTTGACTCTTTGCTGCAGCAACTGTGAGATCTTAGCTTGATTTGAAATTGGTTTGCCCAACAATTGCAGGGCTTCAATCGCATAACGAACATCTGCTGATGAAGTTGGTTTCTCCAGAGCCAAATTCAATTTCTATAAAACAACATATAATATGATAAAAGAAATGTTAGTTTGTCAAATTAATCTGAAAATTCAAATGATATTGAAAGTAGGACTTACTTTAATAAAATCAGCGTTTTCTAAGTTTCCTTTGCATTTTAAGATTTTGAATGCTGCAAGGGCATGATAAGTGGATTCAATGCTGTGAGTTGGAGAATATTCGTGTTCTAAATGTGCACAACCATCCATCATAAGGACTTTGACGATTGGTGTCTTCAAGATGTCATAGCCCCGAGCCCCATAGTAAATTGTGTCCATGTCTTTAGGTTGTAGCTTGACGAAAGCAGCTGTGAGAGCTGTGAAAATTCTTGTTTTGTCTTTTCCATCTAAGTCTATAATGCCTGAGACACTTGCTCCGACACATGCTGCCAGGAACAATAATGTGAAAAGTTCTGGAAAGAGATTTTGATTAGTGATTAAAAAAGTTTGTTGAGGTGGAAATTGGGGTTATATTTTTCGGTTTTCTTGAAATATTTTATGGATTTTTCGTTGAAATATATTTGGGAATGGTTTAAATTCTGGTTTTGGATCAAGTTTGTTTCCTTACTTAGCATATTACTAGAAGTTTTGTATGTTTTGTGATAATGCCGGGTATCTCACACTTGCCACTCTGACACGTACATCAGGGGTATGGCACTCTTATGGGAAAATTTGTGATAGAAGTTTTAATTCGAAGTACTTATTATAGATGGCTTGGTCGCTTAAATTAACTGATAGATGGCACTGAGCACCTAAAATCTCTAGTAAATAACTAGTGTTGTTTACATTTATATTATCAAAATGTCACCCAGCGACAAGTATCTAAAGTCAATCAGTTTAAAGATGATGTCGCCAATGTGTCAAATATTCATTCGTTATATTTTGTCGATTGTGTGAAGTATTATATATGCGGTTAAGGAATTTTACAGCCATGGTAGCAATATAAACTACCCTTGAGATCCGACCCTAAAAGCGCGGGTGTCTCAATATGAGAGGGATTGGAACATGTGTTAACAATATAAGATGGTAATAAACCCAAAACAAAGTTCTTCACCCAAAACAAATAGACTCTCTCTTTTCCTGCCACCACATCGAAGAATATATTGTCTCTGCAGGACATTATTAGTGCAAGACTCTTGAAAATAATTCTCTGTACATTAGTAATAATCTAGATTAAAAGGTAAGTGTGCATGTTTTTACTATATTAAACATGATTGGTTTATTACCATCATATCCCTTATTTTCAGACAATAGATTCCATATATTTCCGATGTGTTGTTCCTGGTTTTGAAAGTAATATGAAGGATGACCCTCTACAAAGTTTTATATATATTTTTTAATGTAAATACATATTTAGTATCTTATTAGTATATGTAAAAAACATAATTAACAAATTGTTTTAAATTTTAACCCAATTTTAAATAAATTATCGCATATATTTAATAAAACATTCATATAACCCGCCTATAGTTAGTTCCAAGTATCATTCACAGTTAGCGCAAACTTCTGTCACAGAAATTCCTTAGTGAGTGTCGCATCTCTCTTTAGATACTTGTCTCTGACGTACATTACTACTTGACAGCAGGGAAGTTTATTCAAACTGAAGTTGGCGATATAATTTTTTTAAAGAAATATCAAATATATTCGTAAAATACTTAAATATCTTCAAAATCATTCAAAGTAACAGTTAAAATAAGAATTTTATTATATTTCTGACTGTAAAATTTACAATTTAGTCTTCGATAACTAACATTCAAAATATTTGCATAATAATAATAATTCAATATAATAATTAAGTAAATAAGAAAAAATATATTTTACATTAAATTAAGTTTGTCCGTAGATATTAATTCATTTCCATTTGAAAATTCGATTTAATGTATTTACTAATAATCCCTAATATATTACAGTAATCTGTAAAATTTCTATAGGTAGTAATGTAAAGATGGTTGCATGAAAACATAAGTTCTACAAGCATGAGGGATGTAAGATGCAACCTAATATACATTTATCGTTGAAACTAAATTCAGCAAAAGTCAAATTAATTTTAACTTTGAATGTCGTTCATTTCTACAAAAATCTCATAAAGTATAGCTGGAGGAAATGGGACACTTGTAAGGGCTCTGAATTTATTGTGTAAGTAATAAAATAAGATTTATTAAATATATCATCTCAAGTTTTAAAAGTATTTACTTACAAATAAAGTTCATAAAATTGAATATAAATGTGTATGTGTTAATGTTTATTTTATCTATCTATTTTACAATGAACGCGGTTTGAAAATGATATTCAACGAATTTCAAATTATTGGTAGTATTGGTAGGTTAGGTTATTTGGTTAGGTTAGGTTTCATGATTATTTATTTTGACTATCAAGCGAATTTTTACTTATTCTAGTCTCGTTCTAAAAAATGCCTTGTCCTAGTCTCGCCCTAGTTTTCTCCTAACAAATTTTTTTTTTTAATTTTATTCAGAATTTATAGTCCTGGTCTAGACATGTTCTAGTCCTATTCTTCTTCTTCTCGCGGATGGGTCACTTAGGACCACTCGGAATCATCGTATGTTGAGCCTTCCTCCTTGCTCAATACCTCTTCATATGTATGGATTGTTTATGTTCCTCCAACCATGTACATCGTGTTGGTTTCTTCTGATCTTCCTCAAATCCCTTTGTGTGAATAATATTCCTGATCACATTTCTATTCATCAGATCTGGCGATCCCATCTCCACTAGGTCCCTCTCCACTTGTTTGTACCACTTTGATCTTGTACGTTTGTTCTGTACAAATTTGTGGATTCGGTAAGTAAGTCTTGTTTGATTCATTCTTTCCAAATGACCCAAAAATTGAATTCGTCTCATTCTCATGGTATCGGTAAGTTTAGAAATTTTTCTATATATTTCAGAATTGGGTTTGGATAATGTATACCATTTTTAATTCTGGGCCCTAAGATCTTTCTCATAATTTTCCTTACCTTAATCTTTAATTGTTCCTTTAATGTTTTAATTTGTAAATTGAGCGTTTCTGAAGCATAAAGAGCTTCCGGTTTAATCACTGTTAAGTAATGGCGAATTTTACTATTCCATGACATTTTTGGTATATATACATAAACACATAACACATAAACATTTTTGGTGTATTGAAAAGCAACCTCCATTTTCTGGATTCTTGATGTTACAGATTTATTTTCATTGCCATTTTCTGTAACCCATTCGCCTAAGTATTTAAATTCCTTTTCTCTAGCAATTTTGTTAGCGTTAATATAAATTTTATGTGGCACATTTTTTATGTTAGTCATAAAGGGTATAGCCGGATTTATATATGAAATTTGCCCCCGCGGAGTTTTCTCTTCGCACTTTGGGGATCGTTTTGGTACCAAGTAAAAATAATTCAGTCAAAATTTGAGCTCTTTATCTCGAGCCGTTATCGAGATATTAAAAAAAAAACTGGTTTTTGGATTCCATTTTTTTTTCATAGTAAAATTGAATTTTAATAAACGACGATTTTTTTGCCAATACTTACTAGTAAAAGAGTAGGGAAAGATGATTCCTTCTAAAACCTCCTCCTCCTCCTCCAACCTCCTCTGACCTTGACCCCTAACCTAACCTTGACCTTGAAACTTCCGGTTGATACTTCCGGTTGCTACTTCCGGTTGCTACTTCTGGTTGCTACTTCCGGTTTCCGGTTTCGACTTCCGGCCGCCATTCCCGGAACTTCCAGATGCGCGTGAAAATTAAAAAAATGGACGCGAGGCGGGAAAATTCAAAATTAGGTGTTGGTGGGAGGGGTGTGGGCAAATGAGATGTGTGGTTGGTTGCATATATCTACGAGGCTAGATACATTAGGTTAGATAGATGAGTCTAAATACATAAGACTAGATAGACGGGGCTAGATACATGAGGTTAGATAGATGAGTCTAAATACATGAGACTAGATAGACGGGGATAGATACATGGGGCTAGATACATGGGGCTAAATAGAAGGGGCTATCCGAATTATGGGGTATCCGAATTATGGAATAATAGATAAGAAATATTACCTCTCAAGGAGATGAATAAGGTTGTAAAATAAAGAAAACTCCACATAAAATTTATGGTTTTATTAAATTCTAATAATAATACATTTAAATTTACATGAATACATTTAAATATTTATATAAACATTCAACATTTATACATACATGGTTCATTTTAATTAAATTTTTAAATTAATTTTCGAACTATTCCCGACAATGGGGTGTACTCAACGACAGCTTCACACAAAATAAGGCAATAGGCTCGAGTGTTTGGTTTGAATGCTTCCGTAGCTTCTAATTCAATTTTTAAATCAACAGCAGATGATTTAATACTCTCATTTCGTTTAGATACATCAAACACAAAAAGAACATGATCCTTGAATTGAATCATATCTAATATCGGCTCATTTGTGCAATCATAGTAACTGCTTTGGAAAGTGGCATACATGTAATAAAGTTGTGCATAATCACCACTATCCATATTAAGATTGAAGTTTTCATATGGATATGAATCTCAGTTTAGGTCAATTTTCATATTTCGCAGCGATGCATTATCAAATTCGGACGCGTTTTTTACATGAGCATCCCTTCGCCCCTCTTGCAGTGCAATTATAACGTATCGAGGCTTCTCCAGAGTTGAAGATGTTTTTACAGACCAGATATCTCTGTCGGTATTTTTTAAAGCAGGTAGTTAATGCAACTCCCACCTACGAAACGGTATTAATATCGGCTTATCTTCTTCGAGTATGTCCAATACATTCAATCGAGCTTCGTCGTTGAGTTGGATATGGGGAATTCGCCAGCAAATTTGATTAAAATTGAATCTTATATTTGCATCTCCTTTGTAGCAGTTCACGTCAGTTCTAGCTCGTAGTAGAATTTATTCCTGCTTTACATTAATTAACATTTTTGTATAATCCTCAGCAAACCCCAATAAATATTTCAATGGAATTAGAGCATAGAACTTTCTGTTTTTATCAAAGTATGTAACATTTGTAGCATTATCAGCCCAGCCGCAAAGGTCGAGTATATGCTGATCCCGCTTGGTATTGGAGAGTAATCCTTTCATCGTGCTTGTAATTCCTACATCTCGATTCTTATCTACTTCAACTCCATTCAAGTCATAGCGAATTTTGTCAAACAAAAACGCATATGCGTTTTTCAAAGTTGTGTGTAGTTGCAGGTGGAATGAGTTTCGGAAAATTAACGGTTCCGCTTACATAAATATAACTTTCGCTAGGATAAGTGTAAATATCCTGGTGTTGGATCCTAATACGAATCTCATCATTGTTTCTATAATTTTGAGCTATAGGATAATGCGTGTGAAATTCACTCTTTGTAATAGTATCCTCATAGTCAACTTTGGAGAATATATCTATTTTATCCATACTATCGCTTTAACTTATATCCAAAGATAATAGTTTATTTTTTAATATAGGTGTTAACTCTCTGCGATGTAAATGTCGAGTGGTAGAATTGCATGGGATCCTTTGTTTTGTGGCGGTTGTGGGCCGTGAGCCCGCCCTTCCGCCGTCTTTTGTTTTGGTTCGTTTTTTTTTTGTCTGTTTGTCTTTTGGTTCGTTTTTGGCGAGAAACGTTAAAACAACGGCTCTTTTCAGTTTTTTTCCTTTTTTCCCTGGTTTCTTCTGTTGTGGCTTCTTGTCCTCGGTTGGGTTGATCCTGCTGTGGCCTCTTGTCCTCGGCTGGTCCTCTTGGCTTTGGCTTCCTTCTTTGTTTGTTCTGTGTTGTCTCATTTGCTGTGTTGTCGGTGTAGTCCTTGTGTTTCTCTGGGATTGCTTTGGGTACCCTGTAGGTAGAAAACAGTGTTATTTATTGTCTGAATGTGGTTTGTTGCAGTTTTGGGAATTTCCACTTGACGTTTGTTTTGTACTTTGCGGTTTGTTGTATTGTTATATTGTCATGTGTCGCATGTTGTCAAATGTTTTTTGTGTAAGTCTTGCTATGTGCTCTGTGATTGTCTCCATTTCGAGGTCTTTATGTATTTGTTCGTTGGTTATGTACCATCGCGAGTCTGTGATTTGTCTCAGTATTTTGTTTTGTATAATTTGTAGTCGGTATTTTGTGTGTTGGTCAGCTTGCTTCCAGCACGTCGCCGAGTATGTCATTATTGGTCGTATTACTGTCTTGTACAGTTTCAGCTTATTTTCCATGTTGAGTTTGCTTTTCCTGTTGATGAGGGGATAAAGATAGCCATTAATTTGTTTGGTTTTCTTCACAATGTAATCCATATGTCTTGCGAAGGTTAGTCTTTTATCCAGTATAATACCTAGATATTTTACCTGATTTTCCCATTTTATACTTGTATTATTAATCTTGAGGCGTTTTGTTGGGATGTGTTTGAATTTTCTTCTTGTGAGAATGATGGCTTGAGTTTTCTCAGCGTTAAGTTGTATTTTCCACGTGTTACACCAGCGATTTATCTCATCTAGGTGGTTTTGTAGTCTCTCAGTGATGGTGCTCGCCAGGATTCCTCTGGTAAATATAGCAGTGTCGTCTGCGTATATATATTGTGTTTTCCATTCTTGTTATGTCAGCGGTGTAAATGTTGTAAAGCAGGGGCCCCAGTATGGATCCTTGGGGGACACCCGCTCCCACTGGACGTGTCGTCGACATCGTGTCATTTAATTTTACCTGGAACGTTCTGTTGCCGAGGTACGAAGCTAGTAGCTTTATCATCCCCATCGGGATTTTGAATTTATTCATTTTATATATTAAGCCTTCGTGCCACATCTTGTCGAAGGCCTTTGAGACGTCCAGGAGTACCGCTCCCATGGCGTATCCTCTGTTGAAAGCGTCTATTATCGCTTCGGTTATTCTAGTTGTTAGGTACGTTGTGCAATGTTCTTGTCTGAATCCGTACTGTTCGTCCGGGATTATTTGTTTCTCATCAACTATGTCTGTCAGTCGATTGTGTATTATTTTCTCCGTTATTTTTCCAAGTCCTGTTAGTAGGCTTATTGGCCTGTAGTATTGCTGTGGCGTGTTTCCATTGGGTCGGAAACGTTCTGAGTTTGAGCGATGCGTTTACGATTTGATTCATTCTGTTTATAGCGGGCGGCGTTAGGTTCTTGATAGTCACATTGTTAATATTATCACAACCGGGTGCTTTCCTGTTTTTAAGGTTTTTTATTATCTCGGCTATTTTCTCTGGCGTTGATTCTCTTAAGTCGCAGTTTTCTTCACTGTTTAGAATCCTTCTTACCGTTTCGTAGATTCCTTGAGAGTTGTGGATTGCGTTTGGGATATTTGGTGTGAATTGCTCTTCGAGTGCGTTTGCAAAAGTCTCTGTCTTGTCAATGTCAGAGGTTGCTGTGCTGCCGTCGTTCTTTTTGATAGGTGGTATTGTGTTGCGGTTCTGTTGTTTTAGAGTCTTGGCTAAGTACCACGGTTTGTCTTTGGTGTCGTTTATTCTTTCTAGTTTGTTTTCCCAGTATGCGTTGTGTTGTTCTTGCAGCGCCAGTTTTACTTGTTTTGTCAGTTTGCGCGTATTAGGTTCATTATTTCCTGTGGGTGTGTAGTTGTTTTGTTGAAGGTTAGTTTTCTTGTGGCGGTATGGAGCGCCTCCTTTATTTCGTTCTCGAATGTTTGCGCCGCCTGTTCTAAGCTTAATGGGTCTGTAATATCTGTGCAGGTAATATCTAAGTTCTCTTTGAACTTTTCCCAGTTTGTTAATGTTTTCTCGCACGTTCTTCTCGCAATTTTCGTTTGGACGTTCACGTGCACGGGGTTGTGATCGGAGCTCAAGTCTTCAATACAGACTATGTCGATGTTTGCTGTGACGTTTTTCATTACCGCTATGTCCAATATGTCCGGCGGGTGTCTGTTATTACCTGTGAAATGTGTTGGCTCGTTTGGGGCTAGAACCGTTAGTAGGCGGTTTTCTGTGTAACGTTTTAGTTCTCTACCTTTTTGATTTGTTTTTCTGCAGTTCCACTGTGTGTGTGTTTTGCGTTAAAGTCTCCTGCGGCTATCGTTGCCGAGTTATTTCTAAATATTTTATCCAAGTCTGGAGTGCTATCCAAGTCTGGAGTCTATAGTGAATACAAGGCCAGTGGACCGTCTGCGGTCATTATTTCGATTCCTATCGTTTCTGTGTTATCCGTCGTGTCAACTTCGGGCAATTCGTGGTGTTTCAAATTCCTCTTGATTATTATGGCAACTCCGCCTGCGGCTTGTTGGCCCCTGTCTTTCCTGTAGGTTTGGTAGTTTGGTATGTTCAGGCGATTGCAGCGTCGCAGGTGCGTTTCGTTGATTAGCGCCACATCTATGTTGTATTCCGCAATGTGTGCTACCAGTTCTAGTTTTTTACTTTCGACTCCGTTTGCGTTCCAGAAAACAATCTTTAGTTCGTCTACTTTCCGTTTTCTAGTAATTTTTTATGATTTTGACGATGTTTGTGACGGTTTTTGAGTAATTTGTCAGTTCGTCGTCGTCTGTTTGTACATAGGCGTATTTCTTTAGCAGTTTCGCTAGTTCGTCCGTTGCTTTGTCTATTGTTATCTTTGTCATCGGTGTTTTCCTTTCGGTGTTTTGTCTGTTTTCGCTGGTGGTTGCTTGTGCTGTGTCCCGGTATGTCGTGTTTTCCCTAGCTGTAGCTTGTCTGTAACTGTTCGGGTTTGTCCTGGGAGTTGGTCGTTGTCTTGTCGTCTCTGCGGTTCTGTTTGTTGGTTTGGCGGGGCAGTTCCTCCATATTAAGACGTGTTCGCCTCCGCAGTTTGCGCATTTGGGTGGCAGTGTTGCTGGTTTGTCGCATAGGTGCGTGATGTGTTTTCCAGCACATTTCATGCACCTATATTCCGCGTTGCAGTTTCTCTGTACGTGTCCATAGAGCTAACATCTATGGCATTGTACTGTGTCTCCTCTGGGTTTGAGCGGCTCTATTCTTACGCAGAGGTGGTGTATTCTTTCCATTTGATAGATGGATTTGTACTGTTTAGGTCTTTCCACTAATACCATTTGGATAGGGGTCGCGTTCCTTCCCTTCATTCTTGTCACCTTGATTGCCGGGTAACCTTTTTTGGCTAGGTCGTTGAGTATTACTTCTTCCTCGACTTCGGTGGGGATTCCCTTGACACCACCTTGAGGTTCTTCTCGAAGCTCAGTTGGTGAGTGTGGAACTCGTAGTTTTCTTCTTTCATTAGTCTGTGCATTTCACGATAATCCGTTATCGTTTGTGGTTGGATCCTCATTCCGTCTCTTGTCGACGTGGCCCTTGTGAATTTGATGTGTTTGCTGTCCAGTTGCTTGCTGAGTCTGGTCCATTTTTCTTTGTTCCTTTGTTCTTGATTCTGGTTCCATTTTTCTTTGTTTAGGATGATTGGGGTGTTTTTTTTTCTTCGGTGGGGTTTTCGGTTTCAGTTTCTATATCGTCTTCGTCGTCAGTATCCTCTGTATCTAAGCATGCATATTTGTTCATACTTACCTGCGATCCTGACGTGCTCTGTCTCTCCAGTTTGGCAGTTTTCTTTGGAAACTTGAACGTTTCCTCGTCCTCCTGTTCGGGTTTGCGCTTGGGGGCGGCTTCGGTGTGGCTGTCCGTGTTCATCGGCGTGGCTCTTCTCCGTGGGGCGGCTTCGGTTGCTCTCTTGGAGGCGACTTCCGTTGGTCTCGTGGGGGCGGATTCGGTTGATCTCTTGGGGGCTGCTTCGGTGTTTCTTCTGGGGGTGGCTCCGGTTGGTTTTTTGGGGGCGGCTTCGGCTGTCCTCTCGGCGGTGGTCCCTCTGGTCGTGGCTGTTTCCTGGGGTTGATCCTTGTCGGTTTGGGTTTTGTTTATCCGGCTGATTATGTAATTCATCAGGTACTCGATGACGCTGTCGTCCATGGTATCCAGGATGGCGATGTCGACTTGCAGGGCTGCGGCTGCTCCGTTGAAGGTTGTTGCAATCAATGAATTCATTTTTCTGCTTGGGTGGTTTTTCTTGGCTTTGTCAAGAGTGGAATAGTATAACGTTCTTCTTGCGAAAGTCGGTTGGACTATGAGGTAGAATTGTCCGAAACAACCGCTTTTATTTTCCGTGAAAATTAATTCCCATCTCTCTCTCTCTCTCTCTCTCTAGCTCTCTCTCACTTAATACTCTTCAGCTCTAATCGGTTATGTGTAGCATGGGGCTACGTAGACCTCACACCCTGTTTAGCGTAGGGTCACATAGACCTCACACCCTGTTTAGCGTGGGGTCACATAGACCTCACACCCTGTTTAGCGTGGGGTCACATAGACCTCACACCCTGTTTAGCGTGGGGTCACATAGACCTCACACCCTGTTTATCGTGGGGTCACATAGACCTCACACCCTGTTTAGCGTGGGGTCAAATAGACCTCACACCCTGTTTAGCGTGGGGTCACATAGACCTCACACCTTGTTTAGCGTGGGGTTACATATACCTCATACCCTCATCGATGCAAAAAACTCTGCACGATATAAATAGGGTTGGATAGCATTTATAATTTTGTGTTAACGCTGGTGTTTTACTATCAAGATGGGGATTGTATTTGGTGAGAAGCGTGCCCGTAATAAAACCATCTATTGGACTCCACTTAGAATATCTACTAGTTTATCACCATCAAATGAGACGCTTCCTAGACGTCAAAAGAATAAAGTTGAGAGTTTGAATGGTGATTGTGATAATAGTAGAGAAAAATATGCACATGTTCCTGATTCAATAAACCAATCAGCTGTTTGTTCATCCAATGCTAAAGATGAAGTGAACATTCCCTCGAGAAAGCGGATGTTAAAAGACGGTGTGTTGGTTGTTATAAAAAAAACCGAATGATATTTGGAAGACAAAAGAGCTCAAGTAAAACTAGTTGTGTAAAGTTTCGCTGTAATATGTGTGCAAGTCATTATTGCTTAAGCTGCTTCTTCCGAACGCATAACATATACAAAGCATGACCACTATTTGTATTTAAATGTATTGATGTAAATTTAAATGTATTATTATTAGAATTTAATAAAACCATAAATTTTATGTGGAGTTTTCTTTATTTTACAACCTTATCCATCTCCTTGAGAAGTAATATTTCTTATCTATTATTCCATAATTCGGATACCCCATAATTCGGATAGCCCCATCTAACTAGCCCCATGTATCTAGCTCCATGTATGTAACCCCGTCTATCTAGTCTCATGTATTTAGACTCATCTATCTAACCTCATGTATCTAGCCCCGTCTATCTAGTCTCATGTATTTAGACTCATGTATCTAGCCTCGTAGATATATGCAACCAACTACACATCTCATTTGACCCCACCTCCACCACGCCAGCAACTAAATTTGAATTTTCCCGCCTCGCGTCTATTTTTTGAATTTTCCCGCACATCTGGAAGTTCCAGAAATGGCGGCCGGATCGAAACCGGAAACAGGAAGTAGCAACCGGAAGCAACAACCGAAAGCAACAACCGGAAGTAGCAACCGGAAGGTCAAGGTTAGGTTAGGGGTCAAGGTCAGAGGAGGTTGGAGGAGGAGGAGGTTTTTGAAGGAATCATCTTTCCCTACTTAAAAGGCATGAAATTTTTTTTTGTTATGATACCAAGATGGAAAGCCGATTTTTAAGAAAATAAATTAAACTAAAATAATTTTTTGGCAGTATTTTTGAAAAGTGTCATCCGCCAAATTTTGTCAGAAAATGTCTTCTGTAATCCTTTATACTCAGGAATTTTTTCATTTTTTTTGATGTGGTGGAACAATCTGAAAAAAAATTAAAAACAATTTTTCTAATCGTAAATCTTTTTTTTTTCTAATTGCTAAAAAAATACATTAAAAAAATATTTGTCCACTACATTTTACACTACCCCAAATGACTAAAAGAAATCCAACATTAAAACCAAATCATGCAAAAATACATTTGAAAAAATCGTAATGTCACTCAAGCTCATACATTTATTTATTTAAATTAGAAACTGGGAATTCGAACGCTACAATATCTTCCATTTTTGGTTTGGCCCGTCAACAAATGCTATCTGACTACTGTGTTGAAGTGATTTGAAAACGACGTTTTGCCATTGAATTTTGGAAATGACACTGTCAACAGAGAAACTTTACTTTATAATACAAACATAGCTAGAAAATGATATGAACTATAAAATGACAAACTGATATTTATTTGTTATGGAACATATATTTGCCATCAAAAAGTACAAATAATGAATACTAGAGAAAATCATATTCTGCTCAAAAAAAAAGTATTCTGTGCAAAACATTTACAATATGCACTACAAATGGTTTGATTATAATCAAACTATAATTATAGATATGCTTGTGCCTTTACACGGCTAATATGTACGATGCTGAAATTATGAAAATCGTCCTTAGCAATCCTAATGGTCTCATTAAGTTACTAATGAACATTAAATTATCGCAGTAGATCGATGCTTTCGTAATATAACGGAATATTTACAACAACTAGAATTCAAAGTGTTAATGCCGCCTCTTAAAGGGAAACGTAATCAGCATACTACAGTCGAGTCAAATCAATCCCGTTTTGTTACCAAAGTGCGTTGGGTAGTTGAAGCAGTTCATGGTAATATCAAGCAAAAGTTCAAGCGTTTAGATCATAAACTATACAATAAACTACTTCCTAAAACTTGAATAAAATCTCTAAAAAAAAAATTAAATCTCTGGTATTAGACGATATTGTTGTGATTGTGCTAATGGAAAGCGTACTATTGGATGTTGCTCTCACATTGCGATTATATATTATATATCGCATGCTCGATATTTGGCTAAAATAATAAGACCTGCCGAAATATGTAGTCTGTTTATAGAAAAAAAAGTTCTTATTCTGTTTATTAAAATGTAAACTCCTAGGCTAGGCGGAAAGACCTAGTGGTCGATAGCCTTTTGTAAAAGTTTGTTTTCAATAAACATTTCTTCTTCTTCTAGCAATAATAAAATATATTCATTGGAATGTAAGATCGTTTTTAATTTTTTTCACATTGTTCCACCACATCAAAAAAATTATAAAAAATCCCGAGTATAAAGGAGTACAGAAGACATTTTCTGACATTTTCATTTGGCGGATGACACTTTTCAAAAATACTGTCAAAAAAATTATTTTATTTTTATTTCTTTTCTTAAAAATTGTCTTTCGATCATAACAAATTTTTTTATCATGCATTTTACTCGTAAGTATTGGGAAAAAAATCGGCGCAAAAAATTAGATTTTAATTTTGCTATGGGAAAAAAATTAAATCGAAAAAATAGATATTTTTGTTTAATATCTCGATAACGGCTTAGGATAAAGACCTCAGATTTTGTTAAAATTATTTTTATTTGGTACCAAAAGGATCCCCAAAGTACGAAGAAAAAACTCCGCGGGGGCAAATTCCATATACATATCCGGCTATACCCTTTAGTTTTTTCATAAGAGATATAATAGAGAGACATCTCTGCATCAGAGATGTCTTCAGCAATTAGTGCCATATCATTAGCAAACGCTAGGCAGCCTATTTGAATACCCTTAATATTTGGCCCTAGTCGGTGAGATGGTGCCCCTGCTTTTCTCCATTCCCTAACAACTATTTCCAGGGCACAATTGAAAAGTAATGGGGAAATTCCATCACCTTGACGGACGCCTGTATTTATTTCGAACTTTCCACTTAATCCACCTATAAATTTTACTTTAGCCTTGGTCTCCGTAAGTGTGTCTTTGTTAATATTTCTTGTCCAAATTCTGTTAAATCATTAAAGAGTTATAAGCGATCTATACTGTCATATGTTTTCCGGAAATCCACAAACGTTATGACATTTGTTGTTAGTTGTGTTGCAAAAATATTGTATGATTTTTTCAAATTCAAAATTTGCTCTGCACATGACCGTCCCTTCCTGAATCCACCATGATATTCACCGATTTGATTATCTACTTGAAGCTCTGCACGGTTTAGTAAAACTTTTGAAAGAATTTTGTATGTGACCTGAAGAAGGGATATACCTCGATAGTTGTTTGGTGGGATGGATTATCGCCCACTTCCAATCCGAGGGGATTTTTCCGTTTGCCAAATGTCCAACATAATTTCGTGCAATTTTGTGATACAATTTTCTCCTACATTTTTCCACAATTCTGCAGTTATTTGATCCTCCCCTGAAGCTTTGTTATTTTTTAGTGATTAAATAATTTATTCAATCTCTTGTACAGTCGGTGGGGTTGAATCTTGATTCATTTTATAAGAATTGATGAACTTAAATTTTTCTTGTGGTAAATCACTGTTGTAATTTAGAAAAGTATACTGCAAGGATTGTACAGTTTGCATCTATAGTATAAGCCAATTCTCCATTTTCATTAACAAAATGGAGCGATGGCGAAGAATACTTTGTCAACTTTTGCTTGAACGTTCTATAATAGTTTCGTGACTTATGTGACTTAAAGTCCTCTTCTATTGATTGTAACTTAAAATACAATTACTTAAAATAACAATTATGCCAGGTTTGTTGCCTATGTTGTATTAACTGGTCACATTCATCTGTCCACCAAGGGTGTTTTCTTGTTCTTTTTAACGGGGCTATATTTATAGCTGTTTGTAAGAGTCCTGCTTGAAGTTGCGGCCAATTTGGTGGATGTATTTCCTCAGTTTTTTCATGTAGTTTTCATTACCTTTAATATTCTCTATATCATTTTTACGCTGAGGAACTCGTTTTGTAAAGTTTCGTTTCTCAGGGATCACATCAAGCGAAAATTTTGTTGGATAATGATCAGAATCTAAGTCCAGGCCTTTCAATACTTTCAGTTTCATGATTTCTGCAGTATACAAACGAGAAATTAGTACATGATTCAGTTGATACTCACCCAGTGCGGAATTAGGTGAGACCCAAGTCCTAGTTTTAGAAGGGGGTTTCTTAAAGAAGGTTGATTTAAAAAATAAATCATGACTTCTACATAAGTCGGTGAGTCTCATGCCGTTCATATTAATATTTTTATGACCAGACCATTTTCCAACCTAATATAGATATTTCCTCTCTTTGCCAATTTGTGCATTAAAGTCACCAATAAGAATTTTAACATGATGTTGTGGAATTCTTTGTAAAATAATATCTAATTGATTCCAAAATTTTTCCGCTTTCTCTGGTGCTTCCTTGTTAGTTAGGTTAGTTGGTGCATCACCATGAATTAGAGTATAGATTTTGTTCCTTGATTTTATCGTTATGGTGGAAAGGCGTCCTGAGTAGGACTTGAATGTCACAACTGATTGTGGACTTTTTGTGGACAAATTGTGGACAACGAGTCATTCCCACCCACGACTCGTTCTCCTGGCTTTCCTTTAAATATCCTAAAATTTTCAGAATCAAAAGGACATTCATCTGTGTATGCAAAAATTTTTGTATTACGTTCTCTAGATTTATTCAAAATATTTTTTAATTTCCCAACTTTCAAAAGCGAATTAACATTAAATGCCATCAGCAATTACGGATTTGAGGTACTACGACTTACCTCCTTGCACACATCTGTGGTCTCCCCAGAATCCGAATAGGCTACTAGCTCTAGAAGGTGCACTATTCATGTTGATTTAATTGATGTTATTACTGACATGTCAGTCGGTTAAACTCAGGGTTCAACTTCTGAGTATTATAGTATCAGCCGCCACTAACATGTGAAACAGACGCTGTCGGGGTACCGCCACTAACATGTGAAACCGTCGTCCCCTTAACATGATATTTGGTACCATATACCAAATACCTTTTACTCATTATCCCGAGTACGGGGCTGCCTCTTCCGCCATATACACTGTTTCGTAGTCCATCTACTCCGCTGTCTATGACGTTGAGGGCTTCACCTTATCCCTGGCAAGGGACCCTTACAAGGTACTACCAGCAGGGCCAGCGCAACCAAGGATTTTAAAGAGGTGTTACTCCTCTAATAGTCCTGTTCTATATTTTTTTCTAGTCGGTTTCTGTGTATTGTTATAGACTTGTTCCAGGTTTATTCTATTGTTCTTCTAGTCATGTTCTACACTTATTCTGGTTTTGCTGTATAATTGTTCTGGACTAGTTCTAGTTTCGTCCTAGAATAGTTCTAGTCTTTTTCTCTACTTGCTCTTGTCGAGTTTTAGTCTTGTTGAAATGTTGTTCACGTGTTCTAATCTAGTTTTAAATTTCTTCTAGTCCTGTTCTAATCTTATTCTGCTCTTGTTGGTTTCATTTTTCTTTTTCTGAATTAAATTAAAACGCTTTTTCGGATTGTCAGGATTTAGTAAAACAAATCAAAAAGCTCTTGATTTAGAGAACATTGAAATTACTGGCGGCAATCCTGCACTCGCTGAAAATGTTTGTCTCGCTCTAATGCAAAAAAATAATGAGAAAGTCTTGTAAAAAATCACTTGATAAATTCTCGTTTTATTACGGATTTCTGTGTCGATTTCTCGAACGAATTCAAATTTAACATTACAGCCCTTAACAATATATTATCCGCAAAAACGTAATTTTTATCCAATTAAATTCAAAACAAATATATCAACTTGTAACTGATTTATTCTAACATAGATTTAGTAAAACTTGGTCAAATTGACGAATTATTAAGACAACTTTTTAGTCAACACGTTTTCTCTTACCTAGTTCAAATGTTCCAAATACAGGCTGAAAGACCGCTGGTCGATGGAGAATTGTTATATTTGCATTTTTTTATAACAATAAAAATGTATTATTATTATTCCAAATAATCTTATTATAACACATCATTGTAATTAAATATCCGAAAGGTTTTTCCGAAATAAATATTTGAATCAAAATTTGATGTTTTGATTCAAATATTTATTCCGGAAATTTAATTACAATGATGTGTTATAATAACTTTGTAAGATTATTTGGAACAATAATAATGATAATAAAACATTTTTATTGTTATAAATAAATACAAATATAACAATTGGCCTACGACCAGCGGTCTTTCAGTCTGTATTTGGTATTATATTTGTATATATATGTTTTGATTCAAATATTAAAACAACGTAATAACTAGTATAATACATATATAACTAAAAAACTAGTTTTCTTACTTTAAATCTTATTCTCTTTTCTGATAATTCTCAAGTAATTATTTGTATTCCACTTTTGTCTCGCACTACATTGTTGTTTTATAATCTACTCTCTACATTTCTACCGCTTTTTGTTCGTTTTCTGGTTCAATAGGGCTTTGTCCTTTAGACTTTCGCGCTGTATAGTCCCATATGCATTCACACTTTATTTCTATTTGCGCGAAAGAAGAATATTACACAGACTTCGAGCTTAATACTCCCTCTCCTTGGATTTTATTCCATCCATTGCGGTTTTCTCCAATTCAGTAACTTTAGAATTCCTATTTAGTGATTGTGCATTCAGAAATCTTTTTACAGACAAGACTAGTTGGACAAGATTAGAAAGGCAAGATAGACAATACTATATATACCTGATTGAGATTAGATAAACAAGACTAGGGAGACAGAACTAGACATACAAGACTGGAGAGACAAAGCTAGACAGACTAGACTAGACGGACAAAGCTAGGCAGATAAGACTAGATAGACAAGACTGGACTGACATGACTGGACAGACAAGACTGGACAGACATGACTGGACAGACACGACTGGGCAGGCAAGATTACAGAGATAAGACTGGACAGACAAGACTGGACGTAGAAAACTGGACAGGCAAGCCTGGAGAGACAAGCCTGGACAGACAAGACTGGACGTCCTCTTCGTAGTGTAGTTGGCAACATATCCGCCTTTGAATGCGGGAGACCCGGGTTCGAATCCTGGTAGGGGAGGCGACAACTAGTGCGGTTTTCACTAACCGTCCAGGTTGCCCACCCTGAATGAATGCAAAATATGCGATGTCGGGGTGGCTCATACTAAAGGCCAAGTTAAATAGGGGGTTTAGCGAGAGCTTCCCCCGAAACTTTTTAAATAAGACAAGACCGGACAAAGAAGGCTTAACAAACAGGACTGGGCAGACAATACTGAACAGAGAAAATTAGACAGACTGGACAGACAAGAGTGGACAGATAAGACTGGGCATACAAGACTCGACAGAAAAGACTGGACAGACGAGACTGGACAGACAAAACTGGACAGGTAACCTTGATTGCAATACTGGACAGACAAGACTAGAGAGACAAGACAGGACAGACAAAACTGGACAGACAAGACTGAACAGACAATATCGGACAGACAAGACTACAGACAAGGCTGGACACACAAGACTGGAGAAATAAGATGGGGCAGATAAGTGAACGGACAAGACTGTACACACAAGGCAGGGCTGGACAGACAAGATTGTACAGATAAGAGGCTGAACAGACAAGAGTGGACAGTCAAGACCGGACAAATATTTTTTTTCTTTGCACGTGCTGAGAGGTGACCCGTGCCGTGTGGTAGTGTGGGGTTGCCCACTAAAGGGGCGGTCCACTAAAAGACTACCCACCATTCATACCTCCAACCAAAACCAGAGAAAACGTGATGGAATCCAAAATTTGGCATAACCTCATCACGATCTTTATCCTTTCATTTCCAAAGCATTCGTCCGCATTCACTCGTTATGCAGAGCGCGCTGTTATTCGCCGTGCCCCCCTTACATCAAGGTTTAAATTTGTGCGGCCCCTTCGCACTGAAGGGGGCTCGGCGATGGCACGCATGGCTGGCGCGTAGCAAATCCTCGTCCCACCTCACGCTCATCCCTTTCATCCTTCTCCTCTTGATATATCAAGACCAATCAAGACCGCATTCATAACCGTTCATCACCTATGTTGGGCATCAGCCGTCCAAGGGCTCTCATAGACTTTTGCTCACCACTCGGTTAACCTGTTCGGATAGCCTGAGCTTTCGCTGAAGCTCTTCCCCAAGATATCTTACTCCCGAGCCGGTACGTCAACTGTCACCATTCTCACCGTGTTCACGTAGCTTTCTTCTCCCAATTAGCAGCACCTCCTCGGATTTGAGGGGACCCAAAGCAAGCCCCCTTTCCCCCATCCACCACAAATCACACTTAAATTGCTTCATTCATTATCGCTTTCAGTCGTTCTTCCGTTCTTGCGACACTACTACTAATGGTGAGGCCACACGATGCGTTATTTATGCCGGAGCGGTGCCGAAACGGCATCCAACATATAAATCACTATGCCATGACACAGGATGCGTTGGGTCTCGCCGCGCTTATGACCTGCGAGACGAGGCGGGGAGGGGCGACACGCTGCGGCGCCGGAGTGCATCGTGCCGCCACCGCAGTATTGTATAGAACGTGCTTTCTTCTTTCATGTGCCTTGTCCGGTCTCCCTGACGTTGGCGATCACCATGGCAAAAGCTGTACGGTCCTCCGCCAAGCGAAAAAGTTCACCAGCCCTTCTTTTGCCGGTCCAGTCCCGAATATTTCTGAGCCACGACTGTTGCTTTCTTCCAACTCCTCCGGCGCCCCTCAATCTTGCCCTTTAGTATGAGCTGTAATAGACGATATTTATCACCTCTCAAAATATGTCCAAGGTATGATGTCTTTCGGCATTTTACGGTCGTCAAAAGTTGCCTTTCGATGTTTGCTCTTCGTAGTACATTCACGTTTGTAACATGTTGTGTCCACGGAATACGAAGAATTCTTCTGTGAAGCCTCATTTCGAATACCTCCAGTTGGTTCATCGTCCTGACCTTTAGAGTCTACGTCTCTACTCCGTACAGCAATACCGACCATACATAGCATTCAACCATGCGTTGTCTTAGCTTCAGATTCGGGTTTTCATTGCAAAGGAAGGATCTCATTTTATTAAAAGTTGTCCGAGCAATCTCTATTCGACATTTTATCTCGCAGTCCGGGTTTAGATCCTCTGTAATAATACTACCAAGGTATTTGAACTTAGAGAAACGTTCAATTTGGCTTCCATTAAGTTCTAGGGTAGTGCCATTGTGTGGTTGCCTGCTGAATATCATAAATTTGGTATTTCCTATATTGATTTTTAGACCTTGTGTCTCTCCCATGTCACCGATTTTGTATATAAGCAACTATAGTCCCTCGATTGTGTTTGCTAAAATCTCTGTAACTGTCAGCATACCTGATTGTTGTTATTGGCTCTCCATTTATTTTGATGCCGAGGTGTGATATTAATTCCAATGCTTCCTTAAATATTATATAGGGAGATAATGAGAGTATAGAGTATAGGTTGAAGAGTAATGGCGACAGTATGCAACCCTGCCTTACTCCACGTTATATCTCAATACGGTCTGTTTTAATATTGCCTATTTTTACCTGTGCCGTTTGATTCCAGTATAGATTTTTAATTATGCGGATATCTCTATCATCTATTCCAACCCCCTGTAGTATATCTGTAAGTTTATCGTGCAGTATGCGGTCAAAGGCTTTTTCGTAATCGATAAAGCGTGCAAAAACATATTTTCGCTGATCGCGACATTTTTGGAGGAGAAGGTTCATTCCGAAAAGTGCTTCAAGCGTTCCGAATGCGTTTCTGAAGCCAAATTGAGAATCATCAAGATCTTCCTCACATCTACGTCGGATGCGTGCGTGAATGATCCGTAGAAAATGCTTTGAGCATGTGGGACATGAGGCAGATTAAGCGATAATCGCCACATTTTTTTGGCTGATGTTTTTTAGGTAGAGCAATAAAGGTTGATGATAACCAGTCAGATGGAATTTCACCTGTCTCATAGATACTATTAAACAGTTTAACTACCAAGCCAATATTTTCCTCTGTAATGAGCTTTAGAGCTTCGGTCGGAATGTCGTCAGGGCCAGATGCTTTCCTATTTATTGCTATAGAGAATGCATCACCTCAGATTTAAGAATAGTTGGTCCCATGGCCTCATGCAAGTATACCGCATCTGCTCTATTATCTTTGAAGTTGGCCACTATATAACTGGTCCATGTGTTTTTTAGTACTTGTTCCTGCAAAATTCCTTGGTTACTATCATTTGTAAGTGACATAGTCGTTTCCTTCCTGTGGATTCCAGCTACTTCCTTTACTTTTCTGTACATATTAAAAGTATCATGTTTGAACGTGCTTATTTTATAAATATTTATCTTTCTTACGACGAGTACCGATAATATTGATATTGATTTCCTTATATCTTTAGTACAAGAAAGACCTGCTTTATGGGATAAAACACACGATGATTAAAAAAATAAGTTGTGGGTGGCACCCCATAGCTCCAATTAATTGCGGTGCGGTGCCGCACCGCACCGCTAACGCATCGTGTGGCCTCGCTCTAAGCCATCTGCGTACACGACGAGTGCAACGCCGTCTAGCAGCCTCAATCTCAAAACTTTGTCATAAAATATGTTCCACAGTATCGGCCCAAGAACCGAGCCCTGTGGAACATTTGCACTCATTTTGAAGGTTTTACCTTCCACGGTCATTTTCTCCCTATCATTCAAGTAGCTGCCTACCATCTTTCGATGGAAGGGATCTACTCCCTTCAGTTCCAAAGCCTCCATGATTCCGCCCCATGGCACCGAATTAAAACCATTTTTCACGTCCAGGGTTACAAGCAAGCAATAGCTACGGGTATGTCATGGACCTGTATTAGCTAACCATGCTTTCTCTATCACTCGCATAATTGCGATCGCAATAGTGCGGCCGCCTTTGAACCCATATTGTTCCTCTAAAAGACACCCTGCCTAGGGTTTGGGAATACCCGGTCTTTTTAGACTCTGCGAGTCCGAGTTCGATTTTTAGGGTTCGGGTCCGGGTCTATTCTGTCTCGCAATTTAAACAAAAACACAAAAGAATTTTTCATCTTCACGCATATGGTAAATATAGTGTGATTCAAACATAAAGTATAAAGACTAGAACATTCTAGTCCAAATTTCATCATTACACTTGCACCGTCGCCGGTTGAACAACTAAATTTTGGAGCAGTTAAAACTGTCGATGTCTAGTGATTTCTTCCAATTTTTGACTTGGTTACTTTTGGCTGTACACCCACGATATTATATTTAAAACAATCAATAAATATATGATTTTTTAATTTTATATTAAATGTGTTTAAGTTTTGTACTACTTTTTCGACTAATTTTATAGCAGCACATGTCAAAAATTGTCAATAAACCCAGATTATACACTACAGAGTCAATTCCATGCAAATTGATATTTAGATATGTTCGAATTTTCATACTCGTCCCTTCATCAATTTTAATGTTAAATCGTCGATCTTCTTTACTACGCGGTGTACTAGACCAGGGGTCTCCAAACTACGGCCCGAGGGCCACATCCGGCCCGCGGACAGATTTTGTCCGGCCCGCGGAGAGCTAGCATACTTGAAAACTCCTTTTAGAGAACATAATTTTTATAGCAAATTAAATTTAGTTTACTGAAGTATTCTAATTTTATGTTGAATAATTATTAATATGACATCTACATTGATATGGTCATGGGCTAACTACTCATAACATTGTTGTAGGCTTATTGTTATTGTTTTTGTGATAAGTTGGATAAAGAAACACAGAATTGTAATGAGTAAAGACATGTATAATATGCAGAAAATTTAACTTCAGTATATAATAACTAACAAATTATTGAAATGAATCCAACTAACATTTTATACATTTTAAATAAAAACATAACTTATAACAAGCATAATGACATTTGAAATACAAATGAGATTTATTTAATTGAGATTTTCCACTGACAATAGTTTGTAGTTGTGGACTAATTTTACTTGTACCAATTATTAAAAGAGATTTAAGATGCTCATCAGTTAATTTAGATCTGTAAACATTTTTTGTGTACTTCATTTTGGAGAAGGTCTTCTCACACAAATAAGTAGTACCAAAAACAGAAAACAGCCCACGAGCAAATTTATGCAAATTATCAAATTGTGTCAGTGGAAGACTCTTATAAAATTCCAACAAAGATGAGTTTTGATATTTGTTCTTAATTATATCACTGCACTGTAGATCAATCATTTCCATTTGAAGTTCCGGGGCTAGGGTTTCAATGTCAGTATCAAAAGGATTCTGAAAAATCTTAATTTGATTCGCAATGGCATCAAAGTCCGAGAAACGAGTATCAAAATTTATTTTCAAAGCACTCAAAGTTTCGATTGCAAAATCGATAGGAAACTCAGTCTCAGTGTTGTGGCTGAATATTTCACATGTTTTAAAATGTGAAAAACATTTACTTCGTAGTTGTGATTGAAACAGTATCAATTTCTTCCAGAATGATTTGATATTAGTATATAAATCAGGAAGATGCTGGTTTCCTCCTTGCAATCTCAAATTCAGTTCGATCACATGTTTTGTCAAATCAACATAGAATGCTAACTTCCACAGCCATGCGTTGTTTTGTAATTCAGTAAGAGGGCGATGCTTTTCATTCAAAAAAATTTCGATCACTGCTCGAAGTTCAAAAAAGCGCTGAAGGACTTTCCCACAACTAAGCCAACGTACGGCAGTATGATAAGGTAAGTAATTTTCTCCAATCTCTTCAATGAATTGTCGGAATTGTCGGTGATTCAGCCCAAAAGATCTGATAAAATTAACAGTTGATATGACTGGTTTCAGAACTTCAGACATATCCAAACATTTTCCGCACAAAGACTGTTGATGAATGATACAATGTAAGACTAATGGTTTTGAACCACCGTCATTTTCTGCAGCCTTTGACACAAGAGCGACCACTCCTTTATCTTTCTCACTCATGATTTTGCCTCCATCAGTTGTAATACATTTTAAGTTTTTCCATCGAAGGTTCTTTTGATTAATGGCCATTTCAACTCCTTTAAAAATATCTGTACCAGTAGTTGTGCTATGAATACTATACATATCAAGAAGTTCTTCATGCACTTCATAGCTTTTATCTACTCCTCGAATATAAATCAACACCTGAGCAGTATCTGACACATCCGTTGACTCATCCAAGGCCAAAGAAAACCATTCAACATGTCCAGTGTTGTCGAACAGTTGAGAGGATATATTTTCAGCGATGTTTTCTACCCTTCGAGCCACAGTGTTTGCTGTCATACTGACAGTTTTTAATAAATTTACCTTTTCAGGGCACATTTCTTCGGCTACTGCAATTATGCATTCTTTGATCATTTCTCCATCGGTGAATGGTTTTCCACGTTTTGCAATTTCAAGAGCCACACGAAAGCTGGCACGAGTTGCAGCCTCTTGTTCAGTTTTGAGTTTTGTAAATGAAGATTGCTGCGATTTTAATCCGCGCTTCATAGCTTCGAATTTTTCTGTCCGCAAACTTCCTGTATATTTTGAGTAATTTTGAAAATGTTTTGTTTCATAATGACGTTTAATGTTATATTCCTTGAGAACGGCTATGCTTTCATTGCAAATAAAACATAGCGCCTTGTTACTGGACTCAATTACGAAATGCTGAATGTTCCACTGATCTTTGAATTTTCTGCATTCACTATCAATTTTTCGCTTCTTTTCCATACTACTAAATCACACACAAAAGCAACAATTCAAATCAAAATACTGTTACGAAGATGTCTTAAACTTAAACACGCACAAACACGTTTTAAGGAGGTACGCACATTTTATTTCACAACAGTGTCATAGGAACTGACTTGTGGTTGCGCCACTAGCCTTCTTATATATTCCAATTACTGCTATCTAGAAGTGAGTGGAAGACACCAGAACTTTCTCGAACCAACAAGATTATTCTGTACGTGCTATTAGCGCCATCTGTTAGCGATAGAAGGTACTACCTATTTCCGCTTGTGTCCACCAGATGTCGTGTCACGTTACTCCTCATGGCTCGTACTCTACGACTAATCTAGAAATTACAGATAATGACAGGAAAATTAATAATATGCAGTGTTGCCGTTTTGCGTTTTAACGTTTTACCGCCTTTTTTAAACGTTGCGTACTTTTTCGGACTTTTTTTTTCATCAGTGGACTATTTCACTTTTTACCACCGGCAACAATGATAATATGGGTGTGGCCCTCGGAACTTACTGGAGTAATCAGTATGGCCCTAAGGCTGGAAAGTTTGTAGACCCCTGTACTAGACAATGCCAAACATTGAAGACCCGAGACTCGTCGAGTCTAAGATCGGGTATCGGGTACCGGGTATTTACCCTGGGACTCGTCGAGTCCGGGTCCGGGTACTCGGACCCGAAAAACCCTACCCCTGCCCTCTGGAGATCCTCATTTATCCTAGCTCCGATCATACTCTCAAACGTCTTCGCTATCTCATTCACTAGGTAGATTGGCTTGTATTTGGCTTCCTCTCCATCCTTTCGCTCTTACACACACATGCATCCTCGCACACATGCCCAAATACCTTGCAAACTTTGGGTGGAACAGCATCAGGAGCCGGCGCTTTTCCCTCCCTTATCCGGCAGCAGTGAAAAGTGGCGCCGATCTCCAACCCATGGGTTCCAGCCAGTTCTCTCGCTCATGTACTGGGCACAGCTTCTTGATTTCCGTCATTAGGCTCTCCCCCTAGAGAGTATTAACCCTTTGCACAATTTTCCTAATGACGATATTATAGCCGTCACCCCAGTTGTTATTATTCACCTCTTCGCAGAACACTCTCCAAGCTTCTTGCTTGGAGTTCGCGATGGCTCTGCGAAGTTCCACGCGCGACAGCTTATACCTCTTTCTCCACTCCTCACGCACCTCTTTGTTTGCTCGACTATTATTCCTAAACATACATCTCCTCTCACATAAACAAGACAGGACTGACGAGACTTTTTTTTGCACGTGCTGGGAGGTGAAAAATCTGCAAACAGACACCACCCAGCCCGTGCTGAGTAGTAATGTGGGGCTGCCCACTAGTGAGCGACCCACTAAAAACCCCCCACCATTCATACCCCCCAGCCCAAACCAGAGAAAACGTGTTGGAATCCAAAATTGGCATTACTTCATCAAGGACTGACAAGACTGGCCACATAGGACTGGACAGACAAACTGGATAGACAAGACTGAACGAAGAAGGATGGACAGTCAAGAGTATGCAGACAAGACAACACATGACAGATATAACTAGACAAATAAGGTTAGACAAGCAAGACTAGACAGACAAGACAAAGCAAATAGAGCAGACTAGACAGCAAAAACTATGCACTCAAGATTAGAGAGAGAGGACTTTGAAGTGGTTTGAGGGAAGCTCTCACTAAACCCCTTATTGCACTTTGGCTTTTAGAATGCGCCACCCCGGTATCGTAATATTTTGCATTCGTTCAAGGTGGGCAGCCCGGACGGTTAGTGAAAACTGCCCTAGTTGCCGCCTCACCGACCAGGATTCGAGAGGAGTACACAGGCAATATTAGCTAGACATGATTGGACTAGATATGACAAGACTAGACAGAAAAAGAGAAGAAAAACAAGACTAAAGAGACAAGATTGGACCGAGACTGTAGACACACAGGACTAGGCAGACAAGATTAGACTGTCAAGACTAGACAGATAAGATTAGGCAGAACAGATTGAACTGTCAAGACTAGACAGGAAGACTAGACAGTCAAAACTAGGTAGACAATCTAAATATATTTTTTATTGTTTATGTCTAGTCCAGTTGAGGTATTTGTGTATTGTATAGTTTATAATGTTTGTGAAGTATATGTATCAACAGTAAATTTGATACAGTTCGTCATCTGAAAAATGTAAACAAAAAATAGGAGCACAAAAAATGTTCAGGTTTCCTTATCAGTGTTTACATTAACGCTGCTAGCTCGGTTTAGAATGCTTTGCAAACTGCAGTAGTAATTTGTGAATGGACGTACTAACATGAAATCCGCTGGTGAAATTGACAATGTAGCGAGAGATAGTTTTGCGGAAAAATGTGTTTGTGTCGGTTAGATAATTTCGTGAAAAACAAATTTGCGCGGACAGTTTCGTATAAAGATGATTTTGTGAACATTTTTGTGTAAGAAAATGTTGTGGAGAGGTAGTTGAGTGTAAAAACAGTTTTGTGGAAACAGAATTTCGTAGAATTGGAAACATCTCGTTTGGTTCAAGGAAGCTTCTATTGTAAGTTTTTTACGCAATTTTATTAGCAGCATTCGAGTTTTATTAGCCAAAACTTAAAAATACATTTCTAGTAAAGATTATTAAACAAGTAAAATATTATTTAATAAATATTGTTGGGTTGATAGTCATTCACATATTTGTTGTAAATATGGCAATACATATTTATTATTATTATATATTATATGTTTTGTGATTAGTTATCAAAGTTACTATAGTAAATTACTTCCTGCAGTATCACAAATTTTTCAATTTTTGCAGTGAAATTTGTAATTATTTAAAAGCTAAAACCAAAATTTGCTTAAAGCTAAACCATCAAATATTCTTCCGTAATTCCTCTTATTAAACAATCCAATTAGTAGATTAGATATTTCCATAAAAGCAAAACAGATCAACAGTCTTTGTATAATTATAAAACAGATCAACAGTCGTTATATAATTATAAAAGTAGTAAACAAAATGGTCAAATACGAAAATTCGTTTCAAAAGGTATTACCACTTAAAGGTATTACTATTATTAGGTATACGTATTAATATAAGTTTCAATTGACAAACTAATAAAACTTAAAATAAACCAAGAAAAACAGTTAAGTCTAACTGGATGGTAAAACTGAGAGACTATAGAAGACTATACAGACAAGTCTATAAAAATAATACTAGACCAATAGGACAAGAGAGAGAATACTATCCAATTAAAACTTTAGTAAACAGTAATAAATTGTTTAGGAATATCGAACTATTAAGTTATACAGGGTGCTTCAAAAAAATGTATACACACTTTAAACTATTGTAGTTTTCCCGCTCTACAAGGCTAATGTTATATTTCTTCGCCAGGTGCCAGCATAATCGTCCCTCTATGTTATATTATCAGTTGTAATTTGTAATATCAACATGGGGGACGTACGTTTGAGTTTTGAAGAACGTAAGCAGGTTATTAAGTGGTACTGGAAGTTTGAGAATGTAAATGAAGTTCAAAGACAGTGGAGAAGGGAGTATGATACAGAACCACCTTCAAGATTAACAATTACACGCATACGAGACAAATTCGAAGTTCATGGAACAGTGTGTGATGTGCATAAAGGTCATTCAGGTCGGCCTCGAACAGCTACAAGTGATGAGTCATCAACGGCAGTCTTGGAACTGTTTCAACGCTCTCCTAACAAATCTTCAAGGCAAGGGGCACGTGAAAGTGATGTAAGTGCTAGCAGCGTGCTACGCATTCTGAAGAGAGGCAAGTATCGTGTTTACATTCCAAGGCTGGTGCAACAGCTAAATGACGACGATCCAGATCGAAGGTTGCAATTTTGTGAATGGATTCAGGAGATGGTGATACGTGAACCGGGATTTATGGGTAGCATCATTTGGTCGGATGAAGCCCAATTCAAACTTAATGGAACTGTCAATAGGCACAATTGTGTTTACTGGGGTGAAGAAAATCCTCACATTACAATTGAAAAAGCTGCAAATTTGCCTGGTGTAAATGTGTGGTGCGGTTTGTCTTCAAGGGGACTCAATGGACCTTTTCGATTTGAAGGCACTGTAACTGGTATTAATTACCTAACAATGCTTGCTGATTCCATATTTCCTGCCATTCGTGCATTATACGGTAATGATGATTTTTATTTTCAACAAGATGGTGCTCCGCCGCACTATCACAGGGACGTACGAGCTTACCTGGATCAAAATTTGTCGGGACAGTGGATAGGACGCAGGGGCCAATCGAGTTTCCAGCACGCTCTCCAGACCTTACACCACTGGATTTCTTCTTGTGGGGCACAGTAAAAGATGAGGTGTACAAACGTAAACCATGTAACCTAGACATTCTTTGGAATGAGATTCAAGCAGTGTGTAGAGAAAGCTCATTGGACGTTTTGATACGATGTACAGAATCAGTGGTGACTCGTACTCAGAATTGTATTGATGCTGCAGGTCACCAATTTGAACAGTATTAACATTTGTTATTTATGTTTCATTTACATTAGACTTTCAGCTTTCTATTTTCCTGAAATTTAACTTTGTAGAACGGTAAATAAATTTTCTATGGAAGTTCAAAGTGTGTATACATTTTTTTGAAGCACCCTGTATATCTATGTGGTTAACCACGAATTATACTAGTTTTGATTAAATTTAAAGCATTATATTTAATATACCTACATATATTCTTGTATTTGCATATTCCTTGTGTCTGTCTGTAGTGTAGATTAAGTTAGATAACGAAGTATATAAATTCACTTTATTTATAATTACGTCTCGCGTTGGATTTCACCACACGAATTTATTAAGCTTAATCTCAATTAAATAATTAATTAAGCCGAACTTTAATCCTGCTCTCTCTGCCTCAATTACATACATGACACTGCAGAATTTCACGGCAAACAAAAGGTCGTAGACCACAAGCGTTTCACATTCAAATATTAATAACTGGAGAGATAAGACTAGAAGAGCAGGACGGATGAGATTAGTTAGACAATGATAGAAAGCCAAAACTAGACAGACAAAATTTGACAGAAAATATTAGAGAGAAAAGAATTGAGAGAGAAAGACTGGAAAGACGAAACTATACCGACAAGATTAGACATACTAGACTAGAGAGACTAGAGTAGAGAAACTAGACTAGAGAGACAAGACTAGAGAGACTAGACTAGAGAGACAAGACTAGAGAGAATAGACTAGACAGACTAGACAAGAGAAACTAGACTAGGAGGCTACTAGACTAGAGAGGCTTGACTAGGCTAAAGGACAAGAATAGACAGGCAAGACTAGATAGGCTATACAAGGCAGACTAGATGGTTAGTCAGAGAAGACTAGACAGATAAGGCTATGCATACAAGTCTAGACAGGCAAGATTAGGCAGACAAGACTAGACAAGCAACAATAAAAGCCGAAAAATCAATCAAAGCATTAATAAAACTGATGATAATAATTAAGGGGTGGTCGATCTTAAAAAGGAAATTTGTCGGTACAGTCGCGCACTCCATCGTGCTTCATGGTGCACAGATATGGACCCTTAGTCATAAAACATATAGAAACGTGCTGGGAGCACTACAAAGACCGATAGCTGTAGGAATAGCATGTGGCTATCGAACTATATCAACGGAAGCTGTAATGGCAATCACATGCCCATCGAACTCTGGTCGAACAAAGGGAAAGGGCAACCAGGAAAACCAAGCAAGAAAAGAAAGACATCAACGTATACGTATTTCAGAAATGGCAAAGGACATGGACGCAAGACACGAGGTAGGCAGCCTGGGCTAAAAACTTCTTCAGAGATTTAGGCATATGGACCACCAGGAAGGACGGTAATATGGTAACCATCTCACTCAATTCCTAAGCAGATGCGTGTGCTTCAAAGCATATCTCAAGCGTTTAAAGATTATCAACGATGAGCACTGCCCCCACTTTAACGCGGAGGAGTCACCAGAGCACAGCTTTTACAGGAGCACAAGATGGAGCTCAGTAAGAAGTCGGCTATATAACGAGGTGGGAGAGTTGACTATAGAAAACATCGAGAAGAAGCTAAATAGTGAGGAGGAATGGACGCGCATACATAAATATATAATGAACATAGCAATAGTAGAAGCCGAAGAAAGACCTGCCGAGAAGATCTCAAGGCTTAATTCCTAGGGGGAGATCAAAAAGCTCATTCGGGCGATGTACCCTGAAGATAATAATGATTTAGGGGTGGGAAAACAATATCAGAAATCGAATACAGAATCGAACCCGAATGTGGGTGGATATGTCGCCAACAACACTACCGAGGAGGACAGACGGTCAACACTAGACAAAGAAGACCAAACAGCCAAGACTAAAGAGCCAAGAACAGACAGACAAGATCAGAGAGACTAAACTAGATTGACATGAATAGACAAGTCTAGACGTGTGAATGGATGCATTAGTATGAACAGGATGGTTGCGACAGTTACTACGTGGTAATCCATACTTACATTGAATTGGAAAATTCACTTTGTTTTTTACCACACTTATATTATGTAAAAATGTTATGTAACTTATTATTCACAGTTATATACATTTCGACACATATCACGACTCGAGTTTCGACGTTTGACGGTCATTTTCAAGCGACTTAACAAATGGATGGGGTTGAATATATACCCTTATAGTTTTGGTGGGGTGGGGGGGCGGTGTTTGTCCGAAGATGAGGACTTATCTGTTTGAGATTGGGTGAGATTAAAAAGTTGGGAAAAGATTTGGTCAGTTTGCTCGTTTAGGAGATTAACTGAGGGATTACCGGTTTTTTTGAAAATTTCTAATGACTCTAGGAGATTTGGTTTCGGGCCTTTGTTGCAATTATGCAAGATTTTTAGATTATCTATTTCTGGGAATTTATGATTGCATTCGAGACAATGGTTTGAAAAAGAACTAGTGTCTTTTTTCAGACGAAAAGCGCGAGAATGTTCTGAAAACCGTGAAAAACTTCGTCCTGTCTGCCCTAGGTACACGCTATTGCATTCGGAACAATGAATTTCGTATACGCTGGATTTTTTAATGGGATCGATTTTGTCTTTGGCATTAAACAATATTTTGGACAACTTAGAGGAGGGTTTAAATGCTACCTGAAGATTTTGCTTTCGAAGGACATTTGCTATGTGTTCGCTGCACGGATGCATTAGTACTTTTTAACACTAACCGTGCGCAAGCTAACCGAGATCATCCAGGACATCTGGTAAACAGAGAAATTACCACCCGATTGGAAATCTGATCTGATCCATCCGCTCACAAAAAGGGAGATTTTTCTGATCTAAACAACTACCGTGGAATTTCTCTCGTCCCATTAACATACAAGATTCTCTCGAAGGCGTTACAAACAAGGACAGAAAATCAGTTGAATAGTCAACTGGGAGAATACCAGGGGGGCTTCAGGAAGACCCGATCCTGTGTTGAACAGATCCTCAATCTTAAAACTGTACTTACATACTCCAAGATGAGAAACCGCAAGGTGGTCGTCACTTTTGTTGATTTTAAGAAGGCCTACAATTCCATTGATAGAGAAACGCTTAACAAAGTACTCCAGGAACTAGCACTAGACCACAAAACCCGCAGACTCATCCTAGAAACTTTGATCAACACCCATTCCAAGGTTAAATTTAGAGGCGAGATTTCAGAAAGCTTCGAAATAAAAACTGGAGTGAGACAAGAAGATGGACTTTCCCCACTTCTCTTCAACTGTGTCCTTAAAAAGGTTATGAGAGAATGGCGCAAGGAACTGAAAAATTTGGGTGCTCAGAGTGGTATCTACCTGGGACGCAAGAACGATGGACTTAGTTGTAGATTGCCTGGCCTTTGCAGATGACATGGCACTGTTTGCTGATTCTCTTGAGATGGCAACAATGCAGGTAAACTGCCTCAGAAAACAGGCTGCCAAATTGGGTCTTCAAATGTCGCTGGAGAAAACAGAATTCTTCACCAACATCAGAGAAGCAAACAGAGAGATGTTACTAGGGGAACAGGGAAACATCAAGAGGACTGAGAAATTGAAGTATCTCGGCGAATGGATTGAACCCAACTTATCAGAAAGAGCATCATTATCCAAGAGAGTCAACAAGTTGGAACTAGCCTATCGGCTGACTAAGAACACTTACAACAAGACATGCCTGTCACGCAACCTGAAACTTAAGCACTACACAACAGTCTTCCAACCAGAAGCCCTGTATGCCATGGAGTGTCTTTCCTTGAACCGAAGGGGTCTAGTAGAGAAATTGGAAATCAGGGAGAGGAGAATCCTCAGGAAGATCCTAGGCCCGGTAAAGGAAGATGGGGAATTCCGAAAGTGGCATAACTCTGAGCTCTACGAACATATTGAGATGTTCTCTTACTGTGCAAGGTAAAGAAGGGTAGCTTTCTATGGCCATGTTGTAAGATTGCCTCCAAACCGACTAACCAACCGTCTGTTCACCTTCTGGCAAAACAAGAAGCTTCGTACCACTTGGTTGACAGAGACCGAGAAGGAGAAAGAACTGGTAATAACAGATCTCAAAAACAGACAGTCTGTGAGACGCACCCTGAAGGAAGTCCGTGGATTTCTGGACAAACCTCGAAGGAAAGGTGCTCCCTGGACAGAAGAGAGAAAGGAGTTATACCGGCAGAAGATGCGACCATACTGGGAAAAGGTCAAAGCCCAACAGTTGAACAAGCGTGGTCCAAAGTAGGCCTATTCGAAAGAAGAAGAAGAAGACAAGTCTAGACAGAAAGACTATGTAGACAAGATTTGTCTAGTTTTGTGTGGTGTTATCTGTCTAGTCTTCGCTCTGTCTATCTGTTAAGTCTGTCTTGGAAGGATTACAGCATTTCTAAAGGAACTAAGATGGCAGTCATAAAGACACTTATATTTCCTATAGTCACATACGCTGCGGAATCCTGGACACTAAAAATGGCCGACAGAAGACCAATTGATGCGTTTGAAATGTACACCTGGAGATGCATGCTCAGGATATCATGGACGAAAAAACGTACTAATGAATTCATTCTACGAGAACTTAACATCGTCGATCGACTGAGCAAAACTATCCAAAAGTCCATCCCAAAATATTTCGGTCACATAATGCGAAGAAAGAACGACTCCCTTGGAAATTTGATAGTCCAAGGAAAGATAGAGGGTAAGAGACTACGAGGAAGATCACCATCGCGCTATGTGGATCAAATATCCAAAGCCATAAGCGCAACTGTACACGATTGCACAAAAGCTGAAAATAGGGAAGAATGGAGACAACAAGTACAACAAATATGATCTCTAGGTCATACCATTGCCAAGATGCTCTGAGACGAACGATACGATTGAGATGATCTGTCTAGTCTTGTTTGACTAGCGTTGCCTGTCTAAATTGTTTCGGTGATGCTGCACTAGTAATTGCGGGTATACTTCCCATAGAGCTCCTAGCGGAAAAGAGGGCTGAGCTGTACGAGGAAGGCTGCAACAGACAATCAAAAACTACACCAAGATAACAGTTGGTAAGAAAATGGCAGACAAATCGGTGGGTGTCTGACAAGGGCCAATGGACAAAGCTAATGATCTCAGACATCCATACATGGCTCTACAGGAAACATAGCGAGCCAAATTCCTATATTACCCAATTCCTCACAGGACACGGTTGCGTGTTCTCCAGGACACTGGGGAGCAGTGTGTCTACTGTGGCGAAATAGATTCCGTGATCCACATTTTCTTCGACTGCTACAGATAAAGCAAAAGTACCCAGGCAACATGAAGAACTCTCCACGTACAGTTATGTAGTATATGCTGAAAAAGAGGGAAAATTGGGAGTTGATTGAGAGGCTTGTTAAAGACATCCTAACAAACAAGGAAGACGATGAGAGACTGAAACTCTACAAAAAAGCCACAATAAGTACCAACTTCAATACAACCATCTCATTGAAGATATGCTATCAGCGGTTCCGGTGTGATTGGTTGACTTGTTACGTGCCACTTGTCTGTCAACTTCCTTGCTGCCAGCTACGCCAGGGAAAATAAAAAAGTCTTGTCTTTTTAGACTTATCTCTTTAGCCTTGTCTGTCTATCTTTGTCTGTCTGGTCTTGTCTGTATAGTCTTATCTGTCTTGTCTTGCCTTGTCAGTCTGGTCTTGTCTGTCTAATCCTTTCTCCTAGTCTTAAACCTAGTCTTGTCTGTCTAGACTTGTCTGTGTAGCATTGTCTGCCAAAACTTGTCTGCGTAGTCATGTCTGCCTAGCCTTGTTTAGCCTCTGACTAGCATTGTCTCTTTAGCCTAATAGACGATACTCGATAAAACTAGATAGACAAGACAAGACAGCAGGATTAGACAGACAAGACCAAACAGGCAAAAATAGACAGACAACAACCATCAGACGAGACTATATTATTTGGCTAGATGTATGTGGTCTTGTCTTTCTAGTATTGACCATTGCTTTCTACACATTTTCACCATCTTTCTGGTAATTTGTGGATACCACGCCAATAGAAATGGTCGTCTTTTGAAGCAAACCAATTAGATACCTAATTTTCGACTTCTTCGTAGGAATCGAAGTGCTGCTCAGCCAATGAGTGTCCCATCGATGAAAAAAAATGGTAATACGGCAAGTGGGGTAGCAGCACCCAGCCAAGTGCTTTGCATGTACCCTGAAGCGGTTTTGCTTTGTGTGCAGGCGCATTGTCTTTCGTTCAATTCATATGGCACCCATTTTTTACACTTTTGGATCTGTCCCATAGCCTTAAACGGTCAGAAATTGTTTCCGGTGCAACATATAACATTGCCGCCATTTGTTTTTGACTCAAATTATCATCTTCATCCAATATTGCTTGCAATTCGGCGTCTTCAAACTTATTTGGTGGCCTTCCACGTTCTTCAGTTCTCACATCAAAATCGAGGATAGGCAGACGAGGCTAGAGAGACAAGATTAGAGAGACAAGGTTATACACAGAAAACCAGACGTAGAAAAATCGACAGTTAGGATAAGTAAGAAGTTAGGATAAGTAAGATAAGAACAGATTAGACAGATAATAGACATACTTCTTAGATAGACAAGACTAGACAGGCACTGTCACTACACTAGACAGGCACTAGATTGGCTAGGTGCCAATGAAGACATTACTGGACTAGACTAGATAAATTTACAAGACTAAACAATGATTTCCTTATATAACTGTATTGACTCTACTGGTCCAGATTGTTTAATTTATACAGAATTTGGTTTGAATATTTGGATAAAGCGACTTTATTTCTTTTATAATTTCATCTCTTTGCAAATATTTTTAATCCTGTAATAAATTTATCCTTCAGCAAATAATATTGTATGAGAAACGGTTTTGTTTGTTTCTGGGTTTTATTTATTTACATTTAAAAATTCTCTTTATTGTAATTTTTGGAAGGAATTTCTCATCTCTCACTGAAAGAATGGAAATTACGAATGCGGCCTTGTGGCAAAAATAATGCAAAAAAATGCGAAACGATTTTCGCTTCTTGCATTAAAAACATTTTTTTCCCACAATTATAATATCAGACAGGAAACGTAACAGAGGTGAAAAAAAGTACGGGGAACACGGCGTACTTCCTCACCGCTCTTTTCACATTCAACCTTAGATAATTCAGCAGAAGATTAAATTCATTTGAATTCATAAAAAAAGATAAATTACTAACTTTTTTCAAATATTATTTTACTTTACCGCGGAATTTACTTTTCCATTTAATTTCCTCCTCTTTTATAATATTTTCTTGTAACAAGTTTTCTGCTTTTATGTTCTCTTTTCTTTTGGATTAATTATTCCAAGCACATTTCTAATTAAAACGCGTTGAATATCTTGTAATATTACAAAAAATCCGGACATATTTTCCGGCGGTTCATACATCTTCCGGGACACAAAATCCATATTAAAAGCTGCTAGTTTTTTCTATTACGAAAATTTATTATAGTTGGAGATCACACGAGATTCAATTAATTAAGCTTCAACTTAAGCCCTGGCGTTGAGTTATGACAAACGTTTAAATTTAAATTGTTGTAAACTTTAATATGTAAGTTGGCAATAAATTTAAAATATGTTTTAATATTACTTTATAGTCTCGTTCTATCAATCTAGATCAGTGATATTCGGCCCTTGATCTAGATTAATTCACTTTAATTTTTCATTTTCTATTCTAAACTGGAAAGACAAAACAAAACAGCAAGACAATATATACAAGACTGAATAGAAGACTAAACTAGAGAGGCAAGAGGCTAGACGAGATTACACAAACGAGACAAAATGGTTTGACTATATGCATTCAAATGTCTCTCACATTTAGCAACATTTTTATTATTGATTGGCAATACGTGGTTGTTTTTAATAGTTAATCATTTTTCTCCAAGAGAAAAAAAAACATTGATCTATCTACCTTGAAAGTTTTCTGTGTGTGAATTCCCAGGGGACGAGAACAGTTATAATTCAATCAAACGAAGAAGGTAGGAGGGAAAGAAAAAAGTTGGTTGTTTGATGGGAGTGTGCAACCTTACCACGAACAGTGAACCATCAAATAATAACCCTCTCAGGAGGGTACGCATGAACTTTGCAGCGAAAGTTCTCACAAGAAGAATTAATAAAATGAAATATAATTTCGGTTTCGATTTTCGTTCGAGCACTTTCGTTAATTATTTTAATTGAGGCAACGGACGGGATATTGTTGCATTGTTGTTTCCTACTTTATTACTAGTATTATGGGAATCTTATAAATTAAAGTGGATCGAATCTTTGTGTTGTTGTTTTTTCACTCTTCTAAGTAATGGGAAACTTTTAGACGGGAACGCGTAATGAGTCTATTGTGGATGAAATTGCAGCTTTCCATGAGAAAAAAGGAAGAGAAAAAGTTTTTGAAGAAACATGTAATAATATTATATAAGGGGAATTCTACTTCAACTGAGTAGACTCCTGAGTTTGTCTCGTCTTATTTATGTTGTGTTGTCTTATCCGCATTGTCTTTTCATTGCCTTTATCGCGAGATATTTCTTTGTTTATATTGCCTTGTCTACCTATTCTTCTGTTTATTGAGTCTATTCTTGTCTCTCTGGATTTTTCGCTTAATCTCCTTCTTTATTCTATGTACTAGATGGTTTCTACCATTCGTTCTCATGTAGATAAATTGTTTGAAAAAAATATGTTTCTAGCTGGAGTAAAAGTAGTTAGGTCCAGTAAAATAAATTCGTATTGTAGTGCAGTAAATGTCGGGCGACCAAGGGAATTGCATGCATGCAGAAGAAAAAATTAGACCACAGTTTTAGCAATAAATTGCTAGGTTTTATTAATCTCTATTTTATTCATTTTTATCGAAAAAAGGAGGCAATAAGCAGTTATAAGTATTAACCGTCGTGTTTTTTCTTCTAAAGAAAATAGTTTTATTTAGAATTGGTAAAACCATACTACTGTATAGATAATCATATAAACTTAATAAAGTCGGAAAACAGCTTGAATATATAAATGTATTCAACCTTTCCTGAGCTCTATAATACTAATGAGTCTTTTTAGGACTACAAAAAACAAATCTCGTATGAAGTTTGGCCGTTATTCTATAGCTTTCAGTCCACCTTCGTGGCATTTAACCAAAATCAGACAAGACTAGACAGACAAGACTAGACAGACAAGACTAGACAGACAAGACTAGACAGACAAGACTAGACAGACAAGACTAGACAGACAAGACTAGACAGACAAGACTAGACAGACAAGACTAGACAGACAAGACTAGACAGACAAGACTAGACAGACAAGACTAGACAGACAAGACTAGACAGACAAGACTAGACAGACAAGACTAGACAGACAAGACTAGACAGACAAGACTAGACAGACAAGACTAGACAGACAAGACTAGACAGACAAGACTAGACAGACAAGACTAGACAGACAAGACTAGACAGACAAGACTAGACAGACAAGACTAGACAGACAAGACTAGACAGACAAGACTAGACAGACAAGACTAGACAGACAAGACTAGACAGACAAGACTAGACAGACAAGACTAGACAGACAAGACTAGACAGACAAGACTAGACAGACAAGACTAGACAGACAAGACTAGACAGACAAGACTAGACAGACAAGACTAGACAGACAAGACTAGACAGACAAGACTAGACAGACAAGACTAGACAGACTCGACTAGACAGACAGAACTAGACAGACATGATTAGACAGACATGATTAGATAGACATGATTAGACAGACAAGTCTAGGCAGACAAAACTAGAGAGAAAAGACTGGACAGACAATACAAGACTGGGCAGACAGGACTGGACATACAAGACTGGACAGACAAACTGGACAGAAAAGACTGGACCGACAATAGTGGACAGACGAGAGTGGACAGACAAGACTGGATAGACAAGACTGGACAGACATGACTGGACAGAAAAGACTGGACAGACAATAGTGGACAGACAAGAGTGGACAGACAAGACCGGACATACAAGACTAGACGGACTAAACGGACAAGACGGGCTAGACGGGCTAGGTTGACTAGACGGACTAAACGGACTAAACGGACTAGACGGGCTAGACAGACTAGACAGACTAGACAAACTAGACAGACTAGACTGAGTAAAGCTATCAACGTGGCAAAAAGAGAGCATTGGAACATAATATGCAAGAAAATTGATAACGACACTCAAAGTGAGGCACTCAAATTATAAAATATCTATGTAAAAGATCGAAGAAATAGTGGATGCACTTTGCCACATGCACGAAACACCGATATGGGAACAACCAGCAGTAATTGAGATACCTGAGTTCGCACAAACAGAACTCAAAGCGGCCTGTGACCGCCTCCGAAATGGCAGAGCCCCAGGGCCGGACGGCATTTCACCTGAAATAATTAAAATCATGGCCAGAAATTTTCCTGAGATTGTTTTAAAAACCATGAATAATGCACTCAAAACGGGCATCTTTCCAGAATGGTGGAAGAAGGCAAAACTGCTCCTCTTGAGGAAAGGTATGTAACCTCTCGAAGAAGTCACCTCATATAAGCCACTGTGTAGGCCATTAGATGTTTTTGGAAAATTGCTCTAACAGCTGTTGCTAGGCAGGATAAAAACGGAACGGAGAGAAAAAACAGTTCTCTCTGAAAGACAATATGGCTTCAGAAAAAGAAAATCTACTGTTGACGCCATCAGAAAGATCCTCGAGGTAGCTGAGGAAGCCAGAGTGGGTACACGGAGAACCAGAAAGATATGCGCCCTGTTAACCTTAGACTTAAGAAATGCATTCAACTCGGCATGTTGGCAAAAATATCCTAGATGAGGTGAGGTCGCGTGGCTTTCCACCATATCTACTCCGCATGATTCGCAGTAACCGCAAAATCATTACGGTGTCAGACAAAAAAACCGTTGAGCGTGATATCTATAGTGTGGTTCCGCAGGGTTCAGTCATGGGTCCCACATTGTGGAACATTCTCTATGATGGAGGGCTCAGACTGGAATTACCAGTAGGTGTGGAAACCACCGCATTTTCAGATGATCTGGCATTAGTTGTGTGCGGGAAAACCGAAAAGGGAGTAACTGCTAGAGCAAACATTGCAATGAAGTTAATAGACGAATGTATGGAAAAGAGGGAAATGCAACTGGCAGAAAACCGAGGCAGTTCTCCTCACTGAAAAGAGGCACATACACCCTATCACCTTTAAATTAAGAGACGCCAGAATAATACCAAAAGATTCTATAAAATACCTGGGCGTTGTAATCGACAAAAACCTCTCATTCAAGCAACATATCATGAAGGCTGCTGACAAGGCTCCCAAAACGGCTGCTGTCTTAGAGAGGCTCTTGCCAAATATGGGAGGTCCTAGAAGCAGCAAAAGGAACTCCAGGAGTTTTATGCAGCTCCAGTCTGGGCAAACAAAATCAGAGTAAAAAGACTAAATAACAAGATGGCATCAAATACAACGAAGGCTAGCATTGAGAATATGTAGCGCATATAGAACAGTTTCAAGGGAGGCTGCCCTGGTTATAGCTGGAATACTTCCTATTGACATCACAGTGCGAGCGAGACTCGATGCATAAAACTCACGATGTAATGGAAACAAAACAACTAGGAGCGAGGAAAAAATAGCAGCCACCGCCAAAATTTTTGAGGAATGGGAACGCGACTTAGATTTAGGTAGCAAAGGACAGTGGACAAGAAACCTAATCAACGATGTAAAACGCTGAACAACGAGGAAACATGGAGAGGCAAATTACAAGATTGCTTTAAGGATTACCTGCACAGGAAAGGAAAAGCTAGTGACAGCCTCTAGAAATGATAAATTTAGAATTGAAAACAAATCTCCTGTGAAATTTGCCAGTTATTTTATGGCTTTCAGTCCACCTTCGTGGCACACAACAAAAAACCAGAAAAATAACATCGTTTTTAAGATCATGTCTTTCCGATATCTTAAGTGGATAGCCATCTGTGGACGCATTTCGAGATTTATCTCTCATCAGCATAGCGTTGCTTCCATGAAATTTCACAAGAGATTTGTTTTTGGTAGTCCTAAAAAGACTCATTAGTTTTATAGAGCTTCAAAAAGGTTGGAATTTTTAGTTTTTTTTTTAAATATATTTAGGCTGTGTTCCTACTTTATTAATATGAAGTTTATATCATTATCTATAAAGTAGTATGGTTTTACCTAAAAATACAAACCTTTAAAACCTTTAAATTTAGAATAATTTATCATTTCGATCAATAACCTGCTAAGTTGATGTTTTTCTCACAAAATGTCAAATTAAAAAATCTAACCCTAATCAAGTAATCAACCACATGGGTTTCAAGTAAGTGGTTTACAAAATGTTGATCATGGAAGCAAAGCTGTGCTGATGAGAGATAGTATCGAAACGCGTCCACAGGTGGTTATTCACTTAAGATTTTTTAAAACCAAAAGGACATGATCTTAAGACGGAAAGACATGATCTTAAAAAATAATGTTATTTTTCTGGTTTTTGTTGAGTGCCACGAAGGTGGACTGAAAGCCATAAAATAACTGACAAATTTCACAGGAGATTTGTTTTTGGTAGTCCTAAAAAGACTCATCTGTTTTATAGAGCTCCGTAAAGGATGAATTTATTTATATATTTAGGCTGTATTCATTTATATCTTTAGGCTTAGACTTTATTAAGTTTAAATAGTTTTATAGTTGAGTCACAAGAGTAAGTATTTCGAGGTAGAATTGTAAAATTGCGTTCAATTAGTTTTAATTTGTCAACGAGAATTTGCGTTTACAGTTATTTAATCTTGAAACTGTGACTCACACTGTACATGATTTGCCACAACATCAAACTCAAATACACAATGACATTGTTTGATTACAATTGCATAACACTAATCAAATTCAAATACAGATTAAAGTTCTCTCATTCCTTGAACAACTACAATAAAACTCTAACAATAAGTCGAAGTTTAATAGAGTTTTATCTGCTAAGACCAATTCCATCTATAATATTCTAGTCCTATATACAATATTCTATATACAAAGTCTTGTCTGGTCTTGTCTGGGCTTGTCTGGACTTATCTGGACTTATCTGGACTTATCTGGTCTTGTCTGGTTTGTCTGGTCTTTTCGGGCCTTCTCTGGTCTTGTCTGCTCTTGCCTGCTGGTTTACCGTCTTGTCTACTCTTATCCCTTCTTGTCTCGTTCTGTCTGGTCTTGTCTTGTGTTGTCTTGTGTTGTCTGGTGTTGTCTGGTGTTGTCTGGTGTTGTCTGGTGTTGTCTGGTGTTGTCTGGTCTTGTCTGGTCTTGTCTGGTCTTGTCTGGTCTTGTCTGGTCTTGTCTGGTCTTTTCTCGTCTTGTATGGTCTTGTCTGGTCTTGTCTGGTCTTGTATGGTCTTGTCTGGTCTTGTCTGGTCTTGTCTGGTCTTGTCTGGTCTTGTCTGGTCTTGTCTGGTCTTGTCTGGTCTTGTCTGGTCTTGTCTGGTCTTGTCTGGTCTTGTCTGGTATTGTCGGGTCTTGTCTGGTCTTGTCTGGTCTTGGCTGGTCTTGTCTGTCATGTCTGGTGTTGCCTGGTTTTGTCTGGTCTTGTCTGGTCTTGTATGGTCTTATCAGGTCTTGTCTGGTATTGTATGGTCTCGTCTCGTCTTATGTGGTCTTTTTTGATCTTGTCTTTATTTCTCTGGTATTTTTGATCTTGTCTTGACTTATCAGGCTTATCCAGTCTAATCATATTTATTGAATTTTCACTATAAATTATATGGATGTAATCTAACTTACGCTTCATTGAATATTAATTTAATACTGTCTAATAGTATTTTGTTAAATTGGTTCATGGTGTGATAAACTAAAAGTAATGTATTAAGGTGATTGAATGGTTTGTGGCGACAGTAAACACAAGACAGTTAGGTAATACACCGAGTTTCGATGTTTTCGTGGAGAAATACGGCCACTACTCCTTTTCTTCTTCGGCCTCTTCACCTCGAGTGTTGAATGTGTGGATGGGTTCAGTCGCCGGCACGAAGCTACCAACGCATCATCCGGTTATATAACAGAGTTTTTTTTATCGAGAGACAACCTCTGTGTTTACGAAGTTAATAGAGAAATTTTGTTACATTGCAGCCGCAAAACAATCAATCTATCTAATAGTTTTGTAAAGGAAAGAACTTAAAATATCTCACGTTTCTAATTTTGGTTAGATAATTCTTGTTTAATTGATTATAAAATTGCACGATAATAATTCTAATCGTTTATAAAATAGTTTGGTTTGAATTTTGTTGATTTTGCTTATGCTGAATTGACAAATGGACAAACAAAAATTGCTAATTGATTCGTTTTTTTTGTAATTATAATCATTTTATGAATTGTTGCGTTCGTTAGTGGAACATTGTGCTTGTGTATATTTTACTCCTGTGCTTTTTTTAAATATTGTTTTTGTTGTGCGCGTAATTTTTTGTTTTTGATTTTAATTTTGGATTATTTTACTTGGAACGCTGATTGGACTTTGATTGGTGAGTGTGGTTTTAATCGATATTTTCTCTACGCGGTTTTATTTGTTACGATCTTGTTTGACTAGTTTCATAACTCCACTGCAAGATAAAATTTGTAATTTATGAAAATAAGCTAGTTCAACGTCTTATTATGTAAGGCAAATTTGATGATAAGCCTACACAAATCGCAAGACAAAGCAAACCTAGATAAGTCTTAACTATATGCAATATCTTGATAAGAAATGAAGGTTAATCAACACTTAGAGATTTGAGAAGCCCAAATTAGACAATGCAAGGCCAGGGTAAGATAAGGAAGACCACCAGACAAGGCAAGACAAAACCAGACAAGACCTGACAAGGCTAGCATCTAGAGCAAGACCAGACTTTTATAATCGAAACAAAATTTTGAGTAATAAGACGTGAGACGTGATAATTTAAGAATATTTAATTATTAATATATTAACTTTATTATCACTGAAAGATAAAATTATTAATTTATGGAAATAAGCCAGTTTAATGTCTAATTATGTAAGGCGAACTTGAATGATAGGAGTACACAAATCGCAAGACAAAGCAAATCTCGATAAGTCTTAACTGTATGCAATATTTTAATAAGAAATGATGGTTAAATAAACGTTAGAGATTAGAGAAGACCAAACTAGACAATACAAGACTAGGGCAGGATAGGGAAGATTAGACAAGGCAAGACAAAACTAGACTAGACCAGAAAGCGCTGGAGCCTAGAGCAGACTTATGTAACCGAAACAAAATTTTGAGTAATAACCTATTATAAAAAGAATAACCTATTTGGTACTTACTACTATTTTTAAATGCCGCCGATCTACACCTAAAATGTTTATGAAAAATCATAAAATAAAACATTTTATTTAAAATTAAAACATTTTTAAAACTCAAAATACTTTATTTTTTAACCCCGGTTAGATTAGGTTGCCCGCCGCGACGCGGACAGATAAATCAAAACAACATACGCGCAGTAGCGCGAACTGTATCCAATATATAGCGGTGGTGGCGTTAATACGTAAGTACCATATATTTATTCCAAGTTATTAAAGCAGAATATAGCTTGCATATATAAATATATTCAAGTTTTCCGTAGCTCTATAATATTATTAAGTTCTTTTAAGACTACAAACAAAATCTCATGTTGAAACACAACAGATATTTGTTTGCTATTTACTAGCCCTCAGTCCACTTTCGTGGCACTAAACTAGATAAATAACATTGGTAAATAACTAGATAGTAACTAGATAAATAACATAGTTTTTAAGATCACATCTTTCTATTTAACCCAAGTGAATAGCCATCTGCAGGCGCGTTTGATTAGTCTGGTTCACCCCAATATTCAATATATTTATATGTTTATTTATATATTATTATAATGTAATTGAACTAATTAGAATTTGAGAATGTTTCTACACGATTCTAATATATCTATTACTAATTGCTCTTAGTATTAAGATCCGATGTCTATATCGAGTTTATGTTTAATGATTTGAAATGTTCATTCCCGTTCTTTTGTGTTTTATTGTCTTTGATTGATGAGCAGAGAAATAATGGTAAATCTACTTTTGCGCGTTTATTTACTTCTGCTCTTTTTATCCATCACTGAATAAATCTCATCCGACTAGACGCGCTAATTAAAACTAATCTCATTTCTCGAGTTTGATGCGGAAAATGAAAAATAATTCTTCGGGCTCCGCTCGGTTTTAATTATACTATCATAAGAAGCAATAAAAATAACCGGAAACGAGTAGCGGAGCTAATAAAACAAAATAATTTTCATTTCTGTTGCTGCTTCCTTTCTTTTCTGTCAATCTTTATTCCTTCAAGGATTTACTTCGTGACAAAAATAAACAAGATCAATGTTTCCTAGACCAGCGTAAGAACGGAAAAACGAAATAAAAAGGAAATAGAATCGTCGGGACAGCCACTGGACGGTAATCCAAAATAAAAAGGCAGCAAAGACTCTTACGGCAAAAGACAAACACTCGTATGTGCGATTGTAATCCTCTTGATACTATGACACGACCTGGGATTTTCTCAAAACTAAATCTACTATGCAGCTGGGAAATCTCTGAACATCCGACACTAAAACTTTCATCAATATCTTTATAATTAATACAATATATTACTAAACATAACTATTTCTAAATATATATTTCGCGATTCATAAGCAAACGTTCAAATCATATTAAAATCAACAAAACCAAATATAACACAAAAATAGACTAATCCAGACAATGAACTATATGTATATTTAATAATTCATTTAAAATGTTACAATTAACAAATTACTATTGATTGAATTTTTGTAATTTGATTGAATTTACTTGTTGATTGAATTGAAATTTAAATTACTATTGATGTAATGGTAGTTAAAATACGAGAGTTTAATTTTGCGGACGTTTTTAGAACGTTATCTGCGTGGCAGATGAGAGATCGTGGTTTAGCAATGAGTTTGTTATATTTTTTATGGCGAAGACATGACTGCGAAATCTGCTGAACGTTCACTAAAGATTATGACAAATGTGGAACGCTGTCGCGATTCTACAAGTAGTTTCTACTTGCCTGGGAGTTTCTCTCGATAAATTTCAAACGTTTTCTTTTCTTTTAAAATAAGCCCAAGTGATTTACGCTTTCAATGTTTGATAACATAAAAGTAGAGAGATGGAACTAGACACAGAAAGCAAAGCAAGATAGACAAGACACGAGGAAGCAGACTAATCAGACAGGACCAGAGATGTACAAGATACCTCAAAAAAAGTATCTGGAATACAAGATGCAAGATACTTTTAAGTAATGTATTTGAAGTAACAGATACTTTTGGAAATAGTATTTGAAATACAAGATACAAAATATGTATTTATTAAATATTTTTTAAAAATATAAAATATTTTTTGAAAGAAAACATGCATTTATTAATTTCAAGGTTTATTTACCTTATTTAATTATGAACAGTGGTCAAGTGATTAATCGCGTAAATACCAAGAAAACATATTTTTAAGGTTGTATCTGAGACTTAAGTTAGACCAGTTCTTCAAACATGTTATCACTCATTTTTCTTCTATGAGGTCTCATTATCATCCCCCCAAAAATGGAAAGTCGCTCCATGGGGGCGGAACTCGGCAAACAGGTGTTATATTTTAAAACTATTTCTTTTATTGCAGCATAAGCATTAAAACTCTGTAGACGGGTGTCCTTATTATTCAAGTATTGTAACGTTTATTAACTTAGTAGTTATTCAAGTCAGCTATGTTGCTCGACCATGTGTTCTTGTCGCCACTTGCAATAGAGGAATCAGAATCCTCCAAAAACATATAATAAGATTAATCTTTTCCCTTTTTTTATTGTCTTCTCGGTTGCTGTTAAAGTTTCCGATTTTTGTTTTTCATAGCGATTAATTTTATGTGTTTCAACCAGAATTGGTCCTTATAACATGTTCTTTGAGTGCTTTTAAACACCCATTTCATTTTAAACAATGGATGTGAAATTGAGGCTAAAATAGCATTTTCCATTTTAAGCTTAATAAAATCGGAACGCAACCTGAATATATAAATATATTCACCCTTTCCGGAGCTCTATAATACTAATGAGTCTTTTTAGGACTACCAAAAACAAATCTCTTGTGAAAGAGTGTTTTTTTAAAATCATGTCTTTTCTATACTTTAAGTGGATAGCCATCTCTAGACACGTTTAGAAATTTATCTCTTATCAGTACAGCTTTGCTTTCATGAACAACAATTTGTAAACCACTTATTTGAAACCCATGTGGACCCATTCGGGTTCTTCTTCAACCTTTAAACGTCCACTGCTGAACATAGGCCTCCTCCATCTTTTTCCAGGTCGATATGTTTTGAGCGGTGTGCATCCAGTTCTTCCCGGCTAGCAGCTGTAGGTCATCTCGCCTGGGCTCTATCAACACTTCTTTTTGTTTCTCTGGGTCTCCACTGCATTATTTTCTTTCTCCATTTCACGTCATCTCGGGCAACATAACCTGCCCATCGCCACCTTAGTCTTCTATTTCGTTTGCGAATTTCCGTTTTGCGTATTTTATCTCTCTGTCTGATACCCAGCATCGCTCGCTCCATTGCTCTCTGGCAGACTCTTAAACGGCTTATGCTGTTGGCCGTAAGAGTGGTGGTCTCTAGGCCATAAGTTGCAACGGGAAGAATGCACGCATCGTACATTTTTCTCTTGAGGCAGATTGGGACTTTAGGTCTCTGAGAATATGGTTTAGTTTTCCAAAGGCAGCCCAAGTTAAGCCGATTCGCCTTGTGACTTCCGCTGTTTGATTGTCCCTGTCCAATTTAATATTGTGTCCCAGATAGATTTGCTGCTCCACGGTTTCCAAGTGGTGGTTATCTAATGTTTTTGGACATTTTCATGAGAGAGGATTATGGTCTTCTTGAAGTTCATCTGCAGGCCAACATCTTTTGAAGCTTGCTTAAGTTCGTTTATCATTTCCTCCAGTTCGTTTATATCTTGGCTCATAATTACAATGTCGTCTGCGAAACGTAAATGATTCAGGTAATTGATTAGGGTTACATATTTTTATTTTGACGTGCTTCGTGAGAGAGACATACACTTTTAGGTTATTGATTTAAATGATAATTTAGAATTGGTAAAAGACATTATCTTAAAAAACAATGTTATTTTTCTAGTTTTTGTTAGGTGGACTGAAAGCTAAAAAATAACTGACAAATTTCACATAAGATTTGTTTTTGGTAGTTCTAAAAAGACTCATTAGTATTATAGAGCTCCGGAAAGGTTGAATATATTTATATATTCAGGCTGTGTTCTTACTTTATTAGGTTTATATGATTATCTATAACAGCGGCCCCATAAGGGGCCGGGGCTTGCCCGCAAGGGGGGCGCGAATATAATACATAAATATATCTTCGTTAAATAAGTTTAAGTCTCAAATATACACATTAAAATTGTAAACTCCGTTAAAATATTGAAATTACGACGAATGATATGATAGGAATAATGACGAGCTTAGGATATTTCTTCTAGAAAAGATACCAGATTTAGCTGCCCGATTTAAAGAGAACTCTCTTCAGAGAAAAAGTACTAATTTACTGATTCTTAACAATAAGCTACAAGGCTTTTAAAAAAATGTCTGTACGTTCCAAGAGCTTTGGAGAAGGGAGCACAAGCATGTTTATTTCTTTGCATGAATTTCTTGAAGAAAATATAAAGAATAATGTCGTCAACAGAACTTAAAACAAATATCGTAATAGTATATTAAAGGACGAGTTCAGTTACGTGATTTTTCAGCACGCGTCCAAGTTTAGGTTAGGTTAGGTTATAACTTAATTAAGTTAAGTAGTAAGTTAAATTAGGTTAGGTTATAACTTAAAATTAAATAGTATATTAAAGGACGAGTTCAGTTACGTGATTTTTCAGGACGCGTCCAAGTTTAGGTTTTTTAAAGTCTAAAGTTTTTAGGTCTAAACTTGGACGCGTGCTGAAAAATCACGTTACTGAACTCGTCCTTTAATATACTATTTTCTATTTTGCGTCTGTAATGGACTCATAACAGCACTCATATGCGTGCGGTTATGGCTCGCTGAATGCTGTTATGATTTAATTTTTTCAAGGTTGGCACTGAAATTCAGAGTTGTCAGTGTCAAATTTTCGGCGAGATAGTTTTTAGTTTATGTGATGTGTGGAAATCGCGAAATGCAACAGTGTCATCAGTGTCACCAACCACCATAAAATTTTCTAAATATGTATAGGCTATTTTTTTATATAGAAATGGCATAAAATGCCATAGAAGGGCGCAAAATAGAAAAAATACTATAAAAAATTCGTTCGTAAGGCGTTTTTCCGCACTTGTTTATTAGAAAACTCCTCGCTACGCTCGTAGCGAAAATTTTACACTGACAGCTCTGAATTTTAGTACCAACCTTGAAAAAATTAACTAACAACAGCACTCGGCGATCCATACCAGCACGCATACTGAGTGCTGTTATGAGTCCATTACAGACGCAAAACAGAAAATTTTTTAACAGAATCAATGAACTTTTTGAAAAGTAGTTTTTAAAATATAATAAAACTTCTTTTTTTTACGTAACCCAATTCTAAATAAAATTAGGGTGCCGTTTATCAATATGACTTGCAGGGGAGCCGCGACATCAAAAAGTTTGGGAAGCAGTGATCTATAATGTAGTCTGGCTTTAATATTTTTAATGATATATTGTATTCTTGTAAGTTCTGGTAATAAACAACGAAAGTAGGTAGGTGTCTTTATCCCCTTGCAAACTTTGAATAGGTTCTGCCTTTGGCTTAAATGCAGGAAATTTCAAGATTTCCATAGTTTAATTTAGACACTCCTGCACTGCTAAAAGGTCTTTTATGGAATTAACTGTCTCTGAATCAGATTTACCAAATACGTCAAAGACGTTAACCATATTTGATCCATAATCTGAAACTCATTTTACAATTTAGGATAGTTTTAAATCATACTCTGAATGTAGTATATCATTTCAGCAACTTAATCATAAGTGTGAGCCCCTTTGAATTTTCTGCATGCAATGGCAGCACTTTTCCTCACGAGAGTCTCACTTTCAATCCAATGGACTGTAACCCCCAAATAACTTCTTTTAGTGGCAGGTTAAAGCAGACAAAAGCAAGACTTCAAAGCAATCTTTATTTTTTCATTGAATCCTTTGTGTTCATTACTAATCTTACTTTTGATTGAACGACGGCATAAAACTTTTGTAGGCTTTGTTAGTTGTTGTGCACCTTCAATCAAAGCTTTAAATGAATTATACTCCACTATTGATACTGGTAACATAGATTCAACAATAAATTGTACAATCAACTTGTCCAAGTTAGCAGATCTTGATTGAGATGATTGAAAATATTGCATTGGAAATAAGCAATAATTTATTTAACTTAGGACTTGGTTGTTTGACACACACGACACGACTTAAAACTTGAAATCACATGTCAGCATAATAAAATATGGCACGACGACGGCGGCAGGCAAAATAGCTATATAGACCATACCGCCTTTTGGCAAGTTGATAAATTGGGTTAGTCCAGTTAAAAAATCATACATAATTAATAAAAGTATTTTACCAAACGTAGTATTTACAAAATACTAACAATAAGATACAACAAGAATGTATCTAAATACAAGATACAAAATTAAGATTTAAAAAAGTATTTCAGATATAAGATAAAAACACTTATTTTGTATCTTGTATAAGTATTTCAAATAATTGTATCTAAGATAAGTCACATCTCTGGACAGGACTAGATAAGACAGATAAGACTTTCCAGAGAAGACTATCCAGACAAGATAATATTATGTAACTAATAGAATAATCTAAGTATAATTGGAATTTACATTAAATAATTGTCAAAAGCTAGATTAAAGACTTAAACTAAAGGCTTTGGCTTCAAGTTAATAACATTACCAGTACCAAGGCTTAGACTAAATTATTATATTGTTGAGCTATTGACCGACGAACCAGTCTCTAATATGAGTCTAACTACAAATACCATCTTTTTCCGAAAATAAGACATCCCCCGTGATTTTCGGGACATTTTGGAATATAAGCCCTCCCCTAAAAATAAGCCCTAGTTAAAATAATGTGAAAAATATAATTCGTTAAAAACTGCTCTTGAATTTAGTAGGTATTCTCTACCTGCCCTACTATTTCAGAAAAATATTTGGAACAAAATATTCCGAGAAATTCTTTGTTTACCTCTACAGTTCGTTTCAAGCAATGCACAGACACGTGTCAAAATTAATTCCTGGAATTTATAAAGTAGAACTTATCTTAAAAATACAATACAAGGCAGCAGTCTACATAGAGTGACAGTACAGGTACAACGTTTGTGTATTTCAGTCTGGTAAGTCTGATTATTACCTAACACATAATTTTATTATTTATAAAGTGAATAATTTTTAACCCCAGATAAAATGAGTACAAAAAGAAAGAGCTATTCCGTCGACTATAAAAAGGGAATCGCGGATGAATCCAGGGATGTATTATCTTGTAACCTCTCTAAAGAGAAGATGTTGGATCTCCGTATGGTTCGAAAATGGCGTGCAAACTACAATAACCTGTGTCAACTGGTGAACTAAGGTAATAGGAAAAAACGCAGAGTTGGATCAGTTTTGCCCTTGAAATGGCATTTGAATTTGATATATTCACAGAAGAATTTAAAGCATCGTCACACTGGATGGATAACTTCCTTCAAGGACATGAACTGTCTCTAAGGAGATCAACAACAATGTTTAAGCTGGAAGACAATGAAGTTGTTAAACGTGCACTTGCATTTATTCGATTTGTTGATGGCATCGACTCTTCGAAATACCAACTCTCCAACATCATCTAGCTATAACCCTGAACACCTTATTAAAGCTACCAATAAGTGCAAAATGGCAATGATGATGGCCGAAAGAAAACTTGACAATGTTCAACTCTAATGTTCAAAGAGTCCTGCTCCCCTGGATATCTTGATCATGAGTAGTGGTACAGCCTTAAAATGGGAGCCTTAAAAGCAAATGTAATGGACCAGAGCCTCCAGCACACCACAACAACAAATGTAATATCAGATCCAAACCTTAATATTTCGGAAGACTCAATGCCAAAAAGGCTATAATTCCATCTACCCTTCAAAACACAAATGCGTTGGGCCGAAGGCATAAAACTAAACACATATTATGGTGGGCTGGACTGGTATACAGACGGCTCCAAAAAAATGACAGTGGAACTTGTGCAAGAATCTATGGACCATCCCTGGATTATATTTTATTGTGTATCACATGTCGCGACATTCCAAGCGGAAATACACACCATCATGATATGTGCCCGTGAAAATCTAAAGGACTACTAAAATAACACACTACTAAATGGACAACATTCTCAAGGAGACTCTGGCTGCTATTAATGCTTTTGGGTGCGATGAAATTAAATCTAAAACAACATGGAACTGCCTTCAGGACCTTAAGGCCCTGGCGAAACACAACAAGACCATACTTGTTTGGGAAACGTAATGACGGACAAGCTAGCAAAAGATAAAGGTAACAAAGTAAATATCGGACGCTTTAACTGTTGAAATCCTGCAACTCTCAAGGATGCGGATTACAATTGTCGCAGGGCTAGTCACAGGACACTTCCTCTACGAGTATCTGGAAAGATGAACCAGTATGCAGACTATACTATGAGGAGGATGAAACTGCCTCTCATATAATTTTCCATTGCGTAGCAATTGCATGTAGAAGACACAAGCTTAACATTGCAGCAAAAGAGATCACCATGAAGAACATAGCATATAGACAGACACCTAAGACCTAATACAGGGGCTGAACCTATTTGCATAAAAGGAAGAATTTGGGAAAATGCAATAGGTCAATAGGCTACAGTATTTTAAAGGCTAACCCCCTTGGACCAACGTTGGTTGATGTGAAAAAACGTCCAACACGCTGCTCGCGACCTTACTTTTTGCAGCCCTCGGAGCGGACCTCTAAATAAAGGGTTTATTAGTCTGTAATCAAGTCTCTAGTCCACATATTAAGTCCCTAGTGCAAGTATTAAGTCGGTACTCGAGATATTAAGTCTACCCAACAAATTTCCCACAATTTCGCAAATTTCCTGAAGTTTTCTCACAATTTCCGCAATCGTCTTCGATTCGTTGTTGCATTGTGGAAGTTTTAATACCGAAACGCGTTTGATAGTCTTATTGGTTCCAGAGTTATTGCGGAAAAACTTTTGCGATACTTTTCCACCAAGGTTCTCCAAACCGCTTTTTCCGCGAACTTAAAACACACGTGGATTAAATCTGTAGTGCCGATATCAATTATCTAGTCCAGATATTAAGTCCCCAGTGCAAGTATTAAGTCTGTAATCCAGGTATTAAGACCGTCCAACAATTATATTTGCTATAGATTAGACCAAGGCTTCGTCGTCAATTTACGTTCCTTCTACCGGTTACGATAGTGCACGTGTTACCTGTATTTTGGCGATTCGTCTAGAAGTCAAGAAGGCATGGGCGTAGCCAGGGAGGGGGGAGGGGGGTTTGGTTCTCAATCTGTAGCATTTCTGTTACTGTATTTTCTTAAAACGCCCCCCGAAACCAAATCCTGGTCTTAAAACCCCCACCGAAACTAAATCCTGGCTACGCCCATGCAAAAAAGTATCACCATTTATCATCACTAAAGGTAAAAAAAGACAAGATTGAACACGTTTCAGGAATTTATGTAATTGAAAGTGAAAAAGCCTGGTGTACCCAAGCAGTTATAAGAAAGTGGGACGATTTTATGCTGCCACCACTGTTGAGGAGTCGAAATAGAGGTTTACTAGTTTAGGATTCAGCCAGTACTAACCGCGCTAAAGACATGAAAACCTTTACTGTGGAGAGGAAGATTGATCAAATAATGATTCCGGCAGGAATGACTGGCTACCTCCAGACACTTGACATTGCAATAAACAAGCCATTCGAGGATCATTTGCGGATGTAAATCAATTAATATATTCAAAACAGAATGGTGATAAATCAACGAGATAATTTTGTAAAGCCAGGCTCAAAATTTGATAAATTATGATGATGTCCCAAAAGAAGATGAAAGGACTATATTTGAATATTAAACAAAAATATATAAATCTACTTTTTGGAATATAAGCCTTCCCCCGAAAATAAGCCCTAGCACGTATTTTGGATCTAAAAAGAAAGTAAGACCGAAGTGTCTTATTTTCGGAAAAGAAAACGGTATTAAACATCAATTCGAATGTCTATCTCATTAGATTAATGTTTGTTTTCGACTGTTTAGACCAGACCATACCAAACGAGATCAGATAAGATTAGACAATATTATAGAAGACCAGATAAGACCAGAGAAGGCTAGACAAGACTAGACCACACTAGACCAGACATGATCAAACAAGAACAAACAAGAACAAACAAGACCAGACAAGACGAGACAAGGCCAGACAAGACCAGGCAAGACCAGACAAGACCAGATAAGAAAGAGTAGAAATTGTAAAATTATAGTGCGCGGGTTTCTGAATATTTCGCATCCTACAACTGAATAGAAACTAATAGTATTTGATAAATTTTGTGTTTATGATATATATATATATATATATATATATATATATATATATATATATATATATATATATATATTGTTGCGCCAATATCAATTTAATAATTGATTAAGTAAGTTGGTGGCGTTCGATTGACATCGACATAAAAAATATCGTCTAAAACCCGTTGCGTGTCAGCAATTTTTCTGGACTTGATCAGGTCAGAAGAAAGTGAAAGAAAGGCGGGAGGGAATAAGTGTCTTTGTTTCCTCCCTTTCGCCCTTAGTCCTTTACTTGTAAAGTTCTAGTTTTATAGCCGCTAGTTTTTCACGGAACTGAGACGACAATAAAAAATATACGAGGGAAAAGTTTTTTTTTTGCGAGAAGACAAGAAAGTGATGATCGACCTAACATAAGAGAATTTATTTGGGGAAACTTTAATGGAAATTGTATGCGAAAGCCTTTTTCTAATTTCCTTGTAGATCTCAGATTTTATATTCCAATTTTTCAATTATTTTGTAATATTTCAAATATTGCTACTGAATACCCATTCCAATATAAATTTTCATTTATTTTTAATTTCCAAATATAAATTCCAGAGATTAATAATGATTTTTAAATGTTTTAAGCTTTACTATAAATTTTATTAACACACAATCTAACGAAAGAAAAACGAATCTTGAGAAAAAAAAAAAAACTCTGACTGCAAAACATCGTCTAGACAGATCCCTTTAGTTTATGTAAGGATTAGTTATCAAAGGTTATAATGAATAGATGCTCGACCGAGAGCATGTTTAATTTAAATTACTCGGCGTTTATGTAACGCCTCGGTTCAAGATATTTTTATGTGCTTTTCTGAAATATTATTGGTCGTAATTAAAGTGACGGCAAGCAAGAGGTTTTCATAGAAGATCCTTTAATACCGCTGGAAGGAAGATAAAATGCCTCCGCAGACATAAACAATGCCCTTGTGGCCCCTCAACTGAACTTTGTGACGCAGCGTCACATATCCATTACACAACCAATGCTGCTTTACGCCCGGTGATCTTCCGGATTATCCTTCCAGCATTTATAACTTAAGAACATGAAATGTCGAGACAAATAAGAAATATCAAAAAAGTTTTATCTACACTGTCTTAACTAAGAAGCTTTGTCCGTCTACTAAAACTGACTCTCTTATTTATTCTTATCTATAATCTTACAATTCCTTACGTATTAACAAATTATCATTTATTATTTTAAGGCGCGGAAAGTTTTCTTGTTCGAATAATAATTTATTGGGGGTGTTTTCTTGGTAAATTTGCATGGATCTGAAAGAGATGCGCGATGAAAATTGAAGGAATTGCTGTAGAATTTATAGAACAAGATTTAAAACTCGTGAGGATCGTTTATGGAAATGTGTCCGCCTGATTTATTCACGGTCCATCCTATTGCTGTTTCCTGTCATACAATATGAAACTGTAACATACAACTAGATATAGATTTCATACGAATAGTTAAAACTAAATAACATTATACAAGGCCAGAAAAGACCAGACCAGACAAGACCAGACCAGACAAGACCAGACAACCCTAGACAAGCCCAGATAACCCTAGACAATCCCAGACAACCCTAGACAAGCCCAGACAGACTCTGACAAGACGAGACAAGATCAGACCAGACAAGACCAGACAAGACAAGACCAGACAAGACCAGACAAGACCAGACAAGACCAGACAAGACAAGACCAAACAAGACCAAACAAGACCAGACAAGACCAGACAAAAGCAGACAAGACCAGACAAGCCCAGACAAGCCCAGACAAGACCAGAGAAGACCATACAATACGAGACAAGACCAGACAAGACCAGACAAGATCAGACAAGACCAGACAAGACCAGACAAGACAAGACAAACCAGACAAGACCTAACAAGAACAGAAAAACCAGATAACACCCGACAAACCAGGCAAGCCCAGACTTTTTGTTGGTAAATTTTCATGGATCTGAAAAAGAGACGAGCAATGAAAATTATAGGAATTGTTGGAGGATTTATAGAACAAGATTTAAAACGCACGAGAACCGCTTGAGGATGAGTCCACCTGAATTATTCACGGTCCATTCTATTGTTGTTTTCTGTCATACAACATGAAACTTTAATGTAAAACTAGACATATTTCGTACAAATAGATAAAACTAAATAACATTATACAGGGCCAGACAAGATTAGACAAGATCATAAAAGACCAGACAAGGTCAGTTAAAGCCAGACAAGACCAGATTAGACAAGATAAGACCAGACAAGAGCAGATAACACCAGACAAGACCAGCCAAGAGCAAACAAGACCACACAAAGTCAGACCAGACCATCTAAGACCATACAAGATCACACAAGACCAAACAAGAATTTATAAGGCCGAACAAGACCAGATATGACCAGATAAGACCAGAGAAGACCAGAGAAGAGCAGACAAGACCAGACCAGACAAGACCAGACACGAGCATACAATACCAGACAAGCCTAAACAAGACCAGACAAGACCAAACAAGGCTAGGACAAGACCAGACAAGGCCAGACAAGACCAGACGAGACCAGACAAGACCAGACAAGACCAGACAAGACCAGACAGGACCACACAAGACCAGACAATGCCAGACAAGACCAGACAAACCAGATAAACCAGACAAGATCAGACAAAACCAGATATGAGAAGGCATGAACAGATATGAGCAGATAGGATCAGACGTGGCTAGACAAGAGCAAACAAGAGTAAACAAGTGCAGAGAAGGGCAGACGCGAGCAGATAGTTGCAGATAAGAGCAGACAAAAGCAGATTTAGCTTTCTATTTCTTTTTCTTTATTTAGCCTCTTGGTTCGCGTTTGGGCAGGACAAGTTACAAACAGTTACAAACAAATTATAATCTCCACTTTCTTTTTCATATGTTGCTGTTGATTATTGTCTGCAAGATGTAAGTAACAATGAGAAAATGTAATTGAAATTATCCATTGCTTCGGAAAAACTCGTAAATATGGCGGCGATAAATTCGGCTGGATTGGTTTCGGTTTTGCCGCAATAAAACCGATATTTATGTCAGTACCGCGACTCCTTTATTGAGTGCCGATATTGTAGGTGGCAATAATTCCAAGATGTGGGTGTTATAATCGCTGCTTTCCTGGTTCTAGGGGCGATAAAAATGTACGACATCGCCTTCTTATTATCGTTTTCTTATTATCATTCCTCAAACTTACTGACATAAATCTCGTATAAAACGTATTAAACTTTTATTGAAATCTATATAAACAAAGAATAACATGATAAACTTATAGAGCAACTTAGTCCTGTTTATCTATTAGAATTTTTTTTTAATGTTATCTATTTCTAGATTAGTTAGTTTAACCCATTGGAACATATTGGAAGCGGTGGAAAGTTTCTTAATCTCAATAAATCTCGTTTGTCTAGTGCAATAGTTGATTCGAAATCTCTCTTCAACATCTCAATTTTAGTATGGTTCTTGTCGGAGCAATTAAAGGCTGCCACCTGTTAAACAGCGGAGGGGGCACAGGTCGCCAGTTGGCATTAAATCCACCTGTCGCGGGTCCCGAGTTGGTCATCAGCTGTGAGAGCCGATAACGGTGGCCCGGTTGAGAAGGACTTTAGCCTTAGGCGAACGCGTGGTTTACAAACGTGTGGCTTTACAGTTAGATCGCAACCTACAAAGATCGCGGACCGGCGGATCCGATTTAAATGGAAACTGGTTTTGCTTTTTGCCGAGTTGAGAGCACTGTGATTGTGAATTCATTACAAATTTAACTTAAGCTTAATTTAAGATATTATTGTAAGTATTCTTGGTTGGTCCTATCCAAACACAGTTCGTATCTAGTATTATCAGAACGTGAGTTTTGTCCGTATCTATGCAATCTTATTTGTATAGGCCTCATTATATAGTCTGCTATGTTTTCTAATGATTCAATTCCCAGTGAATATATTAAAGTTCCATTCTACATTTAATCCAGTTTGGGTAGATTGAAGGTAATAAGTTTCGGGTTGAAATCGTGCATTAAAATAAATTGTAACGTGCTAATTAAAGTTTGTGTGGAGTATCGGGTGTCAGAATTTGGAGTGGCGTTATTTGGTGTCGGCAATCAGAAAGTTTTGACGACACACGCAATGTTTGGGCTTAAGCTGCTAATCTTGCGGCCTGGCGGTTTCTCCCCACTGTTTACGTTTTCCCAACATTATATAGACTTAGACAATTATAAAAAACGAATGGAGAATAGCGTCGGATTGTTAGAAACATTCTTTATTAAAGAGGCATAATTATGGACATCTTGAACAGATGTGAAGATTTCTTTCGAAAATAAAACAGCTGAAAACTGTTTTTTTTATAAAAACTGAACAGGTGTTCAGATTTGATTTTCAATATTTCTTTTTTCAGATAAGTTAGATAATTACAAGTATTTAATTATTTCTAGGAATTTAAAGCAGGTAGAAAAAATCTGAATTCCATGCATAAACATACAAGACTAGACTAAATTGACAAGTGATATGAAGACAAGAATAAAGTAATTTCTTAATAATGAATATGTTTTAATAGTTTATGCATTTGGGATAGTTCAACAGTAAATGTAAATTGTTGTTTTTGTAAGGTTTGCACCAGAGTATGAGGTGCACACGGACTTCTATAAATTTAATATACGCTGGAGAAAAGTTGCAGAAACTTTCAACATGTGCCGTTAAAGTTAAAAGTAAAGTACATTATATATTATTATAGAACTAAATTTTCTGTCACGCGTAATCTCCCCCGATAGACTAAAACTATACATAAAACGTTATAAGATAAAGTGAACAAGTTCGTTGTTTTATGTTGCTGCGATAAATTTTAAATTGCTGTTTTCAACATCGCTAAAACATTGTTCTTCTCAACTCTAATTTTATCTAAAGAATCTACTTTTATTCAGTTTATTCTAGTTCTTAAAATCAGAATAATTGATCCTATTCGCTTTTAAGCAATAAATGTATAAATAGATGCAAAACCGTTCAAATATTTTCTTGTATAAAATTGTCTAAAAACTTTTGGTGTGAAAATGAACGACGAGTAAAAAATCCACTAAAATAAAAAACGAACATTGTGTTACCAAGCAGCTGCGTGGAAATGTGAGAGAATTTATTGTAGATCAAAACGTATAAATTTTATTTTCCGGTGAAATATTTGATTCCTGCTAAACTGCAGGAAGCAAGAAATCGAAGCAGAATTAGATTACCGTCGTAAATTGTAAATGTGCAACGTAGATAATGAACTTCGCTCGGTATAATTTAATTGGCACATTTGTGCACTTACAAATCACAATTTATTGATATGAGACTAGACAGGTAAGACTACACGAATAAGACCAAACGGACAAGAATAAACTGACAAGGCTAGACAGACAAGGCTAATTAGACAAAACTAGAAAGACAAGAATATCAGGCAAGACTAGAGACTAGAGAGACAATACTAAAGGTAGAGGTCTAAACAGACAAGATTAGACACAGAAGACTAGGCAAATAACACTGCATGCACAATATGAAATAGACCTAGCTAGACAGGCAAGGCTATCTTGGAATATCTAGATAGAAAATTCTAGAACAGACATGGGCAAATCTTTCGGCCGTCGGGCCACAATGCGGCTGAAAATTTGACCGCGGGCCGCATTAAAATCGGCGAGTTTAAAAAATCTGCTAATACAAAAGAAAAGAGCTATGAACTGGCTTATGTCACACTTCCTGGCAATGCATATTTGTAGCCGATTTCGAACGTCGTTGACGGTCCGTAGTCTCTCATCTCATCTTCACTAAGAGAACGTCAGACATTCCTTCATATTATCCCTCGTGGTTGGAAGCTGGGAAAAGGCGATGAACAGTTTGAGAAACTCATGCGTAATGAGCTGGACAACCATTTTATTGCAAATACATTTTTAAACGTGTCGCATTTGGAACGTCATCTAGAAGGTCAATAAAATTATTTTCTAAAAAATCAGCGTATTTAGCTCCGTTTAATGAACCATCGAAAAACTGCGGACCAATTATTTGGTTTCCTAAAATACCACACCAAACATTAAGGATCCACATGTGTTGATTATCAACTTCTCTTATCCAATGAGGGTTTTCATTACTCCAGTAGTGAGCATTATGTAAATTAACAACTCCGTTTTTGTATGTCGCTACATCTGTCCATAAAATTTTGTGATGGAACTGTGATGTGAACTGAGTTGGCTGGAAGTGTGACATAATTTACCGTGGATCAAAACGTAAAAATTTTATTTTCCGATGAAATATTTGAATCCTGCTAAACTGCAGGAAGCAAGAAATCGAAACAGAATTAGATTACCTTAGTAAATTGTAAATGTGCAACGTCGCTCGGTATAATTTAATTGGCAAGATAAGATTAGACATAGCAGGCAAGACTAGACGGATAAGACCAAACAGACAAGACTAGACTAAGGTGACCACACTTTTACCACCAGTTATTATAAAAATTTCTAGCTTCTTTCAGAAAACCCGGTAATGGCTCCGTTCTGAAATTTTTGTTTGGTGACATTAAAAAAGGAGATTTTATGGGAATACATGTAAAAATATTTTGAATATATTATGTGGTGTTATTGGTAAAAAGATACGTTACTGATGAAAAAATCAAATGTTACTGGTCTGCAAATGTGAAAACAGACAAAAAATGGACGGAGTTATTGCTTCATTTTAAACAGAATAATATTCCTTATCAACATATTTTGAAAATTGTAGAACACTCGCCCTCCCATCCAGGAACAAATGCAGCAACAAACAGTGTTTTTCCAGTATCAATAAAATATGGACAACTGAAAAACGCAGTTGAACATTAACCGTAGAAATAATTTGACCAATTCATGTGAGAAATTTCAAGTCATTTTAATAAATGATCCGAGTATTCACTCGGATCAAAAATTTGAGCGTGAAAGAAAATATATTTTTTTTAATAATAATAATATAAAAATTATATAAAATAATAAAAATAATCAAAATGTACAAATTATGGTTTTTACAAATATTTTTATAGTTAATTAATAATTAATATTAAATACATTTGTGTATATTTATGGAGAAGTATACTTTTTTGCATGAGTGCATCACATCAGTAACACAATAGGGTTAGAACGTCCAGCGCCTCCGTGGAAAAAATTGCTAGTAAAAACACACAGTGACGGGAACACTATTTGGTCGATGTAATCTAGGTCAACCTAGATTTAATCTAGAATAGGTTATGGTTAGGTTAAGTTATACTAGTACCAGATAAATCCAGACTGAGAGGCCGAGAACTCTTGATTGCAAATAAGAAAAGTTAATTCAATTCTAATAAACGTCAGAAAATTTCGTCAGACGCAAATTTGTAACAACAAATAGAAATCGTCACAATAACAACAATATATATACAATTGCCATAGTAACAACAAATAGAAATCGTTTAAGAATTAAACTCAATTTTATTTACATTGGACCTTTACTCACGATTTGGATACTTTTACACACGATTATAATAATCGTATACCTATATCCTTCATATACAATAATGTATTTATTAATCTGTTCATTTTGGTGTGTGAGTAGATAAAATATTTTTTTTTAATTATTGATCCGCTTTCGAAACTAAATTATAATTCTCATTTCATCCCATTTGCCCCGCTTTGTCTCAATGAAAATGTGGTGACTTTTTATCCTGATAGATAATTTTTATCCCGGGCGTCATTGAGATGGGTTTATTGAAGTTGATACTTATTGTGGCTTTCTCGAGAGTTTCAATCTCTCATCGTCTTCCTTGTTTGTTAAGGTGTCTTTAAAAAGCCTCTCAATCAATTCTCAATTTTCTCTCTTATCCAGCATATACTCCATAACTGTGCCTGGAGTGAATTTCATGTTGCCTGTGTACTTTTTCCTTTCTGTGTTCCAACTGCAGCAGTCGAAGAATGTGTGGATCATCACAGTAGACACACAAGTCATCTGTGGCAGCACGAATTTGGTGTAGGTAGCCGCGGAAGCGACCGCGTCCTGTGAGGAATTATGTAATTGTAACCCTCGACTTTTACTAAATATAGTAGTAAAAGTAATATAAATATTAATGTATTTGTTTCAAATCTACCTTAAATCTACTTTAACAACGACTTAATATAAAATTACTTACAGAAATACATCTGTTTATTTACTTATCAGGTAATATACATATATATATATATATATATATATATATATATATATATATATATATATATATATATATATATATATATTTAAAATTTACCAAAAACACAACTGGTCGCACGGGAAGTTAATCAGCGAGAGAGCGAGCCCCTCGCAAAATCTTGTGTAGGGCTGGTTCCATCCCTCCCCCACCTCCTGGTAAAGACCAAGAAAATTTCGGGGCAACATGCGTTTTGCAGATGTTGTTTTTTTTTTCTAAACCGTTACCGCCCAAAAATGAACTTATAATTTAATACAATTTTACAAGTTTACTCAAATGAAATAGCGACTGTTATATAATATAGAAGCTAGGCGCGCCATGTTTTCTGTTGAGCCATGTATTGATGTCTGGGATCATTAGATTAGACCATTGGCTCTTGTCAAACGCTCACTAATTTGTCTGCCATTCTCTTACCAACTTCTTCCTTGAAGTAGTTTTTGATTACCTGTTGCAGCCTTCGTCGTACAGCTTAGTTCACTCTTCCGCTAGGACCTCTATAGGGGTACCAGCAATTACTTGTACAGAATCCTACGAAACGTTTTTGTAAGCACAGCAAATCCTTATTGCCGTTTCCTTTTACTGTTGCTAACTACATTACTGTTAATGCTCACAATTTTTGCCCGGATTGGGACGGCGTTGACGTATTCCATATTTGTTTGAACGAGAGTATCCAAGATCCTATGTTTGTAGGGGCCACATCTGGTAGAATGCTGTCTAAGGCCACGAACACTTTTAACCCGTTCGCTGCTGCCTTTGTAACGTGGGGTGCGGTAGAGAGACTCCTGGATATTACTACACCAAGATATTTAATTTTGGACTTTGGGCTTATGTAGATGTGCTTGTGATTTTAAATATATTCTCTTTAGTCCAGTTAGTGGTACTGCTTCTCATTTTACGGACACGAGACATAGCTTGTTTCTTGCCAGCCATTCAATATCTTGGTTTATTACGCGATTTGTCATTTGCGTTAGAAGGATCTCTGTTTTCGCTGAGACTTCAAGTGCCACGTCTTAAGCAAAGCCAAAGTGTGTGGCACCTTCTGGCCGCCAAAGCCTTAAGATCCCATCGTATAGGATATTCCACAGTTGTGGCCCATGACGGAGTCCTGTGGAACACCACTGCTTGTCCAGGCTTAAGATCTGGGTGAGAGTTATCTCATACCCAGTCTGTTGAGTTTCCTTGTGTTTGCAGTACTAATGTCTTATCGAGGAAATAACTTCGCATCATATGCAGGAGATAGAGATGAATTCCTATTACTGTGAGTTGATTCATTATTATGCTCCAACTAGCAGTATTAAATGCATTACGTACGTCAAATGTGATTAGCTTGCATATCTTTCTTACATCTTTCTTATTCCCACTCTTGGTCTCTTTCGCCAAATAGATAATGCTAGATAGATAAATCTAGATAGATAAGACTTTTTTATGGGGACGTAGCTGGCGTTAAGAAAACTTCTCCAGACAAGTGGCCTGCTTGGAATCATAACCGTACACTCTCAACTAGAGATGAGCATGGAACGACTTTCTTGTTCCAGATCCCATCCCGTTCGAAGGATCCCTGTCATAGTCCCATTCCATCACATTTTCGTCACACTATTCCATTTCACAAACCTAAACTTTCTTTCCATTCCTAGCCCATTTATTCCAACCCATTTTCTTTCGTTCCTATCCCATTCATTCCAACCAATCAGGGTCGCGCCTGCATCATTCATCCCATTTTTCCCATGTGACATAATTTCTTTTCGGTTATTGTAACGATAAGTCGTTCGTAATCGTTAATTTTTCCGCAATTCGTCTGATAATGAGTAATTCTTTTTAGTCGCAAACGGATTGGAAGGTTTTTCAGGAACCACATCGTTATCACAGAAATCTCATGGGCTGGATATATTATGGAAAATTTGCTTATTGGCACGATAAACTATAATTTTGGATAGTTGTCTATTTTTAATCTAATCATCAAAATCTCTGTAAACAAACCTGCATAATTTTCAAGGTTAAAATCGGACTTTACTTTTTCACAAATTAAAAATACTAGCTGAACTGCGAAAGCGCGATTCGGTAACCCACAGATTGCCACTGCGCGAAAAACTTAATGATATGCACTACAGGAAAACAAAATCTAGACATAAATGAATATAGTGATTTGTATCCTGAAGCCTACTTGTGTCTACAAACAAATAAAAATAAAGAGCTTCTTATATGAAAGCTCGTCTCACTCCGTCCCATTCAAAATTGTCATTCCATACCGTCCCACGCTACGTTTATACCACTCATCCCATCCCATGAGACGATGGGATGGGTCGATGGGATCCCATGCTCATCTCTACTTTGGACCCGCTTGTCGCATAACCGGAGAGACTGATGGTCTCAGCTTTTTTTAAATTTATCTCCATGTTGGTTTTTTCCCACTTTTTCCCCCTTTTTGGACTGCACCTCATCGTTTTCTTTTTTTCTCATTATTGTTAGAATTAATCCACAGACATTGATGCAGTTTTTTTCTCGCTTTAACATGTATGGGATTATTGTTCGGGCGCTAATGGGTTCTTCCATGATTTTTTCGACTGATTGTCTTTCAGCTTGCCACCTCAACCAATCAAAGATAGTGTGATTTACGCTATCTGTTTCCTCGCAGTAAAAATATAGGTCGTATGTTGCATTGCCAATGTTGACATAAACCCTTAAAAAGACATAAACCAGCTACCGTGCCTACCGCCAGCTACCGTGGCCTGTCAGTCTTTATATCAAAGAGAATACATTTGGAATTAACACTTGTGTCCACTGTTATTTGTTGATTAACTGCCATCTTTTTTTGCCATTACTCGATAAGCTCTTTTCTGGCCAGTTGTTTGTCTGCTATTGCATCGTGCAGCTTTTTTCGCTCTTTTGCGAGTAGGTCTAACAATAAGGGGGTATTCCCGACTTGGTCGGCCTCTCTTGAGACCGTCCGGTAAGCGCTGCATGTAAGTAGTGCCATTTTCGTACGTAGTGTGTGTTGGTGGAGGTTTCGTTTTTTCTTTAGTTCTTTGGCCCATATTGAAGCTCCATACAACATAGAAGACTGGACTACTGAACTGAGTATTTTTCGAAAGCTGCTCTTAGGCCGCCTACGTTTAACATGAGTTTCTGAATGCTTTCTAGTGTAAAGTGACCACATTTTCATTTAGACAAAGCGGGACAAATGGGATGATGTGAGAATTATTATTTGGTTATGAAAGTAGACCAATTATTGAATGTATTATATAAATGTATAATTATTGGTAACTATAAAAATATTTAAAAAAAACAATAATTTGAATATAAAATTTTGAAAAATTTCTATGTGAATTTACAAGAAAATAATTAAGAAATCACCATGTTCTCTAATTCATATGACTTATAAAATAAATAAATATAATTACAAGTACGATTTGGTTTCCAGCACTTTTGTGCTACGAGAGACCATGTGGGTTTCTAAAAAATACTATGACTTGATCAGGGCCGTCTTTAACCTATGGGAGGCTCTGGGCACATTATAATAATGGGTCCCCTAAGACCTTGACAGAGCACTATTTTGTTAGAATAGGCAAAGAAAGTAGATAAGCAAAGTTCTCATTTTTTTTTATAGTCTCATTAAATGAATAGATATAATATAATCCACGAAAGTAACTCTTTTAGAATTCAGAGCTTAGTGCTTAAAAATCTATGTTGTTTGAAGGGCTACCTTTCTAGATTTGAGATGGGCAAAATAGTTAATCACTTCTTCAAATTATATGTTTTTGAGCATATTATTCCTTGGTTCCTTAAGGCTCCAGAATTGTGAAACGATTTTGTGACGCGAATTTTCAAAATTATGCCTTGGTTTCTCAAGGCTCCATAATTAGGACACAACTTTGAGACGCAAATTTTCAAAATTTTGTCTTGGTTCCTCAAGGCACCATAATTAGGACACATTAGGACATGTGACATTAGGACATGTGACATTAGGACATGTGACATTAGGACATGTGACATTAGGACATGTGACATTAGGACACATTATTATTATTACACATTGGTTGATATTAAAAAAAAGGTGATTTTATGGGAATATGTTTAAAAATATTATATTATATATTACAGTAACATTACAGTAACATACAGTACATTTAAAATAAGAAATGCAGATATTTTCTAAAAAGCGGGACATTTTTAAAAATCGGAAAGATGTGGGACAAACCTCAAAAAATCGGGACGGGTGGTCACTTTATTCTAGTGTTCTCATTCCATTTCCTGTCGCTTCGTTAATGGGCGCCATGAAGGATACCCTTTTATCAATAACTACTCCTAGGTATTTGAGAGTTTCTTTCGGTGCTATTATTTTCCTCCTCTTTCACTTTAAATTTTACTGGGCTAAGTTGCCTTAGGCCTTTGAGGAGGACCGCTTCAGTTTTTTTTTACTGGAGCTAGACTCAGGTGTTCCTATTTCATACACGCGCTGAGCATTTCCGTTGCTTGATTTGTCGTCCGCGCTAACCCTTGTTCTGTTTTTGCTGTGATAGCTAGTGGGATATCGTCTACGAAGCCGATTACGGTGGCCCCTAAAGGCAGTCTCATTATAAGTACTTCGTCATATAGCACTTTCCACAGGGTAGGGCCTAGTACCGAACCTTGTGGAGCGACACTATTGACTTGTCGCTCTTTTTTTGTGGTCTCCTAGCAGTAATAATAATGCTTCGACATAATGCTTCTACTTGATGCTTCGACAGCTGCGTTAGCTTCTTAACATGCGGAACAGATACGGAGATATACCCCTTCTTGTCAGACTATCCATAATATGCTTCCAGCACGCTATATTAAGGGCGTTTTTAAGTGTTAGGAGGGCACACATAAGTCTGGTTCTCAGGGTTATGATTTTAGCCTCTTCCGCTATCTTTAGCACAGCGCTTACGGCATTGATGATAGATCTACCTTCTGTAAACCCACATTGGTGTTCGGAAAATCGGCCTTCCGCCTCGAGCTATCCCTTTAGTCTTAGTAGCAAGCTGCTCTAGTAGTTTACCAGACACATCCAATAGGCAGCAAGCGGATTGGAAGTGGGTTAAGGATGTGGGATCTCCTATCGGTTATCTTCTTTTCTAATTAGTAAGAGTCTTGCCCGCTTCCATCTAACTGGGAAATTCCCAGCAGTTAACAACTTATTCATTACGTCTAAGACGAATTTAAGTTGATGCTTAGCGGTTAACTTGCCAATCTATAGAGATAGATAGATAAGATTAGAGAGACAAGACTAATCATACAAAACTAGAATGACAAGGCAGACATGATTAAACACAGAACACTGGATACATAAGACGAAATAAACAATTCTACACAGACAAGACAGGGAGGCACGTATACTAGACTTTCCCACTCCTGGCCTCTTCTGCGAATCCGATAAAGCTAGGCAGATAAATCTAGATAGATAAGACTAGGCAGACAAGACAAGACAGACTAGACAGGCAGGACCAGACAGAAAAGACTAATCAGACAATACAAGAAATACAAGACAGACAAGATTATACACAGAAAACTAGACAAACAACACTGGATACCCAAGACGAAGTAGACTAGGCTAGATAGACAAGACAGGGCAGGCATCTAGATAGAAAATACTAGACCAGCACCTAGCAAATCTTTTGGTTGCCGGGCCACTTTGTGATTTGATCGCGTCCATATTAAAAAAATCTATTTTAATACTTATTTAAATGTGCAGTGTCTATGAAATAGTGGTAGGTAGATAATAAAGACGTTTAGTCAGTCCTGATAAACACAATACACAAGTCAACAAGGAATACGAATGAAGAACATTTACTATGGGTACTATCCATAGATAAATGTGTAATTGCTTTCTCTGTGATGTAATATTTTTGTAGGACACGATTAGAAAACCACTAAATAATGTTTTTATTACTCATGCGGGATAAGTACTATCTTGGCGCCCGGTTTTTAGTGCGACAACTGGCTGTTTTTAGCTGTATTACCACATAACTTGGGTAACGCAGGCAAATATTCAATAAAAATCGCAAATTGAATAAATAAAATAAACACAATCAAAACCTCAATTTAAAAAAATTGACGTGAGTGTATAAATTTATTTTTCATTACAAAATAAAAATAAAAATTATAGAAAACCGTTTAAAATGAGTGTAAATTTGCCTCTCAAGCGAATGAGCCCAATTTCGCTCACGTGGACAATTGACAACTTACCGCCCTAGTTGCACAATACACTATTGTATTTATTATACATAGATATTTCTCTTAATCAATGTGATTTATAAAATGCTTCGCGGATCGCATAAAAAGTCTATGCGGGCCATTTGCCCAGGACTGGACTAAACAGATATGTTGGGACGCGCTAGATTAGACAGACCAGAAAAGACCGGATAGGTAAGACAAGACGACGAACAGGTTTAGGCAGGCAATATAGACAAGCCTAGGCTGGTAACGAAATTTAAACTTGATTAGTCAATTAAGTCCAGAATGTACTAGTTACAAATATTTTTTTGTGGAATATAAAAACACGTCTAGTCGTAATATTTGCGGTCGTCGATGCGAACTGCAAAAGCATTTTTTGCCTTTGTTTGCCCTTTATTTTCCGTTGAGAGTTTTTGTTAGGCCGCTTCAAAATAATTTACAACTTTGTACGCTGTATCCATTATTTAGTCTAATCCCGCCGAAAACAAAGGACAGATACAAAAATACTGAATGATAAGCAATAACGCTCGAACAATAATTCACAATAAAGTTTTCTATGCGACACAGACACGTTATATATCATCGAGATTTGATGTTGAAATTTCAAGAAAAAGAGAATAACAATATTTCAGTTTGCTTTAGTTTGATATCTATTCTTGTCTGTCAAGTTTTCTCCCTTTGCAGCTAGCTAGAGAATCTTGTTTCTATTATCTTGTCAGTTTTATTTTGTTGTGAAACTTAACAAGCTTGATTCCGTAGTCTACTCTTAATATTTCTATCCATTATATTTTCTATTTCTTTAATTTTATATTTCTATCCATTATATTGTATATCTAGTTTTGTTCTTTGTGGACAGTGCGGGATAAAAGCGAGCCTTATTGTTATTTTAGTTCTATTTACTTTTATTTTACGAGGCTTTCCTGGAGTGTAAGGTTAAGTGATTGGTTCGTTTGAAAATAGCAGACAGAAAATGTTTTAAAATTATACGTCACGACATGACAGCGAAATCATTTGTGCCAATCAGTTCAGATTGTTTATTCGCTGGAGCATCTGCCCGACTGAATGTTTATGTAATTTATGCAATCGGTTCTGTTACTAATGTTTCCCGTTTCATATCCAGATTTCAACGTCCATTGATTGATTTTGATTTAAATAACAATAATTCGTGGGGAATTTTGTGAAATATTTGTTATTATGATTGTACAGTCCGATAAGTAATATTGATGTAGGATAGATCAATTATAAGTGGTAATTACATCCAATAATTGTCAATTTTCTCTCCCCTTTTAATAATTTAGAAAATTTTTTGAAACGTATGAAAATAATAATAGCTGTCCGTGCATTAATTTCCGTTGTAGCGGGGTGAGTTTCGGTGCGTCGGAAAATTAATTACAATTCAAGCCATTCGATAATTTGAAGCGTCGGCGTCGCTCGCACAGTTTGCGTTAATAATTGCTCCGAACGCGTCCAGTGTTGCTGCAAGGCGAAAAAGCTTGACAAACGGCCGGCATGAAGCGATGCAGATAACAACGCGACAACTTGAGAGTTTCAACTATCTTTTATAAAACACCGATGTTGCTTTTTAATAGCAATAATTTACGCCGAAAAAGCTCTTAAAACGAGAAATATGTGTTTACTCGTCGAGAGAAACAATTTTGATATCATTTCTCAAATGGCAACGGAGAATAAACGTGTTGGTACATTACAGCTACCCATAATTAATCAATTACTTAAAATATTTATGTTTTTTGTTGTATCAACAACAATTTCTCAATGTGTTTTTGATGTGTCAATTACTGGATATTAAAGCAATCCAACTACTATCCAACTTAGTTTGTCTCGTCACGTGGTTATGCAGAAATTTTCTGTTTTACCAGTAGCCCGCTATAATTATTGTACAAATTATGCAGGATGTTACGTTTATTAATTATTGCACAAATTATGCAAGGGGTTATTCCTTGGCCTATTCTAAGAAAAACCCTTTGTTTCGAAGACAAGGTTATCAAAATTTGCGACACTAACAAAATGTTATTATCAAAAAGTATATGTAAAGTTGCTGAATCTACAATATATGTTCGAAAAGCTTCCACCAGCCTGGATACAATCTTTTCATCTTCTCATTGAGTGCCGAACTCTTTCAAACACATCAGGGTTGTTTCTAATTGAGTTACACCCAGCAATTATCCGATTACGCAATTCGTCCAAATTTTCCACAGGAGTAGCGTAAACTAATGACTTCAGATAGCCCCATCATCATCGAGATCTCCGTATGTTGCTGTTAAAGAATCACGAGCAAACAAAATGAAATGTGGTGGTGCATCATCGTGCATAAATCACATGTCAATTCTTGTCGCCAATGGTACATCCTACATAAGTATGATTTTCCTGGTTTCTTCCAAAAAGTTGCGATAAATCTCGCCAGTAATTCTTGCTGGTAGAAATATCGGTCCAATTAGATAGTCACAATTCCAACCCAAACATTCAAGGAGAACTGAAGTTGAAATCGATCTTCAAATAGCTCATGCGGATTTTCATCTGCCCACTCATGGTTCTTATGAAAATTATTTATTGTATTTCTTGAGAAAGTGGCTTCATCGTTGAAAAGAATATGTGTCTGGAATTGAGGGATTTCAACTAATGTTTGCAAAAGTCATTGACGTAACTCAATACGTGGACGATAATCAGCAGGTTGTAGTATCTGAATACGATGAATGTGATATAGATACAACAAATTGCCCTTCCGAATTTTAAAAACTGTTCAATGTTTTACATTCAAAGTATTGGCAATTTGTAGCGTAGAAGTACTGGGATTTCTTCCTTCCTCTATCATGCTGGACACATTCTGTTCCATTTGTAACGTTCTTACTATCATTATTATTCCTGGCCATTCTTTTCATTTCAATGTGCCTGTTTCACGAAGATGTCGATGAATGTTTTCGAAGATTTTTCGGTCTTGGATAATACGCCTAGGAAACCGTTCAATGTACAATCGTCTAGCTTGTAATGAATTGCCATCATCCAGTACATACATGAAATGCATGTCAGTCATCTCGGCGTTTGTATACACGGTAGAGGACTCCAGTAACTATTAAAGACAGACAGACAAACGTCACTCAATGTAAACAACTTCAACCGAAACAGGTAATTATCACTGACGAGACGTATTCAAATAAGATCCATTTGTACGTTAAGAGCCGTTCATAAATTACGTAAGGCATTTTTTAGGCTAATTTAGCCCCCTCCCCCCCATTGTAAGATATCATAAGGTTTTAATTGCCCACACCTACCTTTGAGTAACACACCCTTGAGTATTCACAAAAGTGAATATTGTTTATCCATGGACTGACTAACCAGTCTGATGTTGAGTTAATGACTGGGATGCCTGGTTCATGATTTGGTTCTTCAGGTTCTTTCAATGTTTCAATATCAATTTCCTCATTATCGTACCACTCTACATCGTGAATATTATTATTGTATGAAGTGTGACACAAACTCTGTCCAGCTTTCCTCGGTCCTACTATACTCACAAGGGTTTGGTTTCACTATGCTTCTACCATTTTTAAAGCAATTTTCCACTCCTCTCTGTTATGGGCTAGTTCTGTGGCCTCGTGCAGAGAGAGTCCAGTCAAGCTTCTGATTCCGTCTGCCCAATGGGTTGGAGATCTTCCTCGTGACCTTCGTCCGTCGACTTTGTCTTAAAGCACCAGCTTTTATAATGCATTCGGTCTTCTGGAGACGTTCCCGAAATACCGCACTTTGTTTCAGTTTATTCTCTTGGACAGTCTGTCCTCGATTTTTAGTTCTTCTAGGGTGGATACAATGGTACAGTGCAGCACTGTCCATGATATTCGGAGCATTTGTCGGTAAACCCACATTTATAAAGCATCTATTTTCTCTCTGTCCGCTTGTCTGATCGACCTGATTTCAGCCGCGTATGATGCATTTGGGAAAATTAAAGTAGAGACCAACCTGATTTTCGTAGCTTTACTAATTGACTTGCCCTTACATATGAGTGTCAGTTTAGTTGTGGCCGTTCTTGCTATTGCTAGCCGTCGTCTTATTATTCGTATAAAAACCTCCTGAGTTGGTGATGAGGGAGCCAAGATAAATAAATTTATCCACTACTTCTAAACCGGCTGTCTGTCGGATATGCGAATAGTTGTTCGTTTTCCAGTCTAATATCATGACTTTGGTTTTACTGATGTACTTTAGTTTCAAGCCGTACTCTTTGTTTATATTTCCCAGCCTTGTCATGATCATTTCCAGCTCTGTCCAGCTAGAGAACCTCAATTTAATTGGTTGAACTTTCTCACTTCGAGCACACTGATGCTTATGAACTGACAAAAGAGTTCTAACATTTTTGATTGATCAAAAGTACAATCCACATGCTTGACTTGTTCGTCCAATCCTTTGTGTTTGGACTCTCGGACAATAAAAGTCATATGGGGTTAAAAGAAAGCCTGGAAGGCTAGTAATCTAAATGTTTAGATACACGCAAAAATAAGGGACAAAAATTAGCATTTACTTCTTGTGGTCTTTCGGAAGTGGGATATCCAAAGTTTCTGTTTGTTGAAGAGGACAAGGTGGTGGAATAAATCCACCTTCTAGAATTATTCGCAAACTACTTCTTAATTTTCCACAACATTCAGGTTCGGTACATTTGTTAATTTGCAGTCAATACTGAGATTCCCTTACATGTCTATAGTACCAATCTGGAATCCATTCTGCTTGATTTACATTAACATTATCACTTCCAGGATTTAAATATTCGGCGACAACTGGTTCTTTATCAATAATTAAAGTACTCCATATTTGCCCATAAAATATCACCAGCCATTTTGAAGTTCCAGTACATTATCGATTGTACGTAGTTGGTCATCGAGATGATTTCCAAAAGAATCATATCAAGACGAGTCTAGATAATTGATTACTCAAAGGAGCCATTCGAGGATCCACTCGATTGAAACAACTTCGTTCCGGAGCGTTACTGTCATTAAATAGCATCAAGATATAATTTTGGAAAATGAGAAATCGCATGCCAAATAACTTGAGGAAATTGTTGATTTTCATCGGGTCCTCTATCAACAGTGATGATTAAAACTGGTTTCACGCGATTATCATCGGTTTTGACTAAAGATTGAAATTCTTTGAACTCTATGAGGCGCTCAAACTCAAGACTATGCTTGCAGATGATGACGAATGTTTCCCTGATCTGATTGCAATGTACGTAGGTCCACTGTTTGTTACTTCTTTCGGTTCGTCCAAGCTGTTTTAATTCATATATTTTTTTAGAAATACACATCTCAAAAGCACTAAAGTTGCTTTTAAAACCTTCTTTATTAGATTTCCACAATATGTCAATTCTTCTTGACAAATCTTTGGAGTTTTGCTTGGATAGCCTTCTATGTTAGCTTGTTAAACATGTTGGCTTTAATTAATAAATAATATTAAGATGGAAATTATTCTGCAGAATTCAAGCAAGATAATAAATAAAAGAATATCTAGAAGTACCGACACCATATAATTTCTGCATAATTCAATACTGACTATGAGAACTGAATGAAGATGGCGCTGTCCAACTCCGCCACTTTTTAGCGCGAGAACAGCAAATTTTTCAATTCAAAAACTTACATAAGATCAGATTCTCTGCCCCCTACCCCCATCGTAAGAATTAATAATATTTGGTTTATACCCTCCCCCTTGAAATGTCTTACGTAAATTATGAATGGCCCCTTAGTAGATAAAACAGCCGTTCCAAGTTATCGTCAACAATTTTTTGTACTTAATAAACTCATTAATTATTTGTACTTGATAAATTCATCGAGTTCGTCAAACTTTTTTTACATTAAAGATTTCAATAAATATCGAATATGGTTGTCGCCAATTTTGTTCACCCTGTATCTTCGCAACAGAGGGATCTCTCAGAAATCATCATAGAACAAAATGTTCTTAGAATAGACCAAGGAATAACCTTTAATACCTCTTGGATATTTGCCACCTTGGATGTTTACATATGTCTACACCCTGTATATGCGCGTTGCTTTATTCGTGGTATTGTTCATGGAAATGTGTACCATTTCACTGATATTGCGTTTTTTGTAGTTACGTTCTTTGTCCAAGTTTGTAGTCTAATTAAACTTAACAGAGAATGGCCCGTACTAAAACGGTTATCTGCTAATGAGGTAATATTTTATTTCTTCTTTTTACCTACATTACAGTTGTACCCATATTGTCGTATCCTATCCTAGAGGTATTGTCTAATCTGACCAACATATACGTTACAAAAGCTGATTAAGCATGAGCTGTTGAAATTTTCAAAAACTTTCGTTCTCCACATTGTAGCTCGACCACTTGTTTCGTTACGATCAATATTCCCAGTTTCACGGATTTTCTACAACAACAGAAACATTTAAATGAATAATTTAACGAAGAAATGATGGTGATGGCGACCATACTTACTCTAATTAGTTAATAATAAAATAATTTCTTTACAAAATTAGGCAAAAATACATCGAATTTTTTAATTCAGGATAATATAAAATTTTACAAACCCTATACTAATTTATAAAATACGAATCTTACAAATAATTTGAATATTAACTCTGATCTAATCTCATTTATTTAATTAAAAAATTCTTTAAATTTATTAAGTTAATTCCCTTTTATTTTGTTTGCTCTTTCGGCTGGGAATCTCTTTTTTTTGTCTGTAATTAATTTGAATAATGATTATCGAGATTGGCGTACATTGGATAAATTTGATATTGAAATAAGATTGGATTTTCAAAGATGCAGAACAGATAATTGGTTTTGGATGCGAAATTGGCTTCGGCAAAAAATCTCGAAAGATTTATTTAAATTGGTATTAAGGATCAAAAAATCTAAGTAATAATCATACTTATATAATTTGATGATATTATACATTTTCGAAATTGTGTTCAATTATTAAGTTAAATAAAAATGTAATCATTTACATTTAACGTAAATCAATAAATTTAAATGTAGAAGTGGAATGCAATTGTGTTGTTATTGCAGTTTTTTCTTCATTCACGAATGGATTAGAACACACATTAAGAACAATATTGTCATTCATTTTCATAAAGTGAGTGTCTTGATTTTAAACTGCAATTATCAAAAAACGAAAAAAGTTTCTAAACAAGTTAAATGCTTAATCCTAAATTAACAACTAATACTTAAAAATTACATCGGTTTGATGAACTCTGTTTGCTTCGATGTATGACTAAGGTCGATGCAACAGTGAACGCATTGCACTCTGCCACATTCCGGGCAAAATCCCACAAATAGCTTATGTGCGAGTCTTTCGTTTTAAGTCTTCCAAGCTTTCAGGTCGGTCTGATAATCTTTGGATTTAACATGACTGCATAAGAAAAAAACCAAAGCCGACAAATCCGAAGAGCGAAGAGGCCACAACTAGGGCTCCACACGAGAAAGATATTTTTCGAGATGAGACAGTTTTGAAAAAGATTTAAGCGAGAGCCGATACTTACTTCTTCAATCTCTGACTCTGACACGGGCAGCCGTAATATTTTCTTTCATAAATTTGAACTACTCGTTCTGGGCTTGGGGTTGTTACATTAAGTATACAATTAAAAGAATAAAATTCGTAATATAAAAGGATGTCGTAATCAATTTAAAATTATTTCCTTCGTTTTTTTTTATAAATTTTAAATAGTCAACAAAATATGAGGTTAAGGTTTATGCAAACAGGAATTTATGGTTTGTTCTTGTATATTTTCATGTGGATAAAACAAGGCGATGTTCGAAGATAGTAATAGTAACCAAATATAGTTAATATAGTTAAGTTACACATTTTTACTACATTTTCAGGTCATTTTTACATCATTTTTATTACAGATATTTTTATAATTATTACTATTACTAGCGTTTGGACCCTATGGGATCACGCAAAGCAAACTTGACTTTATTTTCTGATTTTTCTTCTATTTTCCCACGCTTTCCTCATTTTTTCTCCGTGGATCCTCTTCCTTTTTTTCGTCCATTTTGTCCCGATCTTCTTGGGCTTCTCATTCTCTGACATCACTTCCCATTTGTTAATCTTTTGTTTGTATCTCTCTTAATTTTCTATTTTTGTACTGTTTATTTCTGCTTCTTCCAGATCTTTTCTTACTTGGACATATGGACTTGGTATGTATGTGAGGACACGATTGGCGATCCTGGTTTCGGGTAGGCTGTGGAGGTGTCCATAAAATTTGTGTCTACTTTTCCTGATGTCTGAAGCGAGGTTTTTTTTCTGTTGTTTTCCTGTTATTTGTTCTGAGTGTAGTCTGTATCCTTCTTCTGTTTGTTTTGGGCCTAAAATTTTTCTCACGACTTTCCTTTCTTCTTTTAGAGTATTTTCGAGATCTCTTTTTGTGTGGAGTGTAAGCGTCGCATATAGCGCTTCTGGTTTCACTACAGTGTAGTGTTTAACTGTGTGCAGTGACAGGTATTGTTTGTTGTTGATGTCTCATGTTTTGCAGAAGGCCCTCATCATTTTCTGTTATCTAGTTTTTTGTGCTAGTTTTTTTCTCCTCCTGTAGGTTCCAAAATCTCTCCAAGGTATTTGAAATGGGATACCGTTTTGTCTTCACTGCATTTCGTATTCAATTTTTGTATGTTGATTTTTGTACAAGTGAATTCTGTTTTTGTGAGGGAGATTTGTAGTCTAACTATTAGTCTAAATTTTTCTGCGCATTCTTTGAGGACTTCTATCTGTTTGATTGCTATCGCTTCATTCTCCACGAGTATTGCTATATCGTCTGCATAAAGCTAGACATGAGATTTCTACTTTGTCTTTGGTCCTTCCTAATTGTGTGGATTTCCAGTGCTTATGAGCTTTTAGCTCTTTTTCCCATTATTTCATAACTTTGTCTACAGTCTCATTGAAGAGTAGCCAGGTAGTAGGAACAGGCCATCTCCTTGTCTGACACTTGTTTTTATCAGAAATGGTTCGGAAATTTCTCCCATGAACTTCACTTTTGATGTTGAGTTTGTTTAATGAGTCCTAGTATTTTCGAGTCCAGCCCTTGGTCTTCAAGGATTTCGAAAAGTTATTGCCTGTCTATGGTGTCATATGCCTTTTTGAAGTCCACAAAGTTGCAAATATGGTTAACAAAGGTGTGTATATATATATATATATATATATATATATATATATATATATATATATATATATATATATATATATGTTGTATTTGAGGTTTTCGCGGATAGATACCTGTGTTGTATTGTTTTCTCGGGGATTCCGCGTTGATGCTGACGGTTGGCTCTGAAAAGAACCGGATTCTCGACGTTTCGGCGAACTAACATTCGCCATTCTCAAGAGATATATGCGTCCGTGCGGGTCAACCGTTAGACGCATACTTAAGTTAGACGCATAAGTAAGTATGCGTCTAACGGTTGACCCGCACGGACGCATATATCTCTTGAGAATGGCGAATGTTAGTTCGCCGAAACGTCGAGAATCCGGTTCTTTTCAGAGCCAACCCTCAGCATCAACTCGGAATCCCCGAGAAAACAATACAACACACACATATATATATATATATATATATATATATATATATATATATATATATATATATATATATATATATATATATATATTACAGTTAAAGCGTTAACTCAGTCGATGTATACGGTCACTGGTAAAAGCATACATTAACTGAATCGTTCAGACAAAGTATACAGAAATTAATTTATGAATAGTTTCACTAGATACACTCTATATTTAAAATTAGTTAAAGTAGTCATAGGACTATTCTACTATGTTTATTTTTTAAGAGGAACTGAGGAAGAACTTGAAATGTTGTTGAATGAACCTGAAATTGGAAATGAACAAATAATCACAGAATTAAATAGTGAAGAAAATATAGTGAGTCATAGCATTTTATTTTTCAATTTATACTTTGTCAAAAAATATACGTAGAAGTATACATTAACTGGTGGATGTATGCACTAACTGAATTTTATACTTCAACTGTAACATATATATGGTGAGTTTCTTATGGCTTTGAGTACTGTTTTCAGTGTAAAGATCTGTTCTGCGCAGCAGCGATCTGATCTGAATCCTGTCTGGTATTTTCCTATTTTGTATTCTAGTTGCTTCTCTACTCTTTGGAAGAGGCACATTGACATGACCTTGTAGGCGACTTGTAATAGGGAGATAGATACCTCTGTAGTTGTTCATATCAGCTCTGTCCCCCTTTTATGTAGTGGGTGAATGAGTTGCGCATTTCCAGTCTTCTGGTAATTTTTCGGTTTGCCAAATTTCTTGGATGGTTTGTGTGAATTCTCGTAGTGAGTATGGTGCTAGATTTTTCAGTAGTTCCGTAATGATTCCATCTTCTCCTGATGTTCTGTTGTTCTTGAGCCTTTGAATGTGTGTATTGATTTCTTCTTTTGTGGGTGGTGGTGAATCGGGTCTTACTGCTCTTTTTTCTCTGGGAAATCTTGAGGTGGGTTCTTGGAAGTTTAATAGATCAGAAAAATATCTTGCTAGTTCTCTGCAGTTTTCTTGTTTGGTGAGTGCTAGTTCTCCTGTTTCTCTTCTGAAACATAAGTTTTGTGGTGTGTAGCCTTTCATTTTATCTGCGAATATTCTGTAGAAGTCTCTCTCTCTCTACATATATATATATATATTAATATTTTTACGTTTTAGGGTATTTTGAACTTCAGTTACAGCAAAAATATCGTTAAGGTGGTAGTAGTGACAACCCTAATAAAAGGCCAGGATTAGATGAAAAGGCAGACGCATTAAGTGAATTCGAACCAGTTAACAAACTGTGTTTAACAAAATAATACATCCATGACAGAAAAAGAATGATGGGCAAAATGTCCCAAGTGATGTAGCACTGAGTAATATATCATTAGGTAGATATTATTTTGAAAGAAATTATTCTATGACCACGAAACTGAATTCCGCGTAAAAATAATACTTAAAGGCGATTAACGGTCCTTTAAATATTATTAAAAGTTAGCGTTATATATCGTATTTAATATGTAAAAGATTAAAAATAGATTTGTGAGGCACCAGACTAATGATTTTCAATGCCCAGCAAGATTTTTGGATGATTGTAATTGATCGTAATGAATAAATAAGATGATCCATTTTTTACTTTAATCAATAACTATGAAAGTGTGTTATTCCAAATAAAAAAATAATAATTAATAAAAATGGTTTTCTCATTTGATATACCGTTACCTCATAATAATACTGATAAAGCATAGCAATACAGATCTAGGCCAAATATCGTACTAAAAGGAGATTATTTGCTCTTAATGCATATTTTTTACTTGTTTTGAAAAATAATTTATCCTTACTTGGACATTACTTAGAGTAAAAAAAAAGTATATATATATATATATATATATATATATATATATATATATATGTGTATATTGTTTTCTCGGGGATTCCGCGTTGATGCTGAGGGTTGGCTCTGAAAAGAACCGGATTCTCGACGTTTCGGCGAACTAACATTCGCCATTCTCAAGAGATATATGCGTCCGTGCGGGTCAACCGTTAGACGCATACTCTAGAGGTGGGTACTCTACGTAGTATGCGTCTAACGGTTGACCCGCACGGACGCATATACCTCTTGAGAATAGCGAATGTTAGTTCGCCGAAACATCGAGAATCCGGTTCTTTTCAGAGCCAACCCTCAGCATCAACGCGGAATCCCCGAGAAATCAATACAACACAGGTATCTATCCGCGAAAACCTCAAATACAACATATATATATATATATATATATATATATATATATATATATATATATATATATATATATATATATATATATATATATGTAATTAGGGGAACAAATACAACATTTGACCACGTCATATATTGCTACATGGGTTGGGACAAACTCCATATAAATCAGCCCATAGTCCTTTATTTTTTAATCTGAAATAATTTAAGATGAGAAAAAGCAATATGTTAGGTATGTGAAAAATCTAGAAAAAGAAAAATAATTAGCAGAAAAGACAATAATATGACAGGTATGAAAAGACTGCTCATCGGATGGGCTACAAAGGAGTTTATGGACCATTTACATCGATTCAAAAGTCTGTGTCAAGAGCTCAGAACAAGTTTGTTTTGTGAAAAGGTAATTTAAGATTAGGGCTTTCAATACCTGATTCCCGGGATCCCGAAATCCAAGATTTTAGTCTATTTTTCCGGTATTAGAAAATCGGTATTACAAAAAAATACCGGTATTTCGGTATTTGTGTAAAATATCTTACTGTTTAATTATATTGGTTATTTCAATTAGCAGAACAGAATAAGAACAAGAATACTAAATTCGTATTTATTCCTCTTCAATGCATAGTGAAGTTAGTCACTGAATTTCGTTATAAAAAACTTGCTTTCTTGTTTACATCTCTCATCTCACACGCACACGATTAACAACACATACATAAAACCTATATTTCTGAATTTATAATTTGCTGTAGACTGTAATGTTTGTTGTTTGAAACCGTAAGTTATTTTGTTGCACAACATCAAATTTTTATAATAATTTTATTAAGTTTTGGATAGACATATACGATACGCGGCCTATCGCACGCCATGTCTACTTCCACACAAAAGGTGTTCTTCAAACACAAAAAGGACAACGATGCATCTTCGGTTTGGCAGTATGTTTTATATGAAACAAATGGTCTTCTAGCCAGGTGTAAAGAGTGTTCAAAGGAAATAAAATGTGGTGGTGGATCTACTAGTGGACTACATACTCATTTAAAGACAATGCATGGAATAAATCTAAGAAAAAGAAGTGAGGTAACTTTGAATGCAAACAATGATCAAGAACGAAGTCAGTCTACAAAACCTACTTTAATAACAAGTTATTTAAAAAGCAATAAAAAACGAAAGCCTAGCTAAAGTATTAGCTCGAATGGCAGCTCGAGACGGCTTATCATTTAATATTTATAACATCTATTGATACTAGAGAAGGATTAATTGCTCGTGGTTTTAAAGATGTTCCAAACTCAGCAAGTACAATAAGAAATATTATACTCGAATATAATAAAACTATTTGAATTATCATAAAAGATGAAATAGCTCAGCTTAAATCTAAAGGCAAACGATTCAGTGTAACATTTGATGAATGAACATCGATTCGCAATCGACGCAATCTAAATATAAATATACATGCTGGAGGATTTTTTTGGAATATTGGTCTAGTACGAGCATTTGTAGGTCATGCCAGCAGAAAGGTGTTTAATGCTGATTAGAGAAAAGTTAGAAGAATTTGGTTTGCGTATTTCTAAAGTTATAGACTGCATAACTATTGATGGAGCATCGGTTATGGTTAAATTAGGCAAACTTATTGATGCTGAGCAACAGATCTGTTTGATGCATGGCATCAATTTAGCTATAACCGATATACTTTATAAGTCAGGCCAGAAGTTCTGCCTCAGAACCAAAACGATGAAATAAATGTTGAAGAAGATGATGATAATGGAGAATATGTTGACGGCGTCGTTATAGAATCTAATTTAGTAGATACTACGGTCAGTATTAGTCAGGCTACTATTTCTCCTCTTGTAACAAAAATAAGAAAGGTAGTCAAAATATTTAGTAATTCACCTACAAAAAATGATAACATTTTACAGAAATATGTAAAAGAAGATTTTGATAGAGAAATTGCTTTAAAATTACACTGTAAAGCAAGATGGAATAGCATGTTATTTATGTTAGAAACATTTTACCAATTGAGATATTGTGTTCAAAAATCCCTTATTGACATAAATTCCGGAATGAATTTTTGTGACAGACAGACATTTATTATCTGAAATTTTCACTACCCTTACTCCTATAAAATTAGCAGTTGATGATGCATTATGTCGCCAAGATTCTAATCTTCTTACAGCAGATGAAATAATAAAATTTATGATGGAATTCTCTCCGAATTCTTCTCGAACTCTTTCGAATCAAAATTGAAAGTCAAATTGCTAAAGAACTTTATGACGCTTTAAAAATTCGCATATTACAAAGACGAAATAATTTATCACAGGTACTTCAGTACTTACATAGTGCAGAACAAGATAATAGCGATTTAGTTCAAATTTCATTTCCACAGTTAACTAAAGTGACTATGATAAAAATTATAATTCGTTTGATCAAAAGACTTTCGCCCGAAAACGCAGAAAAACAAAGTTAGAAACAAAAACAACAACAAATAAAACAAAACAAGTTAGATCAGATTCAGATAAAGACGAAAATTCCGAAGAATCCTTGGAAAGATATCTGACCAATACATTAAGGACTGGCTCGAACTTTGCTTTTCGGGACCATGACAAATTAAAACTGCAACTTCAATCAGCAATCCAACAAAAACTTTCAGTTCAACCTAAAATTACAAAAGGGCAAGAGGTGGAACCAATTATAAAAGACGAAATTGCTATTTTTTTGGAAAAACAGGAGTAAGAGGAAAATATTTGCAACTGACGTTAGACTATTTAAGTAAAATAATACCAACAATAATACCAACAAGTGTAGAATCGGAAAAATCGTTTTCTGCAGCAAGTCACTTATGTATAAAGATTCGGTCCAGTCTGAACGACGAAACAATTGTTTGTTTATGTTTTTACGGGCATATTTTAATAAAAGAGACTCAAATTGCGAAATGCAGTAATATGTTTATGAAACCTTTGTTCCAAATGTTTGCTATAAATAATTTGTTTTTTATATACAGAAGGAGTAAAAAAATGTTTCGTTTAAATATTTTTTTGTATAGTTTATAACTAAAGAAATATATTTTTCTTTGTTTCCTTTTTTTTCTTTTTAATAAATTAGCATTATCATTAATATTCATAAAAATCTGTCGAAAATATTTTTTTTCTGGTAATACCGGTATCAATACCGGTATTCCGGTTTTGAAAACAAATAATACCAAAATACCGGTTTTAATTTTTGCTCCGGTATTGAAAGCCCTATTTAAGATGTTGGTTATTATCATCCCTATTATTCAGCGTTTGTTATATTGGGAATGGGAATTTCCATTCCCAATAAACTAAATGAAATATGTCAACGAAAAATATCTAATTATTAATATGTAATAGTATATTACGTAACGAGAGTTGTAAGAAACTTATTACGTAGGAGCGGAACAGTTACGCACGACCCACGTCGCAGGGAGTGCGTAATTCCGCGAGTACGTAATTGCCCTACAATTCGAGATATGTGCTATACTTTATCTACGACCACACTAATTTGTTTCTGTTTAATAAGAAAAATATATTTGATGTAACAAATGTATCTCTTATTAGGTACATTATTTAACATTATAATAAAGAAACAGTTGTATTTTAATATATAACTGTTACTCGACATTATTTAACTTCATAGAAATGAATAGAAATACATTTTTAATGGTTAAACTGGTTTTTATTTGGGTTAAACTGGAATACGAGTGCTGATAGATATCGGCAACCCAATGTACGCAATGTCAATTTCACGGGCGCGGGCTTTTTTTTGGCACGGGTGCTGAACCTATGAGCACGTAGTAGCAGCCCTTAACCAATCTACAAATCGTAAACCGAACGCACATGTGTGTTATCAATCATAACTTATCATTAATCGCGGACAGTTACATAGTGTGTGTTATGATGTATTTAAATAGTCCACGAACTGTAGAATAATGGACATATACAATAGTGGTCGTAGATAAAGTTATATATTAGTCGTCTTCATCACTTTCTCCAGATGAATCTTCAATTGAGTAGTTATGATCAGGAACAGGATATGCACTGTATTTTCCAGCAATAGGTATATACAGAAGGGAATTTTTCTAAAGATTTATTAATACCATCCAGGGTTTTAGAAGTATTTTTCGCGGGACATCTCTTAAGCTGGTTACTACAGGTTCAGATGTTATCAATAGCATATTAAGTAAAACACTATTCGTGGCAATGCGTGACTGCTTGCGAGTATTGTGTCGACGAAACTTTCTATAGTCCTTCTTTCGAGCTACTTGAGAAGCTGGGAAGCTGGCCGTTAGGCAACAAAGCAGATGCAGTAACTTCTGAGCTGTGAACAAGGATTTTGTAAACAGTAGCATGCATGTAATACCATGGATAGGGATTTATATACAGATTCTTTGTTTCTGCTGCAAAAAAATTCTCAATGTTAATATCAATTTCTGAAGATAAAGCCCAAACTATAATTCCAATTTTTGTTTTTAATCTTATATATAATATGTAATATCACCTGTAATATCAGCACTTAGTTCTTAGTTCTGGTTTCTCAAAAAACTTTCGAACGGTATTTCCATCATTTGTATTGCCATACCTTTGTTTATGGCTTATCTACAATTATCTTTTACTATTTTACCTGTTACAATTCTACAATAAGCTTTTTCAGATTCCCTTGCAAACCTTCTGTTACCTTGCATATTGGCGGCAAGAAATTATTTATCTCTTCCAAAATGTTTGCTACTTTCTAAAGGCTTTAGTTTCTTTGAAAAGACAAAGTTTATTCGAGGACAATGCATTGTAGAAGATGGTCGAGGATACTTCCAGGCTATATTGCCATTTTCATCCTTTAATTGAAGGGGAACGAATGAAAATACAACAAAAAATATATCAGTGTCCTCAATGCTCGAACATTTTTGTTTGTATGTTCTGTGACCGGAACTTGCATCACAGCCCCACTTACTCATCAGAGTAAATGACGAGCAAGGATGTAGACTGTCGACTAGTGAAATCCGACAACCTCTTGCTGTGCCAATAATAAACGTTCTGTTACCATACCATACCACAAGTTAGCTTTTAAGAATGCTCTTCGTCGAATATAACTTGCGGGTTGTCGGCAGACCAGTAACGTAAATGTTGTTTGTTCCTCTCCCCATACAATTGAAAATGTGCTTCGTAACTCATAATTATTTCGTTTTCACAATTATCCCCTCTGCCCAAAATCCATCCACTGGATTCTAAAAGTGAGTTTCGGTGTATTGGAAGGGCTTTTTGGCATTCGTAAGGCCGAAAGAGTAAAACTTTCTTTAAAATTGTTCTTACCGTCTCACGTGAAATTCCCACTTGCTGCGATAAATATTGCACGGATGCGATAAATATTGCACGGATTGATTGGAATTTTCTTCAATTCTGTTCCTAACTTTCAAAGTATTCATTTCTGCTTTAGCACTTTTTTTCCTCTCTGCAGGTTTAGTATCCTTAAGACAATGTTATTTTTCGACCCATCTTGCAATTGCCCTGCAATTTGGCTGCGCTGTAAAATTAAACTCTTGTTGATACCACCTCTGAGTTTGAATAATGGGGTTCGTTCTAATAAAATGCTTTATATAAGCAATCCTTTATTCAATTGGCCATCGCTCTATTTAAAAAAAAAAACATTTCATTTCTTTTCAAACATTCAGTTCACTGAATATTAGACAAGTCATTACTTCTTTTTTTATTAATATAAGTTAAAACAGAACTCTTAATTTCAGAACTCCCCTTGTAACAAATCGGAATCAATAAAACAGCTCGAAAAAAATCCCTTTAAGGACTAGACCGCACTACGGCTAAACCGCCGCGGTTTTTAATCGCGTCATTTTGTGACTCAAATAAGCTATCGGCCTCACTTGCGGTGTTTTTCCCGCGAATGATTTTTCCCATAGCGTACTGTGTGTTTCTCGAGCGCTTTCGCGGTTATAGCGCTTACCGCTCGCTGGAAAAAACCGTAGTGCGGCCTCTGCCTTACGTGGATTAATTTTACGATTCTTATATTAATTATGCACCCAAATGGTGGAAAAATATACAATTATATTATTCGTATTTGTAGTGTTGGTAATAATACATATTTTGTTATAAATTGGTTTTATCTGAAAGATGCGAAAATAACTCGAAAACTAAGCGAAATTTTTAAAAATGTTTCAAATAAAACTTGTAAAGAAATAAATTTTCTATAAGAAACCTTATTACCTAGTGACTTTGTGTCGGCCAAGGTGGTGATACTTGAACTTTGAACAATGTAAAAATGTGATTTGTTTTTGCAAATTTAGTTTTATGTTTTAATTAAACGAAACTTTGAAAAATGATTAAAATAAAACATATAGAAAATTATATTTTCTATAATAAAACTTAGTGTTTAGTAATTTCTTATCTGTCAAGTTGCTGATAATACTCCTTGAACAATGCCAAAACATGATTTTTTGTTTCACATATTTCTTACACAAAAATTCGCGAATAATACGAAACCTGAGCAAAATTTTGAAAAATGTTTGAAATAAAACTTGTAAAAAATTAAATTTTCCATAAGAAACTTTGTTATCTAGTGATTTATAGCCTGTCAATTTCATAATAATTAACCTTATACAAAGTGAAATCCTTTTTTTTGTTTTTTTTTTCTTGTCATAAAAATGCGAAATTAACTTGGATACTAAGCAAAATTGAAAAAAATGTTTCAAATAAAACTTGCAGAGAAATAAATTTTCGATAAGAAAACTTTTTACCTATTATACTGATTTTCTGTTTGTCAAGTTAGTGGTAGCTAATGTTGAACAAGGTGTCTTGTCTAGCTACCTTCTTATTTTACATGTTTCTTATTTCAGAGATTACTACAAAAGCCAACAATTTTATGAAATAGAAAATTGTTTCGAATTAATATCGATGATCTTACCGTAATTGCATACCTTAACCCCAGACACTAAATTCATGTTGACTCACGTAATTATTTGTTTATTTATTTAATTTTGAATTTAAATTTGTTTATTATAAAAATTATTTATTTAATTATTTGTTTCTATTGAATAAGAAAAATATGTTTGATGTAACTGATATAGTGATTCATCAATATAGGCAACACAATGTACGCAATGTCAATGTCAAATGAAATAAAGTTGGACGAATTTGTTATCTATATAAATGTTAACATGTTCAGAATTTAGTCTTAATTATCTATATTTTCTATGTTTAATTTCATTAATACCTACTAAATAGATATAAGCCCCAGAGAAGCTCAGAATAAAAAAGACCGAAACGTTGGCAAAATATCGACTTCAGTTGTTTTATTAAAATAAATTCTTTTTCCCAAGAATAAACCACAATACAATAAAAATGATAAGATCTTAAGATATATTTATAATTATTTATTTAATTTTTTCATTATAGTTTATAATAACAGAACAGTTGTTGAATATTAGTGTTGGATTGTTATCGACATCATTTGAGATTAGATTGGTTGAATTATGAGTACTTGAAGTCGTATTCGCATGATGTAAGTCGGATGATGTACTTGCATTTGTGGAAGTGAAATTACTGTTTATCGCAATAGAAATTTTTGTAGCAATATCATTTTGATTTTTCATGGAGCAGTCTATATAGCCTTCTGCTACTGCAGACGAACGCATGCATTTTTAATGACAATAAATCACCACCGGAATCTACAAGAATGTAATGTCCTGTATAAAGATTTGCTTCCGGCAAATGAAGATAATTAGCATTTGTTTAGGAATAGAGCCAATTTTATTTATTCCAACACATTGCTTAGTGCATTTCTCATTTTGATAATTTAGAAAAAAAGGTTGATCTTTGTCCATTTTTTGTGGGCGTAGGTTAATATATCTTTTTCGGTACCACAAAAGATCTTGGAGTTTTTGTTTTAGAATCAGGAATTTTAACGATCAGAGATGTTCCGGTGTCTTCTATATGGCAGGGTTTGATATTTCGTAGTTCTTGTTTTCTGCAAGCACCACTAATGCCAATGATAAGAATAACCTAAAATTATATACAAAAATATGTCGTTATGCCCATTAGAAAGCATTATAAGAACAAAAAGTAATGAATGAAACCAAATAAATATTTGTTATCCGGCGAATTATTGAGGAAACTGTTTTTTTTTTAATGTAATTTATTGAATGTTTGAAATTTTTGAGTTCTTGCTTTTAAATCCCTCAGATTTTCTCTTTAGTAAAGCTGTAACTTTGAATGTTTTGAAATGTCGATGTCGTGCTATTAATTATTGTCGTATATTAATTATTGTCCGAACCATTGAATAAATTGCCCAAAGTGAAGATGGTTTCATTGTTTGAGATAATTCATCAAACTATGATAATACAACATTTTCTGAAAACGACTTTATGTTTCAATGCTTCAATCTCCAGTCCATAAATTTTCTATATGCATCCTCGTACCGATCCCGAGATTTAATCGGTAGCAAATTATGGGCAGCTTGTATCGCTTTTTCAACAATTTCGGGCGAAGTAGCATTTTCTATTTCGCTGCCACTGGACATTATTTTATTTGTTTTAATTGAAAAAAATAATAGTGTTTATATATTAGTTTGACGTTTAATGTTTTTTTTTGACAAAAAACGGAATGCATTGGGTTGTCTATATTAAACGATAGTAGCAGCTGTCAACCAATCAACGTAACGTAAACTAAACGCACTAGTGTGTTATTGAACCATTAATTAACATTAATTGTGGACTGTTACATACGTGTGTTGTAAGATGTATTTACATAATCAATATTTACATAATAATATTGGGCAATTATAATTGTGGTCGTAGATAAATATGTTTCAATATCATTTTTAAATTGCAAAATTGATTGTTTAGCCGTTGAAAGGGATAATAAAGAAAGTAAATTCAATATGCTAATTAAATCTATCAACAACCCAAACCTTTTCTCTGACTTGTAGTAGATTCAAAGCTAGAATATATGCAAATTTGTTCACTAAGTATATCTACCTAAAGCTAAATATTAAACTAATATTAAACGAATGGAACACAAACAGAAGAATTTTGTTTTCAATAACACTGAGCTTGTGGAAGACTACGACTTTATAACCTTATAATGTATAAACAAATCCTTTTGCTCATTATTTTGTAAACATTTGTAATCTTATTTAATTATATTTATAATTTAATTTACTTCCCTGAAAATCTTTGGAGCCTCACCTCCCAAAAGACTTTAACTATAAAACAAAATTAGGATGCCTGTTAAACGAATTTGACGAGCTATTTGTTGATATGGTAACATAAAACCAACAATTTCATTTTTATTAAATCCCTTTGAAATCGATATGATTAGTAATGGTTTTAAAATGAATAAATGTTTACTTCCTGAACGGCAGCAGGAGAATTTGAATTAATAAAGTTGCAAGAGGACCAAACTCTTCAAATGTTCCATAAATCAACAAAATCGATGTGTACCAAGAGCTAAGTACAAAAATGTCGATTTTTGGATCGAAATATGACGAATTATTATACTCAACGATGAAATTTATTAAAATTCCGACCACAGTTGAGCAACCAGCACCTAAAAGAATTAATCAGTTATTCCATTTCTAATTATCAACCTGATTATACAAAATTAATTTCAACATTTCAAATTCATTCACCATCAACAAGCAATGAGTAAATACAAAATTGTAAGAAATGTAATAATAAAAACTATCAAAATAAATTCATCGTGATTAGGATTTTTTTTTCTACACAAGAGTAGACTTTTTTTTAGATACATCTTCATTCATCTATTTGTACTTCTTAAAGTGAGCAACAATAAACCGCTTGACCCTATATCTATTGTATTATCTTTATAAAGAACAATAAATGCCTTGAAATGAAATGAAATTCTAGACCTGCATTTTCACCTCTTCTTTGAGAATTCAAATTTCATTTCTTAAATTATCCGAACTTTCGCTTAGTAACTGTTCACCAATTCAACCTGAATTGATTTTAATACATTTGACATTAATCCAACCTTAATACCTTCAGTTGGGATAAAAAAATACCATACTTTAGTTTAATTTATAAATAATGTTATTTTCCATGTTTTAAAAGTTCAATAAACAATATATTGAATAAACAATAATATCATTTTTAAGTCAGTCGAAATAAAATAAACAGCATGTGGAACGACAACCTTTAACATAATGGCTGATGAAATAGTTTAAAAATTCATTATTTAATGGATAATTTATAGAAATAAAGGACAGAATAAATGACTGAAAGATATCGATGTAGATAACCCTTTGTTATATTTTCATGTTGCAATAAATATTATTTTTATTATTTAAGGACAAAATTGAGTTTTTAAAAAGTAAATAAATCCAAAAAACAGTGCTTTCAACTAAAGGAATGTTGTAGTTGGAAGCACTATCATACGGGTTTAAAATAACTTAAATTAAAGATCTTATAATCATGCTATTATATTAAATTAAACTAGACTTACTTTAACAAGAAATTGAAACGTCGAAAAGAATTATTATTATCAAGTGTCTTATTGTGGATATTTGAATTATGAGTGCAAAAAAATTCGAGTAACAACTATAAATTTGTCGACGCAAATCCTCCAATTAAATTATGCCGAACGTCGAGTTCATTATCGGGCGCTGCACATTTACGAACGGGAGAAATCTAATTTCGTTGTCAATTTCCAGGGAATATTTCTTAGATTTCGCTCGCTCACCCTCTTCCTTCGCCACTCGCTCGCGGTAATTTATCGCGCCGAACGGAATATTTTCCTCGGCCCGATAAACATTTTTTCAATGGGAATTTAAACGACTGCAAATTTTATTGAATGCTAGTTTTTTTTTTCTTCACTTCGCTCGCGTTCTCCTTTTCACATTATTTTTACCTTTACTTACATTCATAACACTGACAAGAAAACAATAATTATAACATCAACTGATAAGTCTGATATTTAGCACTAAATTTTGTTTATTAGTTTAATGCCATAATACGTTTAATGCCATGGAAGTCACCGGTGACCGCCATTAAATTTGTTTGTAGGGTAGCGGAGGTCACCGGTGACCGCTGAAGTCTATTAATAGACACACATAAGTTAGTGCAGTGTCAAGGGCAAGTCATCTGCGCGTAATTCAACGTTCTAAATAAGATGTTTAAAATTAAATATAAAAGGTCTCTAAAAACTACTTCGCTTTACTATCAGTTTTGAAATAGATTGCACAAAAGATTAAGAAAAGAATACATATTTGCACTAATTGTAAATAGAGGAAATTAATCTATACATTAATCTATTAACTGTTTCAATTATTCTATTATTATAGTTTTAATGTTGTCTAGTATGTAATTATTAGTTAATGTCTAGTATGTAATGTCTAGCAATTTGAATTAGATTCCGCCAAGTTCTCTTCCAAGTTCCGCCAAGTTTGGTATGATTTAGACAAGGCTTAGATAGAATTAATAGATCAGATTTTAGAATAGCTTATGAAATTCGATTATTAAAAAAAAATCTTATTCTGTTATTAATTAATTGATGATCTCAATAAGGTCGTAAAAGTCACAATGTTATTAATATCCTTGAATTATGTTTTCAATTAGGTTCTGTTTTTATCCTTTGGTTCTGTTTTTTTCTTGTTAATATCCAAAGTGATTTAGATTCGCAACTGGATTCAGCAGTAAAATCTAACTGTTGTTCCCGAATGAGATCACGCAGTGGGCGTTGGGTGTGCTCAAATTGAAAAATATTTTCGCGAATGAAGACATTCCAATTCCTATATTTCCATCAATTTCTATATTGTTATTTATGTATTCATCAATCAATTTCTATATTACATCAAACATCTACATCAATACATCATCTTCATCATCATATACTACATCAATTACTATATAGCCATTATTATTTAAAATAGAAAAATAGAATATACATCGACTGCTTGCTATTTATTAAGTCTTGTCTGTCTAGTCCTGTCTGTCTAGTCTTGTCTGTCTATTCTTGTCTATTTAGTCTTGTCTGTCTAGTCTTGTCTGTCTAGTCTAGTCTGTCTAGTATTGTCTGTCTAATCTTGTCTGCCTAGTCTTGTCTGTCTAGTCTTGTCTGTCTAGTCTTGTCTGTCTAGTCTTGTCTGTCTAGTCTTGTCTGTCTAGTCTTGTCTGTCTAGTCTTGTGTGTCTAGTCTTGTCTGTATAGTCTTGTCTGTCTAGTCTTGTTTGTCTAGTCTTCTATGTCTTCTCGTGTCTGTCTAGTCTTGTCTATCTAGTCTTGTCTGTCTAGTCTAGTCTGTCTAGTCTTGTCTGTCTAATCTTGTCTGTCTTGTCTTGTCTGTCTAGTGTTGTCTGTATAGTCAAATTCAAATTAAAAATATTTTATTTCATTATTAAAGCAAGTACTTTAAGAATATTACAAATACATTCTAAATGAAATGTGTCGGTAGTGTGAATATAATATAATACTCCTTGGGTTAGACCTTCGAGAAAAACTATTCATATTAATCTCTTAATATTATCTAGTTGTTTGATTTCTCTTGGAAGAACGTTGTATAGCTTCATACTGACATATGGAGGACTTTTTTCGGTCATCGGACATGTTAAGGAAACTGATAAAGGTCCTTGTTAAACCTTGTTAAACGTTCAGTAGGTTTGACAAAATCCTTGAAGAGATGTTTATGTTTCTTGAGGAAAATGATGTTTTCATAAATATATGTGGCCGTGGTGATTAAAATGTATGCCCTTTTTAAGTGTCCCTGCAGAATTCACGGTAATTTAAACTCATAAGTATTCGCAGGGCTTGTTTCTGTATCTTGAACACAGACTTGTAGTGTACTCTATTTCCCCAGAACATAATGCCAAATCTTAGAAGGCTGTGGAAGATGCGAAATACACCATCCTCAGAACGTCGGACCCCACATAACATTAAAGGGATCTCATAGCAAATACTGCCTTGTTGAGTTTCGTTGTTATTTCATTGGTATGTGAGACCCAGTCCAGATATGGGTCTATGTGAAGTCCCAGGAGCCTTACAGAATGACTTACTGCTATCTCTTCGTTGCCAATTGCCACTTTATCAGGATATGATAATGTACTCCGCTTAGTTTTAAAGATTATTATTTTATAGTCCTGCCTGTATAGTCTTGTCTGTCTAGTCTTGTCTGTCTAGTCTCGTCTGTCTAATCTTTTCTGTCTAGTCTTGTTTGTCTAGTCTGTCTAGTCTTGTCTGTCTAGTCTTGTCTGTCTAGTCTTGTCTGTCTAGCCTTGTCTGTCTAGTCTTGTCTGTCTAGTCTTGTTTGTCTAGTCTTGTCTGTCTAGTCTTGTCTGTCTAGTCTTGTCTGTCTAGTCTTGTCTGTCTAGTCTTGTCTGTCTAGTCTTGTCTGTCTAGTCTTGTCTGTCTAGTCTTGTCTGTCTAGTCTTGTCTGTCTAGTCTTGTCTGTCTAGTCTTGTCTGTCTAGTCTTGTCTGTCTAGTCTTGTCTGTCTAGTCTTGTCTGTCTAGTCTTGTCTGTCTAGTCTTGTCTGTCTAGTCTTGTCTGTCTAGTCTTGTCTGTCTAGTCTTGTCTGTCTAGTCTTGTCTGTCTAGTCTTGTCTGTCTAGTCTTGTCTGTCTAGTCTTGTCTGTCTAGTCTTGTCTGTCTAGTCTTGTCTGTCTAGTCTTGTCTGTCTAGTCTTGTCTGTCTAGTCTTGTCTGTCTAGTCTTGTCTGTCTAGTCTTGTCTGTCTAGTCTTGTCTGTCTAGTCTTGTCTGTCTAGTCTTGTCTGTCTAGTCTTGTCTGTCTAGTCTTGTCTGTCTAGTCTTGTCTGTCTAGTCTTGTCTGTCTAGTCTTGTCTGTCTAGTCTTGTCTGTCTAGTCTTGTCTGTCTAGTCTTGTCTGTCTAGTCTTGTCTGTCTAGTCTTGTCTGTCTAGTCTTGTCTGTCTAGTCTTGTCTGTCTAGTCTTGTCTGTCTAGTCTTGTCTGTCTAGTCTTGTCTGTCTAGTCTTGTCTGTCTAGTCTTGTCTGTCTAGTCTTGTCTGTCTAGTCTTGTCTGTCTAGTCTTGTCTGTCTAGTCTTGTCTGTCTAGTCTTGTCTGTCTAGTCTTGTCTGTCTAGTCTTGTCTGTCTAGTCTTGTCTGTCTAGTCAAATCAAATCAAATCAAAATCTTTATTTATCATGTGATGTAGTACTCATACATATTTGATAAGTCAAAAGGGAAAATGAAAGTGAAATCAAAATACTTAAATTAACATTAACACTGTAACCCTAAAAATAATAAAAATAAAAAAAATAAAAAAATAATAATAATGCTAAAGAAATAAAAATCAAAAGAATACTTTAACATGTGGTATAAGTTCTAAATCTAGTTTCTATTTACAATCACTTCTTATGAATTCTTCAATGCCATAGTAGCACATTTCAACAAGAAAGCCTTTTAGTTTTTTGCAGAAAGTTTTGTATGTCTTCTCATCTTTTATATTTTCTGGGATGCTATTATAAATTTTTATTCCAATTCTATTGGGTTCTCTGGAGCATAGTGTTAGATTGCTTTTTGGCGTATATAATTTTAAGCAATTTCTGGTGTTGTAATTATGCTTATCACTGTTTAACTTGAAGGATTCCAGGTTCCTGTGCATATGACATGCCACCTCCCATATATATATGGATGGTACCGTTAGTATTTCCAGCTCTTTGAAGTGGGGTTTGCATGAAGATTTCCTCGATATGCCGGTTATTGCCCTTACTACTCTTTTTTGAGCCAAAAAGATTGCTGTCAGATGTGCTGAAGATCCCCAAACTAGACTTCCATATGCCAGAGTGGCATTAATCTCTGCATGATAAACATTCATAATTGCCGACTTAGGTAAGATTTGCCGTATTGTTTTAATGAGATATGCCTTCGAGTTTATTTTGCTGATTATGTGTTCAGCCATTTTGTTCCACGTAAGATGCTCCTCTAGCAGTATGCCCAGGAACTTTATCTGCCCCGTTCTCTGTATATTATAGTTTCCAACAGTTAGTGATAGATCTGCAGATCTAACCCGTCTTGCTGATTGAAACCTAATATATTTGGTTTTTTCTCCATTTAATAGTAAGTTATTGGCAGAAAACCACGTATATAACTTACTGATAATGTCAGCGGCTTCTAATTGGAGTACCTCTGAGCTATTATTTGAGACAAGTACACTGGCATCATCGGCATAGAGAGTAATCCTGTCTCCTCCCACATAACTAATCAGATCGGCCGTGTATATCGAGAACAGGATGGGTGCTAACACACTTCCCTGTGGGACCCCTACATAAGTTGTAATAGTGTTGGAATTCATTTGCCCCACCCTTACAAATTGCTTTCTATTAGTTAGATAGGATTTAAACCACCTTCCAGTTTTACCTCGTATGCCATACCTGGCAAGTTTATCTAATGCCTTATCATGCGAAACACAGTCGAAACCTTTAGTCAAGTCACAGAAAATGACAATTGGGCATCTTCCGCTATCCACCTCGGAAATTATTTTTCCGTAAACTTCTTGTATAGCTGTCATTGTGGATTTGTTCCTACAGAAACCATGTTGTTGTCTTGGAATGATATTGTATTTAAACAAAAATGATGAGAGTCTGCTTTCCATAGTGTATTCGATAATCTTGGCTATTACTGATAAAAGGGCGACCGGTCTATAGTTGTTGATTATTTGTCTATCCCCTTTTTTGAACACTGGTACAATAGCACATAGTTTTAAAATATCAGGATATGTCTCACTTTCAAAAGAACAGTTAATTATATTGACTATTGGCTCACTTAGTTCTGTACAAAATTGTCTGATCAAGTGGCAGGGTAGTTGGTCTGGCCCACTACTTCTTTTATTTTTTAATTTTAATATTATATTTATCACCTCATTTTTTGTCACTTCGTATAAAAACATGGTTTTACTGTTAACAGGTATATGTCTATTGTCTATGCAGGTAGGTTGAATATTTGTGCAAACCGTCTCGGGTGCAGTTTTAAAAAAGTTATTAAAATTCGTGGCTATCACTTTTGGATTAGTTACTATTTTATTGTCTATTTTGAGTTCAGTAATTGCTGGTTTAACAGTAAATTGCTGGTAACAGTCTTGTCTGTCTAGTCTTGTCTGTCTAGTCTTGTCTGTCTAGTCTTGTCTGTCTAGTCTTGTCTGTCTAGTCTTGTCTGTCTAGTCTTGTCTGTCTAGTCTTGTCTGTCTAGTCTTGTCTGTCTAGTCTTGTCTGTCTAGTCTTGTCTGTCTAGTCTTGTCTGTCTAGTCTTGTCTGTCTAGTCTTGTCTGTCTAGTCTTGTCTGTCTAGTCAAATCAAATCAAATCAAAATCTTTATTTATCATGTGATGTAGTACTCATACATATTTGATAAGTCAAAAGGGAAAATGAAAGTGAAATCAAAATACTTAAATTAACATTAACACTGTAACCCTAAAAATAATAAAAATAAAAAAAATAAAAAAATAATAATAATGCTAAAGAAATAAAAATCAAAAGAATACTTTAACATGTGGTATAAGTTCTAAATCTAGTTTCTATTTACAATCACTTCTTATGAATTCTTCAATGCCATAGTAGCACATTTCAACAAGAAAGCCTTTTAGTTTTTTGCAGAAAGTTTTGTATGTCTTCTCATCTTTTATATTTTCTGGGATGCTATTATAAATTTTTATTCCAATTCTATTGGGTTCTCTGGAGCATAGTGTTAGATTGCTTTTTGGCGTATATAATTTTAAGCAATTTCTGGTGTTGTAATTATGCTTATCACTGTTTAACTTGAAGGATTCCAGGTTCCTGTGCATATGACATGCCACCTCCCATATATATATGGATGGTACCGTTAGTATTTCCAGCTCTTTGAAGTGGGGTTTGCATGAAGATTTCCTCGATATGCCGGTTATTGCCCTTACTACTCTTTTTTGAGCCAAAAAGATTGCTGTCAGATGTGCTGAAGATCCCCAAACTAGACTTCCATATGCCAGAGTGGCATTAATCTCTGCATGATAAACATTCATAATTGCCGACTTAGGTAAGATTTGCCGTATTGTTTTAATGAGATATGCCTTCGAGTTTATTTTGCTGATTATGTGTTCAGCCATTTTGTTCCACGTAAGATGCTCCTCTAGCAGTATGCCCAGGAACTTTATCTGCCCCGTTCTCTGTATATTATAGTTTCCAACAGTTAGTGATAGATCTGCAGATCTAACCCGTCTTGCTGATTGAAACCTAATATATTTGGTTTTTTCTCCATTTAATAGTAAGTTATTGGCAGAAAACCACGTATATAACTTACTGATAATGTCAGCGGCTTCTAATTGGAGTACCTCTGAGCTATTATTTGAGACAAGTACACTGGCATCATCGGCATAGAGAGTAATCCTGTCTCCTCCCACATAACTAATCAGATCGGCCGTGTATATCGAGAACAGGATGGGTGCTAACACACTTCCCTGTGGGACCCCTACATAAGTTGTAATAGTGTTGGAATTCATTTGCCCCACCCTTACAAATTGCTTTCTATTAGTTAGATAGGATTTAAACCACCTTCCAGTTTTACCTCGTATGCCATACCTGGCAAGTTTATCTAATGCCTTATCATGCGAAACACAGTCGAAACCTTTAGTCAAGTCACAGAAAATGACAATTGGGCATCTTCCGCTATCCACCTCGGAAATTATTTTTCCGTAAACTTCTTGTATAGCTGTCATTGTGGATTTGTTCCTACAGAAACCATGTTGTTGTCTTGGAATGATATTGTATTTAAACAAAAATGATGAGAGTCTGCTTTCCATAGTGTATTCGATAATCTTGGCTATTACTGATAAAAGGGCGACCGGTCTATAGTTGTTGATTATTTGTCTATCCCCTTTTTTGAACACTGGTACAATAGCACATAGTTTTAAAATATCAGGATATGTCTCACTTTCAAAAGAACAGTTAATTATATTGACTATTGGCTCACTTAGTTCTGTACAAAATTGTCTGATCAAGTGGCAGGGTAGTTGGTCTGGCCCACTACTTCTTTTATTTTTTAATTTTAATATTATATTTATCACCTCATTTTTTGTCACTTCGTATAAAAACATGGTTTTACTGTTAACAGGTATATGTCTATTGTCTATGCAGGTAGGTTGAATATTTGTGCAAACCGTCTCGGGTGCAGTTTTAAAAAAGTTATTAAAATTCGTGGCTATCACTTTTGGATTAGTTACTATTTTATTGTCTATTTTGAGTTCAGTAATTGCTGGTTTAACAGTAAATTGCTGGTAACAGTCTTGTCTGTCTAGTCTTGTCTGTCTAGTCTTGTCTGTCTAGTCTTGTCTGTCTAGTCTTGTCTGTCTAGTCTTGTCTGTCTAGTCTTGTCTGTCTAGTCTTGTCTGTCTAGTCTTGTCTGTCTAGTCTTGTCTGTCTAGTCTTGTCTGTCTAGTCTTGTCTGTCTAGTCTTGTCTGTCTAGTCTTGTCTGTCTAGTCTTGTCTGTCTAGTCTTGTCTGTCTAGTCTTGTCTGTCTAGTCTTGTCTGTCTAGTCTTGTCTGTCTAGTCTTGTCTGTCTAGTCTTGTCTGTCTAGTCTTGTCTGTCTAGTCTTGTCTGTCTAGTCTTGTCTGTCTAGTCTTGTCTGTCTAGTCTTGTCTGTCTAGTCTTGTCTGTCTAGTCTTGTCTGTCTAGTCTTGTCTGTCTAGTCTTGTCTGTCTAGTCTTGTCTGTCTAGTCTTGTCTGTCTAGTCTTGTCTGTCTAGTCTTGTCTGTCTAGTCTTGTCTGTCTAGTCTTGTCTGTCTAGTCTTGTCTGTCTAGTCTTGTCTGTCTAGTCTTGTCTGTCTAGTCTTGTCTGTCTAGTCTTGTCTGTCTAGTCTTGTCTGTCTAGTCTTGTCTGTCTAGTCTTGTCTGTCTAGTCTTGTCTGTCTAGTCTTGTCTGTCTAGTCTTGTCTGTCTAGTCTTGTCTGTCTAGTCTTGTCTGTCTAGTCTTGTCTGTCTAGTCTTGTCTGTCTAGTCTTGTCTGTCTAGTCTTGTCTGTCTAGTCTTGTCTGTCTAGTCTTGTCTGTCTAGTCTTGTCTGTCTAGTCTTGTCTGTCTAGTCTTGTCTGTCTAGTCTTGTCTGTCTAGTCTTGTCTGTCTAGTCTTGTCTGTCTAGTCTTGTCTGTCTAGTCTTGTCTGTCTAGTCTTGTCTGTCTAGTCTTGTCTGTCTAGTCTTGTCTGTCTAGTCTTGTCTGTCTAGTCTTGTCTGTCTAGTCTTGTCTGTCTAGTCTTGTCTGTCTAGTCTTGTCTGTCTAGTCTTGTCTGTCTAGTCTTGTCTGTCTAGTCTTGTCTGTCTAGTCTTGTCTGTCTAGTCTTGTCTGTCTAGTCTTGTCTGTCTAGTCTTGTCTGTCTAGTCTTGTCTGTCTAGTCTTGTCTGTCTAGTCTTGTCTGTCTAGTCTTGTCTGTCTAGTCTTGTCTGTCTAGTCTTGTCTGTCTAGTCTTGTCTGTCTAGTCTTGTCTGTCTAGTCTTGTCTGTCTAGTCTTGTCTGTCTAGTCTTGTCTGTCTAGTCTTGTCTGTCTAGTCTTGTCTGTCTAGTCTTGTCTGTCTAGTCTTGTCTGTCTAGTCTTGTCTGTCTAGTCTTGTCTGTCTAGTCTTGTCTGTCTAGTCTTGTCTGTCTAGTCTTGTCTGTCTAGTCTTGTCTGTCTAGTCTTGTCTGTCTAGTCTTGTCTGTCTAGTCTTGTCTGTCTAGTCTTGTCTGTCTAGTCTTGTCTGTCTAGTCTTGTCTGTCTAGTCTTGTCTGTCTAGTCTTGTCTGTCTAGTCTTGTCTGTCTAGTCTTGTCTGTCTAGTCTTGTCTGTCTAGTCTTGTCTGTCTAGTCTTGTCTGTCTAGTCTTGTCTGTCTAGTCTTGTCTGTCTAGTCTTGTCTGTCTAGTCTTGTCTGTCTAGTCTTGTCTGTCTAGTCTTGTCTGTCTAGTCTTGTCTGTCTAGTCTTGTCTGTCTAGTCTTGTCTGTCTAGTCTTGTCTGTCTAGTCTTGTCTGTCTAGTCTTGTCTGTCTAGTCTTGTCTGTCTAGTCTTGTCTGTCTAGTCTTGTCTGTCTAGTCTTGTCTGTCTAGTCTTGTCTGTCTAGTCTTGTCTGTCTAGTCTTGTCTGTCTAGTCTTGTCTGTCTAGTCTTGTCTGTCTAGTCTTGTCTGTCTAGTCTTGTCTGTCTAGTCTTGTCTGTCTAGTCTTGTCTGTCTAGTCTTGTCTGTCTAGTCTTGTCTGTCTAGTCTTGTCTGTCTAGTCTTGTCTGTCTAGTCTTGTCTGTCTAGTCTTGTCTGTCTAGTCTTGTCTGTCTAGTCTTGTCTGTCTAGTCTTGTCTGTCTAGTCTTGTCTGTCTAGTCTTGTCTGTCTAGTCTTGTCTGTCTAGTCTTGTCTGTCTAGTCTTGTCTGTCTAGTCTTGTCTGTCTAGTCTTGTCTGTCTAGTCTTGTCTGTCTAGTCTTGTCTGTCTAGTCTTGTCTGTCTAGTCTTGTCTGTCTAGTCTTGTCTGTCTAGTCTTGTCTGTCTAGTCTTGTCTGTCTAGTCTTGTCTGTCTAGTCTTGTCTGTCTAGTCTTGTCTGTCTAGTCTTGTCTGTCTAGTCTTGTCTGTCTAGTCTTGTCTGTCTAGTCTTGTCTGTCTAGTCTTGTCTGTCTAGTCTTGTCTGTCTAGTCTTGTCTGTCTAGTCTTGTCTGTCTAGTCTTGTCTGTCTAGTCTTGTCTGTCTAGTCTTGTCTGTCTAGTCTTGTCTGTCTAGTCTTGTCTGTCTAGTCTTGTCTGTCTAGTCTTGTCTGTCTAGTCTTGTCTGTCTAGTCTTGTCTGTCTAGTCTTGTCTGTCTAGTCTTGTCTGTCTAGTCTTGTCTGTCTAGTCTTGTCTGTCTAGTCTTGTCTGTCTAGTCTTGTCTGTCTAGTCTTGTCTGTCTAGTCTTGTCTGTCTAGTCTTGTCTGTCTAGTCTTGTCTGTCTAGTCTTGTCTGTCTAGTCTTGTCTGTCTAGTCTTGTCTGTCTAGTCTTGTCTGTCTAGTCTTGTCTGTCTAGTCTTGTCTGTCTAGTCTTGTCTGTCTAGTCTTATCTGTCTAGTCCTGTCTGTCTAGTCTTGTCAGTCTAGTCTTGTCTGTCTAGTCTTGACTGTCTAGACTTGTCTGTCTAGTCTTGCCTGTCTAGTCTTGTCTGTCTAGTCTTGTCTGTCTAGTCTTGTCTGTCTAGTCTTGTCTGTCTAGTTTTGTCTGTCTAGTCTTATCTGTCTAGTCCTGTCTGTCTAGTCTTGTCTGTCTAGTCTTGTCTGTCTAGTCTTGTCTGTCTAGACTTGTCTGTCTAGTCTTGTATGTCTAGTCTTGTCTGTCTAGTCTTGTCTGTCTAGTCTTGTCTGTCCAGTCTTGTCTGTCTAGTCTTGTCTGTCTAGTCTTGTCTGTCTAGTCTTGTCTGTCTAGTCTTGTCTGTCTCGTCTTGTCTGTCTAGTCTTGTCTGTCTAGTCTTGTCTGTCTAGTCTTGTCTGTCTAGTCTTGTGTGTCTAGTCTTGTGTGTCTAGTCTTGTCTGTCTAGTCTTGTCTGTCTAGTCTTGTCTGTCTAGTCTTGTCTGTCTAGTCTTGTCTGTCTAGTCTTCTCTATCTAGTCTTGTCTGTCTAGTCTTGTCTGTCTAGTCTTGTCTGTCTAGTCTTGTCTGTCTATTCTTGTCTGTCTAGTCTTGTCTGTCTAGTCTTGTCTGTCTAGTCTTGTCTGTCTAGTCTTGTCTGTCTAGTCTTGTCTGTCTAGTCTTGTCTGTCTAGTCTTGTCTGTCTAGTCTTGTCTGTCTAGTCTTGTCTGTCTAGTCTTGTCTGTCTAGTCTTGTCTGTCTAGTCTTGTCTGTCTAGTCTTGTCTGTCTAGTCTTGTCTGTCTAGTCTTGTCTGTCTAGTCTTGTCTGTCTACTCTTGTCTGTCTAGTCTTGTCTGTCTAGTCTTGTCTGTCTAGGCTTGTCTGTCCAGTCTTGTCTGGTCAGTCTTGTCTGGTCAGTCTTGTCTGTCCAGTCTTGTCTGTCCCGTCTTGTCTGTCTAGTCTTGTCTGTCTAGTCTTGTCTGTCTAGTCTTGTTTGTCTAGTCTTGTCTGTCTAGTCTTTTCTGTCTAGTCTTGTCTATCTTGTCTTGTCTCTCTAGTCTTGTTTGTCTAGTCTTGTCTGTCTAGTCTTGTGTGTCTAGTCTTGTTTGTCTTGTCTGTTTAGTCTTGTCTATTGGCCTTGTTTGTTTTGTTTTGTCCATCTAATCTGTCTAGACCAGTGGTTGCCAAACTCTTTTGGCCCACGGACGGCTTTTCATAGTCAAAACTTGCCCACAGACCCCTTTCATAGTCAAAACTTTTCCACGAACCCTGGATAAAAAAACTACATAAATGCATAATAGAAAAATTAAAAATTTAACTTTGATGTCTAATAGTAAATGGTAAAAATTTAATATAAATAAAATATTTTGTGGAAGGAGTATTTATTGAAATTATAACTTTTGTTTTAAAATACAAATTAAATTAATGAATTGGATCAACCTGATGGGATGTTAAGAGTTTATTTATCCGGCTCAATGTTTATCAGTAGCAACCGCAAATACCCGTACTAGTACTAGTCGGTTACTATCGTCGGTTACTAGTTTCTAGTCGGTTTTTTTGTGACGAGGCTCATAAAGGCACTGAATCCACGTTCTATCAAATGGGAAGAAGGAAAAGCAATCAAAAGCTACTGTGCAATAACCCATAATGCTGGATATAAAATTGGGATGTGTTTTTGTAACTAGAAATTGTCGTATCCCTCTTCATTGGTTTCAGCTCCTCATTTGTGGATAATTCAATAAGTTGCTTCTGTATTAATATGTATTCATCTGCATTTCTGGTCTGTGCTTCTCTACTTGCAAAAGGGTTCAACACCCAGTCGTAAATATCCATGTCTTAAATCTTTGGTTAAGGTCTGAATGAAGCGCCGTTAAGTGTTGACAAAAGGCAAACAAATCTTCATCTCTATTTTGCAATTTTGAAAGATTTGGAATCTGAGAACATTCTCATCTATTAAACGATTATAATCATCATCATTTTCCAAACAAAGTTGAGCAAATAATCTCTCATTTAAGGCATTCCTTTTGATTTTATTAACTTTGATGACATAATGTCTTATTCATGTAAACGTTTACTAAACGGTACACAATGTACCGATAATACATTCGGTATAATTTGTTTTAGGTGTGCCAGAAAGCCTCGGTGTCGTCCTACCTTTAACGGAGCACCGTCAGTAGCAACGGAGACGATATTAGTCAAGGCTATAGCTTTTACATTGAAACATCTTTTTAATTCAGTAAATAATGTTTCACCTTTCTCATCAGTTTTCAAACATTTAGCAAATAACAATTCTTGGGAATTTTTTTCTTTAAAAAATCTCACATCAGCTGAAAGTAAAGCTTAGTTTCCTGGTAATGTTGACTCGCCAAGCTGTATAGAGATGCTTATCAGATTCAGATGTTGCCACATAGTAGTCACATAAAGGGTTTTCTACACTCGGAGCCTTTTCGTCGATCCTTCGCGATTTCTTCGAACATTATTATTACTAACAACCAGTGGAATTCTTTTTACAATATCGAAAGTTGGTTTGTGCAACACGGTGCGTATTACCTCACTTACAGCTGGTAGAATAAGTTCTTCGCCAATAGTGTGCGGACTTCGCGATCATTAAAGAAATATCATAAGAAGCAAGCAGTGTAGTTTTTTAGTCTAGTCTTGTTTGCCTAATATTACAGATATATTCGTGTTTATCACCAGGCCCGTAGCCAGGGGTATGTCAGGGCAGGCTTACACTGCCCTTGGAAATGTAGAGCTTGCCTTAGCCGATAGCCAGAGCTTGCTTGATTTCGAAATTTTGAATAAATAATAATAACGCAATATTTTATTATTTAGTAGAACAATGTTTCTTAGCGTAAATATTTTATTGAGAGTGGTTTTTAGTATTGGATTTAAATTTTTATTTCATTTTTTTATGTTAAAAATAATTTGGTATTTCTTTAGTAACTCACTTTAAGGTTCCTTATCCGTATTTATATGTATAATCCATCAATTTCACAAATAACTTGAGTTCGTGCATGTCCCGCATGTTTTTGAACGTCTTAGATATTACATAGTCGATTGCAGAAGTTATTCAGTTTCTAGCTAATAATGCACTAACATTTCGTGGTACATATGATTCATTGAAGTACATCAAGAAAACGATTTATTTCGCAGTCTTTTTGGATGTACATTGCTCAAAGATAATAAACTTGCCGAATGTGTTAAATACATAACAGATAATGCTACGTCTTTACCTCCGCAGATACAAAATAATTTGATTTAGATAATGACAGAATGTACGAAGATATATTACATATACAGGATTACTACAAAAGAAATAGACATTTTCAACGTTTTATTAATCCAAAACTAATAACGTTATTTTGAATTCGTTGAAACTATTTTATTCAGTGATTCTTAAAGTTACTTTCCCTTACTTTGGGAACTCACAGGTCGTCAATATGGGCCCCTGCTATCACACGGCACACATCAAGGCGACAGTCTAGTTCATTCCAAACCCGGTGTAATATATTTGCATTGACACTTTCCACAGCTCCCGTGATGCGTTATTTTAATTCATCTAAATCATTAGGAAGCGGAGGGACGTAAACCAGGCCTTTCACAATCCCGATAGAAAAAAATCAATTCATCTAAATCATTAGGAAGCGGAGGGACGTAAACCAGGCCTTTCACAATCCCGATAGAAAAAAATCGCACGGTGTAAGATCAGGGCTCCTTGGTGGCCACCGTACGAGAACGCGGTTATCGGCTGTTGCACGGACTATCCTGCGCTGTGGAAGTGTTTCGTCCAGATAATTTCTAACGACATGGTGTCTGTGATGAGGCGCTCTATCTTGTTGGAAGACGAAGTTGCCCCCTTCCTCATGCAGTTGAGGCATCAACCAATTGATCAACATTTGATGATATTTAGCTCCCGTTACTGAGTTTTCTTTAAAAAAAGAAAGGACCACACCTTTTTACGAGATACAGCACAGAGCACATTCAATTTTGGAGAATCACGCAAATGCTCCACCAACACTCTCAGAGGTTCAGTCCCCCATATTCGGAAGTCGTGTTTATTTACCTTGCCACTTATGTGGAACGTTAACTCCACAGAAAGATCGATAATAGATTTTATAATAATAAACAGAGATTTAAAAAACAAGGATATAAGGATGAAAAGAGGTTCAGAAATATACTCGGATCATTTAGTGTTGTCAAAAATACAATTAACGTTAGAAACAAGCAAACAACCAAATAATAGACGAAAAATGCGAAGTAAGGCCAAACAAAAAATAAAAACATAAAAATTAAAAGAAGAGGAGACATCATTGGAATTCAACCAACCCCTTCAACAAAGGAGAAAGGAATTCAACCAACAAGTAGAAGCAGAGTTAGCCAAAATCTTAATAGACACATACAATGTAACGCTGGAAGAATTATGGAAGTATATTAGAGATATGCTATTAAAAATAGCAACAGAAGTATGTGGAACAAGCAAATCTATCAAATTTAAGAAACAAGCGAATTGGTGGAATGATGAATTAAAGAAAGAAGCGAAACTCAAGAAACAGTAATGCAAAGACTACTCAGGAAACGTAACAACGGAGATGTACGGAAAATATAAAGAACAGAGGAACTAAGTCAAGGAAATGGTAAAAATCTTGGTAAGCATTCGGAGAAAAGATGGAAAGAGATCGATTTGGAAACCAAACACTATTCTATCAAGTTATCAAGGGCATTCGGAAGAGAAAATCAGTTAGCGCCAACCATATAAAAGCTAAGGACGGAAGCATATTTGGAGACGAAGAAGGCATAGCGAGGAGATGAATGGAACACTTTGAGGAAATGTTAACGATAGAGCAAACACAAGAAATAACAGAAGAAATGCGAAGAAAGGAAATTAGAAATTAATGAAGAAACCCAAGAACAACACGATATAAATATCGAATAAGTAGTAGAAACCGTGAAAGCAGAGGTAAAGCAGCAGGCCACGATAGAACAACATAAACATTTAAGACACCTAAGTACCGTTAGGTGTTAAGGTGGTAATACGGGTTTAAAAATAGTTTCGAATATCGTAATTTTTGATTTTCTGGATATTTAGAAGGTAGACGGTAAAGGTAGACGCTAAAGCGGCTCTGGCGTCACTGGCGCTGAAATGGAGCCTCATACGTTTCTATGGTCAGTATAGCTGCGTTATTGACGCTAGAGCCGCTTTGCTTGGAAGTCTTCCTTTAGATATCAAATAGTCTATTTTAACGATAAAAACATGTACTGATGTGGATTCTGGAACATTTCCAGACTTGACCTTTTAACTTCAAGGTGTTTAAAGATTTTAGCTTAGATGCTTCTTAAATTTTAAGTCTGTGTTATGATTGAGTATCTGTTATCAGTGGACAAAAAGGAGGAGTGCCAGTATTGCTCAAAAAGCGCCATAACAATATAAAACCGTACGTGCATTGTCGCAATCATCGATTGCACCTAGTACTTGTGAAAGAAATATCAGCAGTTAAGCAATATTTCGATCAATGCTCTATATTATATATGTTCCTATGTACCTATCAGGCCCTAGAAAAGATATCAATGAGCAGAGATATAGATGGTGACTACGTTGTAGAAAGTACTGCTTTGCACAAAATAGTTTGATCTAAAGTTTTCCGATTTTGCATGGTGTTTATGAAAAAGGTATTAGAAACTACTCAATCTGCTGATAAACCACTTCAGGTCCACGAAGCGAGTTTGAGAGACTTCGTGGTTGTCATAAGATCAGTAGTGGGTTCGCTTACCTCTTACAGAAATGATGACGTTTATAGAGATATTGATTACAACTATTACAACGTCTCGGACGATAACATTTCCAGAAAAAGACAAAGAAAGAAAAACCCCGTGCTTGTGCGATACTTAATATGATAAAACTGGTGAAAGATCAGAAGACATGGACGAAAACGAAGAAAATTTCAGAGCAATATTTCATGAAACACTGGATGTCATCTTGAACGAAATGAAAATAAGATTTGTAGAAAACGATAAGCTCCTAATTGCAGCTTCTGGTGCCGAAGACGAAAACATTGATTTAGGTAAAGTAAATTATTTGCAAACTTTGGGTATACAACTTCCATAAAGAGAAGAAATTACATTGGAAACAGATGTATAAAAACCCAGAAGAGATAGACCCCTAATTTATCTGTCTTCGTTATAATTTTTACACATTGAGCTGCATTTCCCGAAACGTATAATTTACCGGCGACAGCCAGAGTATTTGGTTGTAGCACAGCGACTTGTTAGTCAACTTTCTCACGAGGATTAACCATCTACAGTGACTTTCTATGTGCCACCAACGAATGGCCAATTTGATCCCTCTTGCACATGAAAAAAAAAACGAAAAAAACTTTAACCATTGACCTACTATTAAGAAAATTTAATCAGCAGAAGAACCGACTATTACAGCTTTTCTAATTATATTTTTGCACCAATTATAAAAAGATGTGCAAAAATTGAAAGTAAGCGATTTTTCATTTTTATGTATAACTTATTAACAACATTATTGAACTCTGTAAGTTTCTCTGTAAGATTTTTCCTGAGCCTACTCTGATTACACAGCCCGGCCACGGCCCTGTCTATCACGAAGTGATTAATTCATTTAGTTTCTCTAACATTACGTATATATTCTTATTTAGCACGATTACATTCTCTGAGTTTAATTTGTTATTAATTGTTTTTGTTATGAACGTTATAAATTTTAATACATCAATGTCGATTGTTGATATAAATTGGGATTAAAATGATGTTGAAATGGTATCGAACGGGCTGTTGATGGGGGTGGTGTGGAAAACGTCAGACGCCTTATTAAGGTAGGGACTAATGAAAGCATAATAGTGATTGACAGAACTCGCATAGTAAATAATGCGTGCCGACGAGTTCAGGTTTGATTTCAAATGCGCTAATAAATCACCATTTGTGTGTATGAGCGGACCTTTCGGGTACTTAGCGCCCTTCCATTTCACCTTTCTATATGAATGTATTGATCGCGTATATCGAGGTACAAAGCGTTGAGTGAACCGCTGGGACACAATCGAATGATCTTTTCATCACTTCATTTGTTTCCGAACGTGAAAATTTCAATCAGTTTTAGATATATAATATAAACAAGTTGTATCGGCAAGTAACAATAACCGAGCCAAAAGAAGCTAAACTATGAAACCAACAACTAACAATGAGCTAGACAAGCAACATGTTTATAGTGGTCTAGCCAATAATTTAGACAAGACATCAAAACAGACAAGCAAAACGTTTATACAAACAATGAACTAATGTTTAGGAAGACAAGACTAGAAGGATAAGACTAGAGCGACAATACCTGGTAGAGAAGATTAGAGGGCTAAGACTAGAGAGCTAAGACTAGAGAGCTAAGATTAGAGAGCCAATACTAGAGAGCAAAGACTAGATTAGACATATTAGAAAAGAGAGATAATGCCGGACGGACAAGATAAACAAGACTAGATAGACAAGAGTCAACAGTCGGGATTAAATAGATAAGACTAGAGAAATAACACTAGGCAGATAGGAGTAGGCAGACAAAATTAGACAGACAAGACTATACATTAAAGGCATCTCGTCCTTCAGGCATAATATAAAGCAATCGTTTGGTTATATAAGACTGAGACTCGTCTGAACAAATAGAGTTTAGCAGAAGGAGCTTAAGAGATAAAGCTTGACAGATGAAATGATGCAGACAAGATTAGACTTAGGTTTTTACCTTATTTAGTCTCTCTTGTTTGAATATAATTTATTTTGTATCCTTGAAGTATGTTATAGTAATTCTTTATTGTCTTCTCTTGTGATATTTATGTATGAAAACCTTTGTGATAGTGGAACAATGAGGGTGTAACGTGTTGGAAATGAGATGGCTTAGTCGCCTTTGGGATTCGTAATTAATGGAAAACAAACTTAATAACGGAGTGGAATTCCACCCTAGCGTATGAAAATTGCCAACTAACAGATTTTGCACGCACTAAATTACATTCCTTTTTACGTTTTTTTTTGCTATGGTCGGCCGGTGATTCGAAGTTAAACGAGCAATTTAAATACGCGGGTAATCAGGAACAACAACATTCATCAACAAAAGTTTATTTAAAAGGGCTTGTTTTTTGCTAGGTTGGAAAAGTTGTTATAAAACGCGAGTTGTAATAAATATAAATAATAAAAATAAATATAAATATAAAAAATAAAAATAAATATAACAAATATAAAATTGAATTTGGAAATAATACGAAACGAAATAATGACTTTTTGCAGATAAACGTACGTTTAATTCAATATAAATAGTTTGCACGGTAAACGGAAGTGAGTCTTAAATCTTGCTTAATAAACTTAAATAATTCTCGTGTGAAAATCCACAAAGGCTTTATTTTCTTGTTTCCCTTTTCTCTATGGCTCTCAAAGTTTATTACGGCTTGCCGTGTTTGGCTCATGAGAATCTTCCTCGTCTCATTATATTTATATTTCGCGTTTTATTTTTTCTAAACAGATTCTCCCATTAAATTCCTTTTGCTCTTCAATCAACTTTTCTCCTACTACGTTTACAAAAGATTTTCGTTATAGATTAAATTAAGAAATAAAAAACATTCATTTCATTGCGTACAATCGTTTTATATCTTAATTATCACGTTTATTTCGTCTAGACTAGTTGAACAGAGTAGGCCAGATAAATTATAACACTAGACAGGCATATATAATGAGGCAAGCCTGAACAGTTTGGATAGGGGTTGGGCAAATCTTTTGTTTGTCGGGCCACATTGAAAATTCAAGAATTTGGAGAATTTATAAAAACCACACTAGTAAACAGAATTTATTGAAATTTGCAAAATTTCTTTCTATTAATATAATAAATGCTTTTGAAAATGTTGATATTTATATATAAAATATTATGGATCTTAGAGAAATTGAGATTTAAAATTTTTCAAAATTCAAGAATTTTATAGAAACTAGACAATTAAAAAGAAGACAAAAAATTAAAGAATTTGGAATTTCTATAAAAACCAGACAATAAATCCGAATTTGTAGAAATTCGCAGGAATTCTTTCTTTTATATATTTTATTATTAATACATGTTTCTGCAAATTTTTAAATTTGTAGACAACATATTTTGGATTTTAGAAAAATTGAGATTTGAAATTTTACAGTATTAACGGAATTCTGTCAAGAAATAGAGAGGGACACAGGACGAACATACTGGTACAAAATTAAAAAGATCACCAAATACCCAACAGTATTCCTCCGACTCCGAAAAAGTGTCCCTCTTTTCCAAACACTTTGAAGATTCATTAGCCCCTCTAACTCTCCCTCGTTTGACAAATCTATCTGTTAATATAAACGATGGTTGAGACCTTTACTATGTGGTAATCCATATTAATAATAAAAAGACGAAATTACTATGTTTTTTACCACAAAAAATTTATTTGTTTACACAAACAGTTCACGACTTAAGTTTCGACTTATTAGGGTCATTGTTAAGTCATTGTCAGGTCATTGTCAAGACTAAATAGACAAGTCAAGACTATACAGTCAAGACACTTGACAATGACCCTAATAAGTCGAAACTTAAGTCGTGAACTGTTTGTGTAAACAAATAAAGTTTTTGTGGTAAAAAATATAGTAATTTCGTCTTTTTATTATTAATGTATCTGTTTAACTCTGTCGAACAGAGTAAACTCATGGTTCAACGACTAATTTAAAAATGAAAACACACACCTGGACGAAGTAACCTACGACGAACACCTACGTGCCGTTTTGCATGGCAAACATGGAGCACCGACCTAGTTGAAAAATCCTAAAAACCTTTCCGATGATATCCGTCTTCATATAAATAAACTTCAATATAAGAGTATGCCTCTATAAAAGATTCTTTCCCAAATGTTGGAAAAAAAATATATAATTATCACCATCCCAAAACCTCATCAAAATCATTCCTTGCTAAATTGTTACCGCCCCATTTACCTTCGTTCCAGTCCTAGGCAAAATCCTTTAACAAATCCTCAAAAATAGATGATGAAATTTGCTCAAGAACTCTATTCCATCATACCAATTTGGATTCAAGCATTCCCCCGCCACCACCCACCCCCTATATATCCTAACCTTTAACCTACAAACCGCATACCTCCGTAAAGTTCATTCTGTCCTATTGCTAGACATAAACACAACTTTGATAGTTTGTGGTAAAATACTCAATATCTCTCCGTATCTCATTTGTATCCTTAAACATTTCCTCCATGACAGATCCCTCCAAATTAAAATAAACAACGCCCTCTCCTCTGAATTTATCCCAACGTCTTCCCCAATGCTCCCCCGTCTCTTCCTTACTCTATAACCTATAGTGCCGCGACATATATAGCTATAACTTGCAGACAAATCCCAAATCAACCTCTCCGCCTATATGCTACAATACGCCGACGACACCGCCCTCATACCACATAATAAAACCCTAAAAAAAAACGGAAGACGAACTTCAAGCACTCACGGACAGGTTTTGTCCGGACAGCTTCGAACACTCATTTGGTTTAACCGTTAGAAACTCATTGCAAACCCTTTCAACTTCTCATAACTAATCACAGAAATTCCCCCAATATCCAACATATATCCAATAAAATATCCAACTTGACACCATTAACGTAACACCCACTCCACAAATTAAATACCTAGGCATGACATTCGATATCATAAACTGAAATTCTGAGAACATTTAAGCAAAATTACAAATTTACAAATACTCTAGCAGATCTATGCTCGACTACGGACACATAATGATGACTAATATCAACAAAAAAACTTACAACATACTGGAAACTGAAATAACTGCAATATCTCCAATATCTCCAAATTACGACATCCTAATAACATCCTCCATAAAGCCCCCCAATGAACTCCTTTACAGACTCACCAAAATCACGGGACTCTCCGACAGACACAAATGACTATGAAGCAAATGCAAAGAGACCAACACTCGCTGAACTATCACAAACCCATGCATCAGACGTGAGCCTACAAAAGCCTCGCGCAGACACCCACCCAAACATTTGACTAAACACCCCTCATAACTTGTTGTCGCGGGCAAATTTTTATATTTCAATATTGTGTCTATATGGCTATGAAATAGTAGCAGGTATATAACAAAATAAAAATCAGGCCTGGTAAACATATTAGGTATATCATCTGCATGTTTTGTAGAATTGTTTTAGCTTTTTAATATTGGGATACGAAATAGGATTTTTCATTGTAGGTACTATGGAAAGATAACAAAGACAAACAAGACTACGCAGACAAGATTAGACAGTTTATAAGACTAGGCTAGACAGGCATATATAGTGAGGCAAACATGACAGATTGAACTGTAAAAATTAATTGGACATTAGTACACAGACAAAAATAGGGTAGCCAGACAAGACAGATAAGATTAGACAGGCAAAAGTAGTCAAACAAAACTCTACAGAGAAGACTAGACCGACAAGACTAGACAAACAAAACTAGACAGACAAGACTATTAATTAAAAGTGGTTCGGGGGAAGCTCTCACTAAACCCCCTATTCCACCTTGACTTTTAGTATGCGCTACCCCGGTATCGCATATTTTGTATTCATTTAGGGTGGGCAGCCCGGACGGTTGGTGAAAACCGCCCTAGTTGTTATCTCCTCGACCAGGATTCGAACCCGGGTGCCCCGCATTGAAAGGCGGGTATGTTGTCAACTACACCACCGAGGAGGACGGACAGACAAGACTAGAGAGACAAAACTCGACAGGCAAGACTATATAGACAAGACAAGACTAGACAGACCAGACTAGAGAGGCAAGATTAGACAGACAATACTTGAGAGACAAGACTAGACGGACAAGTGAAGATAGACAAGACTAGACCGGCAAGACTAGGCAGACTAGGCAGACTAGACTAGGCAGACAAGAGTAGACAGCTTATTTGTTTATTCACATAAGAGTAGGTTCTGTGACCAGCACTCCATCCAGATGGAAACTATGCTGGTTTCATAGCTATTTACATTACATTTATATTTATGATCGAGTCTCTGTAGTTTAGTTCGTTGATCAAATAGTTCTCACCATTTTTTTCGCGGTCCTTTTTACGTTTTCTTCATTTTGTGGCTACGTAGGTCTTGCACAAATCATTATTCTTTCGGTCTGTGTCGTCCACTGGTTAGTGAAAGGGCACTTGAATAGGACATGTGCAGCTGTGTCTTCTTCTCCACATGGGCATAATTGTAAATCTCCGATGTTCCGAATCTGTGAATATAGGCCTGGAGGTTGCCGTGCTCTGTAATTAATTGGACAGCTGTATGTGACAAGGTGATGTCCATTTTCAGCCAGTTATAAACTGAGGGAATCAATATTTTGGTCCATATGCCTGTTCTCGCTCGTTTCCTGCGACTCCATTTCTCTTACGGTTTCCCATGTCTCTACGACCAGTTCCGTAGGTTTCGTCATGATTTTCAGGGCGTCGAGCACTGAGCGACAATTACAACTTATATAATAACCATCTACGTTGTCCGTATTGGTTCGTATGTACTGTAGACCTCGCTTTAGTGCGTTTTTAGATGGCCAATATTCGAGAGCTGAAAGAGTTCCTGAAGGTTTACTCTCTACTCTATCTGGTTTGGAGAGGCCATTTAACCTGTTAATTCTCTAAACCTTGCTTCGCCCAGATCATGCATAGTGAGGTTTAATGCAACTTGCTTTGCCCGGACGTCGATTGTATGGAGGCATGAAATTACACGGGCTGCCTCTCTTGATACGGTGCGATAGGCTTTGGCAGCATTGTCTTGTCTATCTAGTCTTGTCATTCTAGTCTTCATTTGTACGCTCAGAATGTTCTCTTTGATTTTACAGGACTTGTGCTAAATTGACACTCCAGACAAAAGGGCGTTTAAAGCTTTTTGGTAAATGGGGTAGACAGACAAGACTTTTTTTTACATATATACATAATGAGTAACCTTGTTTACCCTAAGGTGAAAGGTGTTACATTTCATATTCTTACATCTAATCTTTACAATACATTATATTAACACATTTCTTTCGCTATATATGAACTTTTTCCACTTCTTCTTTCCCTTTGCCATAATTGATGCTTGAACCATTGTGAGTCCTTTGTCCTCTACTATTTTCTCTATGTTTCGGTTCCATGTTGTCTTTGGTCTTCCTCTACTTTTCTTTTTTGACCTTTAGCTTCCCATACTCTCTTGACTGGTCTTTTGTCCTCCATCCGCTTGAGGTGTCCATACCATCTCAGTTGGCAGTGCTCGCTGTGCTACTGGTCGAGATTTTTTTTTAAATTTATTTATTTACAAAAACCCTGGGCACGCTGGGATCGCTTATAGCATTACATTCAGGGTGTCAGATGTCATTACATTTTAAAAATACATGTGCTTCTAGGTGGAAATTGGGGGTACGATTTCCCTCTTTTTCAAGTGCCGTTCATCAGCTATTTGTGATATGATTTTGTTGTCCATTCCGTTGATGATGTTTCAATCTTCTTGGGATTGTAGCATCTGTTGAATTGTATTTCTTGGGGCAAGGTATTGCTGCTTCCCCGCGTTCTTTGTCCCATCTTGGGCAATCATAGGCTGTGTGGGTTACGCTGTCTGCTTGTCTGCAATACACGCAGTATATATCCGATGCACTCCCAATGTTGTGCAGGAATTCCTTAAAACATCCGTAACATGACCCGTTAGCAGCGGGGTTAAGTGATAATTTACTTATCCATGTTATCGTCGGTACCAATTCTCTATATTGGGGATTAGTATCCTTGTTCACTCGCCTTTCGTTGTCGTATTCCAAGCTTTCTGCCATTCCCTTATGAGCTCTTCATTTGCATTGTTTCTTGATGATTTGTCTTTGGCAACATATAGGCGTTTTCTCTGCTAAGTTTAATATTCTCTGATAAGTACTGCATACCCGTTGAACTAGCTTTCTCTGGTAGGCTGCTAGTTTTTTATGTTTTCTGTTTACGGCCTCTCCCCAGATGGGAGCACCGTTTAGCATTGCAGACAGGGAAACTGTGTTGAGCAGTCTACATTTGCTGCTCCTCGGACCTGCGACATTGGGCATGAGTTTTTCGAGTGCAGACATGGTTTACATTCGCCATTTTAAAGTGTTCTCTGAAGGAGAGACTCTTATCGATAGTAATTCCTAGGTATTTGATGTGGGGTTTAGGTATTTGATGTGGGGTTTAGGTTTAATTTCGGTATCCATCACTTTGAATGAATCGTGAGCCAGTTTCCTGTATCCGGTGAGCAGAATTGTTTCGATCTTTTCGGGTGCTATATGCAGTGATTTTGATTCCATCCAGCATATAATTTGTTCGATCGCCTGATTGGCTCTTTACATAATTCCTTTTTCTATTTTTCCGATAATGGTTAGTGCAAGGTCGTCGGCAAAGCCATTAGCTTAGTCCCTTAAGATAGTTTCAGCCAAAGTACTCCGTCGTAAAGTATGTTCCCTAGCGTTGGTCCTAGTACGGAGCCCTGTGGGGCACCACTAGTGACCTTGTAGGGTAGTGTTTCGTGCACGGCTTGTAGTAATACACTGCGGTCCTCAAAGTAGTTGCGAAACATTCGTACAAGGTAGAGAGATATTTTTCTTCTTGTTAGCTCATCCAAAATGTGTTGCCAGACGGTCGAGTTGAACGCATTTCGGATATCTATAGTTACTAGTGCACATATTTCCCTAGTTCTTTTGGTGCCTGCTTTGGCCTCTATTGCGTTGTCCATTGCGTGGTTTATGGCATATATGGTTGATCTGTCCCCACGGAAGCCGAATTGAATATCCGCGAGGTTTATACCAATCTTAAGTTCTTTTTTAAGACGACTTAGGAGTAGTTGTTCTAGCAGTTTCCCAGCTGCGTGGACATTTTGGGCGCTAAGTACATATATTGGGCGCTAGGAATATTGACCCTATTGCGTTGTTGCGTTTTCTTATGAGAACTAGCTTCGCCTGTTTCCATCTGTTTGGAAACGTGCCAGTAAGTAAGTTTTTGTTTAGGATATCAAGCACAAGTTCTAGAGAGGTTTTGGCATCAGCTTGACGGCTTCTAGATTCAGGCCATCTGGTCCGGGCGTTTTGTTATTTTTTAGGCGCTTTCTTGACGCGTTTAGCCCTTCTTCAGCGAAAAGCTGGATTTTTCTAACTTGCGATTGTTCACAGGTTGGTTCAGGCTGGGTAGGGAATAGCTCTTTGGCAATCTCTAGGCTTTTGTTCATTGATAGTTGTTGGTAAGTCTGGCTGATGCGCAGGTTCCTCGTAGCTATTTTGTAGGCATCCCCCCAGGTGTCTTCGTCGATGATTTTGCACAGCTTTTCCCAATGTGTTTTTTGGAGAAGTTTAGTTATCTATGTAATTCCTGTTTTGCATCGACATTCCTTTTTAAGACAGACAAGACTAGACAGACAAGACTAGACAGACAAGACTAGACAGACAAGACTAGACAGACAAGACTAGACAGACAAGACTAGGCAGACAAGACTAGACAGACAAGACTAGACAGACAAGACTAGACAGACAAGACTAGACAGACAAGACTAGACAGACAAGACTAGACAGACAAGACTAGACAGACAAGACTAGACAGACAAGACAGAGAAGACTAGACAGACAAGACTAGACAGACAAGACTAGACAGACAAGACTAGACAGACAAGACTAGACAGACAAGACTAGACAGACAAGACTAGACAGACAAGACTAGACAGACAAGACTAGACAGACAAGACTAGACAGACAAGACTAGACAGACAAGACTAGACAGACAAGACTAGACAGACAAGACTAGACAGACAAGACTAGACAGACAAGACTAGACAGACAAGACTAGACAGACAAGACTAGACAGACAAGACTAGACAGACAAGACTAGACAGACAAGACTAGACAGACAAGACTAGACAGACAAGACTAGACAGACAAGACTAGACAGACAAGACTAGACAGACAAGACTAGACAGACAAGACTAGACAGACAAGACTAGACAGACAAGACTAGACAGACAAGACTAGACAGACAAGACTAGACAGACAAGACTAGACAGACAAGACTAGACAGACAAGACTAGACAGACAAGACTAGACAGACAAGACTAGACAGACAAGACTAGACAGACAAGACTAGACAGACAAGACTAGACAGACAAGACTAGACAGACAAGACTAGACAGACAAGACTAGACAGACAAGACTAGACAGACAAGACTAGACAGACAAGACTAGACAGACAAGACTAGACAGACAAGACTAGACAGACAAGACTAGACAGACAAGACTAGACAGACAAGACTAGACAGACAAGACTAGACAGACAAGACTAGACAGACAAGACTAGACAGACAAGACTAGACAGACAAGACTAGACAGACAAGACTAGACAGACAAGACTAGACAGACAAGACTAGACAGACAAGACTAGACAGACAAGACTAGACAGACAAGACTAGACAGACAAGACTAGACAGACAAGACTAGACAGACAAGACTAGACAGACAAGACTAGACAGACAAGACTAGACAGACAAGACTAGACAGACAAGACTAGACAGACAAGACTAGACAGACTAGACAGACAAGACTAGACAGACAAGACTAGACAGACAAGACTAGACAGACAAGACTAGACAGACAAGACTAGACAGACAAGACTAGACAGACAAGACTAGACAGACAAGACTAGACAGACAAGACTAGACAGACAAGACTAGACAGACAAGACTAGACAGACAAGACTAGACAGACAAGACTAGACAGACAAGACTAGACAGACAAGACTAGACAGACAAGACTAGACAGACAAGACTAGACAGACAAGACTAGACAGACAAGACTAGACAGACAAGACTAGACAGACAAGACTAGACAGACAAGACTAGACAGACAAGACTAGACAGACAAGACTAGACAGACAAGACTAGACAGACAAGACTAGACAGACAAGACTAGACAGACAAGACTAGACAGACAAGACTAGACAGACAAGACTAGACAGACAAGACTAGACAGACAAGACTAGACAGACAAGACTAGACAGACAAGACTAGACAGACAAGACTAGACAGACAAGACTAGACAGACAAGACTAGACAGACAAGACTAGACAGACAAGACTAGACAGACAAGACTAGACAGACAAGACTAGACAGACAAGACTAGACAGACAAGACTAGACAGACAAGACTAGACAGACAAGACTAGACAGACAAGACTAGACAGACAAGACTAGACAGACAAGACTAGACAGACAAGACTAGACAGACAAGACTAGACAGACAAGACTAGACAGACAAGACTAGACAGACAAGACTAGACAGACAAGACTAGACAGACAAGACTAGACAGACAAGACTAGACAGACAAGACTAGACAGACAAGACTAGACAGACAAGACTAGACAGACAAGACTAGACAGACAAGACTAGACAGACAAGACTAGACAGACAAGACTAGACAGACAAGACTAGACAGACAAGACTAGACAGACAAGACTAGACAGACAAGACTAGACAGACAAGACTAGACAGACAAGACTAGACAGACAAGACTAGGCAGACAAGACTAGACAGACAAGACTAGACAGAAAAGACTAAACAGACAAGACTAGACAGACAAGACTAGACAGACAAGACTAGACAGACAAGACTAGACAGACAAGACTAGACAGGCAAGACTAGACAGACAAGACTAGACAGACAAGACTAGACAGACAAGACTAGACAGACAAGACTAGACAGACAAGACTAGACAGACAAGACTAGACAGACAAGACTAGACAGACAAGACTAGACAGACAAGACTAGACAGACAAAACTAGACAGACAAGACTAGACAAGACTAGACAGACAAGACCAGACAGACAAGACTAGACAGACAAGACTAGACAGACAAGACTAGACAGACAAGACTAGGCAGACAAGACTAGACAGACAAGACTAGACAGACAAGACTAGACAGACAAGACTAGACAGACAAGACTAGACAGACAAGACTAGACAGACAAGACTAGACAGACAAGACTAGACAGACAAGACTAGACAGACAAGACTAGACAGACAAGACTAGACAGACAAGACTAGACAGACAAGACTAAACAGACAAGACTAGACAGACAAGACTAGACAGACAAGACTAGACAGACAAGACTAGACAGACAAGACTAGACAGACAAGACTAGACAGACAAGACTAGACAGACAAGACTAGACAGACAAGACTAGAGAGACAAGACTAGAGAGACAAGACTAGACAGACAAGACTAGACAGACAAGACTATACAGACAAGACTAGACAGACAAGACTAGACAGACAAGACTAGACAGACAAGACTAGACAGACAAGACTAGACAGACAAGACTAGACAGACAAGACTAGACAGACAAGACTAGACAGACAAGACTAGACAGACAAGACTAGACAGACAAGACTAGACAGACAAGACTAGACAGACAAGACTAGACAGACAAGACTAGACAGACAAGACTAGACAGACAAGACTAGACAGACAAGACTAGACAGACAAGACTAGACAGACAAGACTAGACAGACAAGACTAGACAGACAAGACTAGACAGACAAGACTAGACAGACAAGACTAGACAGACAAGACTAGACAGACAAGACTAGACAGACAAGACTAGACAGACAAGACTAGACAGACAAGACTAGACAGACAAGACTAGACAGACAAGACTAGACAGACAAGACTAGACAGACAAGACTAGACAGACAAGACTAGACAGACAAGACTAGACAGACAAGACTAGACAGACAAGACTAGACAGACAAGACTAGACAGACAAGACTAGACAGACAAGACTAGACAGACAAGACTAGACAGACAAGACTAGACAGACAAGACTAGACAGACAAGACTAGACAGACAAGACTAGACAGACAAGACTAGACAGACAAGACTAGACAGACAAGACTAGACAGACAAGACTAGACAGACAAGACTAGACAGACAAGGCTAGACAGACAAGACTAGACAGACAAGACTAGACAGACAAGACTAGACAGACAAGACTAGACAGACAAGACTAGACAGACAAGACTAGACAGACAAGACTAGACAGACAAGACTAGACAGACAAGACTAGACATACAAGACTAGACAGACAAGACTAGACAGACAAGAATAGACACACAAGGATAGAAAGACAAGACTAGATAGACAAGACAAGACAGATAAGTCTACACGGACAAGACTAGACAGATAAGACTAGATAGACAAGACTACACAGACAAAACTAGATATACAAGACTAGACAGATAAGACTAGACAGGCAAGACTAGTGAGACAAGATTAGACAGACAATGCTAAACAGACAAGAGTAGACACAGGAGACTAGAGAGACAAGACCAGTCTGAGAAAGAGAATGAGAGAAATGTGTGCCACCATACACATTTTTTGTCGGTTGTAGTGAGATCCTCTACGCACTGTGGCCAATGATATCCTGCCTTAGTCATGCTGAATTCAGTTTGTTGTCGTCGCCAGTTCTCCGTAAACGGGCATCTAAATAGTATATGAGCGGCTGTATCTTCCTCTCCACAAGTACAAAGCTGGGACTGTCTTTCCCGAATCTAAATAAGTTGGCATTAAAATTACCGTGGCCAGTTATTAGTTGGACCATTTGATGTGTGGGTACAATGCCAATGCTCTTCCATTTGTTTATTTCAAGAATAATTTTTTAGTCCATAGTTCAGTTGTTGCCTTGTCCTATCGCTCTTGCCACTCTCTATGGATCTTAACTAGACTAGACACCTTGTTGAACAAGACTAGACACACAAGAAGACAGACAAGACTAGACAGCCAATGCTAGACGGACAGGACTAAACAGGTAAGGCTAGACAGACAAATACAGACTGACAAGACTAGATAGACAAGACTAAGAATACAAAACTAGATAGACAAATCTAAACAAACAAGACTAGACAGCCAAGATTAGACAGACAGGACTAGTCATACAAATCTAGGCAAACAAGAATATACAGACAAAACTAGATAGACGACACTAAAGAGACGGCGTGAAACAGACAAGCCTGGACTATCAATACTTGGTGTGTGATATTTACCGTAATCAATAATATGAAAAATATTTGCGGAGTTGCAAATCCCATTAAGTGCCCAGAAAACCTAGTTTTTTAGCAAAATGTAAAAAGTAGTTAATGTCAATTTAACATAAAAATTGAAAAAAATCGATTTGCTGAAGTTATTTGATTTGGCACTCAACTCGGTTTCCACTTCAACTCCTCAATTTGCATTTTTAAATTTAATAACATTTTTTATTATTATTAAGTTATTTTGAAATGTGGGTTTTTGATTTTTGCACAGGGGAAATTTTAAATCCATTTCCCTGAGGCAAGTCTGGGATGATGAAGATTTGCAGCTTGCTGTCTCTAATATGTGCAGAAGTTTCATCGTCTTTTGGCACGACGACCCGAATCCCATTTGCCAGTATCACATTTGCGCCTTATTTTTCTTGCAATTTTCCCGCATATCCAACGATTAATTTATTCGTCAAAATGTCACCTACACACACACATGTATTTTAATAATATGTAAAGAATCTAAAACTTCGCTTCAGAGCAAGAGTGTAATTAACAACTTGACAAGATATTGATATGACTAATTATACGTTTACTAGACTATAATAATTACAAACTTGATTGTGTTTCTCATTTGATAAATCTCGTCTGGTTTATAACTGAAACCGACAAAAGTTATTGACAAAAGTTGTAGATGCAGACTAGACTAGTCTTAAATACTCTCTTGGTTGTATCTGTAAACTAGAGTCAATAGATTAATTGTAGCTAGTCTATTGCCTAAATTAAGACATTTTAATACCATATGTACTAAATTTAATACGGTATTTCGTGAATCAATGTAAACTCGACTTGACTTAGACAAGACAACTAAAATTTGTTGCAATATGATTTGAAGTAAATAGATATTCAGTCTAATTGAATTTGATATTCGGTCGGAATTATCACCAGTTTCAATATAACTTGTAATTAGAATATTATTTATAGATTTCAGTTTGTAATTAGAGAATAAGCCTTAGCTAGAAATATCATTTGAGCTTACCCTTAAATAGAATGTAATTGTTGTTTGCTGCACTAAACTAAGTAGTTTAATAAACCTGTTATAGGCATGTGTAATTTAGTTCGAAGTTATTACCAGACGTTATTACTTGACTAAATATTACCAAAATATAATGAAGTGTAATTTTTCCTAAATTAAACTAGTTCTAGTTCATTCAAGTCATTATAGATTTGAGTAAGATAATACCGCAAGTATATTAGTTTATAACTATTTACAGTCACCTATTTGTGTTAGTTTATAAGCCTACAGAAGACGTTTTTCTCGATAAGTTAGTAATGCTCGTTTATTGTTTAATGAACAACTGTAAACTACAATAAATTTATTTTAATTAAAAAATACATCAAATCAATAATTTTTTGCACGCGTTTTTCTTGTAGTCGTAAAAATCCGTTAAGTATAATTTAATTTGAAGTGTATGGTTTTTATTTTCCAAAAAAAAAAACATAAAACGGCACAATTGCTTGTAAAACTCGAGTAATAAAGCCGTAACAAATTGCAACGGCAAACTGGAGGCCCAAAACACTGGCTTTAATTAATCACCAGACCGTTAATCATTTACGTTAACACGACACTTTTTGTGTGTGTGTTGCGTAATCGAATATTTTATTAAGACGGATATAAAAGATTCGCGATTGAATTGACATTTATTGTTATTTTGCAATATGGAATTTGTGTGTGTGTGTAGGATTTTTTAATGGGTTTTGTTGATACGGATCGCTTGGAATTGAATTCGCGGACGAATAAATACGAGTGGACAAGAATCGTTGAAACTAGGCTAATATGTTTCTAGTCAACTAGCTGTAAAATTAAAACGCAGAATGGAATATGAAATACTAGACGAGACATAAACGATTTTAGCAAAACAAGTTTTTAGATGGAAATGAAAAAATAATCATTTAATTTTGCCTCAACGTTTCCTTTGCTCAACGTGCCCCTTAATCCTTGCAATTTATTAGCAATAACAACATTTTTATTATTTTCAATTTACAGTGTTACTTTGTCGGTAGACACGATAAACACGAGGGACATTCTGTAAAATATCTCCTTGATAACAGCCCGAGCTGAAATAAATTGTGCAGAAATATCACAAGTTTTATCGCAACAATTTCGCACAAAATTCATAACACACATACCAACGCACCACTAAAAACGAAAATTTACTGGATAATTAAACCCTCTAGGAATTTACTTAATTTTCCCATATATTATTATGTTTAGTTTATAACATTTAATTTATTCCAGATTATACTCATATATCGGGCAACAAATTTGCTCCTAAAAAACTACTGTAAGTGCTTAAAAAAGTGCTGTCTGTGTATTTGCTATAAATGCTATAAATGAAAATATATTCTATAAAAAAAGTAAAAATATGCCTTTAATTGTAGTTTATGGTATGCGTGTGTGAAGAAGGGCTTTTGTGCATGAGTTGGAAAGTTTAAAGTAGTTAAAGTAGTTTTTCCAGAGATAATTCGTATAGTTATTTTTATTAATTCATTAGCACATATCTATACATCATCATCATCTGTGGCGCTGCAACACTGTGCGGTTCCTGGCCTCCCAAAGTGTATTCCTCCATTCGTCCTTGTTTTGTGCTAGTCTTCTCCAGCCTCGAAGTCCTAACGTTAATGCGTCTTCTGTTACACCGTCTTCCCATCTGAGTTTTGGCCTGCCTCTTTTTCGTCCTCTGTGTAGTTGGGCGCCTAATAGCCTCTTTGGTACGCCATTTTCCGGGACTCTTGCTACATGTCCTGACTATTGTAACCGCATTATTTTGACTCTGGTTACGATGTCGGATTCTTCGTGCTTTTTTAGTAAGTGTTGTAGTTCAAAATTGTATCTACGAAGCCATGTTCCGTTGTCGCATATTCCTCTCAATTTTTTGAGATTTTCCTCTCAAAAATGCCTAGGCGGTTGGCGTCTTGTTAAACCGGCTACACACATTGGCTCACACGGCCAGGCCAATGTGTATTCCAACATTTGCTGTTCTTTCACACACCACAAGTGGGCGTCTACATATTGGCACACAAGTACCAACTTCACAGTTCACAAGTTGTAGAGCCAATGGTAACATGTCTGGTGATCAGTCGTGTGAAGTTGGCCCCAGAATTTTTTTTAAATTGAATTTTTTTTAGAGTTCTGGCAAGATTTCGAATAGTTCTAGAGTTCTTGCTTAAAAATTGCAATAGTTCCGGGGAATTTCGAGCAGAAATCGAGAAAAACAATTTGGGGGCCAACTTCACGCAGCCCCCTCTTTTTCAGGAAAAACAGTTCTGATGTAATATTCCAGTTCTTTATATAGAGTTCTAGAGTTCTCAATCGATAATGCATATAGTTCTACTTTTTTTTTTCTTCAAAATTTTGTAGTTTTTGAAAAATTAAAAAAAATCTGATAACGGTTTTCGATTGTACTAAGGCAGATAAACAAAAAATGCTTATTAGACATTTTTGTAAAATTAATATTTATAAATTTATTTATAAAAAACTTTTGACGTAGATAAAAAAAAATACAAGAGTTCGGATTAGAGTTCTGAGTGGCCCCCGGAGAGTTCTAAACAAATAACCAATACAATTTCTTTGTCAAACCAATATTAAAGAAGTCATAAGCAAAACCAAGATGCTAAATTTTTGAAAATTACAGAATTAAAAAAAAAATCCGTAAGTTCTGTTAAGAGTTCTTGGTAGCCCCTCGAGAGTTCTGAACAAATCTCTTTTATAATTACCACGTCCGACCAGTATTAAAGAAGTTATAAATAAAATAAGTTTTTTGAACATTAAAAAATTGAAAAAAAAAAATTTCATGAGTTTTGATAAGAGTTCTGAGTAGCCCCCGGAGAGTTCTGAACAAATAACCAATATAATTTCTTTGTCAAACCAATATTAAAGAAGTTATAAGCAAAAACGAGGCGCTAAATTTTTTGAAAATTACAGAATTCGAAAAAAAAATAATTTATATGAGTTCTGATAAGAGTTCTGGGTAGCCCCTCGAGAGTTCTGAACAAATCTCTTGTATAATTACCATGTCTGACCAATATTAAAGAAGTTATAAGCAAAAACGAGTCGCAAAATTTTTGAAAATTACAAAATAAAAAAAATAAAAAATTTCCATGAGTTTTGTTCAGAGTTCTGGGTAGCCCCTCGAGAGTTCTGAACAAATCTCTTGTATAGTTTCCATGTCCGACCAATATTAAAGAAGTTATAAGCAAAAACGAGGCGAAAAATTTTTTAAAATTACAGAATTCGAATTTTTTTTTCCATGAGTTCTGTTCTGAGTAGCCCCTCGATAGTTCTGAACACATCTCTTTTATAATTTCCATGTCCGACCAATATTAAGGAAGTTATACGCAAAAACGAGACGCAAAATTTTTGAAAATCACAGAATTCGAAAAAAAATAATTTCCATGAGTTCTGTTAAGAGTTCTGGGTAGCCCCTCGAGTGTTCTGAACAAATCTCTTTAATAATTTCCATGTCCGGTCAATATTAAAGAAGTTATAAGCAAAAACTTTGCTTTTGTTTGCTTCGTATTTGTTTATAACTTCTTTAATATTCGTTTCACAAAGAAAATGTATGGGTTATTTGTTCAGAACTCACCAGGGGCTACTCAGAACTCTTATCAAAACTCATGAAATATTTTTTTTTTGGAATCCTGTAATTTTCAAAAATTTTGCGCCTCGTTTTTGCTTATAACTTCTTTAATATTGATCGTACATGGAAATTATTAAAGAGATTTGTTCAGAACACTCGAGGGGCTACCCAGAACTCTTAACAGAACTCATGGAAATAATTTTTTTTTCGAATTCTGTAATTTTCAAAAATTTTGCGACTCGTTTTTGTTTATAACTTCTTTAATATTGGCCAGACATGGTAATTATAAAAGAGATTTGTTTAGAACTCGCGATGGGCTACCCAGAACTCTTAACAGAACTCATGGAATTTTTTTTTTCGAATTCTGTAATTTTCAAAAAATTTAGCGCCTCGTTTTTGCTTATAACTTCTTTAATATTGGTTTGACAAAGAAATTGTATTGGTTATTTGTTTAGAACTCTCCGGGAGCTAATCAGAACTCTTGTATTTTTCTTTTTTTTATCTTCATCGAAAGTTTTTTTATAAATGAATTTATAGATATTGATTTTACAAAAATGTCTAATAAGCATTTTTTGTAAATCTGCCTTGATACAATCGGAAACCGTTATCAGAATTTTTCAAAAATTACAAAATTTTGCAAAAAAAGTGGTATATGCATATTATATGCATTATCGATTGAGAATTCTATATAAAGAACTGAAGAACTGAAATATTATATCAGAACTCTTTTTCCTGAAAAAGAGAGGGCTGCGTGAAGTAGGCCCCCAATTGTTTTTCTCGATTTCGACCCGAAATTCCCCGGAACTATTGCAATTTTTAAGCAAGAACTATAGAAGTATTCGAAATCTTGACAGAATTCTAAAAAAATTTCAATTTTTCAAAAATGCGGGGGCCAACTTCACACGACTCAATTTCGGAGATGCGCATTACAATGTGAGGCAGAGGTGTAGTGAAAATAACTTTAATCTATTTTGTGACGAGTATTAAAATATATTTTATATATTTAAATATATCTAGACAAACAATCATAGATTGTGACAGATTTTTAAAATTCATTTAAAATGTTACTCCTATTTGTTTGTTTTCTACTTATTTGTAATCTGTTTGAAAGTATCTTCTAAGTAAAACATGAAAGAATCTTCTAATTATACATATCTATACGTATCTTCTAACTATACATGAAATATACATGGATTTTTGATATTTACAAGTTTCCATGGAGAATCTGCTTCTCAGGGTTGATACAGTTGTCTGGGTTCATACAGTTCTCTGGTCACTTTCCAAAAAGCTTCCACTTTGAAAGCAACAATTTTGAAATTATTATCAAACTAAAACTTGAAATTATCAGAAATTGAATATTACGTGGATTTTTGAAATTTACAAATTCCTTTGGAGAATCTGCTTCTGGGTGTTCATAAAGTAGTCTGAGTGCTGCCAGAAAATCTTCCATCAAATTAATGGACTTTCCGCCTCCTCCAAATATACTCTAACACAATGGTCAGCTATTTTTTCTTATGGCAGACCATGTTGCCTCAATGGAATTGGTATGGGTCCCAGTGTCTGGATTTTTGAAGGTGATGGATCTTCCAAACAACTATATACCCTCCAACATTCCGATATGATGATCGTCCCAGGTCTAATATTTTCTTTAATTATTCTAAGCAAGACATTTGTACTCCTTTCATCCACAATTCCCATAAAACATTTATTCGTTCCATGTTCAATCCCACCAAATACACATTTTCCCTCTACTGTTTGTTGTTGTTTTCCTCTAAGATATTTCTTTTTGCCAAACTTGTTTTAATCAATTTCTCTTCAATTCCTCTAAGCATTTATTTTTCTCTCACACACATCTCCACACATATATCTCTACAAAATTGCATCCAATCAGACACAGTATTTTTATTCACTCTACATTCATCTATTATAATGAATTATAATAGATTATGTTAGTTTCTATTATTAATAGACTTATGTTTCTATGAATCCATTTATACGTTAATAGCATCATTGTATATAATGATAAATTACTACATTCAAAACAACCACCCTTATACTCCTTGTAACCCTTTTGTTAATACTTACCCGCTTTCGACTTGCTTTTATTGCACCACCATGCTCACCCATCCTTTAGACCTTTCAACAATTTCATATCATCTCCACAATCAATACAAACATACCTTTTCGCAGATGACCTGTTCTGGTAATCTAAGAACCACCAATTTAACAATAGAAAATTCCATTTTAAAAGTGTTCTAATTCAACTTTTGAAAACTAAGTATTTTTTTTTAATATAGTAATATAGTATATATAGTAATATAGTTAATATAGTGTGTTCCCACGCAACGCCACTGAGCTGCAACGTTAGTGCATTTTCTGCCACGTACTAGAGAACTAGAGGACATTTTAGGAATGTCCGCAAATGGCTTCGGCTAAACCGGAGACCCGCGCATGTAAACTTCAGCGCCTCCGTGGCAGAACTTGTTACTAATAAAAACGCACAGTGGCGGGAACACTATTTGGCCTCTATATTTTACTGTAACTGTTTTTTTTTCCTCGAACAAATGTGGGTCCAGGGGGGTTAGCCCTTACAACTCATATTTTGTTTACAACTTCTTTAATATTGGTCGGACGTGGTAATTATAAAAGAGATTCTGAAGAGGGGCTACCTAGAACTCTTAACAGAACTTACGGAAAAATATATTTTTTTTGAATTCTGTAATTTTCAAAAATTTAGCACCTCGGTTTTGCTTATAACTTCTTTAATATTGGTTTGACAAAGAAATTGTAATGGTTATTTATTTAGAACTCTCCGGGGGCTACTCAGAACTCTAATCCGAACTCATGTATTTTTTTTTTATCTTCGTCGAAAGTTTTTTATAAATAAATTTATAAATATTGATTTTACAAAAATGTCTAATAAGCATTTTTTGTTTATCTGCCTTAGTACAATAGAAAACCGTTATTAGATTTTTTTTTAATTTTTCAAAAATTACAAAATTTTGAAAAACAAGTAGAACTATATGCATTATCGATTGAGAACTCTAGAACTCTATATAAAGAACTGGAATATTACATCAGAACTCTTTTCCTGAAAATAAGGGGGCTGCGTGAAGTTGGCCCCCAAATTATTTTTCTCGATTTCTGCTCGAAATTCCCCGGAACTATTGCAATTTTCAAGCAAGAACTCTAGAACTATTCGAAATCTCGCCAGAACTCTAAAAAAATTTCAATTGTTCAAAAATTCGGGGGCCAACTTCACACGACTCTGGTGATCTTGATCTTGAACTAGCAGTTGCTGCTTTTTATATAGCTTTTTATATAATAAATATATGGCCAATGTGTGGAGGGAGAACTTGTCATGTGTGAGCATGCGCCAATTTCTTTGAAGCGGGACAGAAAACCGACAACCCTATTGTCAGCCGCCAATGCATGTGCCAACCTCCACCAGCCCATTCACAAGCGCCAACTTCTTTATACACACATTGGCCATGTAACGTATGCCATATCACATGTGTGGATGTGCCGGCTTTAGATTATTGTCCATGTTTCCGCGGTATATGTTACTACGGGCAGTATCTTGTATATGACCACCTTCAACTTTCTACGATGGGCAAGTAAAAAATAAGGTTCCCACATTTTTTTCAGGTGTAAGGCATTTTTTAATGCAATGAATATGTATACAATCTTAAAGCTTGTATTTTAAACTATTGTTCTACATAGTCGCCAGATCTTTTAACGCATTTTTCCTGACGAGTTATCCACTTCTGAAAACCCGCTTCGAAGAATTCCGCCGCTAGGCCGCGGATGTACTTGGTGACCGCTTCCTTCACCTCTTCATCTGTACTGAAGCGTTGTCCACCCAAGTGTTGCTTCAATTTCGGAAACAAGTGGAAGTCGCTGGGAGCAAGATCAGGGCTGTAGGGGGCATGATCAAGCAATTTCCGGCCGAATTTGTCCAGTAGGGCGGTGGTCTGTCGAGAGACATGCGGTCGCGAGTTGTCGTGGTGCAACCTAACGCCCTTGCTCAGTCTTCTTCTCCGGAGATTTTGGATGGCTCTTTTGAGTTTCGTTAACGTCTCGCAGTACCTGTCCGAATTTATTGTGGTCCCTTTAGGCATAAACTCGGTAAGCAAGACACCTTTTCGGTCCCAAAACACCGTAGCCATCACTTTTCCTGCGGACAGCGTCTGCTTAAACTTCTTCGGCCTCGGCGACCCGGGACGGCGCCATTGTTTCGAGTCTTCTTTTGTTTCCGGAGTGACGTAGTGATACCACGTTTCATCTCCCGTAACAATGGAGTCCAAGAATTATTCGGTATTCTCGGCGCATTCTCGAAGAAACTCCTCGGCACACTTGACGCGATTGTCTTTGTGGGTTTCTGAAAGCATGTGCGGGACCCACCGCGAACACCTTGTGATAACCAAGTTTTTTGGTCAAAATGTTATCTATGGTTTTTTCACAAACCTCAGGAACCTGATCAGCCAGCTTGCGAAGCGTTACTCTTCGATCCTCGAGGAGAATGCGCTCAATCTTCGCCACGACATCGTCGGACACCGATGGCCTCCCGCTCCTTTGCTAGTCGTGAACGTCTGTGCGTCCTTCGGAGAACTCCCTGCACCATTTGCGGACGTGTTGGACGCTGATGCAAGCTTTTCCATAAACTTCTTCCAAATGTAGCACGTGTAAGCTTCTTCGTGTTTAAAAATCGAATCACTGAACTGATTTCACACCTGGCGGTGACGGCGATTGCGGGCTCCATCGCGGATGGCTGTTAGGCCGGCACTAAGCTTTGCAGTGATCTTCCAGGTAGTTGGAAAGGAGTGGGGGGGGGGGGATCAACAATGAAGGTGGTGTTGCCGGATTTCGCCTAGTATCTCGCGCGGCGAGTGTACAGCGTTGGGAACCTTATTTTTTACTTGCCCCTCGTAGTAATGCTAGGGTTTGCTAGGTCTTTTCGTAGTGCGTTGTAGCACATGTTACCGAGCATTATTCTCTTTCCTATTTCAGCCCTGTAGTTATTTTTTGCGTTTACGTTGACGCCCAGGTACGTGAACTATTGTACGTTTTCGATTTTTTTTGTTCCGATTGTAAGTGCTTCACCGAGTCCATGCAGGGCTCTTTGTGATTTGGTTACTGGCATTATTTTTGTTTTTTCCTCGTCTATTTGTAGGCCGAAGTTGTTGGCCTCCTCCTCCAGGGTTGAATGTTCTAGTCATTTCTCTTGTCGTTCTGGTTCATCGTCGTCTGCGTATGCGAGTAGTTGTGCAGACCTAGTTAAAATCGTGCCTCTTTTGTTTGCGTTCGCGTCTCTGATTGCTTTTACTAGGCACATGTTAAATAGAAGGCACGCCAGCGCGTCTCCTTGACGTAGCCCGTTGTGTATTTCTAAGTGCTCTGAGATATTGTTTTGTATTTTTATAGCACACTTAACGTTCTTCATTGTCATCATTACCAGTCGTACTAGATTCGTTGGTATTTGCAGGGCCGTTAGAGCATCGTAGAGTTTGGTTCGTATAATACTGTCATATGCTGTTTTAAAATCGACGAAGATATGGTACGTGTCCATTTGGTGTTCTATATCCTTTTCTAATATTTGTCTAAGCGCAAATATTTGGTCAGTTGCGGATTTTTCGAGACGGAAACTTCACTGATAGTCCCCTATACGTTTGCCACCTTTGGAAATAGTCTTCTGTAGAGTATGTTGGAGAGGACTTTATATGCTACCTTTAGCAGAGTAATGCCTCTGTAATTCTTACAGTTTAGAGGGTCCTGTGTATTGGGCATATTACTCCTTCGTTCCACTCTTCAGGCATTTATTCCTTCGCCTATATTTCAGAGTATATTATTTGTAGCTGGTTAATCAGCTGATTTCCTTCCTGTTTAAGGAATTATGCATTATGTTCCTCATCTTTTTAAGGGCCACTATAATTTCTTGTCTGCCAGGTGGTTCTATCTCTTCTTCGCCCATTCTTTGTCCCATTTCTGGGGTTTTGTTTGCGCTTGTGTTCGCGTTTAGGGGTTGTTTACAGTGCTGCGTCCACCTAGTTAGTATCTCTTTTGGGTCCGTTAGTAGGTTTCCATTGGCGTCCTTACACAGTACATTTCTGGGTTTGTATCCGTTTCTTTGCTCCTTTATCTGCTTATAGAAAAGTCTGGAGTACTGTTTTGCCGGTAGTTTTCTAAATTCGCTATTTGTGTTTGTTCAAAAGCTCGTTTTTTTCTCTGTGTAATTTCTTTTCACGCCTTGTTGCTATTCTGTATTCTTCCCCTCGTTCTTCTTTGGGTCAACTTCTTATATGCTTCATTCTTTTCTGTTTGTCTTTCGCATTCTTTTCGCATCACCTCCTTGTTGTGTAAGTTGTGTAAGCGGCCATTCTGTAATTCCAACTATACATGTAAATCTACTTGTGCTTCTTCACTAGATTCCGGTCCTAAATCCAGTCAGCATTTTCCATCCAAGCTAGTATAAATAGTAGTATTTATAAGAATAATAATAATAATATAAAATTTAAATTTAATACTGTTAGCTACGCGATAATACGCGACAACATTACCCAGCCATCCTTGGGTAGAGCTAGGTATGAACGGATAAATTCCGAATTGTTCGGACTTTACCCAAAAAGCTTGGGTGATTCTAAGTAATCCGGGGTATACCTAGGTTTACTCAATCTTCTAGCCGTAACATACACATTATTGGCCCACATCGCGCGTCTTAAAAAATATCGGATCATATAAATATAAATATTTTACTTATTAAGAGCTAAATATAGCCTGAATTTATAAATATATTCCAACTGTTCGTAGCTCCATAATATTAAGCCTTATTGAGACCTCGAACCAAAGCTCATGTCGAAACAACTACTTCCCTTGCTAATACCACTCAGAATATTGAATTATACAACAGACATTTGCATGCTATTACTTGGCACCAGTCCACTTTCTTGGCACTAAACGAGAACTAGATAAATAACATTGTTTTTAAGATCATATCTTTCTATATAGCTTAAGTGAATAGCCATCTGCAGAGGCGTTTCGAGATTTATCTCTCATCTAGGGTTGCCAAATTGGAAACCAAAATATATCTGGACAAAATTTGAAAATGTTCGGATTTTGGGATTGTTGTCGACAGAAATAACATTGGGCTTTTTTGTCGCAATTGTTAATGACATGGCAGTTACAGTTTGCTTTAATCAGATAATCGTTTGTATTTTTTAATTTTTGGAACATCAAATTGTTTACGCCATAATTTACCGAAGCGTTATCCGCGCTGTACGCAGTTAACTGAGTCAATCTTAAATCCTTATCTTCTGTCACTGTTTTGATTTTTTTTTAATATATCCTTCTATGATTCAAATGGATCCGCATACAAATCTAGCAGCTTCTTGGACACCCCTGTCCCTGTATTAAAAATTAAACTTGCTCAGCGTACGGATAGGTTTTTATGTTTCCAGCATTAAAAACATCTTCCTCTCGAAAAATACTCGACGTCATAAAGTTCAGTAACGACTAGTTCCTATGTTGTTCCTTCCTTGTGCCTCCATAAGATTTTTAGCGGCAATTTTGCTATTAGAATACACAATAGGAGCTAGTTTCATCTGGCAGTCGAGACTGTTAATAACTGCTAATAACTTATACCATAAGTTACGTTGTGAAATACACTCACCAATTTGGCTTTTAAGACCTCATTTTCCTCGTTGCTGTCTTTCTTTGCCAAAAAATTGTTTAAGATTATCTGGTATGTTCTGTGACGATACTAGTTTACCGTGTTTTTTGTCTGCTTGTTATTGCCCCAATTTAGATCATCTTTTTTTTGTATCCATTTGGAGTAGTCAAGATGGTTTTCCCAGTTATTAGAATAAACTTTATCAAACTTTTTTCTTAGATGACCCAGGTTCGGTCTCTTTGCCGACATTATCTAAAACAAAACAGCATTATCACCACCGACACCCCATAACACGAAAAGCCACATTCATCATTCAACCCATCTGAGTACACTGCTGGACGTAGGTCTCCCTTTCGTTCTTCCACTTCGTTCTGTCCGATGCCAAGTTGATCCAATTTCATGCTACGCGTCTAATATCGTCAGACCATCTTGCAAGAGGTCGGGGTCTGCTTCTTTTGAACTCACATGGTCTCCATGTTAATATTTTCTTTGTACACCTGTCATCAGTGGTTCTTGCGAGATACCCTGCCCAGTTCCATATAAAGTTGGTTATGCGTGCTACTATGTCTGTAACTCCTGTTGTTTGTCTTAGCCATTCATTTGTCTTCCTGTCCCTTTGCCTTTTGGGCAATTCGTAGTTTATTCACTGTCTTCTTGGTTAACGTTAAAGTTCCGACTCCATAGGTTATAACAGGCACCACGCATTGATCGTAGACTTTTCGTTTTAAATGTCTTATATGTCTTAATATTTCAACGGCCGCCCATCCTAAGTCTATCCTTCTGGTAATTTTGCATGTCTGATAATCTGATTAATTTGAAAATCTGCCAATTTTGATGGTATGTCCAAGCTATTTGTATGCGTCAACTTCTTCAATTGTTACATTGTCGATCATTGTTGTCCCGTCCAAGACGAGGTTCGCCATAATTTTAGTTTTTGACATATTAATTTTTAGCCCTACTTTTTCTGAGGCATGTTTGAGTTGTTAGTAATTATCACAATATCATCTGCGAATTGTAGAGGTTTGAGCCTTTCTTCTTGGATATTTTGCCCTTGTCGTCCCAATCGAGTTCTTTCATAATGCTTTCTAATACTGCCGTCAAGAGTTTTAGGGACAGCGCGTCACCTTGTCTGAGGCCCCTTTCGATACTGAAGGTTTCTGTTTCTGGGTGTAGTATAACTTTTGATGTGGTGTTTGCATATATGTTACTTATTAGATTTGCGTATCTATAGTCGATTCTACTTTCCGATAATACCTTCATTTTATTTTCTTTGGCGTTACAACCCTGTGTGAGTTTTAGCCTGCTCGCCGCTCTTTTTCCATTCCGCTCTATCATTTGTCGCTTCTTTCTAATTTCTCATTCCGAGTGTTTTGAGATCTTCATTCGTTCCATCTATCCATCTTTTTGTAGGTCTTCCTCTTACTCTGCTTTCAACTGGCTTCCAGTCTGTAAGTTCGTCTGAAATAGCATTCATTTTACCAGCTTGCAGCATCGTACGTATATTCCATGTGCCTATCCTTAATTCCAATCTCTTATCCTTATTCCTTTGCATTTTTCGGCATGTGGTAGCCAGTCCGGTTTCTATCATTGAGTTTTTCTGAACATTAAGTTTTTTTCACGAGGATGGATAGTTGGTCCATCGCCCAACCCCCTTTTCGGAGGACCATTTCTTCCGCTCTCGTTTGCCCTGGCCTAGCCTTCCATACAGGTTGTTTACCGCATCTTAGACCAGATTACTCAGGTTTTGAGGGTTCACCACCTCTTTGAGGTTTCGTGGAGGTGAGAGTCGGGATTGCGTAGGAGAGGCTATGCGACAATCTCTTCCTGTGCGATTGTCGTGTAGTGCGCATGCACTACCACATTTGAACCCCAATAATACCTTCATACTGGCCCATAACTCTATGAAGTCGAAGGCCTTCTCTTGGTCTATAAATGTGATTGTCAGCGGCAGATTATATTCGACGCTTTTCTCAACCAGGGTCTTAATTACTTGCAGATGATCATTAGTGCCATAACCAGCTCGAAAGTCGGCTTGTTCTGTTGGTTGGGAGAAGTCGAGTTTTATTCTTATTCTTTTGGAAACTATTTTTGTGAAGAGCTTGTACAAATGTGTCAATAGGCTAATCGGCCTATAATTTTGTAAAAGAGAAAATTATAGAGAAAAGCCTCATTACGCCATGCCAATTAATATCAAGTGCCACCAAGCCATATATAACATAAATAACTATAGTGTCCTTAAACCAATATTCTTGCGATTCTGATACCTACGTTAATTTTAAAAGCTGTGCACCTGTGCAGCTTAGCTGTTTTGAATTATAAATTGGAATACACTTACTTGAACGCCTCGTAGGCATGACTGGCAATGCTAGGTTTTAATTTAATGTTTGTGCACATATACATATGTTTGATAGTTATATATTCATGGCTATATTTCAAGAAGAAGAAATAAGTTTATAAGTAATAAGTTCAAGAAGAAGAAATAACTTTTAATAAGTTTATATGATTATTTATCTATAATTAGTATGGTTTCAGCAATAAAAATATTTTAACCAAATTAAGCAATTAAGCATATGCACTAAAAATATGCAGTTATTTCGAAAAATGTCTTATCTAGGTTAATATGCAATGTTGGTAAAATATTCAAAAATATGCCCTTACAAATAAGACTCTAAATTCATAGCTTAGTCCGAAGCAAATTTCTAGCTATTTCATTCCTTTGTAAGTAGAATGAGAAAAAAATATATATTTGCATATTTTTGGTTGTTCTACTCATATATTTTGTTATTTTTACTCCTATGAATTTATTTGTATCTAAAAAATGTAAATATTTGCATTTTTATTTGATTCACATAAAACAAATTTGTGAAAATATTTACAAATTCCTTGAATATCTTTAAAACGAAATTTCGACATAAAGTTATTTGTTTGCAAACAAAATTCCAACCTTCGCCTTGTCGGGCCGATCGATAACTGATTAGTCTTTATCAGTGACGGAACAATTGTTTTGTCCAATTTTATTTATCAGCTTCAAAATAAAACACAAAACATTATTTGGCAGTTTATTGAGGACTTGCGATTAATTAATACACTCTGTATGTACAATTCTCCGAACGTGTTTTAACCAACAATCCATTCACAGCGTGTGTGTGTTAAATTTAATTTATTCTCTGTTTAGGTTATTAATTTCGCTTCCGGATTTGAATACAGATTTCCTCCGGTTTTAACCAAATTACTAGATGTAAGTCCCAACAATTATAACACTAATATTTATATACCTTGAACTGTCTGCCTAGTCTTATTTATGCATTCTTGCTTATCTAGTTTTGCCTAGACTTTTTTTCTCTCTTGGTCAATTTTGTCTTGTTTCTGTTGTTTTGTCGAATTTCTGGTTAATCTTATTTATTTAGTTTTAAATTTTATATACAATTACTGTTCTTTTTTGCATGCCAAGTATTTAATTAATCCCTTAGTTTCTCGAGACCCGAGAGCAAAATTCCTTAAACACTTCAGCATACATAATTAAAGTCGGGAGAGTTGGTAATTAGTTGATTAAATTTAACAAATTAATCCTTAATTAAAAATATCTTATTCCATTTGGAAATAACCAGTCTGTTTGCGTTTAAGTATCTCCGGTTTATAGTTACGATAATATTAGTGTTTTGAAACGATAAATAATCGGTTTTATAGTCCGGAAATTGAGAAGATTAGAGAATGAAAAAAGCAACTAGTGGAACAATGCCCTCTGTTCTTTTTTTATCGCGGTTTTTAGTAGTGCAAAACTAGCAAGTTTGAGATAAGGAAAACGTTTGTTATGCAAAGTTACTCGCCCACGACGGGAAATTGTTTTAATCTGGGAATTGTAAAGTAAATAAGAATTAGATTGTTAGCCCGGCAAGACATAACATTTACATGGGGAAATTAAAATTGCACAAATCACGGGATTCCACTAAAACTAGTTTTATTACAACGGTTACTATCGCTGGAATTACGTAATGTTGGTTTTACATTTAAGTTTTAGTCGAGACGCGATAAACGATAGTAAAATATACAAATGTGTGGATTTCAATCTTTGCTGGAATTAATGTTATTTTTTTTTTAATTTGTTCTGTATATTGACAACAATATCAAATATTTAAATAGATTCTGTTTCCTCTTCAATGGGTCTTCCAATAAGAGGTTTCATTTTTAATAGCCCGCCAGTTTAACAGTTGTCATGAGTCAACCTGTAACTTCTTGACAGATGGCAAGTAAAAACTACGCGATTAATAAAAAATGGAACGATATACGCTGCAAAAAACGCACTGGAATTATTAAAATTCATTACAGAAATGGTGAAAATTTCGAGGTCACAGTTCGCAAAACTAAATCATGTTTGGGTCGCCGTGAAGACCTTCTCGGACAGCAATTGCTAAACTGGTGGAAAAGTTTCAGCTGTAGGGACAAGTTAGTGATGTGTAGAACCGAACTCGTGCACGTCGCTCAAGAACAACTGAAAATATTGCTGTTGTAGACCATAGTGTTGAGGAAAACCTAATCTAACCTAACCCAGCTTTGTCCATTTCTCGTCGATATTTGGAATTGGGCATTCCACAATCGACATTACACTGTATTTTGTATATAGACTTAGGTCTTAAGGCTTTTAAAGTTCAACAACGTCACGTCGTGTCTTTGCTGATTGGCTCCTTGAAATGAATCAAATTGATACGGAATATCATGAAAAAATCATATTGAGTGATAAGGCCCATTTTCACTTCGAAGGTTACGTTAACAAGCAGAGTTGTCGCATTTGAGTCTCGGAAAACACAAAAATTGTTTTTAAAAAACCTCTCCATCCTTAACGTTTGACTGTTTGGTGCGGTTTTTGGTCTGCCGGGGTCATTGGAACTTTTTCGAAAATGAGACTGGAGCAACTGTTACGGTCAATGGATTGCACCTATTTAAACGACGTTTATTTTCAACAAGACGGCGCTAGGTTCCACATAAAAGTTGAAAAGTTTCCTAGCCGTGTGTTTTCTCGAAGAGGCGATCACAATTAGCCACAGATATCTTGTGATTTAACACCTCTAGACTTTTTTCTCTAAGGCTACGTGAAGATAAGGTCTAAGCCAATCGATTCAAGACCACAAATATGGGAATCATGAAGTTACCGAGGACATACACGCATATGCCACGCAAATGTGCATACGGAAATGTGAAACTTGTTGATGAGAAATTTAATGAAAAGAATATGGTCCTGCAAGCGTAGCTGTGCCTGCCGTTTGGCTAATACTGTTTTCCAATAATAATGGCATACTCTCTTCTTTACAATTAAATAAACATCCGATGATTTCGCCTAAAAATATTTTTTATTTTTTGCATATCAAAATGAAACCTCTTATTGGAAGACCCCATACATTTAGATACATATTTATATTTCATAAGCTAAAATTCGCTTCTATAAATAGTTTGCCTAATAAGTTTTCTATTTCAAATATTAAAAGTGTATTCTGCATGGAATATTAGTTAGAATTTTATTCTAGAAACTACATTTCTTTGTCTATTTAGACATACACCTCCTGCGTTGTTCATTTGGTTTTGTCTTGTGTATCTGGTTTTGATTCTTCCAAATTGTAGTGTATAGTATTGTATTGAGGAAATATAAAAAAAAATCAACAATAAATACTAAATTAATAGTTTTGATCAAGACTTAGTGTCAAACTCAAAGGCTAACTTGGGCCAAACAAACAACAGCAGCTTTAGGTGGGCCCCAAAAAAATCAATATTAATATAAACGTAGGTTTATTTAGAATAATACATTATAATAAACATATACAGGGTGGGCCATTTAACGTGACCACCCCAAATATATCCGTTACCTTTAGAGTGACGAAAATGTCAAAAGGGAATTTTATTGATTTCGAAGGGTCACTGTGGTTAAAAATTCTTTTTTGACGAGGTCATAGTTAATTCGTCCTCAAGGTCGTAAATGGTTTTTCAAACGGGAACATGTTATTTTTTTATCAAGCCATTGTAGCCACTATTCAGACGAATGCAGCGACCCATGATATCATGATCTTTTTATTTTCTTCGTTGGTTTTAGTCTTGCGAAATTTCTTTTTGGGTGGATTAACACCACCCGTTTCACGGTATAAATGAATAATTCGATCGAAACATCGACGGGAAGGATGATTTCTGGCAGGATAACGTTGTGCATAAAGTTCCTGCGCTCGCTAAGAGTTTCTGCCGGTCTCACCGTAAATCAGAATCATATCCACTTTCTCTGCTTGACTGTACAATACCATTTTCGATACGGTTATTCAAAGTTATTTTCAATGGATACGCTTGTCAAATCATTTCAAGGTCTTGATATCATGGGTCGCTGGATTCGTCTGAATAGTGGCTACAATGTGGTGATAAAAAATAACATGTTTCCATTTGATAAACCATTGATGACCTTGAGGACGCATTAACTATGACCTTGACAAAAAATATTTTTTAACCACTATTTCAGCCCTTCGAAATCAATATTATTATATTCATCATATTAATTCCATTTTGAATTTTTTTCGTCACAGGTAACGAAAATATTTGGGGTGGTCACGTTAAATGGCCCACCCCGTATAAAAGAACAAGAAATAATTAATGTTTACGTCCACGACGCTTGACATATCTTCTCTGTTACTATCTTCTCTGTTACTATCTTTGCTATTTCTGGAGAAATTTTGTTCGCAGTGATTTATTTGGAAACTTAAAATAACTACTTACACGCACCGATTGAGTCTTGATGAGTCTTCATATGCGAATTTTCGAGCATTTTCAAACCTGACTGACCTGTAAATATTTGTAACATTTAAGCAAACCCTTGTGATTGATGACAATGAATTATGTCTTCAAATTTCAGTCGCACCGATTCTCAATCACCTCAATTTGCATATGACCCAGCCATAACTGAGTCTGTAACTGAGTCTATAAAATAATAATAGTAAAAATCTTTATTTTCATCAAAAGTAACAAGTAGCTATCGACCATAAAGTCTTTCTGCCATCGAGTCTATATTTATTGAGAAAATCGAAGAAAACAAACAAAATTTTTCTTCCAAAGAATAAAAAACTAGAAATCTTGTTTAAAATTCAGTTCTAAGATTTGAAACTTTTTCTGCGTATTTTTGTTACGATGCAGTTCGATTTGCATCTTCGAAAATTGATTTTTTCACATTGAACGTCGGGAACTGCGTTAAATCTACATTTTCAGTTGCTTTTCCCAAAGAACTAGCTTACATTTGAATGCTTTAATTACGTCAAGCATGTTCGTAATGATCTGATCTTTTCCTTTTACTAACGATGAATATAAATCGGTTAGGTGTATGATTATATCAACCATGAATCATAAATCTTGCAACCATATTAGATCCCAAAACAGGCTAGTTATCTTCATTTCTAGTTTTCAAAAACTAACATATTTCTTTTAAATCCCAGAATTGTTGGAGAATCTTAATTATATATTATTGTGTGCCGATATATTGGCCGGGCCACAAAAATATTCGTTGCGAGTCGCATGCGGTCCACGAGTTTGACACCCCTGGTTTAGACTATCAAAATCTTAACAGTTTTAATAGTACATCTTTATCTAATACTTTCTTAAGTTTAATCTAATTTATTTAGCATCTTCTAATATATTCATATATATTCTAATATAATTGTTTGTTTCTTATTCGATATACGTAATTTATTGTGGAAATTCAGACTAGTCAATCACAATATTGTGGAAATTCAGACTAGTCAATCACAATATGTGGTTTATCTGTTCTATAGTCTCTATAAACTAGTTTTCTTAGCTTAACAATTTTTTTGATAAATATAATAAAAGTATATACAGTATAATCTCGGTAATTCGGCCGTTGATTTTTAATCGGACAACAAAGTCAACAACAAGTTCAGAAATCCGGCGGTCTGGAGACCGCTCGCGCTCTTCGATAACACCACTCTTTCTTATAATCGGTTGTCTGGTCCCATATGTGTCGGATTATGTACTAGATAGTACCGCTTACAATTAGTTGGCTTATTAAATTTTGTAAAATCATGGTTCTACTAACAAGGTCTATTTAGTTTTGTAAATTAAGGGTTTTACTTAGTCTGTCGATTTATTTTGAAAAAAATAAGCGTCTGGTCTGGTCTGGTTCCCGTTAGTTTAGTATAAGTTTAGGGGCGTCCATTTATTATGTCAGCCGTTTAGAGGGGGGGGGGGGGGGGTTAACCCTGAACCTCGCCCAATCCTACGTTGGAGTGAGGGGGATCTCGGCAAATATCACGTAATTAACAGAACTATGCACGACTAAACAAGATTAGACAATTGTATATAAGACAAAAGAATAGCTTCTTTTGTTTCTTATAGTCCTAGTTTCGTATATTTTGGTCTTGTATAATTTTGTCTAGTGTTTTAATCTCCTTTGTTGAATGTTTTCTTGATAGTACTATCTGTTTAAGTTTCTGTAAGGAGCATAATTTTATATTTAGACTTTTTCTTCTAATCAAGTCTTCCTATTCCTATCCTAGTATAGAAACGAATCCTGTATTGTCTGCGAAAACTAGATTGAAACCTGAACCTCACCCAATCCTACTTTGGAGTGAGGGGGTTCTCGGCAAATATCACGTAATTTTCCTTCCAAGAAACATTGTAAAAATGCGATAAAACTGCGTTAAATTAAGTTTCTCAACGAAAATATGGCTTAATCTTATATAACTATATTTACCACGGTTTGATTATAACACAAAGTAGCACAATAGCCCTTCGATTGTTTCAGGGCCATCGCCTAGCCAAACGCGCGACTCGACGAACGCTGCGACGTACGAGCCAAGCGGCCCATACCCTATTTGGTCGAAAAATCGCCAAAATCGCTTCATACGTAATTAATTGATGACCCTCTAAGTTTAATTTATTTTTATTGTGCAAACTCAGTTTTTATTAATATTTATCTATAATTAACAGAATATTTTCTTAATCAGTTAGTAATATAGCTTAGTCTGCTTAGTGTTTCTCAAATTTTTAAACACTCGACTCAAATTGCTTTCTAGTAATGAGGGTACGAAACATAGATTTGTATGAAAAACGGAAAAATGATGAAAACCTTCTTTTCTTTTTAAACTTCTTTTTTGAATTATTTATTTCTTACTTATATTTTTCTTTGTATTTTTATCAAAACAGTTACCAATTAAAAATTTAACGAGACACAATTTTGGGAATGGTCTTGTCTTGTCTGGTCTTGTTTGGTGTTGCATGGTGTTGTCTGGTCTTGTCTGGTATTGTCTGGCGTGGAATAGTCTTAAATGGTCTTGTATGGTCTTGTCTGGTCTTGTCTGATATTATCTAGTCTTTTCTGCTCTTGTCTAGTTTTCTATAACATCATCTTGTATTGTCTAGTTTTGTCATCTCTAGATTTGTATAGCTTTTTCCCAACCCAGAGTTTCTTAAGGTTTTATACAGCGATCCAAATAATTTTCTAGAAGTGAGCGTACAACTTATAAATTTGGAACAAAAACGGCACGTGAGATTTTTTAAAAATCGTTGAATAATTTGGATGTGGCTATTTATACATACCGTATGTATACGCAATTGGCTATTTATACATACAGTCTACATTCAGTCTGTACCAGATATAGTGTTGAACTTTTATAGAGGTAAAAATACAAAATGGACACTTAATCATAATCATACAATTGGTAAAGAAGAATATGGATATTATGGCAAAGCAAAAAAAAAAATTAATGAAAACGGTTATGATACAGCAACGGCTTTGTTATTATCTTGCGCTAAACATGGAATGTAAGTGTTTTGAATAAGAAAAGTAGAAAAAGTTTATACCAAAGGATATTCAAAATTTAAAAAAAAACTTTTTCGCACAAGCACAGAAACAGACCAAAGTCATTTAATGGAATTTTTTGCAAAAAAATGAAGAATATGGTGGTGTTTACGCTATAAAAAAAAGATGCGGAAGAAGAACTGGAATCACTATTTATAGCTTCCTCAGAAATGGCTCTAAATCATAAACTGTATTGATTCAAGAATAAATATACAATTAGCCAGAAATTAACAAAAAGTTCTTAAAATTATGGATAGATCATTTTTTTTTTCATTTTTTTATATTTTATTGGTAATGGGAAATAAAGTTCTTATATAATTTTAATAATTTAATCGCCTTACTAGTTTCGATGTGAAAACTAACATCTTAATCATAGGCTCTAAATTGTTTCTATTAAATTAAAAATTATTATTTTTTATGATGTTATAAAATTATTATGATGTTATAAATAAAGAAATAAATTTTTAAATCATAAACCACATTAAAATTAAATATTAAAAAATGATAAACCACAGGGATAATAATAACCAATATATTATGGATAGAGATATCGAAAAAAGAAATATACTTGAAGGATGTTCTGAAGCCCTTACAGAGACAGGAATAAAAATTTTTCATAGACAGTTAAAATTATTTCAAACTATAGAGTCCAAAATGAGAATTAAAAATAATGGCATTGAGGAAAATTTTAATATCAAAATACGTCGTCATATTCTTATGATAAGAAAATATAATAATTTGGACATATTTCCAAAAACTTGTTTTCATGCAAGATATATTTCAACTGAAAATGCACTAAATATGGATACAGATGTTATAAATGTAAACATTGATGATTATATTGAAGATGAACATGTAGAGTAGTGATGAACATGTCAGAGTAGTAGTGGGCTTAGTGCAATTGAACGAGAAGAACCTGAAGAACAAATTCGGTCTAACACCGAGCCCTGTCAATCGAGCCCTGCGAGCTCCTCAAATCAATCAAATAAAAACTTACAATTCAAATCTAAAATAAAATCCAAAGGACGTCCAAAGATAAAGACAAAGATAGCTGTATTTATTTTACTTTATACTATATTATACCTACTTTAAATGACCCAACTAAAATTGAACGCGATCTAATTAAAATTGTTTGCGACCTAATTAAAATTGAATGCGACCCAATTAAAATTGAACGCGACCCAATTTTGACGAGCGATAGTTTGAGGAACGGTGACATCTATAGATTTGTCTGTCTTTCACGCAAGTGATAAGTTTGATATTCCACAAAGGAGATTAAACAAAACTGGACAAGACTAGACAATACTTGACCAAACTGTACGAAACTTAACAGAACTATGCATGACTAAAGAAGATATAAGATCTGCTTTGTCAAATATTTTCTTGACGGTAATATCTGTTTTTAAGTTTCTGTGCGGAGCATAATTTTATATTTTATATTTAGACTTTTTATTCTAATCAAGTCTTCCTATTCCTATCCTAGTATAGAAACGAATCCGGTCTTGTCTGCGAAAACTAGATTCTCTAATCAGTTTTGAACTAGTTCAATCTATGATTTCTCTATTGCATTAAATAAGATTCAATATTCCAACAAGCTTGGTGCAATTATAATACAATCACAAGGAAATGGCATTAGTAATTGCCTTAACATTACGCAAATTATCCTAACGTTTTGTGCGTTTTGGTCTGTTGAGTTTTGAGCCACTTAATGTTATCCATTATTCGGTGTTTTCTTTGGTTGAGCGACGCTCGACAATGGTGTTTGGGCGTCTTCACATAGCTGGACTAACTTAACGTCCTCGAGGTCACTTAACTCTACTCAAAGGTACTTATTGTACTACGGCCATACGGAGCCGCTTAAGCGAAACGTACACACTTAAATGATCAATTTGTAGGCCGCACCTTGTATTATCTAGCTTTTAGATTACGTTTAAAAGTCATTGCATTAAACTAAGCTCTGTCGTTCTCCTAATTACATATAATCTAGTCTACTAATTTCACTTTCATATCTTTGTTCGTATTCATTAACATTGTAGACATACTTATTTTTTATTACAGACTAAAACTATTTATTTGCAAACTCTAACCGATTAATTCCAAAGTTACATACAGTAAACTTTACAAGAAATTCTGTCTGACGTTAACGAGCTTAAATCCAAATGGAATTCACACCAAGCTAATTGAAAAAAGAATAGACGTTAAAACTATTCTTTAATCACCATTCCCTAATTTCCTTTGTAACATAATAAATTAATTAGTCAACTTAGTGCTCCGACCGGACTATTAACCTTCAATTAAAACTCTTCTAGTGCTTGAGATTGTGGGAGTGCGTGGGCACCGCGAGTTTGATGACATGTTCCAAGTTCCCTAGCTAACTTACTGTGGGATTTTTGTGATTAGTTTTAGTGGCAATGCTTAGGGTGTGGGAGGTTTTGTTGACGAGTGAAACGATCGCTGAAGCGTGGTTTCTTGGAATAGCGGAAGTGCAGGTTCAAGCAACCGGAAAATATTAAAATGTTTTGCATAGAGAACATTTTTCCGGAAATATTTACACGAATGATATCTAGTTCGAGAGATAAGTTCCAACAAGTATAAACTCTTCGAGTTGAATCATGCAGAATGATATTTGGTTTACATTTTTATTTAAACTCTGACAGGATTTATCCACTTAAATTAAACGATCCAGAATAGACACGTTACATTTTACTAAAGTTAGATCTAGGGTTTTAGTTTACATGAGATGGACGGGAATATAGATTGAAGACTAGACAGACAAGACTAGAACACAAAACTAGGCAGATAAGACTAGACAGACAAGACTAGACAGACAAGACTAGGCAGACAAGATTGGACAGACAAGACTAGACAGGCAAGACTAGACCGACAATATTAAACAGGCAAGACAAGACAGACAAGACCAGACGGACAAGACTAGACAGACAAGACTAGACAGGCAAGACTAGACAGACAATACTGGACAGACAAGACTAGACCGACAAGAGTAGATAGACAAAACTAGGCAGACAAGACTAGGCAGACAAGACTACAAAGACAAGACTACACAGACAAGACTATACCGACAAGACTAGAGAGACAAGACTAGACAGACAAGACTAGACAGACAATGCTATACAGACAAGATTAGACAGTCATGTTTAAAGAGGTAAGACTACGTGTGCAAGACTGGACAAGCAAGATTTTATTAATAATACTATATCAACAAGACTAGACAGACGAGACTGGATAAACAAAACTAGACAGTTGGGACTAGGTAGACACGACTAGACACAGATGATTAGAGAGATAAGACTTTTTGCTTTGGTGTGGGGACGTAGCAAGTACGATAGACGTTAACTTGTCAAGTTCACCCCCCCCCCCTCCCCCCAGAAATCACGAGCATCTTGGTGTTACATTTCGCTATTTTTTACCAATGTTGCAGGTGTATTCTTTAAAAGAACCATGGCCGCTGAGTGCCTGGGTTATATAGTAGCTAACCTCCCCGTGTTGTCTTGTAGGCCATGCTTTTATCTGTGGAAGAAGAAGCCTAGTCCACGACCCGAATTTGGCATTGCTCCATTCTTTGCCATTTTTTAAGCGTTTGCGGCATAGCGTTTTTTCTTTTTTCCTTCTTGTTTGTCACTTTTGGGTCGTTTCTTGCTTTATGAAGCAGGGCTCTTTCATCGATGGTATACTCTATTGGCGGGATTCCAGCTATCACAAATGCAGCATCTCTTGATATCGTCCTATACGCGCTGGAAACTCTTATTGCTATTTTGCGCTGGAGAGAAGTTAGCATTCTCTTTATGCTAGATTTTTCTATGGCGTTCGCCCATAGCGGAGCGCCATACAGGATCGCACAGTGAATTTCGGCAGCTAGCATTCTTCTCTTGATGCTGTTTGGACCGCCTACTTTAGGCATTAATTTTTCCAAAGCCTTGGTTGTTTTAGCGGCTTTAGTCGTTACCTGTTTGGTGTGCTCTTTGAAGGAGAGTTGCCTGTCAATAATGATCCCTAGATATTTTACAAATTCTTTTGGGAATATTGTCTCCCCTTTCACTTTAAATTTTATGGGTCCTATCTTCGTTTGGGCCGTAAGGAGAACAGCTTCTGTTTTCTCTGCTGACAGCTTAAGCCTTTTGGCCTCCAGCCAGTTACCCACAATTTGGATGGTTATGTTAGCCCTATCCATCAACTCTTCCTCTGTTCTTCCGGTTGTAACAATGCGAAGCCAACAATTTCTTTGCTGTACGGTAGTCTTAGCCACAGTACGCCATTATATAAGATGTTCCAAAGCGTAGGGCCCATAACGGAACCCTGCGGCGCACCACTGGTTGCCTTCCATTCTGCTGATTCTCCGCCTGTTTCTATTATTATTTTTTTGTTAGACAGGTAGCTGCCAATTAGGCGCAAAGTATATAGGGAAATATTTCTTTCTTGAAGGTCTGTCATGATACCTCTCCAGGCTGCCGAATTGAAGGCATTTTGGACATCTAATGTTATGAGGGCACTCATCTTCTTTGTTCTCTGTACGCCTGCTGAAATTTTTTTGTTGGCTTCTAAGACCCTCAAAACAGCATCTATGGTAGACCGTCCCTTTCGAAACCCATACTGCCTATCTGAAAGATTTTTGCATTTTTTGTGTTCTTCCTTTAGTCTTGAGAGCAGTAGCTGTTGCAGTAGTTTCCCTGTTACATGAACTAAACATATTGGACGGATCAAGGAAGGTAGGTCTGTGGGTTTATTCCCTTCTAAGTAGAACCAGCTTTGCCTCTCTCCAACTTTCTGGGAATTTGCCGTCTGCCATAATTTTGTTCATTGTTTTTCATTCTTTTTTATCATTTTGTTCACAATTTTTATGGATTCTGGTGGGAGGATATCTAATCCTGGCTCTACCATTTTTAAGGCGTTTGCTGAGCCTATTTAGTTCTTCTGCTGTGAATTCTGGTATTTCTTTAACTGCTGGTAGTTTACACGGCAGTTGCTCGGGTACTGGGAATAGCACCTCCACTACTTCTAGTGCCTTCTCCGTTGTTAATTGGACATTCGGATGCCTCAGTTTTAACTCCCTGGTGACAATTTCATAAGCATCCCCCCAGATATTTTCGTCTATTTTGTCGCAGAGTTCCCGCCTGCGATCTCTTTTTGCCCTGTTAATCTCTATTCGCAGTTCTTTTTTTGCGGCAGCGTAGGCGTATCTATATACTGCATCATTGTCTCCCATTATTTCTCTTACGCTGGTAAGTTCGCCTTGCTGCAATGAAAGTAGCCCTAAGTTTGACAATGTTCTCATTCCACCAATATACCTGTTTTCTTTTCCCCTGTTTCTTTTCTGGCCTGAGGGTAGCATCGCAGGTTTTTTGCAGACTTAATATGAGTTTTTCCGGTGTACATTAGTTTATTTTTCCAATTTCCTCTTCAAACCTGTTAGAAAATTCCTCTACTCTTTTGTTTTTGGTATGCCGTCCGATGTTAACTTTATATTTGGTCAGGGGATCAGGATGTCTTTTTGAATCTGGTAGTACAGATATCTGTGGTCGCTCAAACTTTCCCTGTTTAGGACTTGCCAGTTTGTAATTTTTCCCACGAGTTCTCCGGTAGTGAAAGTGATGTCCAGGGTAGAAGAACTGCTACCACGCTCAAAAGTGGGTGCAGATCCTTCATTTGCCACGTACATATCCAGTTCAGCTAGCCAATCCATTACCAAATCGCCGCGTTTGTCCATAGCCGGGCATCCCCAGCACGGAGAATTTGCATTAAACTCCCCTTCAACCACTTTAGGCTTTCTTTGCCTCTTAAAGTCTTGACTGAACGGTGTGTCATTTGGTGGGAGACAGCAGCTATGGAGAGATAAGACTGGACAGATAGGATTAGACGGAGGTATTCTAGATAGAGAATATGTGACAAATAAATCTAGACATGACTACATAGACCAAGTTAGACAGGCAGGACTAGATAACTAAGACTAGATATAAAAGACTAAACAGACAACTATAGTCTAGTCGGACTATAATAATGGAACTATAAATAAAAAACTATAAAACTATAAAAAAAAAAAAAAAAAACTATATGGACAAAGTGAACCATAAAATACCAGACAATACTAGATTGAGAAGACTAGGCAGACAAGGCAAAGCTTATAAGAGGGTAGTTAATATGAGACAGACATAATATTTAAATTAAGTTTTTGGGTCTTCAGTTTGATTGTAATTTGGAATTGTTTGCAGTGTAATAACGAATGTCAGTAATTTGGTTTGGAGTGTGTCTTTAATTAAATTTGAAATTGTCTTGAGGAGTCCATATGGAGGCAATAAATTTGCGCTAAATCGACACAAGTGAAATTTGTAATGGCAAATACCTTCCAGTCGGATAACAAGAAATTTAATTGGCCAATAAAATCGGAATTGATTCGGCAAACTGAATTCCCAACCGTAAAGTTTAAGTCTGCACTTACGACAATAATTTATAACAAACAATAAAGGGAACTGATGTGGAGATATTGCGATTCTACATTGAACTGTTTCTTAAATATTTGAATATGAATTAATAGATAATCTTAGAATAATATAGGCTGTTTATATAACACTCCAGGTTCAAGTAATTACTTATTAATTAAGACTTTCTATAGTTTGTGAGGAAATTTGTAATTTTAACAATTTTTTTTAAGTTTTCTGTCCAACTTTTCGTAATTACAATAAATTTAGTTCGCATTAATTATACTAAAAAATGAATCAATTTTCTTTTAAAAGTGCGTTTCAAGTGAACGCTGGCAATTTGCCGGAAAACTTGAGCAACACAAAAATATTCGAGGAAAATTAATAAAGTCTCCATTGTCGCGGCGGAAAACGACCAAGTTCATCAATCACGTTTTTCCTCCCAGCTGTTTTATATATACTTGTTCTACCTACACACGGTTCCCTAAACTTTTCCTTCCGGCTCGGAAGATATTTTCCACGTAAAAATTCGCTCCGCCGAAATAATATTGCTGTAATTCATTATGGAAAACGACAGTGAAACCATGGAGGAAGGTAATGCGAAGGGAAATATATTGGGGAATAGATCGATTTTTATGAGACAAGTTGGAGATTTCGTTTGATTTATTTTATCCCACTTGTCAGTCCATTTATTTTTGTTTTCCTAATCAAATTTTAATACATTTGGGTGGAATAAATATAAAAAAGCTGTAATCTAAACAAAAGAAGATTTATTGCAATTATTTACTTATATACTTGGGCCACATGTGGCCCTAGAGCCGCAAGCTGGACACTTTTAATCTAAACCTTTACTATCGATTCTTAACAATATAATTTTGGCTAACAAAAACACATTAATTGAATATTGGGTTGAAACCATATTAATTATAGGTACAATCATACAAACTTACTAAAGAGAAATATAGCTTGAATATATAAATATATTCAAGCTTTTCGTAGCTCTATAATATTAAGTCTTATTAGGACTATGAACAAATCTCATGTTGAAACAACTAGAGATTTGTATGTTATTCCTAGTACCAGTCCATTTTCAGGGCACTAACGGAGCTAGAGAAAAAACATTGTTTTTGAAATTCATTTCTTTCTATTTAAATTAAGTGAATAATCTGCAGACGCGTTTCGAGATCTATCTCTCATCAGTGCAGCTTTGCTCTTTTAAATTATAAAATGAAATACACTTACATTAGCTTGAACACAAAGTGCTGGACTGTCGAGTTAAGGTTTTGATTGTGTGTAGAAAGACCTGAACTTTGTTTCAGATATTGATTTAAATGATATTTTATATGAATATGATATTGATATTGAATATTGGGTGAAACCATACTAATTATAGATACAATCATAAAAACTTACTAAAACGAAATATAGCTTGAATATATAGTTTGACAGTCAATATATTATTCATTATCAAATCAAATCAAATAGTATTTATTTCGACATATAAAGTTTACATTTGAAGCAGCAAGCGCGTTATAATACAAACTTAACGAAATATGTCAAACAAACAAAAAAGAAATAATACTACGAATAAAAGTAATAATAATAGTAATAATAATAGTAGTAGCAACATTGAACATATATATAATAATAATAATAATAATAATAATAATAATTGTAATAATAAAAATAATAGTAATAATTACAATAAATATAAATAAAAAATGCTTCAATAATGTTATAAATCTATATACATTAAATGATATTTGTTGAGTAGGAGTTTATATTCTTAATATATTCTTGTAGATTATAAGGTTCCATGTCAACCAGGATAGTCCGTATTTGCTTAGAAAATCGTTTAATGTCTGTGATGGCTTTTAACTGCCTTCTTGGAGTGTATTATATATTTTTAGGTGTGTATATGGTGGCAAACTCTCGGTCATAGTTAACTTGTGTTTAGGCAAGATGAATGTTTTATTTTTTCCTCTGGTATCCTTATTACAGTTTTTGTGAATTTCGAAAAGGTGTTTATGCTTCACAGTAAAAATTATTATTTCATATAGGTATGTTCCAGTGACCGTTAAAATGTTTAATTTTTTAAACATGACGCGGCACGACTGTTTGTAGTTTAGATTTAGCATTACTCTGATAACTCTTTTATGTACAGCAAATATATTCTTAATATCCTTTCCGCTACCCCAGAAGATGATCCCAAAACGAAGACAAGAGTGAAAATTTACATAGTAAACGATTTTTAATATGTCCAAGTTTAAATATTTTTGTAAAATTCGGATGGCATATGTAACTTTATTCAATTTTGCTTCTAGCGTTAGGATATGTGTTTTCCAGTTTAGGCAGCAGTCTATGTTTACTCCCAGAAGTTTTATGTCAGTAGTGATTTCTAGTTCGTTTTGTCCTATTTGCAACTGTTTCGGATAATTTATCAGCGATCTGTTTGTCTTAAAAATAATTATATTGGTTTTTTCTGTGTTCATAGTTAACTTATTGATATTGAACCAATCAATGATTTTTGACATGACGTAGTTTGCATTAATGCTTATTTCTTCTGCTATGTTATTATTAATTAACATGCTGGTATCATCTGCAAATATTACCATTTTATGGTTGGTGATGATATAATTGAAGGTATATCATTTATATATAATATAAATAACAAAGATCCCAATATACTTCCCTGATGAATCCCTATTGTTATTGTACTTGTTTTTGACTTTACTTCCTGGCTTTTTGATAAAATCCTAGTTTGTTGATTCCTGTTAGATAGGTAGGAATTAAACCAATTTAGGGCAATTCCCCTTACATCATATTTATATAATTTCTCCAAAAGAATGCAATGGTCCACTGTATCGTAGGCTTTTGAGAGGTCGATCAATATGCCACATGGGATGGACTTTTCTAACTGTTTTGATATGTTCTCTATAAAATTGAAACAAGCTGTATCTATACCCCTGCCTATTCTAAAACCATGTTGCTCTTTACTTAATATATTGAATCTTTCTAGGAAATTTATTGTTTTTATGTACATGATCTTTTCAAAAATTTTGGAAAAAGTACACTACGAACTTTTTCCAAAAGTTTTGATTTAATGGTCTATAGTTTTCTATATTATTCCTATCTCCTTTTTTAAAAACCGGTGTTATTAATGCGTGTTTTAAACTATCTGGAAAGATGCATAATTTAGAGAATTGTTAATTATGTATGTTAATGGTTCCACAATCTCCAAAAATAAATATTTGACGAGGAACCTCGTCCATACCGGCACTTTTTTCATTTTTTAGGGACAGGATAATATTTAAGACTTCTTCCGTTGATACCGCTTCTAAGAATATTGTGTTATTTACACTTTTAATTTCATCTTTATACTCAATATTCGCTGTTTGTTTTAACAATTTTTGTGAATTTTCAGTATAATATTTAAAAGTTCAGTAAGAAATTGTTAGCTGCTAACTGACGGTCTTCGTCTTTATTGTTGTATTTAATTCTTGTCCCATTTCCCATACATGTGATTTGTTTTAGTAAATCCCATTTAGTCTTCATTGGGTTGTCCAATTGTAGTAGTTTTTTTTTTAAATTGTTTTCTTCTTTCTTTTTTGAGAAGAGAGTTATATCGTCTCCTGGCCGGACCCTATTGTACAGAGTCATATATTTATTGTTGGAATTGGATATATTTTGAAAAATTTCTCTTTTCTACACTGCAACTTATCTTTTCAATCAACTTCAATTTCTATCAACTTCTCTTTTTACTCTAGTTATTTCCGGATTCTTAAAACTATTCGGCTTCTTTGTGGTATTTAAGCTTCTACATTTTCTGGGATAGCATTCGTTGAAATATTGCATAAATATATTTATAAAAATATTCCACTGGGCGTTTACGTCTTCTGGATTTTGTGTGTATATTTCCATCCATTGGTGTTCTTGTAGGTATTGTCTATGTTTTTCCATATTTTCTTCGCTGAATTTTCGAGTAAATATATGTTCCGTTTGGCGTCTATTTTCTTGGAAGAATGTAATCTTTTGTGCGCTATGATCCGATATATGATAATCTTCAGTTCTTATGACAAATGACTTATCTGTTTTAACCGCAATATTGTCAATGCATGATCCGGAGCTTGGATGACTAGGCTCATTCATATTGAGTAGAAGTACTGATTTAAATTTATTGTATTTTGTGTAAGTTTTTAGAGCGTTTATGTTAAAGTCTCCTGCAATAATAAAATGTTTGTTTTCTGCAAAAATGTTGCTCAATAGTAACTGTAGTTTATCTAAGAGTTGATCTACACGTGCTTGAGGAGCACGGTAGATTCCTATAATAATTGCAATATTTTTGTTTATATCTGTTTCGATTGCTGCGATTTCGAATAGATAGTTATCGGACAACCATTCTAAGTCTGGTCTAGATACATATGTTACGTTATTTCTGCAGAAAATGGATACTCCACCGTGCGCCCCTTCTTTCCTGCAAAAACTTGAGGCTAGTGTGAAGTTCTGAATTTTATGAGCTTTTAGTTGATCTACTGTTTTCCAGTGCTCTGTGATAATCATATACTGACATTCTTGATTTTCTTGAAGCATATTATTCAATTATGTCAACAGAATTTCCAAGTGATTGGGCATTTTGATTTATGAGGCTAATTTGTTGCTTATTATTATTATGGTTGGTTCGTCTTCGTTTGGAATATGGAATTTGAGATAGCGTTTCCATCATGGTGTTTGTTTCCTTGCATTCAAGTTTAGGAAAAAAAACGATTCACGCAGTTATTTTTTGGCCATAATTTTGGATCTTTTAAATCTTCAAGGTGTTCCATAAGGACAGAGATTTTAAATGAGGAACATTCCTCGGGGTGTTTTGAAACTAGTTATTCGCACAAAACTTTATTTATTTTCTTTGTAGATAGAAGATTTATAACGTCCGATTCATTTAAATTTGGCTCTAATCGATATACATGAAGATGCGCGTAATTTACGGCCGCTTTTATTGTGGTGCTTTCAGAATTACTTCCAATTATAATATTAGACCTTCTACGATTTCTAATATTTTTATTTACATTTTTATTTTCTTTATCCCGCACGATTTCAACATCACTGTTTTTATTTGCCACTTCCTCGATTTGTTGCTCGTCCTCGGAGTTTTGAATTTCTTGAAACGCTATCGGCTTTTTCATAATTTTTTGTGAGATGGGTTTATTTTCTATAGTAGGTTCTTTACTTTCAATTAATTTAATTAATTGAATTTCTGATTCCTTCTGATTTTCAGCCAATTTTCCATTTTCTTGTTTCGGTATTTTTATTTCTTCTCACAGCTTGACTATTTGTTCTTTTAGAGGCGTAATCTCTTCTTTTAAAATATTAGTAATTATAGTTTTATAATTCCTTGATAAGTATGAGATAAATTGACTCACATATTTATCGGAGGGAACATATCAAATATTTGTAGTATCAATAATATTCAACCTGTTCGTAGGTCTATAATATAAAGGCTTATTAGGGCTATCAACAGTTCTCATGTTCAAACTAGAGATTTGTACGTTATTCCTAGAACCAGTCCATTTCCATGGCACTAACGGAGCTAGAGAAGAAACATTGCTTTTGAAATTCATTTCTTTCTATTTAAATTAAGTGAACGGCCATCTGCAGACGCTTTTCGAGATGTTTATCTCATCAGTGCAGCTTTGCTCTTTTTTCAACCTGTTCGTAGGTCTATAATATTAAGGCTTATTAGGGCTATCAACAGTTCTCATGTTTAAACAACTAGAGATTTGTACGTTATTCCTAGAACCAATCCATTTCCATGGCACTAACGGAGCTAGAGAAGAAACATTGCTTTTGAAATTCATTTCTTTCTATTTAAATTAATTGAACATCCATCTGCAGACGCTTTTCGAGATGCTTATCTCATCAGTGCAGCTTTGCTCTTTTGAATTAAAAATAAAATACACTTACATTAGCTTGAAATTCATGTGCTGGACTGTCGTGGTTAGGTTTTGATTTGTATAGGTTCAATTATTGATTTAAATGATAATTGAGTATTGTGGTGAATAATCATACAAAGAAACTAAAGCTAAATATAGCTTGAATATATAAATATATTTAACCTGTTCGTAGCTCTATAATATTAAGTCTTATTAAAAAATATTATATCTTGACTATCAAAGCTCGAAACTATTCGAACTATTTTAAATTACTATTTAAAACTTGGCTTCTTGGCCTAAATAAATGGTTTATTTAAATTAGAATTTTTGTCAATTTAAAAACCTTAATTATTCGAAATTTCTAATTCTTTTGTCTCTTGGTTATAATTTATTCACGAAATTAGAGAAGTTTTTAGTTGTTGTAGTCTGTCGCACAAAGGAGATGAAAAAATTTCCTCGATTAGGATTGTCTTCCCTTTTGTTTTGCGGCTCATTAAATTGCGGCCCGTAATTGTTGCTAAAAATAGTCGGCCAGAGAGGAAACTCGATTACAAAGCAAATGGCTAATTTAAAAGTCTGCAGGAGATTCACAAAAGGAATATTTTCTATGGATCTTGCGAGACGTCTAGACAAATTGAATATTTTTTTAAATTTAAATATCCATTTTCTCGTGCATACGAAACCTTATTAATTTTTGTTTTATTTTTGCAAGAAAACTTCCAGTTCAATTTAGTAAATCTCCTGCAAGATTATTTGAATGTAATATTGGGGAAAGTAATGTCGCTTTTTAACATTAAATTCAAACCGATGAGTTTTGAACAAATTTTTATTTTTTCATCAATGATGTAACCGTTCTCGATACTAACAACCTTTTGCCATCTAGTGTGCAAATTTTCAATGCCGGTTCGATAGAATCAATTGGTTTTCAAAAATCAATTGTGCAAAATATCTGGAAATGGCATCATAAAATTTTTCAGTATTTTTGCCACTTAGAAAATGTTGTAGCGATCGGAAAGAAAACGATGGCGCAATATCGAGCGAGTTTTCCCACCACAATTCATTAATATTTTCCGGGGTTCGTCTTGCTCAGTGCGGTCTTGCATTATCGTGTTGCAGAATAACGCCTATTCTATTGACAATCGTTGACCATTGATGCAATTAAATATTGATTCACTCAATTCAATTGTTCGCAGTAAAGGTCTGCATTCACAGTTTATACAGGTTTCGGCATTTCAAAATGAACGACCCCGCGAATACTGCACCAAACATAATATGCGGGACCCAAACAGCTGCTCTGCTTACTATCCCAATCTGCTGCAAACGTTCTTAGATTGTCCACTTCCGCCCTTAACATGTCATTTTCTTTAGTCTTCCTGATCGGAACGAGTCGAAAAGATCAAAACTATCAGATTTGAACTTTTGGAGACAAAAAAACCTTCGGCATTTATGAATGTCTAATACATTTATATAAACGTCGTAAATGTTTTTGGTAGCAACGGTTGCCTTACTACCCTGGTGAAATTTAAAAAGCATACAATGCCGAATATTTACCTCTCGTGCCATTTCACCATGAATTGCCTAAAAATTTTTTTCACACATTCTTTTACAAATTCAAATAGTTAACAAGTCACTCTAACCATAAAATGTCGTTGACGCGACTTTGAAGTACACAGTGAGCTGATAAATGGCAAATGAATATCGACATGCGAAGAAACGATATTACTTTCCGGGCCCCCTATTATATCACTATTGAGTAATATTAGATTAATAGTATAATACGTAATGAGAGCTGTAAGAAGCATATAATACGTAAGAGTACGTAATTGCCTTACAACTCGAATTATGTACTATACTTTATCTACGATCACACTAATTTGTTTCTGCTTAATAAGAAAAATATGTTTGATGTAACACCTTCAACCTTATTTAACTTGATGTAAATGAAAAGAAATACATTCATAATGGCTACATACCTTTTTATTTAGTACGTATTTGTAGTTTTCGTTAGATTTAGTATAGTATATTTAAAAATAGTATCAACGTGCAGCTCTCAACCAATCAACGAATTGTAAACTAAACAAGCAAGCAAGGGTGATTTTGAATTATTACATAACATTATTCGCGGATTGTTACATATGTGTGTGGTATGATGTGTTTACATAGTCCACGAACTGTACAATCATGGGCATTTACAATTGTGGTCGTAGATACAATAATAAATGTAACTACTTGTTATTTTAAAGTATAATATTTGAACTAATTGGACTAATTATTGAACTGAAAACTATTTTCGAGAAACTTTTCCATAGAAAAACAACAAACCCATTCTAACAATAAACCTCTTCCACTCGCGTAAACGATTTGTTTTATTTTGCGGGTTCGGTTATAGTTTTCCCGAGGAAAATTGCCCGCACAAGAGAAAGGCGAGGAGAAACTGGGCGAGAGCGAGACGGAAAGCTCATCGGTATTGATGCAAATTGGAACGTGGTCTAGACGGTTTTTCCCCTCGATCCAGAAAAAGTAAATGTGCGATCTATATAAACGTTTTTTCGGGTTGCTGTTAAGGCTGAAAAATTGGCTGGAATAAGGGCGAACGTGTTAATTCTCCAACTCTCTAATTCCCATGCAAATTTAGTCAGAAAGAGGATTTATAGATTTAATTTTATTTCTCTACGGATAATTAAAAAAAAAATGCGAAAGTTAATTGAGAAAATGTTGGTATAGACAGCAAACTTATTACAAATTATTTATATTTTAACAGACTAGGAGAAAAAACAGCTAAAATACTAGATAAACGAATCACTAGATAAACGAAGACGAGGTAATGATCTGGATAAGACATATGGACAGAATAGACTAGGTGGACAAGACTAAACAGTCCAGCGAAACGGACAAGAGTTGTTTTTGGTGTTTGAATTGAATATTGAACTTGAAATTATTCGTTTCTGGTATTGTAAAACTTTTGCAATTGTGCTGGAGGAAATAACAATGGCCGATGAACATATGCCGATAAATTCGCGCCGAGCATTGTTCAGCGTTAGGGAAACTAATATCATTGTTAGTGCGAGCGAAATCGGCCACGTACACAGGCCGTACACGTACACTAGTGTCACGGCACAAAACCGCCGAACAATTTCGCCATGCCCAAAATGCTGACACCCTCTAAATCATACGCGATAAACACTTATATAATATACACACACACACACATATATAAATATACGTGTGTGTGTGTGTGTGTGTTATCGTTATTAGACGGAGTCGCGGATATTTTAGCACATATAATTGTTGTAGCACATGTAATTTTTATAATTTTCTTTAGAAAATATGTTCATTTTAGACAAATTTAGTTACTTTTAATAGATAATAGATACTCTTATCTGTCTACATTGAATCTACCTAGATTTGTAGACTTCGGTGGTGACTTGTCTGCGACGTGCAGAGATCTATTAGACTCCAGTTTACGGACCATCCCTGAGCTTAGCTTATCTGTGCCCCTGGGATCACATACCACGATATTGCAAGCGGAAATACATGCTATCGCGATCTGTGCCCGGTAAAATCTAAAAATGGAATACAAATACGCATTTTCACGTACAATTAGGCTGCTATAAATGCCTTAGCGTGTCATGAAATTGTATCTAAAACAAAATGGAACTGCCTTCAGAACCTTAAAGCTCTGGGAAGACTCAACAAGTAACTCTTGCTTGGATATCGAGCCATAAAATACTCTCAAGGAAGCAGATCACAATTCTGACAGACCTACTTTCAGGACACTGCCCTCTACGAGAACATCTGCGCAATATGGGGATCTTTAATGATGAAAGACTGTACAGACTATGATATGAAGAGGATGAAACTGCCCCTCATATAATCTTCCGTTGTGAAGCAATTTCACGTAGAAGACACGAGCTTAGCATTGCAAGAAATGAGATCCCCGCGAAGAACATGGCACATAAACTCCTAGACCTAATACAAGGGTTGGATCTATTTACATGAACGGAACATTGTGGAGAAATACAATAGGCCAGTAGGCCGCAGTGTTTTTTAGTGACTGTCTCCCTAACTGACTAAGCCTAGATAACCTACGAACCTAAAATTTGGAGGGAACGTTGCTTTTATGACCAAAATGCCCACTAAAGAAGGATTTTTTGAAATTTCGATTCCAATGGCAAGGGGAAAGTAAGCCAAAGTTTTTTATTACAATTCTCAGAAATTTTCAAATTATTACTGTTTTCAGGAACAGAAAATGTTGTAGAAATTAAATTTGTATTAAATAAAATAGAACCTTGTGTTTCACCATTTTATGAAAATCTGATTAAATAGGCTGAAAATTGGGGGATGTATATTTATAACAATATACAGTTAGATTATAGATTTTATATATATTAGTAACGACTTGTACTGCGACCTTTATAGATCTATTGTACCCCATCCTCTTTCTTGCGTTGGTATACTTAGCCATTTAGAGCGCCTCCTCTAATCCTGAATCCCTTAGGAATTTCAGGAACTGGGTGGGATTCAAGGACTGCAACTCCTCTTCGTTGAAGCAGTGAGTCCCGACCTACATCTGTCTCTTGCGGCGCAGTGCTCCGCAGCCCTTGGTCAGTTGTATGGGGATTTCCTCTGCTGAGCCACAGAGTCTCTCATCTTACTCTAGGCTTAGGGTCTTGAGGTGTTTTCTAAGTCTGCAGTGTCCCGTCAGGACTCCTGCCAGAATTCCTAGCTTGTTCCTAGTTGGTTTTAGGCAAACTTTTATTACTTTCTGATTAAAAGATCCCAGCATTAGTTTGGATTGCCTTAGCTCTGAAATTTCTTTCCAGGTTTTCATCCATTGTTCTCTTATTTCTTCATCTAAACTTTTGTGCATGGTGTTTACTCATACCGCAAAAGGGTTCCGGACCTATGAAGAGATTACTTATTTACTAGGTGATCGGCTTCTTCGTTTCCGTCTATACCAGTTTCCCCTGGTATCCTGTATAGCGTTACTTTATTTTCTCTACCGAGCTTGTTTAGCTTTCCCACATAGTCATAGAGCAGTTTGGATCTGATGGTGTATGATCTAATGGCCTTGATGGCTGCTTGGCTGTCTGACAGATTCGTTTTTTGCGATAATTCCTGTCGAAGTTAAATTGTGCACATCTTTCGATTGCGTGTGCTTCTACTTGGAAGATACTCGGGTATTTTCCCATAGGTTCGAAGTATTTGGTACGAGGTCCAAACACTCCTGCACCAGTCACTTCCTTTGTCTTCAAACTATCTGTATACCACTTGATAGCATTTTGCTCTATGTGGTTTGCTGAGGATTCGTCGCTCCAATCGGCTTTACTACAACACATTGCTGTGTAGTTTTTCTCCAAGTCTTTTGGTGCTTCCAGCCAGGGGATCTTGGCAGTTAGGTTCCACAATATACAGTTAGGTTCCACTTACGAAGTATAGAAAAACCTGTTTTACCGAAATTCATTTTTGCAAAATAAAATCGACTAATGTAGACATTCTGTCACGTAACAGTGAACACCAATCAGAAAGCGTCACGTCATTCGAAACACCATTGGTGTTGTTGACATTTTCGTAGAGCAGAGTAGCAGAGGAGTGAGAAATTTCACGTTTTAACATTTTTCTTGTCGAGTTGATACAATTGTTCTTAACTACTTGAGAAACAAGTACAGTTCTCTATGGAATCAGGATTTAAAAAGGCAAACGGTAATAATTTGCCCAAAATCGATGTCGTTACGCTTAGCAAATTTTTCACGCCAAACAATTAGTTTGTTAAAACCTTGGTGTAAGACAAGTGTAAAAGACAAGTATAAAATGTATAAAATGTATATTATTAGCTTAAATATAATTATTTTACTTCTGTAGATAACAACCGTTTATTGTTGTGGTTTGTTAGTTTTGTATGGCTGACCCAGATTGTGTTAAAAGTTAAGAAGTATAAATATTAGGTGTTCCATTCAATCTTGAATATGTTAAAAATATGATCAATGATAAGTTAATAAACTTTTGGAGAAATAATGTATGTCCATTAATATATCAGAGTGTAGAACTACAATATATTTCAAATTAAAAATAATCTAAAGGTTTAACTTTTAAACGTTTTTTTTGTATTAAACAATCTTCCAAGTTAACCATTTAAACCACACACTATGATTAATTTGTCGTCCAGTATTTTTACAAATTTAAAATTAACACATGTATGTGGTTTAAGCAAATAAAATTGTTGTATAAGTCTCTCTATATATATTCTTAAGCTGTCTATCTGTTTTCTTAGCTTCGCTTCACTTTTAGTCATTTTCACTCCTGTATCAACACTTGGGAGGTCTTATTAGCATAACACCTGACTTTGGCAGATATTTTTAACGTGTTTAAATTTTTTTTCATATTTTTCATTGTTTCGAACGTATATAAATAACTCGCTTGGCGTTTTTATCCTTGTGCTTTTACACTGGAGTACTATACAGTAATTGTAATGTGAAAAATTCATGTTTTATTAAAGAAAACAAATTTATAGTACTGCCTTACACACCATTGATTTGATTTGTTTCGCACCAAGTGACGATTCAAGACGCCGTGATAGTACTGAGCGTTTTCGAGGTAATTTTATATTTGGTTTTTTAAAACGCAAAATACTTAATGTAAATGATGGATTTTTTTAAATAAAATATTTTGTTGTATTAATTAGGTTTTAAGTAGGGTTTCTGAATATCCGCAATTTTTCAAAACCGCGGTTTTCGGTTTTTGAAAATTAAAAACCGCGGTTTCGATTTCGGGTTCGGTTTTTATGAACTTTTACTAGTAGTGTCTGATCGTCGAAAACAGTTTTGTTTTATTTCAAAATTTCTAAGCATTTGAAATTAATTACTGCCTTTATAAAAATTCTAGCCTAGTTTCTTGACTATCAATATATTAGAGAACGCTGTAGAACGCTTTTAGAAACGTAATTCATTTGTATTACTAATATGGTAAATAATGAAAAATATAGAAAACATATTAAATAACAATATAAGTTATATTCATAATAATGTTTTAAAAACACTAAGCTATTTAAATGTCGTTTAAACGAGATCTTAGTTTTGTACAAAAGTTGGCGCTTAAGGAAAATTATCTTTCGGCGTAGGTAGATTTCATTGTAAAGAGTGCTTGAAACAAAATATTTAATCTGCTTGTGCTCTCAAAAGTTGTTTAATATTTAGCAAACTCCTGTTTCATAGAATTAGGAAAGCGACTTTTTTGCATATATAAGTATTTTTGTTTATACCTACTTTGGTTTAATTCTTGGATAGTTTTTTGAACTTCGTCTTGCAAGAAATAGTTTGGATTGGTCATTTCTTCTAATTCTTCTGAATTTGCCGAACATTCACCTTCAACCTTATTGTTCTCTGGATAAAGTCGTTCAAAAAGATTTTCGGCCAATATGAAAATAGACTTTGTTGGAACTTTCGAAGGATCTAATAAGCATCAAACTAATTCTGTTAATATCAGATTTTCACGGGTCTTTCAAATGTTCCATGACATTTTTCATTTAAGCTTTGCTTATATCTGAACCAATTAAATTCTTTTCCAAGAACCCTATTGCACCTTGGTGTTATTGCTACGCTTACTGGAGATAACATTTCTTTTAAGATATAACAATTTAAAATTAACACTTTCAATAAAATGCACCAAATTTAATTCTGTTAAAGTCTGTAATATGAGGACTTTTAGAATAATAAATTTTTCTAACATTAGTTTAATAGGAGACTACCTTGTCTTGATGTCCATTGCTAATTCAATTTCCTTTTCAAAAAGAGCTTTTACGTTTCGTTATAGGAGGAAACTGTTTTTTATAGGAGATAAACGAAAAAGTTTTCTTATCATTTGTAAATTACTTTTAATTTCAGCATCTTCTTCGACGTAATATTCATTATCGACATCTTCTTCATCAAATTGTTCAGGAAATAAATCTTCATCTTCACTGTTGCAGCTGTTTTCTACATGAGATGATTACTTGTAAAAATTGTCGCAAACTGTGATATACCAAATGAATCTAACTGTTTTTCAACATTTATTACGATATTATTTGCAGAACAAGTTCTTTCAATTCGCCAAAATTGCAATTAAAAATGTCTTCTCCATGAGTATTAATGTTTAAGTATCTTCTTATTGTTTAACAATAAATAGTCATAAAAGTATCTATACCACAACGTGAGCAAATGTATAAAACCTAACCAAGCAAATTCATATGTTTAGATTTTAGAGCTTGTAAACATTGTAGTTCGAAAGATCACTAAAACCGAAACCGCGGTTCTTTATGACGGTTATGCGGTTTCGGTTTTTGCACAGAAAACCGCGGTTTTTGAGGTTCGTATATATCCTAACCAGAAACCCTAGTTTTAAGGTACAGTAATAACCAATTTTTCAAATTTAGTCAACTAGCCTATTGTTTATAACTACAATTTAAAATGCAAATTGAAAATGGAAATGTAGATGGTTTGATGATTACATATACAGTCGTACTATTATAGGCGATGAGTCGTGCCTGGGGAAGTCTACTCACTCGGCCGGGTTTAAGGGGATAACAAGAAATGAAAAATATAAGATTACTAAAAATAATAATTATACTATGTGAATTATTATAAACAATTAAGAGCAAAGATTTATTATTACTATGTTCAAATTCACCAAAGACTTACAACTGTGTAACCACAGTTGCAAGTACGGCTGGTTTTCTGCATTTTACTGCCACGAAAAACCAAATGTGGTTAACTAAGAAAATTAATATTTGATAAATAGCTATTTATCAAATATTAATTTTCTTAGTTAACCACATTTGGTTTTTCGTGGCAGTAAAATGCAGAAAACCAGCCGTACTTGCAACTGTGGTTACACAGTTGTAAGTCTTTGGTGAATTTGAACATAGTAATAATAAACCCTTTAAGAAATGAAAAAAATCACACAACACCGTAAACCGCATATTTTTGTGATAACTAGAAGTAATTTCAATCTTTGTTACAATTGGGATATGGACCTTTATCTTCGTTTAGGTAGGTTCATAGCTACAGCTAACATCGCTCCACATATACCCCTTTCTCATTGAATTTCCATGTACCATATGTATATAAAATAATGTAAAATCGGTTATGTTATGGCTTAAAGCAGGTTTCACTATTACATAACAAAAGTTGTAATAACATTACATTTCAACTTTTTGGCTCTCCTGAAAAATTTACCTTTTTTAAATAAAAGTTTTCTTTAAAAATTACAAGAGATACCTGGATGATTTCTTTTTTTGCGTTTTTCATCTTTCCAACACCTAGAGATGAACACGTAGAATTTACTAATACTGTTCTAAAGAATAAGACTAGGTTGAACACGTTCGCTACCACACGCCTCATATATGAGCCGCAACAATTTTTGAGCTAGACCGCTATCTCATATATGAGCCAGCAACTGCGTTAAATCAAATGCACATTTAAGAATCAACAAAAGTAGGTACATCCTTTTGTTAATTCTTACATGTGCATTTGTTTCAACGCAGATGCTGGCTCAAATATGAGACGGCGAGTTCAGATTTTGTCACGGTCTATAGCAAGGTGTGTTTAGTATATGAGCCACATTTTCAGTTTGTAGCTAGTAGCTAGATATTTGTCTTTGGAATAGTACTTATATTTACAATAAAGCTAAACCCAAGAATAGTAGTTACTTGGAGTTTAGAGAAAGCACTGCATATGTTTTCCACGTAAAAAGGTCATTAGAAAATTATGCAGTATTTTCAAAGGTCAAGAGAAAATCATTACCTTGAGAAAATTGAGGAGAGAGTTCGGTATCGTAATTGTTCTTCTAAAAAGTAAGTCAAATATATTTTGTTTTCGAAATTTGTAAGGATAGAAATTGACACAACATTGGCTTACGCGTTGATTCCTGCCTCCAGTAGAATATTTCAGGTTAGCTGTTACTACCTTCAAATCTAAATTATGTTGTTCTTTTATATATACATAGAGAGAGAATATATATATATATATATATATATATATATATATATATATATATATATATATATATTGTATACTTTATACAAAGGGCTACCGACCACAATGTCCTTCTGCCCGGAAATACAATTTGATTTAAAAGGAAAAAAAACATATGTACATATTTATATATAGATATCAATATAGTGATGGGAATGAAATGAAATGAGATAATGAGTTTAGTTGACGTAGATTGCTACGTAAAGCGTCTTAGTTGGGTGTCTGCGTGAAGTAGTCCGAATGTCTGCGTGAATGGTCCAGTGGTTGTTGCTGTCTTTGAATTTTGTCCGTAGTTGTTGATGCCTGTCTAAGAGTTTTGGAACTTGGGAGAGTCTATATAGAAGATCGTTGGGAGTCTTATCTTCGTAATCAGTCGTAATGAAGTTCATTCTGCCACTTCCAATATATTTAGTGTTCTGTTGTTAGCAATAATATATGTCCGTAGCAGGAGGGATCGGCAGATGGCTTTATGGGTTCTAGCGGCCATTTTGATGGAAATGCCTTGATTTACACGGATTAGGCCACGGAAAGATTTACTTCTTGCTATTGTCTTTGTGTCGCGTCATTGGTGAATTTCATCTTGTTGTCGAAGATCATACCTAAGAATTTGATTTGAGGAGTGGGCTTTTATAAAGAATTTTACATATTTATATATAAGTATATATTTACGTTTTTGTGTCCCAAAGAATTCTAGAGATAAAAACTTTTGATTGAAATTGCTTTCTTACATTTGGCAAAAGGAGTAGATAAGCTAGGACAGTTCTGGACCAAAATCCCATAAGGATTTACATAGGGGTCTGAAATTACTTTACTTCCGGTCACGTGGCTGTTTATGCAGTATTTTCTATGACAGGTTTGAACAGGTAGTAATCAGCTAATAAACAGGTATAATCAGCTAATAAATAATATGTATTGAGATGGTCAAGTGGGTGTCCAGTGGAGAGGTATATAAAACAACTATATAAGCTTAACAGCATATATACTAACAAGACTAAGACCTTGTACGAGTACGTCTTGGCACTACGATGGGTGAGAGCAGAGAGCGTAGTCTCGTCTGCGATCACCTGACTCGACTGTTATCACTTAAAATACAATGCACTCTGGAGGAGGACAAACGAACAATATTAAGGGATACGGTACACTCCATTTCCTCTCCCTTACAAAAAAATACAAAATACGGAATAAATTACATAAAATACAAACATTAAAGTAACAATTGATTAAAATAAACTAACTAAAATAATAATTATAAAAATAATTCATAAAACAATAAATACAAAACACAAAACACTATATTAAAAATAATGAATTTGACAGGGGTTGTCGGCAAATCTGACTGGGGGTCTAACAATTCTTCCCGAACGCGTTTTAATTTTACTAGGATCAGGAGTACTGTGGCAAGATGGAGCAATTAATGATCTCAGCGGTATCGGTTGATCAACTGTGACTGCTGGTCGTTAAAAATCAAAATCCACTGTTCGATCATCACGTGGACCACTCGCAGTAGCATCCTTAAGTGAACTTAACTTAATTTGGTTATAGTGAACCTTCCTTATATCTCCTTCGTCGGACAACTTTACTAAATACGTCATTGGACTGACTTTCAATTTTATGACTGCCTTTAACCATTCCTCTTGACCTTTTAAATGTCTTAAGAAAACTAACACATCAAAAACTATCGACGACCTATCCCTACTATGACGTTTAAAAACTTTATCCTTTTTAGACATTAATGACAAAGGGGTACGAGGGACATAAGACAGCAAACTAGCCATTAGCGAAACACCTGTTACGGACGATGGCGTTAATCTGTAACTAAACAGACAATCTGTAAGACGTTGCTGAATAGTAAGATGTTGACCACCTTCTGATAACAGCGATTTTACAAACAGCTTTTTAAATGTTTGAACGGACCTTTCGGCCAACCCATTAGACTATGGGTTGTATGGCGCTGTAGATTAGATTCCTTTTATTGGCATAAACAACTATAGTTTTACATATAACAGTGCTACAATCTATGTTAACCAAATAATTACACACACGCTCCAACCTAAGACAGAATAAAAAATAATAAATAACTAGAAGAAAACAAACAAAAAGAAAAAGAAAAAAAATTAATCCTCTCAAAAACAACATTTCCTCTCTAATAATAATAATAATAAAATCACGCGTCACCAGATGGTAAAAGAACTGAAGTTTTATTATTTTTTAACTCCACCACTCTTTTCATCAAGGGCCATCCCGCTCCGTCCTCCCTCATACACGAGCCCCAGTCTTCTACTACCACACTCTCCTCTCTGCTCCACTGACATCCTGCACAGCTTTGAGCCCAATGCGCCCACACGTCACTAGCTTCCCCACATATCTCACATCGTTTAAAACGGGAGCCCATCCAGTATCTCCTGCCCTTTTCCTCTGACCCGCATCTGTGCCGTGCTATCAATGCTTGAGGAAGTCTATCTCTTGTAAGGTACAACGGGAGCCTTTGGAACACTTGCACGCTCCCACATTCAGGTAGAAAATTACTCCCCTCGATCATCCTCTGACGACTCTGCAGCTCCACCTCGGTTAACCTTTCATATACCAGTTCTTCCACCTTCCTTCCACTCACAAACATTCTCGCAATTTCCCCGTATGCCCACCCGCAGCTTTCATACAACTTCTTCCTTTCACTCCCCCATTTAGTCACCTTATGAATACCCAAACCTTCCATTCTTACAACTCTCAGTACTTCTTTTACAATTCGTTCATTGCCCATTCCATACACTTTCCTTTCAAACTTGACGACCCTCCTAGCTGCTTGCGAAAACACTTTCACCATATTTGTTTCTTGCAGCACAATGTATGTCGGCGCTGTAAATGGCGCTGTAAATAACAATTTGATACCTTTGCCATCACAAAATTCTCTAAATTTGGAAGATGAAAATGGAGGACCATTATCACAAATAGTCACTATAACACTCTACCCATTTAGAGTAAGCATCACACATTATTAAATAACGATTTCCACGCCAATCAAACAAATCTAAATGGACTTTTTCCCAAGGCTTCCTTGCTTTGGGTCATGACTGCCTAATTTTTCTAGAATTGGACTTTTGAACTGATTGACATATAAAACAATGAGTGAGATATTACTCTTCGATATCTTGATTTAAATTTAACCACCAAACATATGACCTATCTAATAATTTAGTTCTGACCATACTTGCATGACCATGATGTAATAACTTAAGTACTCTATCTTGTAAGGAACGTGGTATAACCACTCTATTACCAAAGAAAAGACATACATCGCGCACTGTCAGAATTTCTCTTAATTTATGATAACGTTTATAAACATCTTCTGTTGGAAATGGAGACCAACCTTCTAAATTAATTCTTTGACCTTGCAAAGATGGAGATCTTTATCTCTATGTGATTGAATTTCCGAAAACGGAGTAAAAAAACAATTGGAGAAGACAAATAGATAAAATCACAATCTGGTACATCTACTGGTTGTGCAGACGGTAAACGAGACAATACATCTGCTTGAGGAATTTTAGTTCCATTCTTAAAAGCAATGTCAAAATTATAAGCTTACAAAATAATAGACCACCGAACTAATCTAGATGATGCCAAAATTGGAACTTTCCTTTTCTGAGCAAATACGAATTTTAATGGTTCGTGATCACTATAAATAGTGAACGGTCTTCCAAATAAATATTTGTGGAACTTTTGTACACCAAATATGACTGCCAAACCTTCTATGAAGTTGACCATAATTCCGCTGAGCTGATGTTAATGACGCAGACTCAAAAGGTATTGGACACTCTATTCCGTCAATTACGGTTACGATACACCACAATAAAGAGATATTGAACTAGCCACTTAACCGGAAGTAAAGTAATTTCAGTCCCCTATGTAAATCCTTATGGGAGTTTGGTCCAGAACTGCCCTAGCTTTTCTACTAAAAGGGAATTTGCATGTAATTAAAAAAAAAAAAAATTAAATTTTGTTCAAATGTTTTTATTCCGAATCTTTGTTGGCCGGACAGTTGAACTAAACCTTTATTTTAGTAAATAATACCTTTTTAATTACTTAATATTAATAAAGAATATGCAAATTGAGCGAGCTAATATCACATTTGTAAAATGCAACACCATTCGTTAAAACGATACGTGACATCAAATACTATGTGAACAAGTTCGTATTGCTTACATTTGTATGGCATTGCAGGTTTTTGATTGGGAAACATAGCAATAACGTTTGTATTGTGAATTCATTTTAGCATATAATATTGCATATAGCATTTTAGTGAGATGAGCAATCATTTTAGACAATGACTGAAAGTGGTTTTGTAAAAGGACAATCAGTGTTGACCGTTTTCATTTATTGGCACCCATTCTCATAACGGGTGGTATATTTCGAATTGGGAGAACAACATGCTATGAATACCCAGAAAAACTCGGCTTGCATACGTGGCTTGCATACGTCCCATCTTAACGTATGCGGTAGAAACCCGAGCGGGCACGTCAATTACCAAACACGCTCTCAGAACAACAAAGATGCAAACGCTAAGAACCATCAGCGGACACACACTTCGGGATCGAAAACGAAACACCGAAATCAGAAAAGAATGTGGGGTAGAAGATATTGTACTCTGGCTCGGAAAAGAAGAAGAATGTGGAACAAACGTCGAACAGTCGCGAGAATGGATGAGCACAGAATTGTGAAAATCGTCAGAGATGGCAAACCATCAGATAGCGAAACAACGGGCCGACCTCCTAAAGGGTAGAAAGACATTTGGACTTCTATGTTACAGGAAAAGCGTCAGGATATTACAGGCTTTACAGATGCTGCCTAAAATAAGAAGAAGAAGCAACGGAATATGTGAGGCAGAACTCTTTTAAACTTAAAACAATCGGAACACAGCTTGAATATATAAATATATTCAACCTTTCCGGAGCTCTATAACAATTACTGAGTCTTTTTAGGACCACCAAAACAAATCCCATGTGAAATTTGTCAGTTATTTAATAGCTTTCAGTCCAACTTCGTGGTACTCAACAAAAACCTCCTTTATTTAATCTTTAAAGAACTCCTTTATTTAATCGCACTGTCACATTTACACTTTCTTGTTTCATTATGTTGTATTGAACATAGTTTTGTATATCCTCCCCAATATGTAATTAAAAATGTATTCTACATATATAAAAACAAAACATTTAAGTGGGTATAACAAGTCAAGGGAAGAACGTGCCTGAAGGGATTTCTCGTTTCTGCTGCTATAATTTAGGAACAGAGCTGAATACTTAAATGTTTTATTGTTTTTTACGTAAAAAGCAATAGACGTAATCACACAAATTTGTAAACTGGATTTTGATACACTTATCTACTGCTTGTGTGATTGATTTTTATTACAAAACATACTTTTGATTAACTGAAATCATATTAGGTATCGAAATACGTCATACTTATATTAAAGTTATCTTCAAAACAGTGTAATCAAGTTGTTGCAGATACTTCATCTCTTTTGGCAACCTTGCACCATTCCTCATGTATTTTTGCACCTACTGGGACTGGAAAAAATACTTTATCAGGTGCACTTCTGATAGTGATTTTGCATTCAGGCACAATGCAATACGTATAAACTGGCTTTTGAGATTTTTTCATGGTGAAATAAGTTAAGAACGAGAACACCTGTAGTAAACATTGAACTGGACTGTCAATTGACATAGTATTTGTCGTCATTAACAGAGCGCGCGAAAATGTCGCCGTTTAAGGAGGTTCGAGCGAATCCCATGTTAAATATTTTTTCAAGTTTCAGCTTTGAAACTTTTTATACATGAAGATCAATACTTTATTTATGTCCTCTCAAAATTTGAGTTTTAGCCTGCGTTTAGTTTATCCGGAAAAAAATTTCAAAAATGATGATTTTTCGAATTTTATACGCAGGGCCTATGGCAGACAAGCTTCCGTCACGTCTTTATTTATTTTTTGCGGTATTAATTTCCCAATTTTAGGGAATAAAAAACTATATACAATAAACTTAGATAATATTAAAACACGATAACATTAAAGCAATGTGATGTTTCCGATGTAATTATTTAAATAATTAAAGTTAATTTTTTTTGTTTTGAATCTTGTTTATCGACAGTAATTCACATGACAGATGGTTTGGCAACGTCGTCGATAACAGCTGATTGTGAGAGACAAGAAAAACATGGAAACATTTTGAACTTTTGAACGTCTGTGGAACTATTAGATAGAATACACTCCAGATTTTTACATAGATTATCAATAATTTTTTTGTCTTTTGGTAATTCGAAGTTTTCGGCCAACATCTTGGGCTTATAACATTCTGATCCCTTTACAACCAGCCGACTAATAACACTGATGTTGCCAGATCTTTTTATGTCACCTTATAAGTCAAAAATAACGAAGACATTTATTAACTTTATTTTATTAAATGAAAAATAATAACAACCAATTTTTAAATTTGTTATGCTATTATAAATAAAAATAATGCAATTTAACAACTATTAGGATAATTGAAAATATAGAAAAATTCAAGCACTATTTTTACCCATTAGTTACGCTCGAACCTACTTAAACAGCTTTTCATTATTCAAACATTATTCTCTATTTTAAATATTTTTTTAAACTACAGCATTTTTTAACAGTATATACTTTTTTTACTATGTTATTACGGTTTAAAATACAGTTGAAAATATAAAACAGATACATGCATATACCCTATTATAGACCTATCATATACCGTCTTATATGTGAGCCGCATCAAACATCCCTATAGGAACACGTTCCCGTCATTTTGTAAGTATAACTATCAAGAAAAATGATTTAATTTAACTAACAATTAGCTACGTTAAAGCAAATTCTTGCTCTGTGAGGTTGAAACTCAAAAAGCCCTTTGGTAGCGAACGTGTTAAAAACGACGTCGGAAATCGTCCTGATAAACAAGTAATAACTTTGAAACTAACCACTCCATTGCATTCACAACTTATTTAACTTGTTTCATAAATAATAAGTTTGTACACTTGTACACTTTTTCGTTTGAATACCAAAAAATTGGAGAAAATAAGTTACGTAAATATTTATTTTGTTTCAACTTTATTTTATCCGGCGGGCCTCTTAACAATTTCCAAATCTTACCTACGATTTATCCTACTATTAGTCTCCATATAACAAGATAATCAATATTTGGCAAACATAGCTTCTCTGAATTAATTTGACTGATATAAAAACCTACGCGATCGAACCTGCTGGCTACAGCCAGTAACCTTACATTGAATAACATATAAACTTGTCTTTGACTTCCAAAACAGTTAACGTGAGGAAATTGGTTTAGTTTCTGGCACTAGATGTCGAATAAGTAAACCAATGTATTTATATCAACTTAAAACTGTTATTTAGTAAACTTGTTTTGTGACTTAATATATAAGGGCTATTGACCCAGTGTATGTGGGTGAAAATAAACAAATTATTTAAATTAGGTTTTTCGTACATTTTATGCAAGCAACAGAACAAGTTTGCAAATTGTATTAGCGTAATCGTATTTCTCCGTTTGTTTTTGACGTTTTTATTACATCCACGAGACTCGCAGTCCAAAAACTTGAGCATAATTTGTTAATTTAAAAAAACAAGTCATACGCTCCTGGATGAAAATATAAAACAAACTTACTACAGCATCAGGAAAAACAAACATTAGTTATAACAAACATAACTGTAATAAAAACCGAACTCGGACGTTGCCGAATATTTACATATTTGTATTCTAACATAATTTCATTTTCCTGAAATATAAAAGATCAAACGGTTTTTATTTTTCACACGTATGTAAAATTAGGGAACTTCGTAGGGTATCCTAGTTATGCAGACCATGTCCACTTTGCCGAACAGATTCAACATTTGTTAAAGTCTTCGCTGAGTGTGTGTGTGGAATGCGGAGGACCCGGAAAATATCGATTATTGGGTGAACTGTCCGCAAAAAGGCCGCACGGTGATCAAAGGCTTCGTCGACACAGTCGTTTTTACATTCATTTACACATCATTTTCGCTTCAATTATAGTTTCCTCTCGTAATCAATTTCAACATTAATTATGAATTATTAATTTGCTATGTTATCGCATCAATTGAATATTTAATTAGTTAATTAATTATATTTGTTAGTTGTTTACAAAATGATCAGCTATTATTCGGATACAATCGATATATGTGTAATTGAATTGTACTAAACGAGCAATGAGCCGTCCCTGAAAAAAAGGCGGTCAGGAAATGGCGATATATTGTTTAATAGCTAAACTTATATTTGCATAGTTGAAATCTATATCTTTGGTCTTTTTTGTCCAGTCTTGTTTGTCTAGTCTCATCTATGTAGTTTGGTCTGCATCGTCTGTCTAGTCTTGTCTTGCTTGTCTATTCTTCTTTGGTTGGTCTTATCTGTCTATTTTTTTCTGTTTAGTCTTGTCTGCCTAGTCTTGTCTGTCTAATCTTGTCTCTCTAGTCTTGTCTGTCAAGTCTTATCTGTCTAGTCTTTCTCTGTCTAGTCTTGTCTGTCTAGTCAAATCCAATCAAATCAAATCAAAAAGTATTTATTCATTAGGAGGTACATGTATATTATATCTATAAGATACGTCAAGAGAAAAAAAAAACAAGAATTATATATGGGTACGAAAAATGGCCCAAAGCAAAAAAATGTTTAAAAAAAAGAAACCCAAAAAAAGAAAAGAAACAAATAAAAAATTAGATGAAATCAAAACACACATAATTTGAAAATATTGGTTAATTAATTATTACTAGTCTTATAAATTTTCACCTTTAAGAACTCGTCTATGGAGTAATAACACTTCTCACTTAAAAAGTCCTTAGCCATTTTTCTAAAGGAGTTAAAAGTTTTAGCTTCTTTGATGAAGTTGGGCAGATTGTTATGAATTTTTATTCCAAATCTATTTGGAGCTCCACTGCACCTAGTTACTCCTTGGCATCCGGTAGTTTTTAAAATGAGGCCTGTATGATTGAGTTATCATAATTCTTGCAAAGACCCTGATAACTCATTTCTGTGCTATGAGAACACATTGTAGGTGCGTCGTATGTCCCCAGAATAGTATACCATATGTAAGCACTGATTCAATTTCAGCATAATATATATTCAGTAGCATTGAGTTGTATAAGATTTCCCGAAGGTTCCTTAATATATAAACTTTACTGTATATTTTATGTATGATGGCATCTGCTGTTTTCTTCCATTGTAGATTCTCCTCTAGAAAAATTCCTAGAAATTTTATACTAGTAGTTCTTTGTAGCACACTGTTATATAATTGTAGATTTAAGTCTTCGTTAAGTCCTCTCTTTCTATTAGTTTTAAAGATTATATATTTTGTCTTGTCAGTATTTAGGTGTAGATTATTGGCAGCAAACCTTATCTCGATTTTGCTTAGTACTACTTTAGCCATTCTTGTTGAATCTTCTATGGTATTTTCGCGAACAATAACGCTATCATCGGCATATAAAGTGCATGTATCAGCTCCAATGTACTGTACCATATCTGCAGTAAAAATTGAAAATAGGATTGGAGCTGGCACTGTTCCTTGTGGAACACCTACACATGTTGGTATTGTAGGTGAAGTACTATTCCCAATCCTTACACATTGATTTCGGTTCAGTAGGTAGGATTTGAACCATTCACCCGTTTTCCTCTGAATCCGTATGTATAAAGTTAATCAATCAAATTTAAATGAGGTACACAGTCGAAGGCCTTGCACAGAAAATGCCTATTAGTCTTGTCTGTTTAGTCTTGTCTGTTTAAACTTGTATACCTAGTCTTATCTGTCTAGTCTTGTCTGTTTAAACTTGTATACCTAGTCTTGTCTATCTAGTATTGTCTGTCTAAACGTATCTAACTAGTCTTGTCTGTCTAGACTTGTCTATGTAGTCTTGTCTGTCAAGTCTTGTCTGTCAAGTCTTGTCTGTCTAGTCTGACCCTGAACCTGACCCTGTTTGGTCTATTTTGTATAGCTTTGTTTGTCTGCTTTGTCTGTCTAGTCTTGTCTGTCTAGTCTTGTCTGCTTAGTCTAACGGTGTTCCACAGGGAGCAGTCATGGGCCCAACGTTGTGGAACATAATGTACGATGGGGTTCTCAGAATCAAGATGCCAGAAGGAGTAGACACTGTTGGCTTCGCAGACGATCTTGTCCTGGTGGTATGCGGTAGAATCGAGGATGAGCTAAAGCGGAGGGCAAATGAAGCGTTGCTACTAATAGACAAATGAATGAAAGGTAAACAGCTCAAGCTGGCACCTGAAAAAACAGAGGTAGTTTTATTAACAGGCATGAGAAGAATTGCCGACGTATCCTTCAAAGTTAGAGGCGCTACTATCATACCAAAGGGATAAAATAGATAAAAACCTGTCATTTAGAGTCAAATTATGTCAAAAAAGCTGCCGACAAAGCTCACAAAACTTTATCTGTACTGGAGAGGCTCATGCCTAATGTTGGCGGACCCAGGACTAGTAAGGGAAAACTGCTGTGCTCGGTGGCCCACTCCGCAATGCTTTATGCAGCCCCTGTATGGGCCAGGGCTATCAGCGTGAAAGCCACCAAAGAGAAGCTGGCAGTGGTCCAGAGAATGCTAGCAATTAGAACTAGTAGCGCTTAAGCTACGGTTTCCTGGGAAAGCGGTGCCGTCAGATAGCTGACGTAAGATACTGATGTGACGTCACGTAACGTTGGAAGGAAAATACGGCCGCTGTGACGGTGAGCACTTGTTGTGAAGCTAGGAAAAATGTGAGGGTGTCACACGGTGGATTCGGTTGTGTTTGCCGTGAAGGTGAAACAGTTGTAGTTATTAAAATTATGGATGATCTTGATTTGGCCTCATGTTAAATCGGCTCATGGTTTCTAACAAAATCTATTAATATTTCATCTTGCTCCATGGTCCAATTCATATTCTGCGATGACATTTTACACAATTTTTCACCCGTCTTTATTACCACCGCTACGTTTCAAAACTTTGCAAGAACTGTTCGTCGCCGTACTGTTCTCCGGCAGATATGCGACGGTGCCGCTATTTTATGTTACGGAGGAGGCCACCACTTTCTTTAGGACTTTAGGAAACATCATCCCTTAGCTTCCATAAAACGTTTCTTGTGATGTCATTCACTGTAACATTACGGCCGCTACCTGACGGCACCGCTTTCCTAGGAAACCGTAGCTTTACAGAACTATATCAAGGGAGGCGTTCTTGGTAATAGCAGGCATTCCTCCAATAGAGTTACTAGTGCAGGAGAAGCTTTGCATCTACTCAGCTAAAGAAATCAAACTAATTACTCATAAAAAAAAGAAGGCAAGAGGATAGCAAGGACTAAACTACTACGGGCATGGCAAAATGAATGGGTAGCAAGCGATAAGGGACAATGGACAAGGCTGTTAATAAAGGATGTCGAAAAATGGGTAACTCGGAAACACGGAGAACTAATCTACCATCTAACATTCAGTGGACAAGAATGCTTTCGAGATTACTTCCACAAGATAGGCAGAGCTGTTGATAGTTGCTGCGAATATTGCGGGGAAGAAGACAGCGTGATGCACAGCATCTACATATATAGTAGGTGGGACACAGAGAGGGACATCCTACCAAAGGACCTAGAACCACTATACCCTTCATGTTATAATCGGGAAACAACTGGAGTCTAAAAAACAATATCTGAAATAATCAGCTATAAAGAGCAGGATGAGAAGAAAAGGCAGATTGTTGAAAGACTACGGCTAAACCTATACCACTAATCAGCATGACTGGATGGAGGAAGTAAGGTACATCATAGACAACATTGAAAAACAACCGGCATCTTGAAGTTATGTGTAGAGCAGGGCCAAGATGTGTGGGTTTCAGGGGGACCACTTGCCAAGTTAACCGGGGTTAACCAGTTTTACCCGGGGGTGCTTGTTACGTACCCCCTCCCCCGAACCAAAGGCAAAAACAAGTCTTGCTTGTTTATTCTTCTCTGTCTGGTCTTATCTTTCTAATATTTTCTGTTTAGTCTTGTCTGCCTAGTCATGTCTGTCTAGTCTTGTTTCTGTAGCCTTGTCTGTCTAGACTTGCCTGTTTAGTTTTACCTGTCCTGTCTTGTCTATCTAGTCTTGCCTGTCTAGTATTTTCTTCCTAGTCTTCTTTCTCTCTTCCTATCTGTCTGGTCTTGTCTGTCTAATATTTTCTGTTTAGTCTTGTCTCTTTATTCTTGTCTGTCTAATCTTGTCTTTCTAGCGTTGTCTATATTATAGGCCCCTATGCCTTCTAGATGTGTCGGGGCAACTATTAGAAAGCCTACTACGGAGGAGCTTGACGCCGGACTAGGTTTAATGTGTAACTAAAAAAAATTGTGCACTTAATTGTGCACAATAAATTTTGATGGGTAAAATGCATTCAACACTGCAAACTGGGAACTACTAAAGGGCGAACTTACTACGAGACGTACAGCACCTTACCTACTACGGATGGCAAGAAGTTACCTTACCAACGGAAAACTAGTACTGCAAACCTCAAATGAAACGGTAAAAGTAGAGTTAAGCTGTGGTGTCCCACAGGGCTCTATACTAGGTCCCACACTATGGAACGTCTTATACGACGATATTTTAAGAATGAAGTTGCCTGAGGGCGCCACGCTAATCGGTTTCGCGGACGACTTAACCTTGGTCGTAACCGTAAGAAATGAACAAAGAATAATGCGTACTGCAAGCCATGGAACCTAGTGGATTACAACGAGGAAACTGAATCTAATCTTGTCTCTCTAATCTTGTCTGTCTAGTCTTGTCTTGTCTGTCTAGTTTTCTTTGTCTAGTCTTGTTTGTCTAGTCTTGTCTGTCTAGTCTTGTTTGTCTGGTCTCGTCTGTCTAGTTTTGTATGTCTGACAAGACAGACAACAATGGAGGAAGTGCGCCGTGTAGCTGAGGAACTGTTTCCACGGCATACCCTTATTAACAGAACAGCCCGAAGTCAGAAATACACCACCCTTCACTGCGGAGGAACTCAGGGCAGCAGACATGAAAATAAGGATCGGTAGAGTGCCTATGAAGATAACCGTGCAAAATCAATCTAAATTTGTACTAGACACCATGAACTCACTGTTAGTTGCCGGAAAATTTCCAGTCAGATGGAACAGAGCAAAGTTGGTCCTTGTCAGAAAAGGGTATAAACCGATTGGTAACCCTAGATCGTATAAGCGTATAGGCCAATCTGTGTATTGGACGTCTCTGTCAAATTATAGGAACATCTTCTGCTAACTAGATTAAAAGATCGAGGATCAAAGACCTCGAGGCCGGAACCGGATTATATAACAAACAATTTTTATTCAGGAAAGGAAGATCAACCATTAATTCCCTAAGATCGATTCTAGATATTGCAGAAAAAGCTAAATCGGGAATTCGAGAGAACCAGAAAAATTGTATGCTCTCCTAACCTTTGACGTTAGAAATGCCTTCTACAGCGCGCTCTGGAAAGATTTTATGGAAAGCTTGAAAAATAAAAGAATATCTCCATACTTGCTGCCCATGATAGAAAGTTACCTTAGCAATCGGAGCTTGTTGTTGCAATGCGATGGAGAGATGGAAGAGCATGAAGTTAGGTCATCACATACTAGGGCCTACCCTCTGGAACGTTCTATATGACGGAATACTAAATATGAAACTGCCAGTGGGGGCAACAATAATTGTATTCGCCGATGATATAGCACTGGTAGTTACAGCCAGAACCGAGCAACGTCTCATGCAAACGGCAAATCATATAATCGATGCATGGATGAAATCTAGAAAACTTAGCCTAGCAGCAGAAAAAACCGAAGCGGTTTTGCTTACAGGTCTGAGAAAACATAAACAAATTAAATTTAAAATCGAAGACATAATGATAATACCAAAACATGAAATAAAATACCTTGGTGTAACGATTGAAAAAGGCTATCCTTTACTGCACACTTAACAGAAGCGGTGGCTAAAGGAATGAGGATGTTAAACGTAGGGGGCCCTAAAAGTAGTACATGTAGAATTCTGAGCTCTGTAATTCGTGCGCACATATGGATGAAAGAACTGCAATCAAATGGAAGTCTACAGAAATTAGCAGCTATACAATGGAAAATTGCTATACCCGTATGTAGTGGCTATCGAACTCTATCGCGGGAAACTGCCCTTTTTTATCTAATCTTGTCTTGTATTATATAAATCAAGTCCCGTGTTCTCTAAGGGAATGTGAATTGGCTAACTTTGTATTCACTTTAATAGTTTTAAATCATTTCCGTGCCTAATGCAATTATTGAAATGTTTATTTCGTCAAATGTTTATTTTAATATAAAACCACAATTTTAATGAGACTTTCTTTTAATATGCCATATCCCAAATTTCAAAACTCGAAACGAGCGGAATTAACACTGCGCCAATATTAATTAGTCCCATTTCTTATCTGTCTAGTATTATTTGTGTAGTGCTGTTTCTTTAGTCTTGACTATCTAGTAATGCTATTAAAGTTTTATCCCATTGTCTTCTGTTTTATTAAATGTTTCTGTTGGAGATATATTTTGTCCATCTTGGTACCGTTCTAATAAAGCCTTGATATTAGATAGTGGTGTAATGTTGCTTTAGATTAAAAAGATAATAATGTTTGGGCCGCTTTGTTTCGTATCACGAAACTTGATATAGTTCTAATGGGAAGAAATGGAGAACAAAAGGGAGGCAGAAAGTAAGCGTAAGTAATTTCCTCCATATCCACTGTAACATGTTATGAGTAATCGGTCCATTTTGTCGTAAATTCTTCTTGTGTTCCGGACTTGGTTTATGGATTTCCATCCCACGCTGTCTCTCTCGCACCACAACTGTCTACGTAATAATAACACATCCAAATTCTATCTATCGAGTTATTATGTGGGGTAAGCAGAATATTATACCGTCGGTATTTATACGCGTCGTCGAATAATACGCTTTACGTTTATATTTGGCCCACTGCAAATAACTTAGTTAATTAATTAATATAGATATAAGCTTAATTAATAGAAGTACTAATAACGTTGTAGTACTAATCTAATTTGTTTATTCTTGCCTTCAGTAATTAAAATGTGCTTTATTTCTTAAAATCGAGAAGAAAATCCTGAAAAATAAATAATAATAATATTTATTGCAACAAAATATGATATAAAGTGTTAGCGAGCTCGAGGTTGCTCTGCCAAAGAAAAATAAATAATTTATTTGACCAATTTCAATTCAGTTCTAATCTTTAGTCTAATGTTAATGTAATTAAAGTTAAAAATCTAAATTACAAGTTTCAATTTTCTTCAAGACTAGATATTTTATAATACGGCAAAATATTGTATAATTTATCTAAACATACTATAGTTTATACATTCTATAGGTTAAATTTATTTTAAGTTTTCTATAGATTATCAAAATATCTATAGTTTCTCTAAATATTATATAGTTTATCTAAGGATGAAGTTGTTTAAATTTTAAACAAATCGGCTAAATATTAAATAGTTGGTCGATAAACTATTTATTATATATTATTAAATTATTGTATTTAAATCTGTGCTCGTGGAAGACTAGGACATTATAATTTTATACTGCCTAAACGAGTCCTTCTGTTCATTATTTTTTAAACATAATCTATGCCTTATATCTATTGTATTATATTTATAAAGAACCTGCCTAGAAAGAAAGAAATTTTGGTTATAATTAATTTATATTATTAATTTTGTATCAGTTTGTTTAAATATTCAATGATATGTCTGAATAATTAAGTATGTATATATACCATATTAATATTAGAGTTAAGTGTTATAAACTTGATATTTAAATTATCCTGGCGAATTCACCAAGAATTTTTCTAGATGAAGCAATTTTATCCAACTCATCTCATTTATATTAAATATTGAACTTCCATTAAAAATATATTTTTCTATATCGCAGATTGGTGAATTGATGTATTGTTGTACTGTCACCTTTATAAATCATAAAGGTAGCAAAATATCTTATTATTCACAATATCTAATTTATAGTGACTGCTTAAGTTAACATCTTCCCGAGTAGAAATGGAAACTGGAGACCTAGTCGGGCGTAGAATGAAGTGCCCGATATAGAACGCAATGCTATATAAAGAAAGCTCCAGTACGGTTGGCACGATCGGATGAATAGTTTGATGCTTAATTTTAATTTAAATAAGAACTTGATGCTTTCTTTACGAGTTCTAACCTAATTGATGTGACTTGTTGTTTAGTAACAAGTAGAAGGGAATCTCGATGATACGTAGAAAAATATATTTGCCGTTGGGTGACTAAACTGACGCTCCATTATTCATCCGATCAAGCCAACCGCACAGGAACCTTCTACACTACATGCATTACATTTTATATCTGGCACTTTATTCTACGCTCAATCAAGTCCTCAGTTTCAATTTCTACTAGGGTAAATCTAATTTAATTTTCTTAATAATATGTTGTCTTACTGTAGTCACTACATTTAATATGATTTCTTTTATAAAATTTTCCATTAACTTATCCATCGAAATTTGAGTTGGACGGGAACATATAAAGAAATGTTATTTAATAAAACATCATTTTAAGTTAAGTTAATAAGTTTTGGATAAATCTCGTTCGGTTGCTAAAACGAAATCAATTAATAAACGTACGTAAAGTTGATAAAGTCTCAAAGTTTCTAACTAACCAAAAAAATAAGAGCAGACACAAGCGAAGCAATTTATTTGCTCCCTTTCACAGGCAGACATTCCGTCTCTGTGATGGAATGAAACTGTCGTTTATAAAAAGTATACATCTGCAACAAAAAAACTATGTGCTGGATTGGACTTAGCAAGCTATCGACGACGATAAAATGTATAATAATAAAAAATATTGTGTTGACTGGGATTTGTCTGTCTAACCTTGGCTGAGAAGTTAGGTCTGCCTAATCTTAAATACCTAATCTTGTGTATCTGGATCAGGCGTGGACAAATCATTTAGCTCTCGAGCCACATTATATATGAAATTTTTTAATAATTTTCTATTTATTTATTTGTATACTACAACCGTTGCATCTATACAAGCCTAGGCACAATAATATTCTTAGCATAAACACAATAAGCCTAGGCACAATATATTTTTCTCAAAGAAGCCAACAATAGGTCCGCTTTATAAAAAAATGCGGTTTGGAGGGCCGCATTATAAAATACTGCAGCCGACTTGGACAGCCCTGATATACACTGCTTGTTAAACGATATATTTTTAGAGCCCGTAAATGTGCAGTGTTTATGAAATAGTGGCAGCTAGATAATAAAATAAATATCAGGCCTGGTAAACATAACAAACAAGTCATAGACAGACTTTCTGTATTTTTTATAGTGTGTTTATTTTAGAACGCGAACCACAAAACCAACTTAAAGTTTTTATTGGAAATAGATATTTTCTTAATTAAAGTAATTTGTAAAATGCTTCGCGGGCCGCATAAAATGTCACCGGTGGCTACATGCGGCCCACGGGCCGCTATTTGACCAGGCCTCATCTAGATATTTCGGTTTAGTTCAAATTGCCTAGCCTTGCTTGTCTAGTCTGTTTTGTTGTGTCTTGAATTTGTCTGTCTAATCCAGGCTGTGAACTTAAGCTTGCCCAGGCCTGATCTAGAGTTTTCGGTTTAGATCAAATTGCCTAGCCTTGTTTGTCTAGTCTGTTTAGTTGTGTCTTAATTTTGTCTGTCTAATCCAGGCTATATAGCCTTAAGCCTTATTCTTGTCTGGAAATACTAAATCTTGTTTGTCTCTTATTGTTTAACAAAACATATTGGTTTAGTTCGAATTGGCTTGACCTCGGTCTGGTCTGTTTAGTTTCGTTGTAACTATTACTAGACTAGACATTTATGTGTATTTTTCTTTGTCTGTCTAGTCAGATAAGTAACAGTTTTTTCATTGAGTCTAATCTTTATAGTCTGTTTATACAGTGTGGAAACTTTAACTGGAATAAAATTCATAACTTCGACATGGGCGATTTTTGCAAAAAATCCTGAAACACGTAACGTATTGTTTTTTCTAGCCCTCATTTTATGTATGTGCTGTTTGTTTATCTGTTCCCGGAAGTGTCCAGCCACCTTCGACCTTTTTTTAAAATGGAAATGTATGTCAAGTGACAACTCGTTTGAAAGCCCTTGTCGCAAGGAATATAACACACTATTTATTTCTTGAATATTTTAAAGGCCCACGTGATTTAAAAAGAAAATCACTTTTACGTTGAACACTAGGGCATCCAAAACACCGAAGGAATTTGAAAAACTGGTTTTCGGTTTTTCGTTGAGTAAAAAACCGGTTAACCGGTTAAGACCCGGTTTTAAGTATAAAAATAATTAAATTAAGTATTACCTTTTAAAACTTAATTACACATAGTGTATTTTGCCTTATTTTTGGTTACTTTTTTGAATATTTTCAGTACTCCTGACTTCTTGTCGCTGTTCATATTTGGGCTAAAATTTTAAAGGAGATATTATATAGGAGTTTATGTATTCAATTTTCAATATTCATTAAATATATTGTTTGAAAGAACATTTTAAATTAAAATAAGAAAGAGGAAGTTCAAAGTACTTTCAAACTAACGTCAATTTCGTACCTAAAAAGACGTTTTTTTTTATTTCCACTATACTACATGGAACTTAAGCTCTCTTGTAGTATACAACATTTATTAGCTTTGATGACTATAGGGAGAATAGATGTAGAGATATGGTACACGCTGCTCTATTTTTCCCCGTTGGGGTTTTTTAGTCTTGGAAGGTTAGGTTGTACGAAATCCTGCTTGCAGGTCCACCGGCTTGAATTTCTTCTGTATTCTTGTGATTAATACTCGGTCCAGCAAGTGCATAGCTTTTGGGCTATGTTCTTGACTGTGTCGGTTCCCAGGTCTTTATGTAGCGTGGCATTGGTTACATACCACGGAGCATTCGATAAGGTTCTCAGTGTTTAGGATTGGAATCTTTGTAGGATCTCTATGTTGGAGTTGCTGGCTGTCCCCCAGAGCTGAATACCGTAGGTCCAGATTGGCATTAGTATGGTCTTGTATATGAAGACTTATTATGCAGGGATAGCTTGGATTTATTTCCTATAAGCCAGTACATTTTTTCAGCTGTGCATCCAGTTGCTTCCTGATATGGTTCGCCCAGGTTAGCCTGTGATCTAGGATCATTTACTTCTAAAAAGACACAATTTACCTTTGAAGGACAAATTCATATTTTGATAGCACAAATTAAAAACCCTAGATAGGTCAAACTAGAACTTGAAATCATCACAGGAAATGAAATATTAAAGTTTGGCTTTTTTTAAAGGCTTTTGTTATATTGTTTGAAATTGTTTGTTGATCTGGGGCAATAAGACAAGCAATTGCAAATATATGTCAAGATCAAGGATTCAACTAGACAAGAATCCGTATCTGTCTTGCGGCTTTGATTATTTCAATGGTTTCATCATTTTGGGGCGATTAAAAAATAATTAATTTCGGGGTTTGCTCTACGAAAAATGCATTTATCTTTTCTTGTGTAAAATATTGCTGGGAATCCGTAAGTGGTTGAATTTTGGCAAAATTGTGAGGTTGAAAAGTTATTTACTGCTCTTGTGTTTTATATGAGTACAAATAAATATACAATATTATACTTCATGAATAACCTTAGAAAAATAAAATTATTTTCCACTTGAAGAAAAAATAAAATAAACAAAACCGACTTTTGGTTTTTCGAGAAAAACCCGGTTTTACGGTTTCGTAAATTTTAGCATAAAACCCGGTTAACCGGGTTCGGTTTTAACCGGTCTGGATGCCCCATTGAACACGTTGCGGCGTAAAGTTGTATGTTTTTGACATGTGTTTTGATGCTTTGGAATCAAGTTGTTAACTTTTTTTTAGTTTCTAAAATACTGTAATAAACCTCTGTATCTCTCCGTAAAAAATCTCCGTATCGAGATTCTGATGATGATCGGTTATGATAACAGGAGACGAAGTCAGCTTGAGGTTGCTCAGTTATTTCAAGAACTACATCCGGATATACCACCCATTAGCCAAGGTACCAGAAGCAAAATTGAGACACAATACAACAATTTGTTTAATGTCGGGGTTGTGCCTAGACAGCGAAATCCCACTGTTACAGCAGATACCAGGTTAAATGTATTATAAACTCTTCAAAATCCGGTGACTCCAGCCAAGAAACAGGCCCGTGTCCGATTAGTCATACTACTGTCCTGAAAAATTTTAGATCAGACAAGCTGCATGCTTACAAGATGGAGGCATTCGAAGAATTAACGCAGGATGACCCGGACCACCGAATCTAGTTTTGCGAGAAAATGATGAACCTGATCGACAATAACCAGATTTCATTAGCATAAATTCTTTTTTTTTCGACGAAAGTACTATTACCTTACATGGTGACGTTAATCGTCAAAACTGTCGTTATTAGAAATGATAGGTGATCAGATTGTAGGACCAGTATTCGACGGTAATCTTGATGGAGCAGTATATCTTACATTTCTTCAAGATGACTTCATGCCAGCGGAAACCACTTCTCTCGTTATTTCATCAGATTGATGATCAGATTGGTGATCAGATTGTAGGACCAGTATTCGATGGTAATCTTGATGGAGCAGTATATCTTACATTTCTTCAAGATGACTTCATGCCAGCGGAAGCCACTTCACTCCTTATTTCCAAATCCGTTAGATCCGGATTTACCTGATGAACGAATATGGTAACCAGAGGAAAGAGCTCCACCCTATTATGCTGTAATCGTTCGTAGATATTTAAACGAAGTTTTTCCAAATAGATGGATAGCAAGGAGAGGTCACATTGAATGGCCGGCGAGATCTCCGGATCTTAGTCCGTCCCCTTGACTTTTTTATAGGGTTATCTCAAGAGTAAGATCTATGTAACAAACCCGAACGACATTAGGACCTTAAGCAACGTATTAGGCATGAAATACGGCAGTAAGTCACACCAGCAATGTTACAAAACATTAGAGATACATGTTATCTTCTAGTTTTACTTTGCTAAGAAAGAAACGGTGCCCATTTTGAACATTTCGACGGTACCTACGTACATAAAGACATCTCAAAAAAGCGAGGTTCATAAGAGAGCGTTATTTATGTTCAAACCGCTCTAGAAATAATTCTATGTACAATTATAAATATATTTTTTTCTATAATAATTTATTAGCTTTAAGAACTTTATAATAACTTATTATATTCTTACATATTTTCTTTTTTTATATTTTCTTGGAAAAAACTAATAAATGACAGCGTTTCTACGCTTATATTAAAATAAAAGCATGTCAGTCATGTCTATGATACTTTTTTTGAAATAAAAGACACCGTATTTTAAAACACCGTATGAAACGATATCCGCCTACATATCCTCATCTACGACACTTATTCGTTGTAAATATAATACTTGTTCTCATATACGATTTGTAAATGAGGTTAAATACGTAATATTAATATATATATATATATACAGGTATGTGCATATGGAAAATCTAAAGTCAATTGAGCAATAAAAAAATAAAATAAATTGACATGTCCTATGTACGTAGGGTCGATTTGTTGCATTAAATAGAATTCAAGTTATAAAATTGGTTTTCTTTTTTTATCACGTGAGCTTTGAAAATATTCAAGAAATAAATAGTGTGTTGTATTCCTTGCGAAGAGATCTCTCAAACGAGATGTGACTTCGCATACCTTTCCATTAGAAAAAAAAGGTCGGAGGTGGCTGGGCACTTCCGGGAACAGATAAACAAACAGGATATACATAGAAATGAGAGCAAGGAAAAACAATACGTAACGTGTTTCGTGATTTTTGTGAGGAATCGCCTATATCGAAGTTATGGATTTTATTCCAGTTAAAGTTTCCACACTGTATGTAATAAAATTTCCATTATGTAAGTATTTTTTATAATATAATGGAATAAATTGCAAAATAGTAAATCTTGGAAATTTAAAATCGATCTTTTTCTTACAATTCAGTTTTAATAAAATTTGAATTCTATATAATTTATTATTTGGATAGAATTTGAGGTATATTTATAAATTGTCTGGCGCATCCACCAAAAAAAATCGAAATGCAATTTTTTTTAAATATTTTTCATTGCAATGTACAAAATTGTAACAACAATGTAAAAGATTTCGTTAGATGTTATTGCTAGTCTATCTACGTGATTTATTTATAATTTTTGTTTATACAATTCGTCTATATCGACATACAGCTACATATATAGTCTATATAGAAATGGGATTATTTAACATTCTTTCGGTTCGTAATAAAACATTACATAATCAAATTTAAATGAAGTAACCTAAACAAACTAACAGTCTGGACAGATAAGACTAGACAGACATAACCAAGAAAGTCAAGAAAAAGGTAAATTTGAGATTATCAAAAAGTGAGTTAGGTACCTTTTGATAATCTTAAATTTTCTTGACTTTCTTAGTTATGTTTGTCTAGTCTTATCTGTCCAGACTCATCGATATAGTCTCCTGTATAGCTATAAATAACGTAAACAAGCCTTTAATAAACTAAATAACAAAAATTAACCTTAATATAACCGTAGCTGCCCTAACTTTACATTACATAAAGTGAAATAACATTTGTTTGTGCCACCGAATTTAATACCAACATAATATATCTGATATTAACTTATCCTAACCTAACCACAGATATGCACTGATGAGCAGTGATGTGAGATAAATCTCGAAACGTGTTTCATTCGCTTAATCTAAATAGAAAGAAATGATTTTAAAAACAATGTTATATTGTACACTATTGTATAACTAACGAGTCCTATATAGTAATACAATAGTGTACTGGGGCTAGTAATAACATGCAAATGCCTGTTGTATAAATCAATATTCTGGGTGGTATTAGCAATGGAAGTAGTTGTTTCAACATGGGATTTGTTTTGTAGTATTAATAAGACTTAATATTATAGAGCTATTAACAGGTTGAATATATTTATATATTCAGGCTACATTTCGCCTTTAATGAATTTAACTAAAATATTAGCTAATATATTACTAGATTACTAGTTAATACAGCAAATGAATAAATAACTCGAATCTCCTAAAATTTGTTTTTGTAATTTTATCTACCCAGTTCTGTGTATCTAGCCCTTTATGTCTACTTTTATCGGTCTAGTGTAGGCTTGTCTGTCTAGTCTAGCCTGCCAAGATTTCTCTGTCTAGTACTATCTATTACTAATCAAAACTGATCTGTCTAATATTTTGTGTGAAATCTTGTTTGTTTATGTCGAGTCTTGTGTGTCCAATCGCTTCTATTTACAACTTCCTACAAGATATTTCTGTCCCAATTCTTCTCACGTATTTCCAATACGTAAGCTAAACATAAAAAAAACTAACTTATTTATAGTATCGCCTAAATATAGAAGCGCAAATATAAAAATACGCGCAGGGCAGTTTCTTGGTACGGATTCGAAACATGCTCGCCATCAGACCCGCGACGCCCGTTATTTTTATTCGCCGTCCCTTTCACTATCGTCGGCACGTGTCGGCGCCAATGTCCTTGACACACTTCCGAGCCTACGCTGACTCAACTTATTAACCAACGGCTAGGCTCCAACCGTTTTGTCCGTTCGTTACACCACCCTTTTTACTCCTTCGATTTCACAATAAGAAAAATATAATAGTTTAATTTTAAGAATAATGTTACAGAATAAGATGATACAGATAAGATGATACCGACAAAATGATAGAGATAAGATGATAGATATAAGATGAGCCAAATATGAATAGACAAGGAAATCAAGAATATGCCGATAATATGACAAGACTAGATAAACAAGACTGACAAAACTAGACAGACAAGACTACACAGAAAAAACTACACAGGCAAGACTAGACAGACAAGACTAAACAGACAAGGCTAGACAGACAAGACTAGACAGACATGACTAGACAGACAAGACTAGACAGACAAGACTAGACAGACAATACTAGACAGACAAGACTAGACAGACAAGACTAGACAGACAATACTAGACCGTCAAGACTAGACAGACAAGACTAGACAGACAATACTAGACTGACAAGAGTAGACAGAAAAGACTAGACAGAAAATACTAGATATATAAGACTAGATAGACAAGACTAGACAGACAATACTAAACAGACAAGACTAGACAGACACAAGACTAGACAGACTAAACTAGACAGACTAGACTAGACAGACAAGACTAGACAGACAAGACTAGACAGACAAGACTAGACAGACAAGACTAGACAGACAAGACTAGACAGACAAGACTAGACAGACGAGACTAGACAGACAAGACTAGACAGACAAGACTTGACAGACAAGACTAGACAGACAAGACTAAACAGACAATACTAGACAGACAAGACTAGACAGACAAGACTAAACAGACAAGACTAGACAGACAAGACTAGACAGACAAGACTAGACAGACAAGACTAGACAGACGAGACTAGACAGACAAGACCAGACAGACTAGACTAGACAGACAAGGCTTTTTTTTTTTGCACGTGCTGGAGGTGAAAATCTGCAATTTGCAAATTTGCAATTTGCAAAATCTGCAATTCCGGGGTGCCCGGCGATTGCACGCTCGGCTCGCGCGTAGCAACCCCTTGACCCGCCTTACGCTCGTCCTATTCATCCTTCTCCTTTCTCCTCATTATATAACCTATCATTCCAGTCAGCACGCCCCATTCATACTCACTGCGGAGCATGATTCTCACCATACTCTCTTTGTTCACATTCTCTCCCACCTTGCATTCTGCGGCGCTCCTCGTTCTCTCCCATCTCGTACACTCGAAGATGGTATGCTCCGCAGTGTCCTCAGTCGCTCCACAGTACCTACAGTGCGCCTCAACCAGTTTCCCGATGCGTACCAGGTAAGACCCAAAGCATCCATGCCCCGTAAGCGCCTGGGTGAGATGATAATTCACCTTCCCGTGCCCACGGTTGACCCATTCATCGATAGTCGGAATCAGTTGCCTGGTCCAGGCTCCCTTTCCCGACCCCTGCCATAGCTCTTGCCATACACGCATTGTTTTTTCCCTTTCATATCTAGGGTCATTACCTCCCCAAACTATCACCCTTTCATGCGCCAGAAGGTCTAACGGGATAACTCCAGCAACGACCGCCACGGCGTCGCCAGAAACAGTCCTGTATGCACTGCACACACGCAGCACCATAATACCACCATAAATACCATAAATACCACCATAATACACCATAAGTACACCTTTGCACTCTCATCAGTCTCGCTCTATAACATTCAATCCTGAACGCATTTATCCATGCCGGCACCCCATACAGGAGAATGGAGTGCACGACCGCATTCATAACCCTCCTCTTGGAGGCCAACGGCCCACCTATGTTGGGCATCAGCCGTCCAAGGGCTCTCACACATGCTGTAGCCTTGCTCATCACCCGGGTGACCTGATCGGACACCCTGAGATTTCGCTGGAGCTCTACCCCAAGGTATCTTACAGATTCCCGAGCCGGTACGTCAACTGTCCCCATTCGCACGGTCAATTCACGCAACTTTCTTCTCCCAATTAGCAGGACCGCCTCGGTTTTGTAGGGAGCCAGAGCAAGCCCTTTTTCCCCCATCCACCGATCAATCGTACCAATTGCCTCATTTATTATCGCTTTCAGACTTTCTTCCGTTCTTGCGACAGCGACCACCGCTAAGTCATCAGCGTACCCCACGAGTGTAACCCCGTCTGGCAGCCTCAATCTCAAAACCTCATCATAAAATATGTTCCACAGTATCGGCCCAAGAACCGAACCCTGTGAAACACCCGCACTCATTTTGAAGATTTTACCTTCCACAGTCACTATCTCCCTATCATTCAAGTAGCTCCCCACCATCTTTCGAAGGTAGGGAGCTACCCCCTTTAGTTCAAATGCCTCCATGATTCCGCCCCATGGGACCGAATTGAAGGCATTTTTCACGTCCAGGGTTACAAGCACGCAGTAGCTACGGGTACGCCATGGACCCGTATTTGCTAACCTTGCTCTCTCTATCACACATGCCCAAACACCTTGCACGCTTCCGGTGGAACACCATCAGGACCCGGCGCTTTTCCCTCCTTCATCCGGCCAACTGCACTCTGCAGCTCGGCCGGAGTGAAAAGGGGCGCCGATCTCCATTCCATGGGTTCCAGCCAGGTCATTCGCTCATGTACTGGGAACAGCTTCTTGACTTCCGTCATTAGGCTATCCCCCCGGAGAATATTAACCCTGTGCGCAATTTTTCTGGTGACGATCTTATAGCCGTCACCCCAGATGTTATTATTCACTTCTTCGCAGAGCACTCTCCAAGCTTCTTGCTTGGAGTTCGCGATGGCTCTGGTAAGTTCCCTGCGCGCCAAGTTATACCTCCTTCTGCACTCCTCACGCACTTCCTCATTTGCTCGCCTATTACTCTTCACCATGCATCTCCTTTCACGCAAACAGGTTTTACGCTTTTCAGCAACCTGCTCATTCCACCAGTAAACTGGCTTCCTGCCTCTGACGCCCCTCCGTTTTCTCCGAAACACCGCATCCGAAAACCCGAAACACCGACAAGACCAGACAGACAAGACTAGACAGACAAGACTAGACAGACAATACTAGACCGACAAGACTAGACGGCCGTCTAATCTTGTCGGTCTAGTCTTGTCTGTCTAGTCTTGTTTGTCTAGTCTTGTCTGTCTGGTCTTGTCTGTCTGAGTTGGTTCGAATCTTACCTAAGCAATAGAAAACAACATGCCAAAATAGATGCAAAAGAGAGTATGGGTATATCAAGTGACAGAGTGGTAAAAGTATGTGTTCCGCAAGGCAGTATTTTAGCGCCTGTGCTATTCTCCCTTTACACGGCAGATATGATACATTACACCGGGCAACAACATTGTACACTCTATGCTGATGATACGAGTATGCTTATTTCAGGGAGTTCACTAGCTGAAACGATAGCACAAACGAACATGACTTTAGACAATCTTCTCAAATCGTTTTGTACTAATAACCAACATCTCAACATAGATAAAACAAGCTACATCATATTTCAGTGCAGTAGAAGAAATAGCACCGTCGATATGCCACTAAAAATTGGAAATGTTTGGCTAGAAAGAAAGACACACAATAGCATACAATGATCTCTTTAATTAAAAAATAAAATAACAAGCCGTACCTGCTGAGAAAAGTGCGACATACGGTTGGTGAGAATTGTCTCCTCATTGTTTACCATGCCGAGATTCAATATATTTTATCCTATGGCATACTAGTGTGGGGAGCTTCCTCACAAATACAAAGAGTGTTCTTAGCCCAAAAAAAGAACAATAAGATCTCTGACGGGAATAAAACAATTGCTGTTATCCTGTAGGCCTTAATAATTTTTAAATAAATTAAAAATTCCTGTTATCCTGTAGACCTTATTTTTTAAAGTTATAAATTTTAACTGTGCCTAGCATTTATATTTGGGAGTTAGATTACCATATATATATAAAGAGAAATGTATTTGGAATGAGAGAAGATCGCCATGGATATAATGCATTATAAGACATTTTCTGAACCTGAGAACAACAAAGAGTCCTGATAGATCTGGTAGATCCTGATAGATCTGGTATCACCTGATATATTTGATATACAAATCTATAATTCTTTACAAATGAAATTCAAAGAAATTACTAATTATGTAACATTTAGAAGAAAGCTCAAAGCGTTTCTAATTGAAGAATGTCTTTATATAATTTGTTATATAAAGATTATAATTTGTATGTATTTTTATTTTCTCCTCTTTTTGACGTTATATTAATGTATTCATAAATAAATAAACTTTGAATTTGACTAGACACAAGAGACTAGACAGACAATTCTAGAGAGACACAAGACTAGAGAGACGAGATTGGACAGACATGCTAGAAACTAGATTAGACATAGAGAAACTAGATTAGACTGGACAGGTAAGGCTAGACACACAATAATAGACAGAAAAATCTAAGTAGAAAAAACTAGTGTTACGGCAATAATCTAAATCATATCAATAATTTAAATATCTTATTGATTTATTAATGTGATGGGCAATTCTTTCCCTAATTGTAACTATTCATAGAATATGTGGATCATAATTTGTCTAGTTAGTTTTGATTTAATTAAGTGTCGTTGAGTCTTCGAATAGGAATGGTTGTAATTCTAGATTGCTATTGAACGACTATTTTATATACATGTTTGGTAATTACCAAACGTTATCAAATTATGTATTTTGTTATAATGTACTAGTTTATTAAATGTTAAACTGTACTAAATTTGTATGGCATCTATTATATGATATATAGTCTTAAACATGGGTGTTATTACAACTTCATGGATAAATCGTATCTTCCCTATTGAAAAACACTTTTTGCAGGTTCATATTTAAATTGCTATTTGAAATTTTCTTGTAGAAAAACAACATTTTAATATAATTTTCTTTTAACTTGCAGATTCATCTTATTAGAAAATCTACACATGGGGTGAGTGATTTATTTTCTTTTGATATTAGCATTAAGGTTTTTTTTTCGGCATGCGATCGTACTTTTTTGCAATTTTGTTACGCAGCTGATTTTGCTTGTTAAAAAATCTCGTCGAGGCCACGCAGACGTTTTTCTGCGTGGGAGATCCGAATCTGCTCGAAGAAAATTATTAAATATATAAGCCGTGAACCGAACACAACAATTCCTCGACGGAGAAATATTTTTAAATTACTCATACCAAATGAGAAAATTTCAACATATTTTTTGAGCCCCCTACAAGCAATAAAAACAGATTTCTCCAATATAGAAAATATAATGCTGCAATATGGTGATTTCACACCGCTTTGTATTTATTATTCAACTTTCCAAGTTAAAAAAATACTAAACTAAGTCAACAATGACATATAAACAGGTAAAGTAAGTTCTCATATTTCATTCTTGCATATGTCCTGGAATAACAATATCTTAATTGATTGAAATTGATCTATTTGAGTTTGAAATCGGTCGATTTTAATATATTCAAAAGTTTCCGGTGGCAGTGCCGGGTCTGATAGATATTGAGCGTTTTATAATTAGAAAATCAAATTAAAAACTCGTCTTTTATTCACGAGCTTTCTTGCCCGACCTTGTGCCGATAAATTGATTATTTCCAAGTATGCATCATGAATAAATTAAATTAATGTTGAGAATATTTAATAGCTAAATAAATGATCGATTTTGCTAACTTTTATTATATAATGAAAAAAAATTGATTATAATTAATCACAACTATTTTTAATTATTCATTGCGGTTATTAAAATATATTTAAGGTTGTTTTGCCTTACTGATCTTGTACTTTTATTATTTAACTTTTGGTATTTTATTCATTTATTATTTTTCCCCGGATATTCCAGTGATTTTTCAAAATTCAATTTTAAAATTAATGTCTCAATTTATTCACGTATTTCGATTATACGCCAATTCATAATTTAGTAGTAATGTCTAGTAATAACTGCATACAAAAATGTTTACTCTGGTTTTTATAATAAAGGCTGACAAATGAAGAGTGTCTTGATTTGAAACTGCAATTATCAAAGAATGAAATAAGTTAGACACCAATTTTTTTGTTGAGCATTGTAAAGTAAAACCTAACGTTTAATAACCAGTTAAATGCTTAATCCTAAATTAAAAATTTATTCTTAAAAATTACATCGATTAGATGACCTCCGTTTTTTCCATGCACGGCTGAGATCGATGAAACAATAAAAGAATTTCAGGCTGTTACATTTCTAGCCAAATCTAGAGTTGTCGAATATTTCGTTTATCATCAGTTTGTCGAATATTTCGTTTTAAGTCTTTTAGGGTTTCAGATCGGGTCTGATAAACTTTAGATTTAACATGACCCCATATAAAATAATCGAAAGCCAACAAATCCAGGGAATGAGGATGCCACAAAGGATCCCCACGCTGGGAAATCAGGCGACAAGGAAAAAACTCTCGTAACACTATTTTGGATACATAAAGCCTTGCGCCATCTTTATATACCAAATATTGTTTATTGGTAATCGGAATTGATCCATTAAGAGCGTTTGTAGCATCTCCAAATAACGTTCTCTATTAACAACTAACTACTGCTTTTCCCATTTCAACTTTAAACAAATATGGTCCCAATACTTCATCTGAACATATTGCACATTATACCGTTATATTTTGAGTATGCAGATGTTCTTCGAATATAACTTAAGGGTTTTCGGCAGACCAGTAACGAAATTTTTGTTCGTTCCTCTCTCCATGCAATTGAAAATGTGCTTCGTTGCTGTTTTGTAGACAAAATTATCCCCTCTGCACAAAATCCATAAACTGAATTCTGTGGGTTTCGGTGTATTGGAAGTAGTTTTTGGCCTTTTTGCAATTTGTAACGCCGAAAGAGTAAATATTTCTTTAAAATTGTTCTTACCGACTCGCGTGAAATTCGTACGTGCTACGATAAACGTCGCACGGATTTATTGGAATTTTCTTCAATTCTGTTGCTAACTTGTAAAGTATTCACTTCTGTTCTAGCATTTTTTTTCCTTTATGCAAATTTAATATCCTTAAGAGGACCTATTTCATTCAAACTAAAGTTTGTTCAAACTAAAACATATAAAAGCACAAAAACCGAAAACTACAAACACCAAACTACTAATAGCAACTTACAACATTAGAACCATAGCGTTCGCCGTTTATAAAACCTAATAAGGTTAGAAAAAAATCTCGACGACATCAAATGGGATCTCCTAGGATTTAGCGAAACAATGCTATCGGGAAAAAAGCCATTACCCTAAAGTCAGGTAAATAGCACATTGCCAAAGTAATGCTGTGAACAACAAGGGCCAAGGAGGTGTGGGCATCCTCATACACAAAAGTCTTGTCGACAAAATTTGATTCCATATTCAAATTTTGTTATTAACTCGGTCATTCCCATTATATAGTACTCAGACTAAATAAAAGGTAGCCATGCCGCTTATAACGAATATGTCACAAATAGTAGATGTTGTTTCCATTTCAACGAAGAAATGGAAACGTTTCTCGAATACATAACATTATCGATAAAATGGGAGAAGAGCTTATACAAGATTATTAGTGGGGATGACAACGCAAAAATCCGTCAGAAAAAGAATCAAAGAAAATCCAAATAACATTGGAAAGTTTGAACTGGGAGCCAGGGACCCACGTTAAAATTAGCTAATTTAAGAAAATCTGTACACATTCTATAACAAAACGAAACGTAGAAAATGGACATGAGAGAGCCCCGATGCTAAAAATAATTAGATTGACCACAGTCTCTCCAATGACAAAACCATCTGCACAGACGTAACTACACTAAATAAATTAGATACTGACAGCGACCACAGGCTAGTTAGGGCAAAGATCTCACTAAACCTCAGGATCGAAAGGAACAAACTTAAGCATGCACCTAAATTCCCAACATCAGAAGACCTACACCAAAAGAAAATGGTCAGGCAGAGCTAATAAAAAATTGGAACCAAACGAAAGTTTCAGAAGATTGAATATCAAGACACTCACAAATAATATATCCAGACACACCGATTAGAACGTCGATTGTTTGAACGTCGTCTATGACGGCATTAGGAAACTATGCAACTTATACAAGGTCCTGAAGAACAAAAATGCAAGCACAATAAAACTAATGGAGCAAAGGAACAGATCAGCCAGAGACAACCCCGGATACAAGGACCTTAATAAGAAAACTTTTACTTCTTTATCAGGAAAGACAACAGACAGACATACAAGAACAGGCTAATAGAAAACACTGTTGCATACATCTCAAATATGAAAGTACTAAAAGCAAAAATCTGAGTGGGTAAACCTAAAATCACAAAAATTAAAATGTTGAGTCGCGGTGGTTGTTTGTCTTTGGACAAACGTTCGGTTAAAAACGTTAATTCTCTTCATTAGATTTCATCTTCACTGGAAATTATATGTTTGGGTAAATAAAACTTGTGTACCCGAAGTGCACGTGGTAATTTCTATGGCTAATCTTAAAACTACCCAAAATTTAAATACTTATTCTAATAAACCTTAAACATAAACATTGCATTGTATTTTCAATTGTTTACGACCACCAAGCATCCAAAAACCATTAGCTATCGTAAACATCCGCCGAAGCGTATTTACAAGGAATTAGTGATTACAAATGGTATTTCAGATGCGTAGCGGCCATAAACAAACTCCAAACGCATTCAACAAATATTTACTACCCTACCGACCAGATGTTGGGAATCTACTGGTCGGTTTAAGATAATCTTGATGCAATTATTATTTACCTACTTTAGAATACACTTAACAAAGAAAATAGTTTTTAAAATAAAAATAAAATTGTTTGGTCTTAACAAAAAACATAACAAGGGACTCTGATAACAAATCAAAAGGACATAGCTCAACACATCGAAGACTTCTAAGCCTACCTATATAGGTCCTCAATACCAAATCCAAAAATACCCAACATCAAAGTGTGCAACGAGGGTTTAGAAGAGATTCCCGACATTTCAAAAGCGGAGATATATAGAGCATTAAAGCAAATGAAGAACAACAGAAGCAAAGGGGAGAACAACATCACGTGCGAAATTTTGAGATTCGGGGGAGATATCCTACAAGAGACCTTACAAATCGAAGAATCCCTATAGATTGGCAAAATGCTCAGGCCATATTGAACCGAAAAAAAAGGCGATAACAACAACATCGAAAACTTCTGCCCCATCAAAATTGTCTCAATTTTTTTTATTGTCTCAAATGTATAAACTAATGACAAAAATGTTGACAAACAGATTCACAGACAAGTTCAATGATTACAGGCAGGTTTCCGCAAAGGATTCAGCACCATAGACCACCTACAAACACTAAGAACGCTAACACAAAAAACAACGGTGTACAACATACCCATTCACCTTGCGTTGGTAGACTAACACAAAGCATTCGATTCCATTGAAAGCTGGTCCATCATACAAGCAATGGACTCATAATCGACTCACGCTACTCAAACCTGATAAAAAATTACTCTGACGACAAGCAGCATCAAGATCAGAAGCGGAGTGCGCCACGGACCCCCAAATCTCCAAAACTATTTACCACGGCGCTAGAAGACGTTTTTAAAATACTAAACTGGGACAATACGGGTATAAACATCGATTGCATCTTTCTGAATCACCTGCGATTTGCAGATGACGTAGTCCTCATCAGCAGCGATATGCAAGAACAAGAGGCAATGCTAGAACAACTAAGCAGAAAATCGAACCAAGTAGGCCTTAATATTAACCCGTCCAAGACAAAAATAATGAGTGACCTGAGAAGGAGCACCACGATAAATAATACCACCATAGAAGTAGTAAAAGTATACACCTACCTTAGACGTGTTATTAAGCTGGGGATGGGAAACCAGACAGTCGAAATAAAGTACAGAACAAAACTAACGCTGCCTTTAGCAAACTAACAAGGGGCCCTGTCAACTCGTCATCACCGATTTGGTCCAAATTATCAGTATATGTAGGACTTGACTATAAATGAAAGTGACGCAAGCGAGAGGGCCAGATGGCCATTTTTACGCCGACCGGTAAGTTACCGACAACTCATAAGCACGCTATGTTAGCATAAATTTCAATGGCCGGTCAGCGCAGCGGTAAGAGCTCGGGTTCATAGTACGAGGATCGCTGGTTCGATTCCCCGTGCGGACGCTTTTTTACTAATAAAAAAATTGAATTAACAAATTAATAATTACAATTAAAAAGTATAAACAATTATAAATAATAATAATAAAAGAAAGTCATTTTAAAAATTGTAAATAAAAAAAAAGCGTCCCCACGGGTAATCGAACCAGCGATCCTCGTACTATGAACCCGAGCTCTTACCGCTGCGCTGACCGGATATTGAAATTTATGATAACATAGCGCGCTTTATGAGTTGTCGGTAACTTACCGATCGGCGTAAAAATGGCCATCTGGCCTTCCCGCTTGCATCAATTTCATTTATAGTCAAGCCCTACATATACTGTAAATTTGGGCTAAATCGGTGATGAGGAGTTGGCAGGGCCCCCTTGCAAGCCACATTCTCAGAAACAAGGGCATCCCAATACATATTAAGCGCTTAAGTTTTCGACTCCTGCGTAACACCTGTAACAACATACGGCCTGGAAACAATGACACTTGCAAAGAAAAGCACAAGACCATCTAAGGATAGGAGTCAGTCTGCGATACACATTTAGGCGCGAGTAAAGCTATGGCAATCAATAGAATGGAATCGTAGAACTTACATGGCGATGGACAGGACACGTGGCAAGGCAACATTAAGATAGATGGACCCCGATTAGTCCAATGGAAACCAGGACAAACCAAGAGGAGTGCAGGAAGACCACAGACAAGGTGAAAAGATGACATAAACGATATGCGGGGAGCAAGTGGCTCCAACTCACACAAGACAAAACCATATGGAAAGAGATAGAAGAGGCGTATGTTCAGGAGTGAACAAAGGAACGTTGAGGGAAAAAAAGATGTTTGACGAAATTTCTTGATGGAAAATTAAACTGTTGTCGAAACCACCTCTGTGTTTGAATAATGGAGTTCGTTCTAATAAAATGCTCAACACAAGCAATCCTTTGTACAATTGGCCACCGCTCCATTTTCAAAAAAACTGGAACCTTGATTGTATATGGGACAATCAGTACAGTTAAAATTAAAACAGTTAAAATTATGGCATATAAGTCATTACTTTTTGTTTTTGGTAAATAAAAATAGGATACTCTTAATTTGTCACCCTTTCTTATAACAAATATAAAATCTCAGTTCATTTTGGGATGCAATTATTATTAATTGCACGAGGATATAAATGCAGAGAGAAAGTTTTGTAGACAAATTACAAAGTAAAAAACGTAAATGGATGTAAATCGATAAAGCAAATATGGAAATACGGAAATGAAAATATATACAATTGTAGAAACTTTCCAAAATAAAATTGAAATTTCTATTTATTTGTGTTATTGAAAATTAATTTGTTTGAAATACTCGCTATTGAGAATTGAACATTGTTTTTGTTCCGATTAAAATAAACTCATTTTTTCATCAAAATTCTCAAAGAATGTTTCCCAATTGTCTCTTAATGATTTTTAATAACTCTATTGAAAGTGCAATTATAATGAAAATTATTATAACTAAGCTGTAAATTTAATATTTGCATTAAATGCTACTATACATATTTTTTTATCGAATGTCGTTGGATGTTGCAAACTGTGACAACGCTATCAATAACATACAACACAAAATATAAATTATTTGTTTGTGAAATTGGTATTTAAAGTATTCATTGCGATTTCATTTTAATGGAAATCAGTCGTGTGATTTATATTTCGGCAACAGAGACAAAATCCATAATTATTTACATTTGGTAAATAATATAATTACTTACTTTCGGTAAACAATATAATTATTTACACTTAGTAAATAATACAATTATTTACATTTGGTGAATAATATAATTATTTTAATAAAATGTAAATATTTATTGAACAATTGACGCCACAACACATAATATATTACATTAGCACGTTATATGTTATACCTTATTATAAATAACAATATATTATGTTGTTATTATTTTAAATCTCGTCTTGTTAATTTTGTTGTGAATTTTGTCGTTAATTGTCAGACATAAGAAGCTCAATTTGGCCTGCAGAAGAAGCACCATTTTAAATTGTGCTCGCAACTTCTCCAATTTGCATTTGCACAAATTGGAAACAAGATCTTGTTATAAGAATACTTTATTATAAGAAGAAGAAAAAATTGCCATTAAAGTTCTATGCCGTATAAGTTCTTCAAAATTATCAATAATTCAAATATTCAACAATTTATATTTAATGTTTAAGAGTTTTACATAATTTATTATTAATTATTTTGAATATATAGACATTGGATTTTTAAATATATAGATTAAGTGGTAAAAAGTCGAAGTGTCCAAGTGTTTTATCTAGATATATGCTACTATAAATCTTTACATATTTTAGATAAATTTGACATTTATCTATAAATTTCACATGAAATATCCGGCGTATAATTATTAACGACAAAATCAATAACCTTTATTCAGGCCGATTCTGTGAGAGGAACGTTGAGAGTTAATCTACAAGTTTTTAAGCTTCCGAAAATATTTTTTAAATTCCATTAATTTTCAAAGGCTATTCTGCAACTTTGCTTACGTTAAAATACTAACACATGCAAGTTATTGTAACCTCCAAATCATTGAATTTTAACGGCAAGGATTAAGGTTCTCATTAGTTGAACAGCGAATTAGTAGTGCAAAAATGGAAAACATCATGAATGTGATTTTACTTCAAAATTATAAAAATTACAACAAATGAAGGATTTCATTTATATGATAAATTAATAAATTTTCAACTTCTTAAAAATAATAAGGCAGCTGGAGGAGGACTATATCGTTGCTTAACTGTGGAAAGGAGCTAGAAGCAATGCCGTGCGCAAGCTAACCGAGATCATCCAAGATATCTGGGAAACAGAGAAATTACTACCCGATTGGAAATCTGCTCTGATCCATCCGCTTCACAAAAAGGGAGATTTTACTGATCTAAACAACTACCGTGGAATTTCTCTTGTCCCGGTAACATAGAAGATTCTGTCCAAGGCGTTACAAATAAGGGCAGAAAATCAGCTGTATAGTCAACTGAGAGAATACCAGGGAGGCTTCAGGAAGATCCGATCCTGTGTTGAACAGATCCTCAATCTTAAAACTCTACTTGCAAACTCCATGATGAGAAACCGCAAGGTGGTCGTCACCTTTGCTGATTTTTGGAAGACCTACGATTCCATTGATAGAGAAACGCTTAACAAAGTTCTAGAATAACTAGGGCTAGATAACAAAACCCGCAGACTCATCCTAGAAACCTTGACTAACACCCATTCCAAGGTAAAATTTAGAGGCGAGATTTCTGAAAGCTTTGAAATAAAAACAGGACTGAGACAAGGAGATGTACTTCTCTTCAACTGAGTCCTTGAAAAGTTTATGAGAGAATTTGCACCATTCTGATCAACTTGGGTGTTCAGAGTAGTATCTACCTGGGACGTAAGAACGATGGACTTATTGTAGATTGCCTAGCCCTTACAGATGACATGACACTGATTTTCTTGATATGGCAACAATTCGGGTAAATTTCCTCAGAAAACAGGCTGCCAAAGTGTGTCTTCAAGTGTCGCTGGTGAAAACAGAATATTTCACCAACGTCAACGAAGCAAGCAGAGAGATATTACTAGAGCTGGGAAACATCAAGAGCACTGAGAAATTTAAGTATCTCGGCGAGTGGATTAAACCCAACTTATCAGAGAGAGCATCATTATCGATGAGAGTCTCTCATTAGACAAGTTAGAACTTGCCTATCGACTGACTACGAACACCTACAACAGAAAATGCATGTCACGCAACCTGAAACTTAAGCACTACACATTAGCTATACGCCCAGTATGCCATGGAGTGTCTTTCCTTGAACCGAAAAGGTCTGGTAGAGAAATTGGAAATCAGAGAGGGGAGAATTCTCAGGAAGATCCTAGACCAGGTAAAAGAAGACGGGGAATTCCGAAGAAGACGTAACTCTGAGCTCTACGAACATATTGAGAGGCTCTCTGACTGTGGAAGGAGAAGAAGGGTAGATTTCTATGGCCACGTTGCAAGATTACCTCCAAACCGACTAACCAACCGTCGGCTCACCTTCTGGCAAAGCAAGAACAGTCTGTGACACGCACACTGAAGGAAGTCTGTGGATTTCAGGAAAAAACCCGAAGGAAATGTACCCCCTGAACAGAGGAGAGAAAGTAGTTACACCGGTAGAAGAGGCGACAATACTGGACAAAGATCAATGCCCAACAGTTGAACAAGCGTGGTCCAAAGTAGGCCTATTCAAGACAAGAAGAAGAAGAAATTAATAAATTAATGCACACGCATTCTAAAAATAACCTAAGAATGTTTCAAAGAAAATTAAGAGATAGGTAATAGCAATGCAATGACTTGCCAGATGCCGAACTTATAGAGTGCTTCCGTCTGACAAAGGCTTGCTCGTTTTATGTTATTGTTAAACTGTGACCAGTTATGTGTGAAAATGTAAGATCAAATGGAATAGCTATTATTTTGAAGATACAATTTTAATTTGATTATTCACTTTTTGGTTTTGTTACCCTATTATTACTTATTAGGGTAAGAAAACCAAAATGTGAATAATCAAATTGTTGTTATTGTTATGTTATTTTTAATTTAAATTTGGGCTGTTTAGACCATTACGAGTTATCAGAAAAATATTACTAAAAACCATGTGTTAGGGATGAGTTCACCTTCAATAAGTAGGTGTATTAGTTAAATGACTGAAGCAATAAGTAATCATTTATTAGAAGAAGAGTGGATAATATTTCGAACAAAAAATGTAGCTTCTACCGAAATTAAACAGCAGTAAGATTATTGATACCGCTCATGGATTTTTTATTATTTTTATTTTAGATTCTTGAAAAAAAAATTTACCAGGAATAATACTTAATACTTACTAGATCTCGGAGTTCCAGGTTTTGACCCAATTTTGTACTCTTTCCATTTTTGTACACTTTTTTGTATTTTTCTACGCCATGTCTTGGGTTTTGTATAGGGCCAAAGATAATTCTGAGAATTTTCCTTCCAAACCCCTAGTAGAGATTCTTCATCCATCTATGTAAGGCTTCATGCCTCACACCCAAACACGACAACTGGTTGGATGAAGGAGTGCTAGAGCTGTATCTTTAAGGCGCGGCTATGGAGCTAGGATCTGAGTAGGCTAAATAGGGAATGGGGACTCTTCCACGCATTATATATTCGTATCTGTATCGCTTTTCTCATCTCATTGTCGTTGGTAATCAAGGCCCCGGATATTTAAATTCATGAGCTCTTTCAAAGATGGAAGAGCCCATATTGATTTTAGTTGGTAATCTCACTGCCGGATATCGAGAGAGGTGGATATACTTAGTTTTATCTTCTTGTTTCGAATGGGCCTACTTTGGACCACGTTTGTTCAACCATTGCGCTTTGATCTTTGCCCAGTGTTGTCGCATTTTCTGCCGGTGTAACTCCTTTCTCTCTTCTGTCCAGGGCGTACCCTTCCTTCGGGTTTTTTCCTGAAATCCATGGACTTCCGTCAGGGTGCGTCTCACAGACTGTGACGCAGGGTGCGTCTCACGCGTCCCGCCTCTGTTTTGGAGATCTGTTATTCCCAGTTCTTTAATATCTTTTTCTTGGATGCAATCATGCAACGTGGCCATAGAAAGCTACCCTTCTTTTCCTTGCACAATCAGAGAGCCTCTCAATATGTTCGTAAAGCTCAGAGTTATGTCGCCTTCGGAATTCCCCATCTTCCTTTAACGGGCCTAGGATCTCTCTCTGATTTCCAATTTCGCTACCCGACCTATTTGGTTCAAGGAAAGACACTCCATGGCATATAGGGCTTCTGGTCGTTAGAATAATGTGTAGAGCTTAAGTTTTAGGTTCCGTGGCAGGCATTTATTGTTGTAGGTGTTCTTGGTCAGTCGATAGGCTAGTTCTAACTTGTTGACTCTCATGGATAATTATCCTCTTTCTGATAAGTTGGGTTCAATCCATTCGCCGAGATACTTAAATTTATCAGTCCCCTTGATGTTTCCCTGTTCTAGTAACATCTCTATGTTTGCTTCTTTGATGATGGTGAAAAATTCTGTTTTCTCCAGCAACACTTGAAGACCCACTTTGGCAGCCTGTTTTATAAGGCAGTTTACCTGCATCAGTGCTATGTCATCTGCAAAAGCCAGGCAATCTACAACCAGTCCATCGTTCTTACGTCCCAGGTGAATACCACTCTGAACATCCAAATTGATCAGTTCCTTGTGCCATTCTCAAGGACTTCTTTCAACAACCTTCTCAAGGACACATTTCAAGAGAATTGGGGAAAGTCCATCTCCTTGTCTCACTCCAGTTTTTATTTCGAAGCTTTTTGATATCTGACCTCAAAATTTAACTTTGGAATGGGTGTTGGTCAAGGTTTCTAGGCTGAGTCTGCGGGTTTTGTTGTCTAGCCTTAGTTCCTGTAGTACCGTGTTAAGCGTTTCTTTCTCAATGGTATCGTAGGCTTTCCTAAAATCAACAAAGGTGACGACCACCTTGCGGTTTCTCATCTTGGAGTATGCAAGTACAGTTTTAAGGTTGAGGATCTGTAAAACACAGAATCGGGTCTTCCTGAAGTCTCCCTGGTATACTCCCAGATGTCTATCCAGCTGATTTTCTGCCCTTGTTTGTAACGCCTTGGAGAGAAACTTGTATGTTACCGGTACGAGAGAAATTCCACGGTATTTGTTTAGATCAGTAAAATCTCCCTTTTTGTGAAGCGGATGGATCAGAGCCGATTTCCAATCGGGTGGTAATTTCTCTGTTTCCCAGATGTCCGGGATGATCTCGGTTAGCTTGCGCGTAGCATTACTTCCAGCACCTTTCCACAGTTCAGCAACGATATAATCCTCTCAAGCTGCCTTATTATTCTTAAGAAGTTGAATGATCTGGCCAACTTCTTCCAATGAAGGGGACAGCGAGTCCGGGGTTGGTGTGGTTTGTTTATAGTCGATATGTTTGTTGGGTGGATCACAGTTGTGTAGATATTTAAAGTACTTAGCTAAAAGGTGGCAGTTGTCCTTGTCGATAAAAGCCAGTTTGCCTTGTGAGTCTCGGAAGTGGAGGCTTGGCGGAGCGTATTTGCTTTTATTAGTTTTATCTTCGTCGATACTTTGAGCATTGATCCCCGCTTCCGTTTGGAATGGAAGGAAGGTCCCTCTCACTGCGTCAAAATAATCCCCATCTATATATATATATATATATATGCCATCTGCGTAGGCCAATGTGACACTTATGCCAGTCTGGAAAAAAAAAATTGTTGTCGGCGTTCTAATTTCCGGAAGACGCTTTCTAATGCGATGTTGAATAAAACGGGGGACAATGTTCCCTGTTTAAGGTCACTTCTGACTTTAAAGCAGTCGTTGAGAATACCATATAACTTCACTCTACTCTTAAACCATTCTAAACATATTTTTACAAATGATATTAGTTTCTTTAGGATCCTACATTCAGCCATCGCCTGCCAGATCTGGGATCTCTTAATACTATCTATATTTTTAAGCAAGTTTATCTATACTTTCGTCTACTAAAGTCTGTGAATAGTTGATGTGATTCTTAATTATATTCCCAGCTTTTTTTCCATCAGTTGCCTTATTGAGAATATTTGATCTATGGTAGATCTGTTTTTTTCTGAAATCGCTTTGGTAGTCTCCTATATTTTCTTCCGCATACGGAGTTATTTCTATAAAGAGGATATTTGAGTAGACTTTTGGAGATTTTATAAAGAGGATGTTTATATGTGGTGTTTATGAAAGATATGCCCTGTAATTGTCACATATAGCCTTATCTCCTTTCTAACCTATAATCTATTCTCTTTACTTGATTGTGCATAATAATTAGATTATATAGTAATAATTAATATGAATACCAGATATTCACATGATTCTGCAATTTGGATGTCATCTAACATCAAAAGATAGCTTTAGCAGCAATATTTGAATGGCATGCAGAATACATATTCATTAGGTTGTTACGTTAAGACATGTAACGTAACTGGCACACTGTGGATACATTTGCAAGTTAAGCTTGCACACAATTCGCGTCCTTGCATACCTGTATTTGCAAGACGCACACACAGTGTGTCAGTTCACGAGACAGTATACGAGACAGTGATATTCTCGCGCTTTTTTTGAGAAATTTTTGTGTTGAATTAAATAATATCGTATTACTACTAATAGTAGAATGTTTCATTATAGTCATACATAGTCACAATATCAATTCTTCTTAACCCTTTGACGGCTGAGGCTCGTCATGCATATGGTTCACTTGTCTTGCATTCTCTAAATAAATACGTACCCAAAGGGTTAAATTTTGGTTTAGGTATTGTCAGGGTCTCTTTTATTTTTATGAAGAGAGCTGCTCGGCTTCCAAAGACATTCGTATTCTCGGTACAAATTAATAAACTGTATAGTCTTCTCATTTCCACATCGTGACATGAAAAATATAAAAAACTCGAAATGAAACGTCGCCCACGTTCACACGTGCCGGTTTTGCAGCATCCGCATCCCCTCCCACATATTGCATGTCAGTAAATCAAATGTTATTATCTACTTGCTTGCTAAACACAGGCATGCCAGTTAGTGGTTATACATGACAGTAGATGGTACGTGCAAGGAGCTGTTATACAAGTGCGCTAGCTATAGTCATATGTATTCCCGGCTTTACAGAATACCATTTGATCGTATTGCCGTTAAGACCATTAACGTATTAAAAAATAACATGAGAGTTGCAGAATAGACCTGCTTCCCTGCTAAAATTAATCCGTAAATAGCCGTACAAAATTAATAGGATGGCTGCGACTGTTCCTACGTAGTAATTTATACATTGAATTAAAAAATTCCCTATGTTTTAACCGCAGTGTAGATTAAAACAGTGAATTTTTCAATTCAATGTAAGTTTTAAAAAAGTTTAGAATATGACAGAAAATAATATTATTAAAATAATAATATTGAGATATATTGTGGGAACCGGAAAGTAATGTCGGTATTGTCGGTGGTAATTTTACAGTTTCTGACAAAAAAATGAAAATTTAGAAAATATCAAGTTGTCAAAAAATGCCAACTCCAGATGTTTTGCACAAAATCAAATTGATTTTTATCGATCCGGCATTGAACATTTTCAAACTAGATGCCACAAGGCTGTTGATAACGAGGGCAGTTACATCTTCTTCTTCTTCTTCAAGTAGCACTACCATCCTATGTGGGTCTTGGTTGCAAGCACAATTTGCCTCCAACGACTTCTATCTAGCATTGCTTCCTGTTCATTTTCGATGCCCATCTTCCGCATATCCGATCGAACATTGTCTATCCATCTCATTCATGGTCTTCGCGGTGGTCTTCTGCTCGTCGGTGCCTCCTGCCACGCTATTTTCAGCATTCTGTCATCCGGTGCTCTGCATATGTGTCCTGCTCATCAATGTAAATCTTTGTGACTTTGCTTCTCTCACAATATCTCTCTGGTACAATTGTTCTAACTCCGCGTTTGTTCTTATTCGATATTGCTCTGACCTCGGATCCTGGGTTGGTCCATATATTTTTCTAAGTATTTTTCGCTCGAACCTTCGCAGGGCGTTTTCGTTTGCTTTAGTTAGGGTCCACGCTTCTCATCCGTATGTGACTACCGATCTTATAGTAGCATAGTACAATTTTAGTTTTGAGGCTCGCGACATTATTCTCGATTGGAACAGTTCTCTTAGTGCATCTATTAGCGCTCTGTATGCGGGCCTTCAGTTCTTTATTCATGTTGTTGTCTGCTGTGATGACTACGCCGAGATATTTGAATTCTGATACCCGTTCGAAATTGTAGGTGCCAATGGTTATGTTTTGCCCTAGTCGATCTCTTCCCTGTCTCCGGGAGTTATACATATATTTTACTTTGTCTTCATTAATACGTAATCCTACTATGTCTGCCTCCTTTTCTATTTTTCCAAACAACTCTTTGGTTTTAATGGTTGTTTTACTGGCAATGTCTATATCATCTGCATATGCAAGTATCAGGTTTGGTCCACTGTTTGGAAAAACTTCAACGTCGATGTTAACCCGTTTGATCGCTGCGCCTAAAACGATGTTGAACAATATTGGAGACAAACTTCACCCTGTTTCAGGCCGTTGTCTACCATAAAGTTTTCTGACATGTTGTTCCCAACTTTAACACAGCACCGGCTGTCCTCCATACACACTTTTGTAATATTGATAATTTTCTTTGGGATTCCACATACTGCCATGGCTGCCCATACGTGATCTCTTATCACACTATCATAGGCTTGTTGGAAGTCGATGAATAGTTGGGGGAGGTCCTTATCAAATTCCCAGTGTTTTTCGAGGATTTGGCGGATAGTGAAGATTTAATCAATCGTTGACCTGCCCGGTCTAAAGCCGCACTGATAGTCTCCCATCGATTCTTCCGCGTATGGTGTTATGCGAGTTAAAATTACGTTTGCAAGCACTGTATATGCGGTCTGGATGAGAGATATCCTTCTGTAGTTTTTGCACATCTGATAGCTTCCTTTTTTATGTAGGGGTATAATAACACTCTGCTTCCAACTTTCCGTTAAGGTTTCACTGTCCCATATTAGTAAGATTAACTCATGCATCCTCTGATAGAGGGCTGGACCTCCCATTTTCGGGCATCCAGAGGGGATAGTATCATTTCCTGGCGCTTTATTGTTTTTTAGGCGTTGTATGGCCTTAGTCACTTCTTCTAGTGTTGGTTTCTCGGTTGCTATTTCGGCGGTTAGGTACACTGGTATATTTGTTCTGCCGTCCTTTGTTACATTGAGGAGTTTCTGAAAATGTTCTTTCCATGTATTTCATACCTCTGTAGTGCCGGTGATGAGTTCACCATTATCTTTCCGTATTATATTACTTGTTTGCTGTTTAAAGCCTATTTTCATTAGAGATGTTTCTTTAAAGAATGCCCTGCTGTTGTAATGTCTTCCACTATCTTCGATATCTTGTATTATTTTCTTCTGATGTACTCTCTTTTTTTCCCTAATGAGTTTTCTTGTTCAACGTCTTGCATTGTTAAAGTTATTTATGTTGCCATGCGAAGGATCCTCTAACATTTGAGCCCTAGCTCGGTGTCTTTGGTTCTGTATGTCTTCACAATACGTATCGTACCAGTTAATTTTCTTTATTCTTTCGCAGTTTCCAATATTTGTTTCCATTGTTTCCAGAATGATGGTATGTATAGCATTCCACATGGTGTTTAGTGTTATACTTACACGTTTCCGGTATATCCCGCATTCTAGTTGCAATCTTAGATTTGTAGTCAGCTAGGGTTTCCTCTTCCTTAAGTTTTTTCGGTGTCCCATTTAGTTGTTTTATTTGCTTGTTGTAGACCTGACTTTTGTTTCTTGATCCTTATTCTTTTTTTGTCACATACTAGAAACTGGTCCGAGTCTCCTCAGCTTCTCTTTTACTTCTGACGTCTATGATGTTATTTGCGTGCCTGGCATGTATTAGGATGTGATCTATTTGGTTTCTTGTGACACCATCGTTGAATACCCATGTCTGTTTATGTATGTCTCTGTGTTCGAACATAGTAGATTTGACCATAAGATTGTTAAGTCCTGCTAGATTTGCTACCCGTAGTCCGTTGTTGTTGCTTATGTCGTGTAGGCTATGTCGTCCAACATGTAGTCTTAAGCAGTCTTCTCTACCCAGTTTTGCATTGAAGTCGGCCAGTACCACTATCATATCTTGTTTGGGGGTCGAATCGAGAATTCTGGTAAGTTGGTCATAGAAAGTATTCTTCTCATCATCGTCCTTCTCTTCCGTTGGCGCGTGTACCGATATCAGTGTGTAGTTGTACCATAGACCTCTTAGTCTAATGTACCATATTCTTTCATTAATGTGTACAAAGTCCATTACTGCAACCAATAGGTATTTATGTATTACAAAGCCAATTCCGAAATGATGGAAGCCATCTTTGTTGCCACTGTAAAATACCATCGAATTACCATCTTTACATTGCCCGTATCTGGCCACCTAATTTCCTGGATAGCCGTGATAACCATTCCATACTTTTCTAGCTCTGAAATAGCTCTCTTGGCTGCTCCTGGTCTATACCAGATTAATACATTTCACGTTCCGAAATTCAGATTGCCTATTCGTTGTTGGGTTCGTCGTCGTGTTTCTGTCCTATCCGAGGCTTATGTGTTTGGTTCATAACAATTTGACTTTTCACAGGATGGGGTTGTTAGCCGCATGCTTAACCCTCCTCTTTTACCCAGGCTTGGGACCGGCTACGGCTCCAATGAGTTACTCAATCCACCCATCGAGACCGCAGGCAGAGTTAGGGCGGTTACACCATTGATTAAAAATATAAACTTGGTAAAAACTTCTCTGTTTCAATTCAATGTATAAAAACGACATTACTTTCAGGTTCCCTAATTATTTAAGGTTAAGATCAATTTAAAAATATGGGCAAAAGATAATCACTTCAGGCGATGTTTTTACACTATAAATATGTTCCAGCTTATTGTGCAATATTAATTAATTTTGTTGTTAAAAATAAAAGATTTCTTAGCTACAAATGGACTTATACCACTTTCAACAATAACAAATTATAAACAAGTATTTTCATTAAGATTTTTTGCCGTAATATCGAAAATGTTGTGAGATAGTGGTGGATTTTGAGCGAGTTAGTTTTAATAACTAAACGTCGCGGTGCCGTGTAATATGATTGCCATCATCTGAAGATGATAATTCGTCATACAAAATTGATGAATCTGATAAGAAGGGTTCTGACTCTTGTCATGACGGATCTATAAGTAATATTGGAAGTAGTAATCAAAATAAGTCGTTTGATCCATGAGGCAAACAGCCGAATATTGTACCTTTATGAGTATGTTCGGTGCCAAAATAGTTTAATGTGAATGTGTTAATCACAATACTAGTTTATAGTAATAGTACGAAATTGAAGCTTCCAAATTCAATTTTAAAAGTTCGAAGAAAGGACGAAATTAAAATTTCTAAGGACATATTTAAAACTGACACGTTTAATTTGAAGTTAAAACCCTGTACATAGTTATTAATTGCAGTTCATTCTTCGTCACGTCTGCTATTTTTTTTTTATTAGTCTTGGCTGTCTAATTATTCCAAGTTCAACATAATCTTAAACTACCTTCCTTTATTAAGTTTTTTTTTAATCTGTATCTGCTTTTATCCCAAAAAGTTTATATTTATATTTGCAACACAGATTTAAATTTTTTATATTAATATTTTTCATGTCGGTATTTGTATTGCGCCTCTGCCTACCAATATTGAAAGATCCGAAACGCGTATATCGAAACACACAACAGTATCAGCTTGCAGCCGCCTTGTTTGTATAAGCGAGTCGAGGGGGTGTTCCTTGAACAAGAAGTTAAGCGCTTTTAAATTGCCATTTCTACACACTAGGAATCTATATTTTCGTGTGCAATGTGTGTGTCGCTCTTTGTTGGTTTCCCTATTAAACATTTTATTGATTTAGCGGTGTCTATCCCACGCCTGCCTTTCCGCCGCTCTTGTATGTGCAAATTTAGATAAGCCGTTGTATTTCAGCTTAGTTTGCATATACATTTTAGGTATTATTGGGGTTTCGTGTCCAAAGCATATATTGCCCGAATAAGACAATGGACTCTATATTGGCGCTCAGATTTTCTCTATCTTTTCGCATATGCAATTTACATTTATATTTTTATCTTACCATAAAATTTCTACTTTCGATAAGACAGAAACTAATGCAAGATTACTTTTCTCTTATAATACAATATTGTGGTAACAAGTAAAACTAAAAAAAATAAAACACGCACAAAAATATTATCAAAATATTGTCAATTTTATTGACTTTCAAATTATTATTTTTTTTTATGCAAATTTTATTGGACAAAATATTAAAAATGATTAGAAAATGAATACAAATATATTACAAATAATATAAATAAATAATTCTATAAGGTCTAAATAAATTGTTCATTAATTCTTTCTAATAAGTTCGAAAAAATCTATTGACTATTTAATTGACCTTATACCACTTCGTTTTAAGTGTATTAGTCCAATTATAAGTGTATAATTGTACTAGTCCAATTATAAAAAATAGTTAATGGTAATTTTAATGAGATATAGATTCTAATTGTTATATTAATAATTTTATGAGTAAAATATTTTGAGAAAATCCTTTGTTTTAAACTGAAATAAGTACAATCGAAGCAGTTATTGAATGATCATTTCAAATATGACTAGTCCGTGGAATGTGATTAGCGTCTCGTCGATAGGCCAGTAGCGACATCGCATAGTATGTCTATCAGGTGGATCATAATATTTTTTTTAATTATTATTGCGCTCATCAAATAACGAAAGTTACTTTCAAAAGTAACACATTTTTAACACTTGTAACACTTTAAAAGGAGCTGTATTATCGTCGAGATGCAAGAATCTCAGAATTTGAAATCGTACTCTACTCATTAAATTCCGCACGAATATTTCAGCAAACAATGGGTCATTAGACCAATACAAATGAATGGATGGGAGATTCACCAATCTCATCTATCAAATCAGTGCAAACAGGTCGTTTATTTTCCACTCTAGTCCTGTCTGTCCAGTCCTGTCTGTATAGTCTTGTCTGCCGAGTCTTGTCTGTCTAGTCTTATCTATATCTTGCTCAAAACCGCTGCAGCATTATGGTATCTCCACACTAGGCAACAAATTGGTGGCAACATATTGCCAACACTTTGACATGGCAACATGAAGTTCCTTCAATTGTATCGGGATACATGTCTGTGATGTTGTGCGTCCACACCACAACCAGTCAGATGTTGAAAATGGACGTGAAAGCTGCTGTTGTTTGTGCTGCTTGTCAGTTCTGTGCTTTTTTGTTTGGTCCAGGAATATCTAATTTCTTCATCACCACTATTCTCCATTACTTTTTGAATTATAAGCTATAATTATAATTAAGAATAAATGAATATTACTATAACAAAAAGAAGCAGGTAGCTAACCTGCACAAATGAAACCTTAACCACTGAGATTCTCGCAAAATTGTCCACACTGAGCGATGTTACCCATATGGGAGCGATGTTACCCGTATAAAACGGGATACACGGATACAAACAACAAGCAACAAATTTCGTTGATGTATGCCGCCAAATGTTGACGAATATCCATCAGCATGTTGCTTGTTTACAGCAACATGTTGTCAACATTGTATTGACAACAAGTTGCCAACAATTTGTTGTCCAGTGTGGACCTAGCATTCTTCTTCTTCTTATTGTGCCATATCCTCAGTGGACGTTGGCGATCAATATGGCCCATCGGATTCGATCCACAGCCGATCTGAACAAGTCAACCGATGTTCTTCCGGTCCATTGTCGCAGATTCTTCAACCAGGAGATCCGTCGTCTTCCCTGTGACCTCTTCCCCTCGATTTTTCCCTGCATGATGAGTTGAAGTAGCCTATATCTGTTGCTGTTTCTAATGATATGGCCAAAGTATGACAGTTTTCTGTGTTTGACTGTTGTGAGCAGTTCTCTGTCCTTCTGCATGCGTAGGAGTATGGTGTTCGAAGATGGATGTTCAAGCGCATCTTACACAAAACATTCTTCATTTGGTTAAATGTAGAACGTGCCTTCTCTATGTTGATCTTTACTTCACGACTATGATCCCACTGGTCATTGAGGTTTACACCCAAGTACGATATTGATGGTACTCTCTGTAGTTGGGCCCCATTTACCAGGAATTGGGCATTAGACGCATTTTTGCTGACGATTAGAATTTTTGTCTTTGCCACATTCAATCGCATATTAAGTGGTTCGCATGCCTCTACTACTTTATCAATCAGTCTCTGTAGTCCTTCGGCACTGTCGGCAATTAGTACAGAGTCGTCTGCTTACCTTAAGTTATTAATTATTTCCCCGTTTATCTTTATCCCAATCTGTTCTTCTTCGAGTGCATTCTTAAAAAGGTTTTCTGCGTATCGGTTAAACAGTAGCGTGGATAGTACGCAGCCCTGTCCGACACCTTGTTCTACTGGAAATTCCTTTGACATTATATTTTCCACACGAACACATGCTGTTTGTTGTCTGTACAGATTGTTGATTATTCGTGCATCTCTGTCATCTATTCCTGATTGCTTTATGGTTTCTGTTAGCAAATCATGGTTAACCCTATCGAATACCTTTTCGAAGTCGATAAAACACGTGAAAACATCGCAATTCACGTCTCTTGCTCTCTGAATCAGAACACTCAGACCAAAAAGGGCATCTCTAGTCCCCAATCCACTCCTAAACCTAAATTGCGTCTCGCTAATGTCTTCTTCTAGTTTTTGATATATTCGTTCGTAAATAATCTTAAGAAAGACCTTCATGAAGTGACTTGTGAGACAGATAGTTCTATAGTCTTCGCATTGTTTAGCTGTGGTTTTTTTAGGAATCGGTATAAACGTAGAGACTAGCCATTTCTCGGGTATATCTCCCGATTCATATATATTGTTAAATAAGTCCGTGATTAGGTCTAGGTATTCTTCCTCAATGAGCTTTAACATATCGCCAAGAACTTCATCTGGGCCCGGGGACTTGTTGTTTTTGAGTCTTACAATTGCCTTAAGAACTTCTTGATGAGTTATAGAAGGTCCTGTTTGTGCTGGGCTATTTGTGTTAGAAACTGTTCGGCTATCGTCAGCATAAAGAGTCTGTATGTATTGTTGCCATCTTGCTACTTTGTCATTCACGTTCAGTAGTGCAGTCCCGTTTTTGTCGGTAATTATGTTATTCTGTCGTGGTTTGTTTATTCCAGCTGCATCCTTTATTTTTTTATGTGTATTTAAAACGTCATGTTTTCTGTCTAGTTCTTCTATTTCAGAGCATTGTTCTTTCCACCAGTTTTCTTTGGCTTCTTTGATCTTTTTTTTTATGTTGTTGTGGATTTGCTTATATGACTTTAAGTCTTTGCTCTTTGTTTTTCTTCGTTCTTCCATCAAACCTAAGATCTCATCTGTAATCCACTTGCTTTTCTTTTTTCTATGATTTGTGTAAAGGTTTTTATCTGCAACAGTTTTCATTACATTGGTGATGGCTTCGACTTGTTGTTCTATGTTGCGGCTGGCAAGGCTTCTGATCTTGTTCATACCTTCTTTAATCTGGTCTTTAACTTGTTGCATCACGTTGGGGTCTTTCAGTCTCTGTATGTCATGTCTCTTCAATTGGGGCTTCTTCTCCTAGCATTAGACAAACTAATACCAAACGTCGGTGGCCCCAAAAGCAGCAAGCGAAGGCTCCTATGCTCTGTGATACATTCGACCATGCTTTACGCAGCTCCGGTATGGGTAAATGCCATGGAGAAGAAATCAATCAGGCACAAGTTATCGCTAATTCAACGGAAAATGGCACTGAATGTCCAGTGCATACCGGTTTCAATGGAGGCCGCACTTGTAATCGCAGGCACAGTGCCAATAGAGTTTATGGTGCGAGAGGGAAACGAACTGTACCGAGTGAGAATAAGCGACGACTGCACAAAGAACAATAAAAAAGCCGGCATGGCGCGAACGTATAAGGCATGGCAAAAAGAATGGCAGCTATCGAACAGGGAACAATGGACCATGATCCTTATACCTGACGTTGAGCTATGGGTGCCACCAAAGCATAGTGAAATGAATTTTCACCTTTTTTTTGTGTAGGGGTCGTTTGGCTGCAAAGCCTTTCTACACTGCGACCAGCTTGATCTATTGTGCTTGACCCTACTACAATTACTCTCCCAGGAATTCAACTTCGTGAACGAAGTGAACGAAGATATTCCTGAGAGGCTTGCTACTCAGCTCCAATGTGGTCAATCTTGCGACCCCAAAGTGGGCAAGCCTTATGAGTGCTAGCGCTACACATGTACACATTATGTGTTCAGTTAGGTTTCAGCGGTTTCTTCATCTGATTCACATAATCTACAGGCAACTTCCCATTTTGTGTAGGTGATATCTCACCGGACAATTTCCTGTGAGTATGCCTACCAAAGTTCTGATTTCTCTTCTAGAGAAGCTTAGCATCTGCTGCGTTATTGCGGCAGAATAGTTTATGAGTATTTTAGCTTGCCGCTGTCCTGGCGTTTTTTTTCCAGTGGGTTTGCTTTTGCTCTTCTTCCCATTACTTAGCCCCCTGCCTTGAGTGGACCTTTGTAAGCCCACAAGTTGGCTCCGTGACCGAGAAGGGAGCCTCAGCCTAGCTTTTGGCGAGTGAGTCAGCCATTTCATTCCTATATATGCCCTGGTGACCCGGTAACGACATTAGCTTGAGTCTGTTACCTTTCACCAGTTGCTTTAGGGTTTGTTTACAGTTCCAGGTTACTTTGGAATTAAAGTTGTGGGCTTTTAAATTCCTTAGAGCTACCTGGCTGTCCGTTAGGATGTAGATTTGCACACCTTTAAGACGTTTCTTTAGGCATATTTGTGCGCATCTTTTAATGGCTATAATTTCAGCCTGTAGTACCGTAGGAGCCTGGCCCAATGCCGTGGAATCCCTGTGACTCCGGCTGTATATGCCAATTCCTGTACGCTTAGCAGTTTTTGATGCGTCAGTGTACTACATGGACGATTTGTCTTTCAGGTTTTCGATTCTTTGAACACTGCTTTGGCGGTCATTGATGACCACTTCAACGGCTGTGTCAAAATCTTATTCTGTAGACATTGCGTCCCAGGGCTGCTTAAGAAATTTCTCTCCGATTTGTTCCCTTATTTTCATGTGTCTCTGAATAGGCGATGTACACCTTAGCCTCAGAGCACTGAGAAGACCTTATTTTTCTACTTTTTTGTGCAGTGGAAGTAGGTCCAACAGAACCATTGCTGTGGTTGGAGTAGATTGCATCGCTCCTGTTATACCCAAGCACGCAAGCCGTTGAAGCTTTTATAGCATATTTTGGGTCTTTATTTCCTTTGTTTTGTACCATCATAGGAGTGAACCGTAGGTGATAATCGGTCTTACCGCTGCTGTGTAAGACCAAAGGACCATTTTGGGTTTTAGTCCCCATGTTTTCCCAAAAGGCCTACGGCAGATCCAAAAGGACGCTGTGGCTTTTGAGAGCGTTTTGTTCAGATGCGAGTTCCAAGTGAGTTTCTTATCCAAGGTTACCTCTAGATATTTCACCTCCTCGGAAAACTCCAATGTCTGACCTTCAATGCTCGTAGCTTTCAAGTTCAGCTTCCTCTTTCTAAAGGGGATCATTACTGTTTTTCTCGGGATGACACTAAGGCCCTCCTTCTTGCTGCAACAGTTGATGGTGTTAAGTGCACTCTGTGCAAGGTTCATGATTGTATTACCAAACTTACCCCTTATTATTATGGCAACATCGTCTGCATAGCCAACCGCCTTATAACCGTTCTTTGTTAGCCCATCTAGGAGATCATCGACGACCGGGCACCACAGCAGAGGCGATAACACCCCCCCCTTGTGGGCAGCCTCTCTCTTTGGTTACCGTCCTCGTTGATCCCCCCAGTGCTGCGGTAATTTTACGGTTGGTCAGCATGTTTTGAATCCACTCAATGATAGGGTCTTTGATCCCTTTGGTGGTGGCTGCATTCTTTATTGATAAACGGGTTGTGTTGTCAAACGCTCCCTCTATATCTATAAAGATACCTACTGCAATTTCTTTGCAGTCCAGTGCTGCCACAAATGTGTTCGTTATCTGAATGTGAAGATCATACTTCACAGGATCAATTTTCACCTTACAAAGGTGCTAAGCGACCATGGTTATTTAAGGTACTACCTGCATAACAGGGCCACCGATAGTCTCTGTAAATGGTGTGGCCTTGAAGATAGCGTTCGACACATCATCTTCGAATGTCATCGATGGATACTAGAAAGAGAAACGTGGGAAAAGAAAACTCACCTCAAACTAGAGCCCATAGGCCAAACCGACAATATGATCAGGTCAAAGAACATCTAGACAATAACAACCAATGTGGTCATAAACATCATAACTTTGAAAGAGCTGGACGAGAGCAAACAGCTCCAAGTCTAAAGCAATAAGAAACTTGACCGCTCCTGAACCCCTAATCACTAGACCGGGAAGGGGTATGTAAGGCAGAACTAACTTGCCAAGTTGCTTGCCAATGGTGCTTGCGGGTATGTATGCATAATTGATTTCAGGCATATTAAGGTTATTAAAAAATCGCGTTTATCGCTTTTATCGTTTTAATCACTTTTAATCATGTTTAATCAGCATTTAATCCGGTTTAATCATCCTTTAATCAGATTGTAATCAGGTGTAATCAGTTTATAATCAGCTTTTAATTAATTTTGAAATGTAAATATAAAATCAAACTGATTTCGCAGCTTTTCTTATTGCAATAGTTGTAATTAAATTATCACAGCCGGCGACAACAGTTGTTAACCGTCTGACCGCACCCGAGGTGCGTGTTACTAAAATTATTGTAAAGCAGAACGTCCGAACGACTGAATGTATGATGATAAAACAAGTGCAACAGGCAATATAGGTATTAACTATGAAATTAATATTCAGACGAAACATTTCCAAGAAATTGACTCGTCCAGGCAAGTTGAAGCTTAAGAAATTTCGCTTGCACGTTTTTAGTGACTCATTCAAATTTCTCAGAATCGCGCAACAAGTTCCAGCAAGTTTAAGAAATTTCGCTTAAACACAGGAAATTATCCAAAGAAATATTATAGTCAATATGCAGTCAAACGGGAGATATGACTCATCTGTGGCGTGAGAATTTTGCTAAAATCTGTCAGCAGTTCAAAATCTGACAGGTTCAAGCAGGAAATATAAGAAGTAACCTTGTACGTGTTTAAATCTCAAAGCCAAAAATTGCTCATTTGAATTGATTTCTTTCAGATTAGAAAAAAAAACGCGAGTTTTTAATACCCTTAATATGTCTGCAATCAATTATGTATACCTGCCCACTTCCCTGCAACCCATTTTGAACAGTACCTGCTTGTCTAGTCTTATCTGTCTAGTCTTGTCTGTCTAATCTTGTCTGCCTAGTCTTGTCTGCCTAGTCTTGTCCGGTTTTGTCCAGAAAGGACCTTTCTCTACTGATTCGTATACCTGCTGAACCCTCCGATGCCCGCATGAGCTGTTGTAATATAGTTGGTGTGGTGACTCCTGCAAATATATATGTAGTTGATAATTAATAGACATTGTTTTCGATTGGGCCACTAAACAAAACAGCTATGAACTTTTAAACATCGTAAAAATCTGAAATTAACTGGATTTCATTTCCAACAACGTCGTTTTTAATACTTGCCGAAAGGATTTTTGAACAACTTCATCCAGACAATAATAAACTTGAAGTTAAAGGTTCTGTTCTGCAAATTCCGAAGAATTGAAAGGCGTGTCCAATTTAAATTATCCCTTGCAAGACGAAGTTCAAAAAGCTATTGAAAAAGTATTAAACAAAAATATATGTATGTTAACAAGTCTCTCTCCTAATTCTAAGAAACAGGAGTTTGTTAAATATAAAAGAAGTTCCGAGAGAACAAAAAGATTAAATATGTTGTATTAAGCACCCTCTACACTTAAAGCTACATCCAACTACGCCGAAAGATCATTTTCCGTAAGCGCCAACTTTTGTACAAAATGAAGATGTAGATTAAACGATGAACATTTAAACTTAGTGTGTTTAAAATACTATTAGTTAAATTAAAGATAAACTTGAAATTTTCTTTCGTATTTATTTTTAGCTTCGCAATTTAATTTAAAATTAATTTATAAAACATTATTTTATTCAAAAGTTTTTATGCATGTATATATATATATATATATATATATATATATATATATATATATATATATATATATATATATAATATCTGAACTTGTACTTAGTTACACCTGTATTCAAACACCAATATATTTAACATCAAAATGTATTCTATATTTTTAATTATTTATCATATAAGTCATGCAATTGAACGACGGCTATATCGTTCTCTACGAGAATCATAGAGATTTTTATAGAGGAAGTAAACAATTTGAAATGTTCAGAAATTTTGAAATGTAACAAAACTGCTTCAATTATTTTAAAAAATATATATTTAAAATGTCTATATCAGTGTTTCCCAACCTTTTTTGTACCATGCCCCACCTAGGCCTTTCTAAAATTCTTACGGCCACCCCTCCACCCCATGTAGCATACACAGAATTTTTTAGAGAGCCATCTTACTTCTGTGTGAAGTAAAAGTCCCACATGATCTGTGTTTTGTTCTTTACAAAATACCTTAAACAGACGCTCACATTTGGCATTAGCTTTAATAGCATTGATACACTCTTTTGCTGGATGTAGTACTACATTTAGAACAGGCGTGATGTTTTTAGCTACCAAGTTTTCCCTTTGAATAACACAATGCACAAGAAGCCAGTTCTGGATTCTCATCTTTCAACAATTTTAAGCAGCCATTTTTCTTTCCCATCATATTAGGATATATTTTTCATTGGTATGTTATTGACATCTAAGTATCATTCACATCTATTATTTACATCTTGGAGGTGGTGCTTTTTAATCTTTTACAGAACAACATTTCTTCAGCAAAATGTCCTTTATCAATATATTTTACGTTAGTTATCAATACTGCCTCACTGTCTCTCAAAGTTGATTCATCCATTTTCACTGAGAATTTTCTTGTTTTCAGCTTCTCATCAAGATGTTTTTCTATATCTTTACCCATTTCATCTATTCTCCTGCTATTTATATACTCCTACTTTATAACAGTATTGCTACTGAGTGGCCTAGCTTTTACATCTTTGTCATCTTTTTCAAGAACCGTTTAAGAAACGCAAATTGACGGTTTTATTGAATTCTCTCCTATAGTATGATTTTTTCCAGATTTAGCGATGAATAAAGAAATTTGATAACTAGCCTCAAGAATAAGATTATGAGTTGAAGTATAAGCAGTAAAAAGAGACTTTATTGTCGTTCTCTTTTCAAAATTTTTATTTCGTCCCTGAACGTAAATAATATTGCAGAAATAGAATAAAACTCCTAGTTTTCTTAAATTGTTTACCAACATAAAAACGTGGCTTGTTAACATTGTCCAGTCATATGCGATCTTGTTCACTCTTATACAATTGATCGAAAATTAGGTCCAATTTTGAAGAGTTTTGTTAAATATTTATTAGTTTTGTCGAGAATTGTCTGCTCTTGTACAGACTGTCTAGTCTTCTGCAGTGCATTATTGTCTTGTGCAGATTTCTACAATCTTGTCAATCATATATATTCGGTATTGTCTGGTCTTGCCTTGTCTAGCCTTATCTGTTTGTCTGGTCTCATCTATTCTGGTCCAGTCTTGTCTTGTCGTGTTCTGTATTGTCTCTTATTATTTACTACAATATTTGTCTCGGTTCATATAATATGTTAAACTAATGGCAGGTAAATTTTCCATACGAGTACAATTTGAAATTCAATATTTGGGTGTGTACCCATTTGTACCATTCGGGGCGAAAAGTTTAAAATTTGAAAGTAATTCAAATCTGAATTAATATGAGCACTATATTTCACCTTCAAATGCGCCTCAATGCGACCTTGTTAAGATGTTAAAACTAACTCACTTAATGAATCGATGAATCGATATTTCCTTCTCTCGTCATTTTCGGTATTGTGACAATAAAAATAAATTAATTTTTAATTATAAAAATTTTAAAAATAAATTAATTTTTTTAATAAAAAAAAATATATTTTTCTTATAATTTGTTATTCTTCAAAGTAGTATAAGTCCATTACAATAACAATTTTATTAATTATTATTGCACATTTCCAAAAATCATGAAAAAAAAAACAAATAAAACCGTGGATAACCGAAGGATTAATTGTCTCAATAAGAAATATGGACAAATTTAAAAATTAACTAACCAAGAAATGGTTCTTCTCCTATGAAATGGAATTAAAATTCAAAAACTGCAGATATAAACTAAATAAATCGCTGAGTAAAACTAAAAATAATTACTATCTTAAACAAATCAAAATTTCTTACAGATTGTGATATAGATGGTATTACATTTAGTAATAATAAATTAATGGCAAATTATTCTAATGATTACTTTAGTAACATCGACCTAAATATTGTTAAAGATACAGATACTTCATTAACAATTGAAAATATCGAAATAAATCCAAATTCCATGTTTCATAATCCAATAACAGAAAATTAGTTGGAAGCATCTATGTACATTGAAACGGTGTAGACCGAATATGTTCGGATATAATTAAAGAAAGTCACCAATATAACTGCTACCCCTCAAACATTTATACAATTTGATCATAGAAAAGGGACACGTTCCCACACAGTTCAAATCGTCTATAATTACACCAATTCATAAAACTGACGACAAAACTAAAATAAGTAATTACAGACCTATGAGCAAAATAAACAGCTTTGGCACAATTTTGGAAAAATGTCTAAAAAATAGGTTATTTTTTGATTTTTTGATAAATATTAAATTTTTTGATAAAAATAAAATCATACGTAATTACCAATATGGGTAGTCCCTCAAGTCCCTGTAATACTTTTGATGACATTGTACATGGCATCGGTAGTAGCTATTATAGCTACTGCCGATGCCATGTACAATGTCATCAAAAGTATTACCAGTGACTTGATGAAAACAAAACATGCACTGGAGTATTTCTAGACTTGGCAAAGGCATTTGACACTGTTGATCATGCAATACTTCTGAACGTATTGGAGCGTTATGGTATACGTGGTGCAGTGGAGTGTCATTGTATACGTGAATGTCTTTCGCAGTTACTTAACCGATCGGGAACAATGTGTTAAAATAAATGATACAGCAAGTGAAACTACGATATAAAAATGCGGTTCCCCAAGGAATTGTACTAGGTTCAATACTCTTTGAAACATATATAGATTCATTACTTGGATTTAAAGTAAAAGCTAGAATTATATCTTGCGCTGATGATACAGTAGTATTTTTCAGAAAAAATACATGCTCGGAAACCAAAAATTATGTGGAGTCAACCATGGAAACAATTTATAAATGGATGTGTATGTATCGTCTTTCACTTAACGCTACTAAGACGCACTATCTAGCCTTCTCTATAACAAAAACAAACAGACCTAATTTTTTCAATTTTTGTATTAAAGTCCCAGGTATGAAAGCGGAAATTTATAGAAAGAAACGAGGCCAAATATTTAGATCAAAGATTTAAGATTGAAGAATCATGTAAATTATCAAACAAAAAAAGTGAGGAAATTAATATATAATTTTTAACGAAAAATCGACTAATATTAATTTAGTAATCTCTATAGTCCGGTCAAATTGGACAAAAAATAGGGGTGAGGTTACAAAAATTCACGCTTTGCTGAAAATTGGTAGAATTGTTCAAAACACTATTATAAATGAAATGTGAAAAGTCCTCATCAATCTGACACCTGGAAAAAAAATTTACTCGGGGTCAAAGTCACAAAAACGGGTTTTTCGCGATTTTCAACAAAACGGTAAGCTTTATCATAAAATTAGACCATACAAGAATTGTAAATCAGATAATTGTCTATAAAAAATGTTTAAATACTTTTTTTCCTAAGAGCCACCGTTTTTGAGATATAACGATTCAAAAAGTTGAAAGAGTTCTAATCGTCCTAATATGTATAAGTACACCAAGTATATACATCACTGAAGCTGTAATACAAGTAAAAATATCGTAAATATGGTAATATATTCATAAAAAAGTTTATCTACTTTTGCAAAGTGTCAAAATCATGCACTATTTTTACATACAATAACTGGCTGTGATACGACATCTGCATTTTTCAGGAGGGGTAAAACAAATGTTGTTAAAATGTTTGAAAAACAAGATTTAGTTCAATCTGCTGAAGTTTTTTAAAAAAAGTAATTCAACTCCACAAGAAGTTATCACCAACGGAATTCGCTTTCTTCTCTCTATGTATGGAGCTCCTAAAAAACTTACTAGCTAAGATAAGTTTAGATATGCATGTATCGTTAAAAATATTCGAAATAAAAAACAAGTGCAGTTAGCTTGTCTTCGTCCAACCTCAGCGGCTGCTCCTCAACATCTTTTTCGGGTATATTACTAAGTTCATGTGTGGCTTGGTTATCAGCTAGACCCAAAAGACTGGGGTAGGAAGTTGGTCGACAATTCATTAGAGCCAGTTCAAACTTCACACTCCCACCTGCGCCAGAAAAACAGCGAAACACAATTTTTTGCAACTCTAAAAAGGGATGTAGTGCTAAATGTCGTTGAAAAAAAGTTGGATTGTTTTGTTCTGTAGCATGTACAAATTGTCAAGGTCGGTCATGTTCCAATGTTGAATCACTAACAATTGACGAAGAGACATGCGATGTGTCATTATTGGATCAATTTACTTGCATCCAGGATGAAGAAGATAAACAAGGAGAAGAGGAAGCAGAAGTTTCAGATAATGATGATTCCGATGGATAAATTTCCTTTTTTTTTAATTGAAACCCCTTTTATCATTTTCAACCCTTGCCAATATCTTTAATTATTTAATAGTTTCAAATTAAATAGAATCACAACAGATCAGTGGAATAGGCCTACCGGGGAAACCACATTAAAAAAAACGCGCTAAGTACACTACCTCAAAGGTGGCGTGGAAACATATCTGTGTATATTATGACAATAAACAACTCTTTCAACTTTTTGAATCGTTATATCTCAATATACGGCGGCTCTTAGGAAAAAAAGTATTTAGACATTTTTTATAGATAATTATCTATCTACAATTTTTATCTGGATTAATTTTCTGATAAAACTTACCGTTTTGCTGAAAATTTTGCGAAAAAACCGATTATGTAACCTTTGACCCCGAATGAATTTTTTTCCAGGTGTCGGATCGACAAGGCCTTTTCACATTTCATTTATTATATTTAGTGTTTTGAACAATCCTACCAATTTTCAGCCAAGTGTGAGTTTTTGTAACCTTGGATGGTTAAATTGACCGGACTACTAGTTGAAACTGCGTCTAACAACAAGTATGTTGTATGTATGTATGTTGTATTGTGTATGTAACAACAAGTATGCGTCTAACGGTTGACCCGCACGGACGCATATATCTCTTGAGAATGGCGAATGTTAGTTCGCCGAAACGTCGAGAATCCGGTTCTTTTCAGAGCCAACCCTCAGCATCAACGCGGAATCCCCGAGAAAACAATACAACACAGGTATCTATCCGCGAAAACCTCAAATACAACATATATATATATATATATATATATATATATATATATATATATATATATATATATATATATATAAGTATATATATAAGTTTATATATATATATATACGGAAGATTTTGGTAATATCCGAACATTATTTTATCATAGTGTATCTATGTACGCATTCAAAAATAAAATACTTCTAAAAATCTACAAAATATATACAACAAAAGAATTACTAAACAGTGCAAGACTCAACAAAAATGTTTGTTAATCGATTTTTAATTTACACCTTACACAAAATTTGCCAGATCATACCGTTAAAAGCAAAACATATTTTATAAAAAAACAGAAAACCTTTCCGCTAGAATAAAAAAAAACATCTGAAAATTATTTAAAATTTATCACATTATTAGAACAACAATAGATAAACTAACACGTGTTACATCACAATTTTGTTCCCTTGCTTTCTGTACAAAAATATAAAATTAGATGAATTAATATTGCTTTGTCGCACAACACAAGTGTTAAGTCACTTATTGTTAGGTGCTAATTCCGTACACAATCTACATCTTGTACTTCTTTATATATTGTGTAGTTGTATTTACCTCATTATGTCTTTAAACTTGTTTTATTCTTAAAATTATATAATTTTTTGTACAAAATAAATAAATAAATATAATAACATTTAACAGATTTATAATGTTGAAAACATCAACCCAATTAATAAGGGTGATTTTTGTGGGGGTGACTTTTCAAGATTATAAATCTGTTAAATGTTATTATAACGTTTGCCAATATCTATAAACTGATTGAACAGAAAACCATTAAATATCTCAATATACGAAAACGTGAACTTATACCACATTCAAACAAGACGACTCATATATTTAACAATGTCTATATATCTAATTAAAATTTGACGTTTCCATCAATCAATACAGCAAAATTATCAATAAAAACTATACAATTACCAATAACATCCAACAAGACAAAATAAACTTGTAGTAGTAATATCTTTATAGATTTCGCTAAACAGTCGCAATTCAAAACAATATTTTCTACACTGTAAAATTTACATAAGTTTGTAATAAAAATGCAGCCGAGTCAGTAAATATTAACGACCATTTGAAGCATCTAAATCGGTTTTACATTACCGTTCATTTATTGCTGCCTCGATTGTATCACGCTCTAAATATTTACATAAACTATATTAACATTTTTACAGTTATTACTGGATCTCTTTTACAAATAAATAATTATTTATTAAATTACATGCAATTTATATAGTCTAATATTATATGTCTAAGACTAGGCACACATATAATTAACATATAATTAAATCGCCGGTTTAGTCTTGTTTCGCTAGTCTAGCGTATAGTATTTCCTTAATCTGTTATATCTATTTTTGTCTGTCTAGATAAATGTGATAAATTTTATAAGACAAGAATCACTTGTCAAGTCTCGTTCAAATGGCATCTAGTTGCGAAGTTGATCATTTTGTCTGTGTCGATTAAGTCGATCGTGGAGTAATCAAGTGGAGAGTTAGAGTGCCGCTATACAGCCGGCATTGTCCGCTGATGCTTTATCTAGAAACTAATTAAAACTTTCACGGATGATTTAGCTGCAGATTAAACCACTTGAAAACGGGATATAATAATTGACGAGTGAGAACTTGACACAATATACGGAAACTAATATAAAGATTGTCCTGAATCTTTATATAATATTCGAAGTTCAATTCAAAGAAAGTTCAACTCAATCAAGTTATTCTTACTTTTTCTTTGACATCTAATTGAAACAAATTCGACGGATGAGAAGTTCGAAAGCGCTGCAAATTGAAGCCTCAAACTTATACAGGGTGCGGCAAAATAACTTCCTTTTGTGAAAATTTAATAAAACTCATTTTAAGAATCACAATTTTTCCATTTTTTTCTATAATGTAGGTTATAGGGTGGGACTACCCTTAATATCTCAAGTTTTGATTTACATAATTGTTTTACATAATCCTTTTACATTTTTGAAAATTATGTCAGGTAGGTGATGCCCCCTAAGCCGAGTTCTGGCGCTAGCCATGACCCTTATCAGTATATCAGCGGGTATTTCCACTCGGATATTGGCCCTCCGGTCTTGTAGGCTCCTTGGACGGTTGACATAAACGTGGGATTTCAAATAACCCCACAAAAAGAAATCGCAAGGGGTCAAATCGGGTGAGCGGGCTGGCCACTCCAAATCGCCCCTTATTGAGATGAGGCGCTCTGGGAAATGTTCCTTCAAAACAGCCATTGATGCCCTTGAAGTGTGAGCCTTTGCTCCGTCTTGTTGGAACCAAATGTCCCCTAAGTCTATTTCATCAAGTCGTGGAAAGAAAAATTCCTGCAAAATATTCGCATATCGGTCTGAATTCACTGTCGTTGTGACCTCATTTTCTTAAAAAAACCAGAGACCAACAAACCCAGCTGAGGAAATTACACTCAACTCTGTGTCTTTAGGTGAATGTAAAGGCCTTTTATTCAAATCTAGGGGAGTGATGTCAGACCGTCGCGCATGTTCTGCTTATTAACGGATCCACTTAAGTGAAAATGGGCCTCATCACTGAAAAAAACAATAGTGTCCTAAGGAGGGTTTTCGAAGTGCCTCGCATGCATTTCTTCGAGAATTTTAGTCTCGTTTTGAGAGTTTGTCGTTGTCGGAACGTGGTGACACATGTAACAATTTATTTCCGGTCCGGGACAGGACAAAAGGGATTTCGGAAGGTGCGTTTGGCTGCGATCACAGAGCATCCGTTCGAAAAGCAAACCTGGGCGGCAAACTCAAGCTTCTCACCATTCCAACGCATGATGGCGAATGACCAGGGTGGGTAGCAAAACTTTAGAACCACGTCTCTCGAATGGGACCACTCCCGACCCGCTGCGACCCTATAGCCTGAATGGCGCGCATTTCAAAGATATATTGTTACACTCTGTAGTTATTTCATCGAATTTTTCAAAATTATTATTTATTTCTTGAAATATCGCTGATTACAAATTTGAAAGAACTTATCTCGATTTGAACTTTAATTCTACTTGATTCGTAAAATAGGATTTGCGGATGATCTGGCATTTAACATAGTAGGAAAAACGGAACTATTGTTAGAGCAAACAAAGCCATAGAAGAAATCACCAAATGGATGGCACCAAAGTCCCTTGACCTAGCGCCAGAAAAGTCTGAAGCTATCATACTGACGGGTAATAGAAAGTCGGCACCTATAACCTTTAAATTGATGGGTGTGGATTTTAACCCAAAGAATTTCCTAAAATACCTTGGGATCACTATTGCCAAAAGCCTCTCTTTCTAGGAGCACATAAAAAACGCGGGGGAAAAGCACCATGCAAACCACGGCGGCACTTGAAACATTTGCAAAATCTCGGAAGTCCTAATAGAAGTTGTAAACGAAGACTTGTGCACTGTGACTGATTCCTTCATGTCATATGGCGCTCCTATATGGACAGAAGCACTAAATAAAATGAAAAAAACAGCTAACCGTATGCCATAGGAAAATGGACATACGAGTCTGCAGTACATAGCCAACAGTATCTCGTGATGCAATCCTGCTAATTACATGTATCCTACTCATTGAAATTCAGGCGAAGCATAGGAAGGATTGCTACAAGGCAGCTAAATACCAAATACTCAGGAAGATGTCTCATACTAATATGACTGAAGCATGGCTGGAATCGTGGGACAACTTAACAAAAGACCAGTGGACGAGGATTCTTCCCTGATATCAACACCTGAAATAGTCGACAACACGGGGAAATACCTTATTACCTAACCCAGGTCCTCACCTGCCATAGATGTTTACGAGATTATCTCCACTATATCGTGAAAGCATCTGACGCAAAAGCGTATATTGCGGCTTGATTGACAGTGTTACACACAATCTTTGAGTGTCCGAGTTGAGTAATAGAGCGTGAGATACTCGGAAACATCACACTAAATCCCCAAAATATGATGGCCAAACTTCTAAAATCACAGGAAGACATTAACAATATCCAACAATTAATCGAAACAATAATCACTGAAAAAGAAAAGGATGAGACAAAAATAAAAGTTGGAAATCGAACCCCTAATCGTGCGTAGTGTGGAAGGGGGAAGTAGATAATACTTAAAGGGAGATATGTCAACCACCACCCTGATGAAATGCGATTAGCGGTCCCGGGGTGTTCTTGGGTTAGTTTCACGGGGTTCACTTATAAGGTTAACTCTAAGTTTCCATCTACCCTCATATAAAAAATACTATTCTAGTCTAAGTAAACACAGCTGAGCAGATAGTATTAAAAGTTTTGTCTATTTTATTTCTAATTTTCGTATTATAATTTTTGTTATATAAACTCATACATTTTGTATTCTCTCTAGCCTGTTTTCCATTATATTTTTCTAGATTTATCTATTTACTCTTTAATTGGATTTAGTTGTACCGGTGCAACCTAGCATAAATTACCTTTAAATATCTTATATGTTAAAAGTTACAATTCAATGTGAAATTTCATAAAACACCAAATATGTATGCGTTTGAAAATAATAAACCAATATCAATGCTAAAAACTTGCTCAATTTTAGCGAAATCAGATTAACATTTTTTTTAATTTCCATAAACAAAGAAAAAAGTATTGTGTAGGTTAGTGCTCCGCCATGACCTTAAAATTCGCTAAGGTCAGCAAACACCGAGCAAGATCGAAAACTTTCTCTCCCAGTTCCACAATCAACATTACTCCGAACCTTTTCCTCGTGCGGAATCAAATTCACCCTAGGAAAACGCTTCCTCCTTCACGGATCCGTTTTTTCTCCAGCTGCCATCGCCCTTGCACCGAACGCTTGTCGAACATGGAGACCAATTCTTCACTGTCAACCGCACACACGCATTCGTGAAACCCACAATACATAAACAATCGTCGTGAAGTGGGAACGCTTTGCAAATACATAACGTGATTTATGAACTGACATGTGCTTATGTTTTCCTGTAAATTTTCGCAGTCTTTGGTTACTTGCAAAAGTTTACAAACAATTATTCTGTCAGTGAAATAAACGAGTTGTTTACATAAAGACGAAGAAGAAGATAATTTAGATAACACCAAGCTATAACAGTTTGTCGATTTTTATAATTTATCTAAGGAAAAGTTATTCAATTAACATCCTTACCTTGTTTAGAGATTTCAAATTGAGTCAAATAAGAGTTGTTCATACACATAAGGTTTAGTTCGTCAATATTTACACAGAAAAGCTAGGGGTAATAAGATTATTTAGATAAAAATAGCTAGCGGATTCGCTCGCGTGGATTTTTATATCAGTCAAATTAATTTAGGTCAGCTGTGTTTACCAAATATTGATTATCTTGTGAGTAATATAAAGACTAATATTAAGATAGACCCATTTGTTTGTTCAACACTCACAGTGTGTTATCCTGCTATGGAATTTCGATCCTAATTCCTCCATTTATCTTCCTTTTATTGCAGAAAGATCATGGCCGCTCCATTAGAAGTTTGCACCAAAGAGGAACAACGAGCAGTGATCCGATTTTTGTGATCGGAAAGTGTTTTAGTCCAGATTCTGTCTATCACATCATACATAACTGACTTGGGTTTCATAAAGTCTGGGCAAGATGGGTTCCAAAACAACTTATTCATATAAACTTATTATAGGCGAAATATAGTCTAAATATATAAATATATTCCACCTTTCCGTAGCTCTATAATATTATTAAGTCTTTATTAAATAAAGTCTCTATTAAACACTACTATTATTAAGTCTTTATTAAATATTAAATTTTGATTTAATATATAATATATTTAATATATAATAATTTTGACTAAAATCAAATCTCATGTTGAAACAACTACTTCCTTTGCCAATACCGAGGGGTCATCCACTAGCCTAAATGTTGCAGGTGTATTCGCAATTATCCTGATTTTTTTGGTAATTTGAGGTACTCGAAGAAATTACTTGCGTAATGCGTAAATATATCACGTAATTATGTTAATTCGTTGGTAATGCGAAGTGCGTTTTCCAATTCACTGCCACTTTTGTTCGTATAACTGTCTTCGCCTTCAGAAGTATAAATTTCTTCTGGATAATCATTCTCCTTTATATTTGCTTTTATAAATCTAATTCCTTTTACGCCATGAATTCTATCTGTTGATAGTTTGCCAGATTTAGTACTGAACAATCAACTTAGGATTGATTTTAGGACTTTCTTTTAGGAAAAATTGCCCAAAGTTATGTATAAATTGTGTAAGATCATATTTGCCATTAAAGTTTCATATTCCAATCGGCCGGCAGTAATGAAATGGTGCAAAATAGAGTATGGAACAAGCTTGTTGTTCCAAATCCCATCCTGTGGGACGGATCCCTGTGACTGTCTCATCCCATCACATTTTCGTCCCACTGTCCCATCCCATAAACCAGAAATATTCGTCCGATCCCATGCCATTCATCCCATCCCATCCCGGCCGTGCGACCCGGCCCATCTCATTCATCCCATTTTCCCATTCAGCGAACTTTCTTTTCGGTTTAGACTCTCTTTACGATAATTCGTTCGAATTTAGTTTTTCCGTAATTTCATTATCTGACAATGAGTAATCCGTTTTCGTCGCAATCGGTTCGTAAGACTTTTCAGGAACAATATCGTTATCACAGAATTCTCTTGGGCTGGACATATTATGGAAGATTTTCGTATTGGCACGATAAGCAATTAATTATACATGAACTAGATTTACTAGATTATCAAAACTCGTCCCATTCCGTCTCATACAAAATTGTCGTCCCATCCCGCCCCACGCGATGTTCATATCTGTCATTCCATCTCATGGGACGATGAGATGGGATGGGAGGGTTCGATGTGATCCCATGCTCATCTCTAGTGCAAAGCCATTTTTGTCAGTTGATACGGATATCGATTTCCTGCTTTTTTCTGTGGTATTTCCACACATAGTCCTTGCTAAATGATTTGAATATTTTTGTGTCACCAACGATATTTAGATTTGCTCGAAATTTTGCAAGTACTAAAGGTTTGTTTTTAATCGCGCTTTGTGTTGTTTCACAAGTTTGAAAAAAGTCAGTTAGATATTTTATATTGCGTATCGTCAAAATTATTTATTACTTTACGTCGTTTCCTGTTTCTGTAGAAATATATTTTTTTGCGGCAGGATTACCATTGTCCTTAAGAGCTTCCTCGGTAGCTTCTCTTAGAGCTTCCCCAGTTGGAGTTTAGTAAAAGCCCCCTGCTTTACTTCGGGGCGGCGCATGATGACGTGTGATAATTGGAACGTAATTCAAGGAATGCAAGAGTAATTCAAGGAATCCAATAGCACTTTGTGTATTGTGGTATAATACTTATGTACTGCTAAGGAATGCAAAGTAATGAACAGTAATGCATCTAAATATGCGGCCAGTACCATGCAGGATAGTGAATTATACAACAGATATTTTTTTGTTATTACTAGAGCCCTGTCAACTTTAGTGGAACTAGTGGCCATATATAAGGCTATATTTTGCCTTTAATAACTATATATGATTATCTATAATGTAGTATGGTGTTTCCAACAATAACAACTTATTTAGATGCTGTTGTGGTCTTACTATGGAAAAAAAGGATCCGAAACAACTCACAGTTCATCACTGCTCGTTTTCTTCTATTGTGCAAACTTGTAATGGAGCGGCCATTATCTATCTGAAATAAAAGGCCGCCAATAAAGACCGTTTGTCCCAGGTTAGATTCTAACCCAGGCTAGAATTTAATCTGAACGAGCAGTTCATCACTGCTCGATGTTCTTCTTGTGTGCAAACTTGTAATGGAGCGGCCATGATTTATCTGCAATAAAAGACCGCAAATAAAGGCCGTTTAACCCAGATTAGATTCTAATCCAGGCTAGAATCTAACCTGGGGTTAAACCAACGGTCATTGCCATATTATCCTATTTTGTATCGAGAGTCCGCGTTGCTGCGCGTATGTGATCTTGATTAATCTGCCGCTTCGCTGTGTGCAACCTAATCTAACCTGGGTTAAACCAATGGTCTTTGCCACATTATTCTATTTTTTTCGAGATCAATTGAGAAAAGTAAAAGTGGCAATACCGAGGTGATTGTATATGCACACTTTTTGTCACGTGACCAGAAATTTACGAGCCGTTGCGTCAAATGTGTCAATTTTTAGGACAATAAAAACACGATTATTTAAGCTTTCAGATCTTAGTTAAACATTGCCAAAGACGATTAACAACAGTTACACCAGGAAAAAGGTCCACAACC